>JARDWD010000686.1:2400000-3037292 GCA_029034505.1 Ornithoptera priamus
CAGGCGTATGACTTACCATCTGGTTGTCTTGCCTATCTCATCGCTTCGTTGAATAAAAAAAGTAGAAGTAATGAGACTTCTTCTAACATCTTAAGTCTCAACTCGACGAGCACAATGTGGTGTATACCATCCTTACCATCGACATGGGTTTATGTGGTTACCATCAGGATCACTTGCCCATTTCATCGCTTCGTTAAAAAAATATATTAATAACTTCTATTGATATTACATACTATGTAAGTATTTTCAGTTTTCATTGGTAATTTTTTTTTTTAGAAAACACTATGTTCATGTTACCATAAAGGTAATGGGAATATAATCCGATAGACTTAATCGTTCCGATCACGTTGCCGGATTTCGTTTTAATTAATTACATCCGCTTCTATGAAGTAGTACCGGAAGGCCTATAGGTTATTAATTAACGGAAAAATTGTACAGGCACAGATTACATAAATTTATTACAAATATATTATTAGTTAAAATGATAAAGACTGTCCTGACGTCTCATCTGATTAAAACCTAACAAATCTTGTGTTATTACTTCAGTAATTTCGCTAGCTACAGCGCCCTTCGAACCGGAACATACACCGTAGTATTTGCTAATTTCTCCCTTAAAAGAAACAGATATCATACCAGTATAATAATAGACGGTTTCCGGCTACAAAGACCTTGCTTTTTTTTCAAGACAAATCATCAGATCAGTCAATTATTGGAAGATATTGAGATTCCATGCTTCTGAGGAAATTTCAAGGTTATGAGGGATTTGTGACTATTAAAACTCCTTCAATGGTGGTAATAGAACGCTTTGAGATCCTCCAAAGAACGCACCAGAACAGATGGTAAACCTTTCAAATTATTTGTAATATTGTTAGTGGTATTGATTGGAAGATAATTGTCATAATCAATTCAACCGATGGACGTCCACTGCTGGACATAAGTGTCTTGTTATGTCCCACAAGGCACGATCTTGCGCTGATTGAGTCCAGTAGCTCCCAGCGATTCTTTTGATGTTGTCTGTTCACCTGCTGGGGTTGAAGTTTCCGGTGCGGTGTTGCTATTAGTTCTACGTGGTCCTCCCGTTGATACATCAGCCTCGCGACCCTGGACCTCGTCTTTTGAGGATCTCCTCATGGTCTGATTTGATCACGCAATGATACTGCAAGCATCGTTCTCTCTATAGCTCGCGGTGCGAATATGGAGCGAATGTGTTTTCTTACGAGGGCCATAGTTAGCGACTAAGTTCCGGAACCATAGGTCATCTCATCTAATCACTGGCAATACCTCGTTGCCAGTGATCGGAAGGTACTTTAAGTAAGAATATATATCATATAGAACAACCAGAGCGAGAAGGGACTGTACTACGCTGATCGTCAACCTTCGCTAGTTGGAGAAGCACTTTAAGAAGAAGATATATCATGCCTTGGTAGTATGATGTTTACGAAAGGAATGTTTTGTTATTACGTTTAATATGGTGAACTGACTACCAACCTTCGGTAGTTGGAGAGGCACCTTAAGAAAAAATGGAAGTATAACGTTTACGAAAGTTAAATAATTATGAAGCTTATTTCGTTGGGAGTAACTTGGTAGACGGCCAAAACAATCTCATTTTAACTTTTTCGTCTTAAGCTTAAAAGCTATTTCAAAATCTCGATAAAATGTTCAGACAAAATTATTTGACGTCAGTAAAAATGGGATGTGTCGAGATCTTCGTAAGATTTGGTGACGTTACTTAAAGTTAACGTTTTAACGATTGGACCGACAACTTAGCGGAAGTTACATTACGCGTATTCACTTCGTTATCCCACAGGATGTATACTTCGTAGCTGCTAAATTTTCATATATAAAGGTCACCTTTCATAGATCACTGGTGGTAGGTCTCTGTTGCCAGCAGCCCTGTAGTCTCGGGCTGGTAAGAATAGGACTAAGGGAAGCCCTGCTTGTCGTAGTAGGCGACCCAACGGGTCTTGTATTTTCGTAGGCCTTGAGGGTGGGGATCCTTGTCGCTCAACAAGCGAACCTGCGTGACGTAGTGTATAGCTCAGCGAAGTTGCCTAGGAGGGTAGGTCCCTCCTCAGAGACGTGTTCACACAAAGTGTAGAGGAGTACTGGTGCGTTCTATAAGCGCGACGAGCACAATGTGGTGTAGTGTATATCATCCTAACTAGCGCTACATTGTTATGGACAGGCGTATCACTTACCATCAGGTGAACGTCCCACCTGTAAATCGGTTGGTAGAAAAATGGAATAACTTTATATAACTTTATTGTTTGAACTTATTTTTTCTTTTGTTATATTCATATAACTGTTAATACTTAAGTTAACATCATACTACTCTACTTATCTCTATACATTGTACGCACATATATATGAATATGTGTTGATTTTAAAAAAATCTACTATTAATATCTACCTTTTACTTAGCACTTGGAGAAGATCCAATGTAGTGTAAGATTAACCGACTTTCTTACACAACATGATAACTTATTAAATATATAATTATGATATAAACTACTTTACATAAGATTGTATGTATTATAAGTGACCTTAAGTTAGTATGTATAGGATTTTTTATTCAATGAATCTATGAGACTAGCGGAACATTAACCTGACGGTAATTGATACGCCTATATATACGTGACGCTAGTTACCAGCTTAACTTAATTCACAGCACCATATAACGCTCGTCGATAGAACCAAAAGATTTTGAGTTTCGTTACCCAAGTAATTACTCAAGCTACAACTCCCTTCGAATCCGGATCACAGTAATGTTTGCATAATACTATTTGGCGGTGGAAACAGGAATTGCAGTGGCAATTACCTAGATGGTCCTCGGCAACGGAGACCAACCACCAGTGTACATTAAGCTATCACATAAGGATCTAGTTAGTATTTAGGTAAATAAAGAACTTATATACTTAAAGAGATCTAAAGATGCTTTAAGTTATCGTGTTATTATGAAAAAATAAATATTATGGAACCTGAAAATAAATAAAAATCATTAAAATCAAGGTTAAGAAATTAAATATTTAATAAATATAAAAATATAAAGCACTAAAGGAAAACAAGCTATATCATTGTTTTCCTTATAAATCATCGTCACATATCATCACTTCATCCAATGGATGTCCACTGCTGGACTTAAGTCTCTTGTAATGTGTTCTACAAAACACTGTCCTGAGCTGTTTGAATCCAGTGGCTCTCGGCGATGCTTATATCCTCGGTTATATGAGATATTTACTCACTAAAACCCATCCGGTGGTCTCCATCAATGCATTCGGAGAAGCTCCGGGATCTCTTATAGAACGTCCCGATGCACCTCTACACTTTGTGTTACACATCCTGAGGAGGAACCTAACCCTCCTACCCACCATCGCTGAATCATACGCTGTCCCACACAGGTTCGCTTGTTGGGCGATAAGGGCCCCCCACCCTCGAGGCCCACCAAACTCCTTAAACATTTTAATCGCCTTCTACGACAGACAGGGCTTACCTTAGTCTTATTCTTACTACCCCGAGACTACAGGGCTGGTCTTCTGTCCACCTATTGACGGGTCTGCCAAAGCTGTGCAAAAAAAACAAAACTGGGTCCTTGTAAATACATATACACAATTATGTTCCCACCGCTGGGATTTGTAGCCTTTCCCAAAAGGAGAAGTTAAGTTAAAGGCAATTCGACAACCACTCTGGATCCAGCCAAGAGCGACTTGCATCGAAATAAGTTATATCATTTATAATTAACTTGTTCGGTCCCTCGGGAACTTTATTGAGATACCTCCGCTGGACCAGCTCCAGTCGTTTGTCAAGTAGATAGAGTGTTACGTGCACTGAATTATCTGAAACAATGTTCAAGTTTTTGAATAATTACCGGTCATAATTTAATATAAAATATTACTGACGCGCTCTCAACCGTGGTCTCGTCTGAAACTGAATTTGGATAGCAATTTTTTTTTAATAACATGTCTTATTTCCGGTAAGTTATACTACACGATTTGCTCTACATCGTATATAAATAATTAGTCTTTTAAGTGTGAACTTAAAATACTGATTATTTATATACTATATATATATATATAATATCTAGATTACTTGCCAGTGTTGGGTAAGAGTCGGAGAAATAAGTCGAAAATTTTAACTAAAGATACCAATTTATCCTGTCGCTGTTACCGGAGACACTCTCATTTCCGTTATCTGCTGTTCTGTTGCTTTCCCTCTCTTGTTCTGTTTTTGTTTAGTTCTCTGTTTTTCTCCCTGTTCTGCACTCTATTCCGCTCTCTGTTCTGCTCTCTATTCTGGTCTCTATTCTGCTCTCTGTTCTGCTCTCTATTCTGCTCTCTATTCTTCTCTCTGTTTTGATCTGTGTTCTCCTCTCTTTTCTGTTCTGTTCTGTACTCTTTTTGTATATTCAAAAATTGATAACCGCCTACTGTAACTTGATTTAAAGCACTGAAAAAATTATACACATACCCATTTAGTTCAAATGCATCTTTAATATACTTATTTGTTTAGTACGAGTGTTTAGAGTTTTTTATATCCTTTAATTTACATCGGCAAGACGTTCACCTGATGGTAAGTGATACGCCTATCCATAGTAACGTACGCTAATTAGGCTAATAAGCTCAGCGTCACCATTAAATTCACTAGCTACAGCGCTCTTTCAAACGGAACACAGTAATGTTTGTACTCTACGACCTAGGTGGTTTCCGGTATCAGAGACCTTCTAACAGTAAAGCGTATAGCGATCCCCTATCAAGTTACATCCAGAATTTAATATCGTGTCAATAAATTAAAAAACGTAAATTAACGCCAAACGCACAGACGCTTTTAATGTTTATTTGGAAATTGAAAGATCGTTGTTTATTAATTAGTCGTGCCCGAAGCCAGTTGGTGTTTCCCTGATGAATGGCATCGATATGCGATGCAAATTTATTGCACATGAAATTGCATACAGCCTTAAATTTATTAAAACAAAAAAGCTATGCTATAACACAGCTTTATTGGGTAGGTCTCTATTCAACCCTCTAGTCCCCAGCTATTAAGAATAGGACTAAAGTATTCCCTGCCTGTCGTACAAGACGACTAAAATGGTCTTCGGGTTTGTGATCTTTGAGGATGTAGAAACTTAATAAGAGAGTCTCATGAAGGACGGCAAAGGCATGGTGGTCTTATATTTGCCGTATCACAGCGTGGGCACTAAGGAGGGCCTTGCGCTTCCATGGGATGTTTTAGCCAGAGTGCTGGTACTGGTGCGTTCCGTAGGAGATCTCGTAGTCGGGACGGAGACCACCGAGGGAGTTTTAGTGGGTAGAAGCCACACATAACCTTGTCTTCCCCCCAAAAGCAAGATTACTTTTATGAAGATTTTCCCT
Source organism: Ornithoptera priamus (assembly GCA_029034505.1). Lineage (NCBI taxonomy): Eukaryota > Metazoa > Arthropoda > Insecta > Lepidoptera > Papilionidae > Ornithoptera > Ornithoptera priamus. The sequence goes on from JARDWD010000686.1 coordinate 2,405,367, forward strand.
CGGTAAAATAAACATTGGTCTTTGTTTCCGGTGACTGTCTAAGTAGGTACCACAAACACTACTGTGTTTTGCATTGAACGGAGTTGTAACTAGTGAAATTACTAGGGTAATAAGACTTTTTAAGTCTCAACGCGAGGTACGCAACGTAATCTAGTGTATACCATCCTAACTGACACCGTGTTATTGGTGAGCGTATCACTTACCATCGGATGAACATACCGCTCGTATCGTTGCCTCCTTGAATAATTGAATGGCGAGACTAGCAGCTAAGTGATACGCCCGCCGACAACTACTCAGCGCTCGTTAGGATGTATATACTGCATCATATTACGCTTGTCGCCTGAGACATAAGATGTTAAAGTTTCGTTACCCCAGTAATTACACCAGCTGCTACTGTTTATTTGCAAACTACTGTTTACCGGCGCTACGGCAGTACCTACCTAGACGGTCTCCAGCAATAGAGACTTACCACCAGTGAGGTACGAGTCTTTTTGGCACCCAATCAGCTTTATGAGGCTTTGTTGAAACTTCACACATCATTATTATCGCCTGGTATACTTTTTTGAAAGTTTAACTTAATTTGACATTTTCAACCACAAGATACTCTAAGTTTTGTAGACTAATAATGAGAATATTAGCTTCGAGGAGTTCGAAAGAACGTAAAGATAGTGACATCCTCTGAACTCTACATTTATAAAATATTGAAGTTGTGGGAGTGCTTTACAGAAGTTGGGATTATTGTTATAAAAATTACAGTCTTGTTTTGTCCACTGCTGGGCCTGAATGTCGCCAATCCTTTTATCCTATATCTTGTCGATCGGGTTAGGTTTTTCTTTGCCTCGTAATGGCCTTTTTTTTAATTGTTTTTATTTTAAGTTGTGAAACCTTTGTAAGTTAGACTAAGCAAATTCAGCAAGTCTGTCACGTTAAAGGGGACTATCGTCTGAACGTGGGCCGAATGCCGCATTCTGGCTCCGCAATAGAAATACATTTTACTTTCGCTATTTCCGGCGCGCCCGATACAACGTTTAAAGGGACGAGAACTTTTATAATAAGAAAAAAAATTTTTTCATTCATTTCGTTATACTTTTACTGAAGAAGCATATTAAAAATTCTTGTCTTCATACCAATTATATAATTTGTAAAACTATTTATTAACTTATTTATTACATCTTAGATTTAGGCACAGAGGCAAGATTGATGTAAAGAAGCTGCGTGGCCTGAGCCTTAAACGTTGAACTGATCAGGTAAAGGAGGCCTTTGAGACTCCTGTATGAGCTTCACAGAAAGCCTGAAAAGAAGTAACTGGCGTAACATCATTAAGAACAGGGTATCGAAAAGGAGTTACGACCCTCTGCATTGAGAAACCGACTCAAAGAGAGAGAGCCGCAGTGTATATTTGCAGAGGTATACAGATGACAACCACAACCCATGACTTGGCAAGCGTGGTGGTAAGTGGTCTTGAATCTTTGTTAAAGAAGACCGAGAGTCCCAGCAGTAGAAGAGTTTTTTTCTAATTGTAATAAACATATGATGATGTGAAGAATTCTTGGAAGTCCTCCAAGAGTCATTGAAGCCGTTGTTAAGAAAAACTTCTCTTAAGAAAGAATGCAAGATAATTCATATCTGCAATCGATGCGCATGTGATGCAGTGTATACTATCCTAATTAAAGCCATATTGTAAAAGGCCTTCAGGATTATCACATACCATCAGGTGAAAATTCTGCTCATCAAATAAATAATTTCCAGACGTAATGTCTAGTTTAGTTTGAACTGCTCAGGAATTTCATCAGCTTCAGTAGTACTTAAGTCGGATAGCAGTCATATTTATTCCAAGATATTTTTTATATAACCAAGCGACAAGACGAGCGGGACTTTCACCTGATGGTAAGTAATACGCCTGCCCACAATAAACTCGCGCTAAATATTATGATATACATATCACTACATTGAGCTCATTGTCTTGAGACAGAAAGTAAAGTCTCGTTACTCCAGTAATTTCACTACTGGTTTCTAACTAGACTGTCTTGCAACAGAAACCAGTACAGTAAGTTAGTTTTTTTTTTTAATTAGCCGACTAGACGAGCCGGACGTTTACTTTACCACAAATACTGTACATACTACATTGTACTTATTGCTTGAGACATAAGATGTTGAGACTCATTTAACCAGTAATTACACTAGTTACGGCACCCTTCAAACCGGAACACAGTACTGTTTACACACAACTGTTTCGGCAACGGACATTACGATGCGTAGCCTACTTAGACGGTTTCCGGCAACAGAGACCTGTGTGGTGAAATATGGCCCAATTCCCTTCGCATGAGCCCCTATAAACCCCTAGTGCCTGGAGATGACGAAAGAGATCTGTGGGTAAGGCCTATATCCATCATTGGACCTATCGTCTAATGATAATGATAACAGTGTAACTGACAAGGGGTTATTTAACAATTTTGAAATCATCATCAGCCGATAGACGTCCACTGCAGGACATAGGTCTCTCTCTAGAGGTCCCGGCGTTTGTAGGGGTTCCATATTAGGAGAATTTAGGCCATTCCCACCACGCTGGTCCAATGCGGGTTGGTGGGATCCAGAGCCTCGTTTGTTGATTAGCAGGGTCCACAACGACCAGGTGAAGTTGGCTTAAGTCCCGTGATATGTCGTGCGGGAACCCTTGCACCCAATGTTGAAAAGTACAATCGCATCTAAAATTTTTTTGATACGATGTATGATGCAGAAGCGTTTATTTGAATTCGAAATAAAGTCTCAAACGTACGCGCCCCCCCTGAAAATTCAATTTGGGCCAACCGTAATCTGATACTGCATTGAAAAGTGCTTGTGGGAAGCACTGATGTAGCTTGCATGAGGGCTTTTTTTTTCATTCATTCATATTATACGCGCGAAGGCGTTGAATCCTTAGTATCCATTTACAGCTGCCTACAATTTTTTACCATGATACATATTTTCATTATAATTTATTAATTACTGATGGTAAGTCTGTTGCCAGAGACCATCAAGGCTGGTGCCATTAGAACTCCTATTTCAGGCGATAAACAGTAGTGTGGAAACATTACTATGTTCCGGATCGAAGGGAGTTGTAGCTGGGGATATAACTGGGGTATTGCGTCTCAACGTCTTACATCGCAGGCGACGAGCACAATGTGGTGCAGTGTACACCATTCTAACTACCATTAGCTGAACGTCTCTCCCCCTCTTGTCGCTTATTTAAATAAAAAAGTCACATAACCACCATGATTATCATCACAAACAATTAACGCCAACTATTGCATATAGTTGTCTATTTGAGTTCAGCTGTAGTAGATTTAAACGAAGGTTTTCTTATTATTCTACGAAGCGACGAGTCAAACAGGACATTCACCTGATGGTAAGTGATACGCTTCTCACTTAACAACGTACCGCAAATTGGAATGGTATATACTCGTATTACACCTTGTGATCGTCGCCTTGAGACATAAGACATTGATTCTCATTATCCCAGCGATTAGTGACATAAGCTACAACGCCGTTTAAACCGGAACACAGTTATGCTTGTAAACTACTATTCGGCAGCAGTAGTACCTAGTCGGACCTGGACGGTCTCCGGACACGGATACCTCCTGTTTCCGGTTTCTATTGCCAAAGACCACTCAGGTAAGTAAACCGAGATCATATAACTATCGTCGAACATCACTGTGCAAACATAACGGTTTTCCGGTTTGAGGGGTGTTGTAGCTAATGATAACTGGAGTAACGAGGCTTAACATTCTATGCCTGAAGAGATCGATTACAATGTGGTACAGCATATGATCAATATTCAAGTATTTCAAGCAGGCGAAAGTCTCATCTAGTCTTGTTCTGCTGATTAAAATAGAGCTTATGTCGTACAGCCAACCCTTAGGAGGCATAGACAAATTTACACGAAAATAAATGATTGTTATAGCACAAATAGTACTAAGCCCATTAAGGATTACACACAAACGCTCAAGTATACGTAAGATTAAACTACCGGGAGACCATAAGAGATAGAGGACCAGCCATTGTGTTCACTGTAATTTATAAGAGGAACAATGGATGCCGCGTACGTACCTGTCACAGGCTTTGAGATAAATACCCTTTCTTACGTTTGCTTCTGACACATGTTCCTTAGACCTGAGAGAATTAACTGTGCTGCGATCCTGTATAATTGTTTACCGTGAAACTTCATAATTTACTATATATAACATATAGTTAGAATATATAACACTACTAGGTATGATAATACAGGGTAGACAGGCAGCTTATGCCTCTATGAAATTACGTCCGCCCTCTGTGCTTTTAGCTTAAGACATTAAGTAGGCGAAAAATATAAAAATAAATAATATTTATGTAATTGAAAAAAAAAACTATGTCTAGTATTGACTTAAAAGTTAATATTTTCTTTAAGTTAAATAAAAAATTTCAACTAGTTAAACCCGAAACTTTTTATAAAGCAGGAATAAGTTATAAGCCTACCGTAACAACGTGGCGCTAGGATGATCCCCACAGCACGAGTTTTGCTCATCGCTTTCAGACATACGATGTTAGATCACGTTACCCTAGTAATTAATTCACCTACAATGCCCTTCAAACCGGAACACAGTAACAGAACAACAAACATTACTGTTTGTCGGCGGAATTAGCCGCTACGGTGGTACCTACCTAGACGGTATCTGGCAATAGAAACCTACCTTCATTACTTGTCTCTTAGTACTATATTTATTATAATAAATAGCATATATGTTGCTGGAAACCATCTAAGTTACGTAAGTAGTAGTGTGCAAATCTTACTGTATGTACAATTTGTTTGTAAGGCCGTTGCTATGAAGTACTTGTGTAAGCTTCACCTTCGTATGTCTCAACGTTAGTAGTACAATGCGATGCATATAATCTTAACTATAGTCGCACTTATGGATAACACTTGCTATAAAGTGATAGACCTGAAGATCTCATTAATTAAATAAAAAAAAATACAGGAAAACTATTCGGTCTAACGGAACTCGTATCAACTTACTAGTCTACTTACTGATATGTTTGGTTGTTAATAATTCATTACGTCTACTCTAAGTTATGTATTGTCTATTTACTTTTTTTTACATTGTGTAGATCTAGATTTAAGCTATTTTAGGGTTAAGTATAACTATGTACTTATTTCGCTTTGTAAGTTCTTATAAGATATACACAATGTATCATTACGCGCAGACTGGACTGTCTAATAGTATTATATTCACCTTTTTCTTCATCAATATCTACGGTTTTTTTTTTTTAATTTTTATTTCAAAAAATTTTGTATATAAGCAAATGATATTAATTTAATATTTAAGTATATTACTTATGATTTCGTTGCATGTTTTGTATTTATTTGTATTCTGCTGTTTTGATGTTGTTTAAGTACTATTTTATATAGAAAATCGTTAGCCGATAGACGTACACTGCTGGACATAGGCCTACGTCTAGATTCTCTACATCATTCTGTCCTCAGTCAGCGTGGCTTCGGTACTGGGCACTAATTTGGGCCGGCGTTTGTAGGGATCCATATTTGGGCTATTACCCATCACACCGGTTCAATTTAGGTCGGTGGGAGCCAAAGCTATGTTAGTTGATTAGCAGGGTGCACCACGAGCAGGTGAGGTTGGCTTGGATCCCGCGAGTTGTGCGAGATCTCTTACACCCCTATTTTATATAAATATTAATTTCTTCGATATATTATGTGAAAGACAATATACTAGAGATAATATGAGTATATGCTGACGTATAGGCTAGTATTATCTTTTGTAAATTGTCTTAGTAATTAACATCTTTAAAGAGCAAGACCTGAGAGGTATATTAAAGCACTTGTAGCAGGTAAAGCAGTAATTGTTAAATCATGATTGTTTACTTATGATGTTACTCTTCACCGGAAGCTGCAGTTTAGTCGGGATACGTAGCAACGCTTCGTGTTTGATAACCCGAAAATTTATCATACATTTTCAAACAGCGCTATATACGTTTACACTTGTATACAATTTAAAAACAACAGGTTTTAATTTGTTATACTAATGTAACGCTTACATAATAAACATTGAAGGTTTCATGTTTATTTCAAGTGATTCGTTATCTGTTATATCATTATTTATAACGAGGCATTTGTTTAGAATTTCAATCAATTTGAAATTACAATGGTCGGTCGTTAGGGGTGAAATTATGACGGAAATGTTTAAACCACCGGTTATATTGTATTGTTCAATTGCGATTCAGCTCCTCGTTAAATATTCATAGGTATTTTTTTTTTAACACAGCGACGAGACGAACGTTAAGTTCACCTGATGGTAAGTGATACGCCTGTCTATAATAATGTGGCGCTAGTTAGAAAGGTATACACAGCAACACGTTGCGCTGGTCCCTATGAGAGTTAAGGTGTCGCGTCTCGTTATCTTATTAATTACACTAGCCACAACGCCCTTCAGTTCGGAACACAGTAATATTTGCCGACAGAAAGAGATGCTGCGGTGGTTAATAGACGGTCTCCAGCAGCAGAAACCTACCACCAGCGAATACATTTTCTCTGTAGTTAAATTAGCGTAAACATTTTAAGTATAGTTTGTTCATGTTCAGCGCGTTTTTGGCCTTATCATGAATAAGCTATATTTATCTACGTGTACCGGAAGATTCGTTTTAAAAAAACTGGTTTTTATCAACTACCGCCTCCTTGTTGTATTCCTCTTCAGAAATCCAATTACACACAATGCCGTACAGCCGACGTGCGCGGACGTCAGCCCTCTGTCCAAACATTTGACTTATTGAATTTATTTCCATATAAATACGAAAAAGGACCCCCAACGTTGTATAAAGGTCGCCGTATTATGATAAGCTCGATACGAGTCGTAAGATCCGTATTGACAGCTGGTGATTGGATAACACCTGAACAGCTGATCTGGCATTATTATGTGCGAAGGTCTGAAAATAAACTTCACTAATGTATTTGAACATTAACATTCTCGACAGTACATTACATTTCGGTTAATCTTCGAATCGATCGTGTTTCTCAAGTTTCTCTAGCATATAGCTGATGTTATACCTGGCACATTGCCATTCACATTCTGAATATACCACCACATCAGTGTCGCTGTCTTCCGGCTATCAATATTTGAGAGAATACATTGAACATCACACTTCATCATCGATCTTATTGACATTTAATATCATTTACTTAGTAGACAGTATATGTTATGAATAAAAATATATTTTCGCAACATAACTATTATATTAACGGTCCTTAAATAACAAGTTAAAAGTAAAGTTAACTATAACTACATCCATTAGTAGATAGTAAAGAAAATAGGATAAAATAACGCGCTCGCGTAAACTAACACTTTAAACAAACAAAAGTCTCGGTTAAGTTATACAGAATAATCGGCCGTGTTATTTGCTTTTGTATTCAAGTTACGTCTACCTCAAACATTCACTGAGAACTTGGGAAACTGCGATTTGAAAAATGCCTTTTATATTTAATCGAATAACATCCTGTGATAGAGGAGACAATCAGTTTTTTTTGTAGTAATGGCTGGGATGGAAAATTTATAGTGTGATTACTAATACACATTTATGTAGATCCCTAACATTGACAGGGTGGGAAGGGTTGACGCCTTCAGGGATATGTTATAAAATTTTTAACCTTTCAAAGCTTTTAACTTATAACAGTGTGGTAGCTATGGTCTCCGTACGGGAACCGTGGCCTTTTCCAATACACCGAAGACAATCACCAAGGGGAGTTTTGTAAGTAGAAAACTCATATAACCCTATTCGTTTTTCAGAGCCACGGTATCCAAAGTTGAGATTGACTTAGTGGTCAACGACCTTAAGAAGAGATACGACTTTAAGAAGAAGATGACATGACTTTCGCTTAGAAGTAGATTTCATTCAGTACATAAAGGTGCTCTAATGTGAGAAGTGCCTTAGAAACATCTTATTATATTTAATAATTTCTTTCTCTTGTAAACATAACATGCAACGTACAGCCTAAATAATATAATAATATATATATATATACATATATACAGAATTCTAATATAACATGTACGTTATATCTACATAATTTGATATTAAATTCCTGTCGTCATTCGCCAATAATTACTTCCGTCAAATCCACATAGCTATATGTGACCAAAAGAGATATATAACAATTTTGTATACTTCTGTGTAAACAGCTACAAAAAATTTCTACGAAATCTTTTTAAGGAGCTTACTGATGCCGGCGCTCTCTTAAAGTTTGCTCTGTAATTAAGTTGAATAAAGCTATAAAAGGAAACATTATTACGTCCTTCTGCCAGCAGTTACACAGAACCGGAAAGCTTTTATATACTTAGCTTTTGTTAGAAGTACGTATTATAGAGGTGTTAGGGTGCTCGCGCAAAAACTCACGGGATCCGAGCCAACTTCACCTGATCATGGTACAACCTTCTAATCAACAAACTAGGCTCTGGCTCACATCAACCCGCATTAGGCCATCGTGGTGGGAAACGGCCCAAGTCCCCCATATGAATCCCTACTCATTATGGGAGTCTTTAGGAGAGAGCAATGCACCTCTATCTCCTGATGATGACATATTATATATTAAATTCAATATTTTAATACACCAAAGCGAAGATTTGAATAAGATTTTCATCTGATGGTAAATGATATGCCTGCCCACAAAGCTCTAGTTATAATGTTCGCACAGCATCACATAGTAGGGCACATTAAATGTGATTCATCACATCAAAGGATTATGGATGTAATTTCTAAATCCATAGTAATTTACACTGAAAGACAGTAATATTTATTCTTACTGGCGGCATCTGGTAATTTAGTACGAGAGTAATATTTTACTATTGTTATTAATTTAACCTTAATTACAAATAATATTAGGTTATAATTAAAGATGGTAATGAATGCTTACTTGGAATTATCTTATTCTTCTATGTTGAAAACATATTAACGGATAGTTCTCTATTTCTTGTTAGCCGGATAACGCCCAATACTGGGCATAGGCGTCTCTCAAGTATCTCCACACCGATCAGTCCTGAGCCGCCCACGTCCAGCGGTTCCCCTTGATCAGATCGTTGATCCACTTGGGAGGCCTTTTTTATTATCGCGGGAAAATCTTCTTAAAATATACCTTGCTTGGGGTAAAACAAGGTCTTCTGGGACTTCTACCCACGAAAACCCACTTGGTGGTCTAGTGAATACGAAGAGGCTCCGGGATCTCCTACGGAACGCGCCAGTGAACTGAAGCTCTGTCAGCACTTCATATTCCCTAACACGGTTGCCATTCAAGGATCTTGCTGCTCACGGCTTTCCTTTGAGCTACGTGTCCATGAGAACAGTAGCCAGCGTATATTGCTACCATCGTCCAAATTGAATCAGATATGGTCCTGTAATCTCTACATCACAAGCTGAGCGATTACCAGCTACGCCACGGGTAGCATTTAAAAAAATATCTAATCTAATATAACCACATTATTTCCATATCAAAATTTCCAATCCTGGGTTCGAATCTACGTCACTGCACATAACATCAGAATTATGGTAATCTAATCTATGAACTAGTAGCAACAAATTATAATATAGTAGATAAAAAGTTTATAAATAATAAAACTTGTGAATTTTAACGACGCGGTATGTTTATATTAAAATACAAAATGGCGCCGTACCCGTCTAGCCGTCGTAAAAGGAACTCGTAAAATTAAAATGCGAAATTATAAATTATCGAATGGCAACACCGACACTTTCAGTTTTATCCACTGGATGCGAGAAACGCGGACCCATCGACGTGGAGATCTTTGAGGGAGGCTGATGATGATGATGAACACCGACACTATTATATTGTAAATATTCCACAAATTATTTTTATTATTCTATTACTATTGAAATTTTTTTTTACGTGACGATCGGGACCTTCACCTGATGGTAAGTGAAACGCCCATAACGTGGCGCTAGTTGCACCACATTGCGCTCATCACCTGCGACATGAGACTCGAGTCTTGTTACCCCTGTAATTACACAAGCTATATCGTCCTTCAAACCGAAACATATTAACGTTCGCATATTACTGTTTGATTACAGAAATAGGCACTGCTATGGTACCTATCTAGACAGTCTCCGACAACAAAGACCTACTACCGGTCATTGTTACTTACGCGTATAACTTAGGTTGGACATAGATAAACAGAAAACACTATTTTTGTCTGTTAGTAGCAATATGATAATATAAATATATATATACATTTATTTATATATATACAGTAATCCCTCCTATAACACGGTACTCTTATAAAGTACTTTCTTCATATTATGCGATTTCATTCCCCCGTATAACACGAGCATTCCCATATAACGCGAGGATTTCCCACATGTGTGATGTGAAATGTATGATTTGTGCATTTCATAATTAGTTCCGCACGTGTATGCACGTGTCGTGTGAAATTAAATATCGTTTATTATATAGTTTTTTAATAGTATTAATTTTTAAACGTGAATAATTTATAGGTAACGCGTTATATGAGAATTCTCCTACAACACGTTTTCCTATAAGGCGGAAATACTTTACCGTGTTACAGAAGGGATCAATGTGTATATATACAACTCGTCCCTCCAGAGGCTTTTGTAATAGAAATAACAGAAGAATAAGTAATTTTCAAACAATCTCAATCTCCTTCAATCAAGATAAATTATTCTTTGTTGCTTCCGGCGCGGGGGGCACACGTGCTTGTCAAACTGAGTATGATGGATGTCTTTATCGTTACAAAAGATTCAATAAAGCCTCAAACGGAACTCCCAACAAAGTCTTTTACTTTCAAACTTAAGTGTAATCACTCTGAAGTTTCGCTGGTTTTTAATATCCTCGTGATGATTTAGAAAGCACAGTAGCTTCATATGAAGTAAACCCTAATTCTATTTAAAACTGTCAGGTTTTTTTCATGAACAGTTCTAGATAATTCTGTGAATGATGATCAGTAACTGATGGCATGCACTAACACTGAATGCTAGATTAAACCTTGCTGCTTATCTTTCTTTTAAGTAAATATTATTCGTTAAGTAAATTTATTTCGCCTGTACAGTGAACTGTAGTGATGAGCAAGAGGAAGACTAAGACTTATTTCAGTATTGGTCCTGGTCCTGTCTATTCGTTCTTGGTCTTGGTCGTGCATATTTATCCTTATAATATATTAAATATTTTGTTTCCGAAAGAAAAGCACATGTTCAAGTTATGATAAATGTTTCAATTTATTATTCTAAAGGATTTTTTTTTTGTTGTCTTACACTTTTGGTATTTACCTTTCGCAAGGCCCAGACCAAGACTCCAAGACGAAGACCAGTTTTATTCATCACTAGTGAATTGAAGACCTAGTGGAATACAATAACTCAAGGATTTACTAAATATTATTGACTGTAGGTATCTGTTGCAGACCGTCTAGATAAGTAGCTCCTACTTTGACCCCCAAACAGTAGTGTGCAAATATTACTGTGTTCCAGTTTGAAGAACGCTGTACCTAGTGTTATTACTGGGGTAACAAAACATCCTGTCTCAAGGCGACGAGCACAATGTCACGCTTTGTATATCTCACTAATTAGCGCCACGTCTGTTAAAGGCAGGCGTATCAATTACCATCAGGTGATCTTTCAGCTCGTATCGTCGTCGTTGTAAATTTTTGTAAATAAAGTTATTTTGACATGGTCAATCATGTTGAAATGGCAAGTATTTGTTGAAAGCATCATAATCATTATCGGTCGATAAACGTCCACTGCTGGACATAGGCCTAGCCCAAAGATCTCCACATCATTGAAAGCATAGTTAAATATATTCGCACGCGTTAATGATTCCAGTTAGTTGTATTGTTAACAGCCAATTTATGTTCCCACTGTTGGGGCACAGATCTACCCTCAATATGAGAGCGATGGGCCATAAACACCACGCGGGCCCAATGCGGATTGGTGACTTCACACACGCCTTAGAATAAATTCTAATTCATGTGCAGGTTTCCTCGCGATGTTTTCCTTCACCGTCTGTATTTCGCTGTTGTTACTAAAGTTCACAAATGTACATAACTTAAATATTAAAGTCATCGGTACATGCCGAGATCCGAACTAGCTACCTTCGGAACGAAGGCCTCACGCTTTGACCATTACGCCAGCGAGCTACTCTTCCGTTTAGCCAGCCGCGGTGTATGCGGAAACTTCATCATATGTAACAAGTGTGTAAACGCGATACCGGATAGAATTTAATCACGTATCCGCTGCGAAAAAGTGGGACAAGTGGGAATGCAATATCAGCAGGCAATATGGTGACGTGTAATGAAGGCTGCGGGAGCTGGATTTAAACTTGGCCGGTTTTTGGTTTTAGTCCGTGTACAAACAAAAACGAGTGAACACATTGTTATTATAACCGACGGCTGCTCTAGAATTTAAGTGAAGTGTAACACTTAGCCAGTTTTATTAAACGATGGTCTACGGATCCTGTAGACTACACATTTCCGGTTCCGGTGCATTAAAATATACATTAGACGTTACGTACGTCTCATCAATGTTGTTTAATTATTGTTTTTTTTTTTTAATTTCCTGTCAATCGACTCGAAACAAGTAAGACGTACGACCATAATAACTTAGCGCTAGTTAGGATATTATACACAACACCACATAAATTTCGTCCCCTTGAGGCATAAGAGTTGATCTGTTTTATTTTTAATGTTCCCCTGCCGGTTTTGAGTCAGGGCCTTTTAATACAGTTTCACCTAACATCTTTTATTGTCTTATTTCTATACCTTTTTTTTATCATGCTCTCCTTTCATCCTTTCTTTTATATCATCCTCTACTTAGCTGGCACACGCACATTCTCGAGGCATAAGAATTATCTCAATACCCCAGTACCCTCACTAGCTACAACGCCCTTTATACCGAAACATGATAATTTTTGCATACATGTTTGTCGGCAGAAATAGATGCTGCGGTGGTACCTACCTAGACGGTCTCCGGTAACAGAGACCCTCCAGCAGTTAATTTCTAAATTTTTTTCCCGAAGCGCCGAACAGACTGGATACTCATCTGATGGTACATACAATTACTTATAACCTAGAGGTGCTTATTAAGATGTATACTCTACAATACAAACCGTTCCTGGCCTTGACAAACAAAATCTTATCGGTAGGTTTCAGTTTCCGAAGACCGTCTAGGTAGGTACCACCACAGCCCATATAGAAATCGACAAACATTACTGTGTTCAGGATTGAAGGGAGTTGTAGCTAGTGAAGTTAATAAAGTATCGAGTCAATATCTCATGTCTCAAAGTGACGAGAGTAATATGGTACTGCGTATATTATCGTAACTAGCGCCACGTTGCTCTGGACATGCGTATCACTTACCATCAGGTGAACATCTTGCTTGTCTCGTCGTATTGCAAGATAAAAAAAAATATACAATACCTCACTAGACCCAAGGCAACTTAACTTGCTCGTGGTGTACTCTTCTAATCAACGAACGAGTTTCTGGTGGGATCAACCCGCATTGGGCTAGCGTAGTGGGTAATTGTCAAAATCCCTCAATATTAGGCCTATATCTAGCAGTAGACATCTATCGGGTGATGATGATGTTATCTTCGTAATCTTACATGGTTACTGTTCGATAGCAGAAGAAAGAGCGGCTGTCTGTGCTGAAACATGAAACATCAGAGTAAGATGTGGAAATATATCACGCAAAACAATAAAAGATTTTATTTAAGTTCTTGCGGTTTCAGAATATATAAATCCTGAAAAAGGAGCTCGGTGCAATTTGTAATTTTATAATACTACTGCTCATCGCCTGCATTGTAGTAACATAGGAAAGTTTTTACAGCGCCACATAAACCGGATTATATCCCGCCGACTCGCGGCTCCGCATTCATATAATAAAAGCTGATTTGTCTACCAATCGATTTTATATATTAGTTTGTTATTTTCACGTTAAGTTCGCAATTAAGTTGTTCGTTAGAAAACTTAATACTTAGGGAAATAGATTAAACACCATAATATTATAAAAACTGTGTATTTATTATAGATAGATACCACCGCAGCGACTATTTCTGCCGCCGAACAGTAATTTGGACAATTACGGTTCTCCGGTTTGAAAGGCGCTGTAGCTAGTATTATTTTTAGGGTAAAGAGACTCAACATCTTATCTCTAAGGCAACGAGCATAATGTGGTATAAGTATAACACCTTAACTAACGCCTCGTTGTTACGTATCACTTATCACCGGTTGACCGTGCCGTCACGAAATATCTCCCCGGTTATATTAAAATAAGAAAATCATCATTTAAAGTTATACAAGTGTTTATAAAGAATGATAAGGGTGTTTATTAAAATATTAAAACGTTTTCATTCGCACGTGAAATAGCAGGCGCGGGGTGTATAGTTATGTAAATATATTCAACGCCGGTGTTGATATTGTTTCAAGCAACAAGAGATTTAAAACAACACAGGATTATACTTACAATATGCCAACGTGTATATATATATATATATATATGTATATGTTGTGTATTAAATGGAAAACACCGCACCGAAGTTTATTGAATAAAGCTAACAAAAGTTCAAAAGTTTTCAATGCTTCAATTCTTCAGCGAGGGGTCTTTACTCAAGCAAACTCGTTAAAAACATTTCTTTGGTTTCTACATTGTCAATCTGTAACAAAAGCACTTTTTTTTTAACACTGCTGTCCCTGGTTCGATTTCGAGGGTCATGTTTTCGGATATTGTCAATGTGACGTAATAACAAGTGTTTCTCTCTTCATTATTGAAGGACTGCCGAAGTCAATAGCTATTATACATGTGAAATTGAGATCAAGTATTAGATTGTATATAACAGATATAATTAAAAACTTAACTATTTAAATCTTAAGCTTCTGTATATGTAAGTTGGAAAAATATATCTTCGTTCAATTATACGGTAAATTACACCAACTTTATATATGAATGATTAAAAGAAATTAACGTATAGGAACTAAATCAATTGCCACGTAGATAACGGAACGGATCATGATAGTGTAAGTAATCTACTTTTAATCAATATTCACGTGCAACCATTTTTTATCATGAGATAGTAGTTTACTTATTTGTTTATTCATCACTTTTCCAACATTCGCCAAAAATCTCTTGGAGAACCCCCTTCATTAATCCATCATAATTTCTTTCAATCAAAATGTATCTGTATGCACTTAACCTTGTGCATTTTTTCTGTTATGGTATATCGATGTACTGATTTAACATTTTATAACTATACAGATGTAAAAGAAGTATAGTATATATCGTAATGATATGCTATGCTTGCAGAAGGGTTGTGCGATTTAATATTATATGGGAATGATTGAGTAATGATAATGCAACCCTTTCCTTTCAGCGTTTTAATTGCAACTGTTTTATTCTAAACGACAGATGATAACCATATAGTTAGTTTAATTTTATACAAAATCTACAACCAGAATGTTAATAAACAACTAACAATAACCCTTAATAAATTCAGTTTTCTGAAAATAGAAAACGTTGACGGTAAATCTGAATTTTTTAAATCTTAAAAATATACAGTACAATAGAGACGTACTGGCGCCTCTACCTTGTACTACATCGCGAACAATTTTTATGGTTTAACATTTGATACGTCGTATTTCTTTGTTTATGACCATGTCACAATGAACGAACCTTGGTCAAAGAGTCTACAATGGACTGGTTTCTTTTATTTAAGAAGCTTTATTGTATACGTCAAAAGGTTACAAAGAGCTTGGCTTAAAACCTAGGGGTATTCTCGACAGTTCAGCGTAGGGAGAATGTTGAAAATTTATAAGGCAAGTGCAAACTTTATATTTACTCAGTGAGTGCTATGAATGTTTGGAATACTGTCAATACAACACTGTATGACTGTAGCGTTTTCCTTTTGATTGTAATATCCGCGTGTATGGAAACCGGGTCCTCGTTTCATGCAGTGGAAGCACGCTCCACTTTCAATGGATGAGAATCGCGCGGAATGAATCGGGAACCGATGGCTGCAGAGAACCTCATGTTTGTGATAACGTGAAACGACCTCAAAGAGTTTAGAAAATTGAAAAGGTGCTTTTATAGACAATGGATGAACACAACAGTTTAACATGATCCAGTGCCATGAGGTCTCATATGGTGGTTTTGTTTTATTATCTGGCTCTCAATATACAAGTGTCTAGATCGGTGGTTTAATGGTGATGTCTGTTGCCGGAAACCGTCTGCGTTAACCGCTGCGTCATTTAATGCAAATTTCGAATTTTATAGTAGATTATATTTATTCGACGAAAGGATGGGACGAGCGGGACGTTCACCTAATATTCAGTGATACGCCTGCACTAAACAATACACACATTGCGCTTGTCGCTCTGAGATATATGATGTTGTCTCATTACCCCAGTAATTTTACTTGCTACAGCGT
The DNA here is from genome assembly GCA_029034505.1 of Ornithoptera priamus. Classification (NCBI taxonomy): domain Eukaryota; kingdom Metazoa; phylum Arthropoda; class Insecta; order Lepidoptera; family Papilionidae; genus Ornithoptera; species Ornithoptera priamus. The sequence goes on from JARDWD010000686.1 coordinate 2,421,820, forward strand.
CCTTCAAATCAAAACAGAACTATTGCACACTACAGTTCAGCTGTAAAAATAGGGGCTGCGGTGGTAGGTTTTCTGAAGGGAAGACAAGGTTATGTGGGATTTTTACCCACTAAAACTCCGTCGGAGATCAACCTTAGTGCTATGCAAGCGGTGCCGGTCCGGTCCCTTCTCCACTGCACCTAAGTATGTCTCTGGGACTGTCATATCCCTCCCTGGCACGCCCTCATTGTTAATAAAAGCTCGAGAATCTATGAGCTCGTTTAGTGAGCCTGATGGCCCTCAACTCCAAAGCCCACAGACCATAAAACTCTTTTAACCGCGTTCTCACGATAGGTCAAAGTTTATCTTAGTAGTAGGAGAGTAGCTCCTAAAAGTCGGAGACTACAGGGCAGAGGCAAAAGAGACCTACCGGTGTTACGAGCATATCTTCTCCTTCAGTGTAAACTTGAACGGAAGTAAACAATAATGTATTCACTATACAAGGGAAATGATCGATCGCCGCCCTGGCATCAGCCAACTTCTGAATTCAATTTCGGATTTGGCAAAGTTTCGTCCGAGTAACTCACAAACAAGACAAACATTGCAGTCGAGTTACGAATTCGGGACCATAAATTTAATTCGTCCTGTAAACTCCTTAATGGAGTAATACTAATATTTTTCAAAAGTTATTTAATCTAGTAAAATAAGGATTGAAGTAAGCACCAAAGTAGTGTTTCCCTTAAATTCATCATCGTCATCATTATCAGCCAACAGACGACCACAGCTGGACATAAGCCTCCTCCAAAGATCTCCACATCGATCTATCCCGCGCTGCCCGCATACTGCATCCCTCAACCTTCACCAGATCGTCGGACCACCTAGTGGGGAGCCTGCTGACACTACGTCTTCCAGTACGCGGTCGCCATTCGAGGACCATAGTGCCCCATCGGCAGTCCTTCGAGCGATGTGTCCTGCACATTGCCACTTGAACCTAGCATTCTTTTGGACTATGTCGGTGACCTTAGTTCTCCTGCGGATCTCCTCATTTCTGATTCGATCACGCAGGCAAACCCCGAGCATATCCCTTCCCGTTGCTCTCTATGCGACTTGAACCCTTTTATTTTAAAATTTCCATCTCATTATTTTTTTTTATAATTTAGAATGTCCTTCCTCGATCACCCCTCTGTTTATATCTATAAAAGGATGTACTTTAAAAGTACTTTTTATCGTTATTTTTGCATTAAATACTTATACATACATATATTTATTTATTCATTTATATAGTTATCAACTTATTATTAGCCGTTTTCATGACGAATGGGCGAATGGACGAAAGAGCGAATGGACAAATGGACGAAAGGACGAGTGGACGAATGGACGAAAAGGACAAATGGACGAATGGACAAATGGACGAATGAACGAAAACGAATAAATAAATGAAGTTTAAAGGGTTCTCTCATCACCACAATATTGGGAACCTGAATGTAATTGTAAATACGGAAACGAAATATACTCAGAGCTTCGTTACCAGTCCGCCGGCTGAGCCGTTAAATGATTTTCATCAGCGGACGGCGAAATCTTGTTTCAGTTACGACTAAATCCGACAATTTTCTGTAAGCATTCCTGTGATCTAAAAAACGATCTCTACTTGATCTAGACACAATATTTTATTTAAAAAAAAATCGCTTATATAGATTTATCAAATTCAATTCGTAACTGTTACCATTCCAACGTAAACCTTTTTCGCTGAAATCAAACAAGCCCTTTTAACGTTCTCACTTTTTGGGTCTCGAGACTTTTTTACAAATGCCTGCCTAACTTAATTTTTCAGCTTCAAAATAAATATCTAAATGAATAATTCATTGCCATTTTAAGTACTACCCTTGCTTTCACTGCTTAAGGTCGACAAATCTTTTGATGAAAATTGTCTAGCGTAGTTATCGTCAATGCCTTTATCTGATATCAAACTGTAGTCATTATCATCATTAGCCGATAGACGTACACAGCTCGACATAAGCCTCCCCCAAAGGTCACCACGTTTGTAGGGATTTATTTGAGGTGATTTGGGATTTCCCACCACGCTGGCCCAATACGGCTTAGTGGGAACCAGAGCCTCGTTTTTTAACTAATAGGGTGCACTACGAGAAGATAAGGTTGGTTTAGATTCCGAGAATTGTTGTGCGGGAACCCTTACACCCTCTAAACTAAAACAGTAATATGCATGCATTACTTTATTCAAGTATGAATAATTTTGTAAGTAGTGAGGTGGTGAAACTTAATATCCTTTGTCTTACAACGCAGTGTGGTAGAGAACAAACATCATAAATAGAGCGACATTGTCATCAGTAGCGGAAGTGCTTACTGTCATATAAAAAGTCCCACTCGATTTTAAAAATACACCACAAGTCTAATCGATTTAACTTTATTGTAACTTTATTGTATATATGATCTTCCTTTGTAATTTCTTCGAATTATCTTTTATCATTTATTAACTAAACTACATTGAAAAAAAATATATATTGTATAGACTAGCGCTTGACTACGATCACACCTGATGGTAAGCGGCGATGTAATCTTTAGTGGTACTAGGGTCTAGGGTCTTTTCTTAAAGATTCCCAAGTCATACCTGTACGGGAACACTAACGCCAGCAGACTGCTCCGATCGTTCGCTGTAGTTAAGAAGGTCGAAGCGAAACTCTTCATCCTGATGCGTGAGATCTCCACAATGTAGGGATGAATGTCTGCGTGTCTGTACGTCTGGTGGTAGAAGGGTGATGGCGGAAACAAATCATATAGTCCCAGGGCACACTCCCCAATATGCAATCGGTAAAACACCGAAAGGCTCGCTACCTTACGCCGGTGACTCAACCGTAAGAAAGCGGAACATCACTTGTTTCATATAAAAAAACCAAAAAAACATTACATAGACAAGCTGGGCTTTAACTTAACTATAGCTTGTGAGATTGTAATCAGACACAAACCTGATATAAGTTGGCAAAAAGCGTGGTTGTCGATTAAAAAGATTAACACGTAAACTGTATACTTTAAAAATTCGGTACAATAAATGATCTTGTATGCAGCGTATTAAAATTGTTGCAGCGTATAAATATTTAATGCAATTCACTTAGCCTGAAAACTGTGCGCATAATAACCATAAATTGTGCGCATTACTGATATGACTCTTTAATAAGGTTTCCTGTTTTCTGAACTTCCTCAGTTAACTTATTTTTACTTTTTGACAGTTGTAAGCGGGATATGTAGTCGAATCAGCCATCGTATCTACTTCATATAACATTTCATTAGTGGTAGTTTTTTATAGCCGAAGACATTCTAGGTTATATTTAAACTTTTTTTTTTTTTTAGTAATTCCGTCTTGCGTGTTTTGGGTCAGGACCGCTATTTACTGTTTCCTTAACCATCAGTTCTTATTTTCTAATTTATCTCATTCTCTCCTTTCTACTATCTTATCTTTCATACTCAGTTCCTTTTACAAACTTGCTTTCTCCTTTCATTATTTACTTAGTTTTTTTTACTCTGAAAACGAACCAGAAATTCATGAAAACATTCCACTTCCGTATTCGTCTTTCATCTTTATATTTGCTTTACAATTTTTACTTTTTTCTACGTTATTCTAATTTTACCCTTGCTCATTACATTTTCATTTTGTTTCCTTATCTTTAGCCTCTTCTAATATTACAATAACATTTCTTACTACTAATTTGTTTGATTTTTTTATTATGTTGACTATAGCTATTCTGCAGAATTTCAGTGAGATTTTGCAACTTTCGCCTTCACTCATCAGAAAGGCAATAAGTTCCTCGTTCAGCTATCATCCTAATTCCAGCTAACACTCAGCTCTTTGTCTCTCATATAAGGGACTATGTGCAAACATTACTGTGTTCTGTTTTTATAGACGTAGATAATAAAATTACTAAGGTAACGAGACATAAAATCTTATATCACAAGACAAGCCATCATCGGTTGTGATGATGATGATAACTAAAAAAAATATATTAACCGTATTGAAGCTCAAAAGATTCTCTGCAAGATCACTGTCACAAAAGATGTATATATGTGATACATACAAATCACACGTAATAAGTTCAGAAAGCGTTAGAACTTAGTGAACTTAAAGCACCCAAGTAATAGTTATGAAGAAGGATAAAAGTATTAAGCGAAACTTTAACGTACGACAGAACTTAAGCGGGGTTAACTACAACAGTTCGTTCATCTCTTAAATTATTACTGTAGCATGTGGAGAGGGTGTTTGGTTAATCATTAAACTGCCCCATTATAAAACCTGTTGACACATTATTGGTGACTGTCTCGGTTGGTAACATCATGAGGATTTAGGCGTTATTCCCACTTGATAATAAGACATTCTTTTTATTAAACCAAGCGACGAGACCAGCTAGACGTTTACCATATGGTAAATAGTATTCCTGCTTAAAACAACCTAGCACTAATTAGGATGGTATACACTCCACCACTTTGCGCTCGTCGCCTTGAGACATAAGGTGTTAAACCGTTACCCCAGTAATTTCACTAGCTACAACGCCTTCCAAAACTGAACACAGCATTGCTTGCGCACTCCTTTTTAGGAGGATCCTATTCCTCCAGTTACCTAAACGGTCCCTGGCAACAGTGACCTACCAACAATTTAAAGGCGCTTATAAATATTCTGAAATTAAATTTCTGCTGTATGGGATCTGTCATCAAAGAATTCGAAAGTGCCACACTCTGTTAACTATTTCAGAACTTCAGCCATAAATTAGGAGCGAGTTGTTACATAAATCATGTGTAATGAAGACGTAAGGATATAATTTAAGATAATTAATCACTTGCATCCCGAAGAACTGATCTTTGAAGCAGTAATAGTTGATATTTAATAGGAGATGAACTTCGTGATATTACAACAGTAGAAATAGCAGCTGCGGTGGTACATACCAACACGGTCTCTGGCAATAGTGACTTACCACCAGCGCAATGATGTATACATATATGTGAAGGTAATAAAACAACTTAGGTTTCTTTTCTTTACATATATATATATAAATAAGTTCGTTTATTCGCCCACGCTGTACAAATACATATAAACATACAAATATCACATTATAGGATAGATAAACAAATATACTTTAATATAATTATATTAAAGCATCATCATCATCAGCCGGTAGACGTCGTAAAGATTTCCAAAGAGTTCATTGAGGGGAATTCGGACTTAGCCCACCACGCTGGGCCACCGCGGGTTGGTGAGTGGTCAGGGGCTCGTCTGTTATTCAGCAGGGTGCTCCGCGTGCAGATGAGATTGACTTGGACTCCGTGAGATGTACCCAATTTAGATTATAAGCTATTTTATATAGCTAATAAACTTGAGATTCTTCTAAAGGTTATAATAATTCTTTTACTGCAAAAGCAGTGAAGCTCTGGAATGCTCTTCTTCCTGACATCCGCTCCTACCTAAGACATCTTTAAGAAGAGAGTAAAGAACGTTAACCTTCATCTCTAGTTGCATATTATATGTATATATGTAATTTATATTTTTTCCTTGTAGTATTGTACACTTACACTCGATATTATGGTTATCCACTGTCAGGGTTTGCAGGAAGATAATTCATTTTAGGGTTAAGCACAATTATGTTATTGTAATTGCATATTTGGGATAAGAAAAAAAAAACCTCAATTCGTTATTTACCTGATAATACAAAGTGCTCGATCAAGATTAACGTTAATATGATTTTGACACTGAATTGATCAACTCGATTGTATTGCATTACATACGTTTTTATTCTACGCCGTATCTAATCCAGCAGTGGACGTCGACCTGGTAGTCAACGGTACGTCTGCTCTACGCTCATTACTATTATTTAAGCAATTCTTACACCTTACCTTACAAAACCTCACCTTCCGCGATGGCTCTATTTGTACGTCTTACAGAAACGCCGATTAGATCTAAGTTGGAGCTACCGGCGAGAGAGAACATCGCGAGGAAACCAACATGTTCGAAGAGCAACAGCTTCCTATATCCTACTATATAAGTAACCGTATAACAGCTTTCTTAAACATGTGATATCCGTCAACCCGCACTTAGCCAGCTTGGTGGATAAAAGACTTCGATTTTTATTTAGACAGTCCTAATTCCTAGGCTATGGGAAACAAAGACTTAGTTTGTTTATTTCATATTTACTACTTACTTTCTATACAAATATACACAATATGAATAAAACTTAAGAAAGATTGTTATCAAAAATGTAATTTTTTTATTAAGTGAAGGTTCGGGCTCGGGCCGGCCGGGTGGGTTCCTCTTCGCTTCACCGTGGGCGACCCCGCCGCGGTTACTAAGCCCCTCCGCCACGACAAGGCGGGAACCTGTTGGAGTGACCACCGAAAGGGGTAGCGAAGTATTAATACTGGGAAGAGGCCCAATAGGCTGCAAGTTGCCGCCGGGTTGGAATATTTCTGTCAAATTTCAAGTTCAAATTCTATATTATTCATATATAATATATATTTTCTTTCGCGGGTTTTCCTTAATATTATTGCTTTATTCGTATTGATTTCTTAAAACATTTATATACTCCTCACTAATATCTATGCATTACTTATATCTATGCATCTACTTATACTTGCTAATTATCTACAATAAAAATATTATTGTACATATAAGTGTACATAAATTAAAATTTATTTCTCCTTATTTCTATTGATTACATAATTTTAACCAATATTTTAAAAACTTACTTCTTACCAATCTATCTATCTACACTACTCTCCCTTCAGCTGAAAATCATTTCTTCACTGGAAAACTCAGCAAAAGAGGAACACTTTATTCAGCAGCATCATCGCATATGAACGAGAGTTTCATCCGGCATCTAAATACGTTTAACTATTGATATTTTTATTTATTTCTATCTTCTTCTTATTTATCTCCATAACTAAATAGTTTTTTAAGAAACTTTATCTATTGTCATTGTAGTCATCATTTTGCAATATTGTCTTAACATAAAGTAAACAAACAGACGAATAATTGGTAAATAACTGAAAATATTAATACTTCGGGTAAATAGTTATGTGTCAAATAAAGTTACGAATTTCAGCCACCAGATTATTAAGCGGGTAACTTAACAAAAATAGAAATATCCTTGACACCTAAAGTAACTAAACAATTACGTCCTTATCAGAAATGTCTAATTGTAATAGCTTACATAATATATGATATAAATATTCGATTAAACTATTGCATACTTTAATCTATAATTTCTATTAATATCTTTTTTTATCAATCGTTGTGATGGATATCCACCAGTCCACTTCCACGCTCTGCCGATGATTATCAGCTATTCACGTGTCTAATTGACGTATTATAAAGCAAATACAAGGTTAATGATAGATACGAGTTAACAGAAAAGAGATAAGTTACAAATAAGCTAATCAAATATTGCCTAAAAATAATAAACAGCAGAAATAGGGACAGTTAAGGAGTACTTAACATATTTATATAATAGTATCGGTAAGTAATAGTAGATAAGTTGGCATAAGTAAAAGCACGGATATAAGTAATGTAAGAACTAACGTTTATAGTTTAAATTAGTAAGGTCGTATCGGCGTGTTCTATAAGAGATCTCGGAGCCTCTCCGGATGCACGGATGCAGAGTACCGAGGAGGTTTTAGTGAGTAAAAATCTCACATAACTCTGACTTCCCCCCAGAAGCAGCGTATCTTTTGGAGATCCCCCCGAAACAAAAATTAAAAATTAAAAAAAAAGGTTGCATCGGCGTCCGATTTCCGAACGCACCCATCGACTGAATCTTTAATTTGGATTTAGCTCTGGTAACACGCTGGTTTGAAAAGAAAGAAGAGTAGTCTGGTGACAGAAGGGGGGTCGGTAAAACGTAGCGTTAAACACTGCGAACTGGGAGGAGGCTTTCCTTTGGATAGGACAATAGGGACGAGTACAGCCTATCACCTATTAATCTATCATACTTCACAAACAATCCTTAAGGTACATATAAGTTGTGAAAATAATAGAATAAAAAAAATAAAGCTCTGAATAATATCATAGAAGCAGGAGGAAAAAAAAAGTCTGAATAATATCATAGAAGCAGGAGGAAAAAAAAAGTCTGAATAATATCATAGAAGCAGGAGGAAAAAAAAAGTCTGAATAATATCATAGAAGCAGGACGAAAAAAAAAACTCTGGATAATATCATAGAAGCACGAGGAAAAAAAAAACTGAATAATATCATAGAAGCAGGAGGATAAAAAAACTCTGAATAATATCATAGAAGCAGGAGGAAAAAAAACTCTGAATAATATCATAGAAGCAGGAGGAAAAAAAAACTCTGAATAATATCATAGAAGCAGGAGGAAAAAAAACTCTGAATAATATCATAGAAGCAGGAGGAAAAAAAAACTCTGAATAATATCATAGAAGCAGGAGGAAAAAAAAATTTAATTATATCATAGAAGCAGGAGGGAAAAAAAAGGTCTGAATAATATCATAGAAGCAAGAAGAAAAAAAACTGAATAATATCATAGAAGCAGGAGGAAAAAAAAACATAGAAATTTGTTATTGTCATAAGGGATACGCTTGCCCGTAACAACGTAGTGTTACTTAGCACCACATTGTGCTCGTCGAAGACATAAGATATTAAGTCTCGTTACCTCAGTAATTACACAAGCTACGGCGTCTTTCAAAATGGCGCCCAGTAATATTTATACACTACAGTGTGTCGGCAGAAATAAGAGCTGTAGTACCTACCTAGATGGTGTCTGGCTACAGATTACTACCACCAGTTAAAAATATTTTAATGTAAATTTCTGTTGATATAGTTTTTTTTTTTTTAATATTAAGTAATCGCTATCTGTACAATTAATATCAGATACTTCTGAATTTCAATTATTATCATTGTTATATAATTCTTGGTTTGATTGATTTAATAATAAATGTTCACTTACAACGCAATATCCTGTTGTGTTGATTAATTACAAGGATAAGTCACCTTATCTATATGTATATATAATCAAAATGGAATATGTTTATTCGCTAATCACTTGAAAATTAGTGAACGCGTCGACATGGTACATGAGCATTCGATGCAATATGATTTGTATATGAATATAGGGTTATTATTTGAATTTGATAGATCCTTCACGATTGTATTTCCAATTAACATTTCGTATTATTTATGCGGTTGCTATAGTAACGGTTGCTATAGAATGTCATTAGCCGTTGCTCTTAAGGAATATTTGAGAAAGATTTCAAGTCTAATTTTATATTACGGCCTGCAGAGTGGGCGGGGAACAGCTAGTATTATAGTAGAGTAGATCTCAGCTCACTTATCATTGATCTTTTATGATTGAAAGATATCTCATAGTTAATTTCTCAACTACGAGATATTTTTCAAACATCCTAATTATTCTTAAAGATAATTAATAGTAAGTCAAAACGAGCTAGTAGTATACTATATTTTTAATTATAGTTAATCGGTTATTTATTAACGTATACGTCTACATGATTTTAAGACTGATGGTTTATAGTAAGATGGGGAATAAGGGAGCTCAGACAAATTCAACAAACTATAGTCTCAACTCCATGGTTTATATAGGAGTTCGTACTACGTCTCAAAGTCGTTTTGAAGTCATGTTTTCGAGAATTATTCTAATACATCATCCACTATACCATCGGGATAATGATGTAACAGGCACATTAATCAAAAACATCGCTCTACACCACCACTACTTGTACACAAGATGATTAATTAGACTGGCGAAATTATAGTGTTAATGAGGAAGCCCGCCTAGTTTCCCCGCTAAAGCCTTACACTTCCGCTCAACATACATTATTTATTTATAGTTTAAATAATTTCGTTTCAAATCTTTACTGTATGTTATTTATCTAAGTTGTATATGTCTTCATTATCAGCCCGTGGCATTAGACTATTGGGCGCAGGTCTCTCCCAAATAACGACACTACTATCTTATCAGTTAAATTAACTTCATAATAATAACGACTACTTTGTATCAACCTCAGCTTTTCATCCCCTCACGAATTAATTAACAGAATATGCTGTATTTATTCCCCCCTTTTTACTATCATGTCAACCATTTCCACTTTTAAGCTTGTTAAAATAACTATCGTTAAGATAAAGTTTACTCGTTCTATAACTATTTAGTTGTAAGACACTGAATTGAAATACTTTGCGTGAGTATAAAGATTTTTTTTTTAATTTTTTCAGTTTAAAAAAAACTGTGGCAAATATGAAAGAAATAGCTGTACTTGAAATTTTTATACAGTTAAATGTTTAACTAAATTTATGTTCTACCATATAGTTGCGGTTATGAGAGATATCGAATTTATTATTGATAGCGATATTTTTTAAAGCCTGATAAATATAGTGGATGGATCGAAAATTCCGAATAAATCTCGCATTTCATGAATACTGTACAACTGGACCAAAAAACATAACATTTATAAATAATCTTATTAGTATATTAATCTTAAAACATGGTAACACAAGTCTCTACAAGATTTTAATATCTCCGTACTTCAAAACGCCATCTAAAAAACCTTAACTCATCGGCCGTTGGAGTTTCGTAAAATTTAAGCTGCATTTAAAGTTGGAAAGCTGTTGACTTAAGTAAGTACGGCGACGGTCATGCAGTTTCAAGTGAAGTCCCCCACTCAAGTCCACACCGTCAGCACAATTGAATCACTCTGCATAGTTCATAATATTAAGTGTCGACATCCGCTCGTCGGTTTTATTCCACCCTTGTAAATGCATATTGATGAAATTAAGTTTTTCAGGAATTAATCCTTTTTTCACAAACCGTTATTTGATCTCTGTTTTTCATACAATTGATGTGAACGAAAATAAAATATCAGCAGGAGTATCATAAGAAGTTCTCGTCCAGAGTACCTTAACATAGAATTTTTCTTACTGGTGGTAGATCTGTGTTACCCGAGATCGTTTAGATGGGTACCGATTTCTGCAGACAAAAACTACTGTGCAAACATTACTGTGTTCCTGTTTGAATGGGGATGTGGCTAGTGAAATTACTGAGGTAACATCTTATGTCTTAACGCGACGATCGCATTGTGGTGCTATAAATAACACCCTAACTAGTACCACGTTGTTACGAGCAGGCGTATCGCTTATCATCAAGTGAAGGTCCGCCTTGTCTCATCGCTTCATTGAGATAAAAAAGAACGATTGTCACGGGAACACATTTCAAAGAAGAGAATAATAGTTATCAAAGCGATTTGAAAATAAATCTACCGCTATAAAAACTCCATAGCAATGAACATAGTTTAAAATTAGCATTATTGCAAATCAAATTTTTCAGTAAATGTATATATTTTCAGTTACGTGTTTACATCGTCATTGTTGCATCACATCACACATCATGGATGGTTCGCATCATATGATACTGAGCTGTTCAGCAATTCCCTTTCAGTTGTTATCATGACTTCTTCACTCTCCTCCATCAGTTACATAATAAATTGTGATAAGTATGAAAATAGATATTATTCAAAATACAGTTCACAATCGCATTTAGCTGTTGTAGATAGTTTATTTATAGCTGCTCCCCGTCTGCTTTGTTGACTGTAATATAGAATGAGACTAGAAATTTGTCTGAAATATTTCTTGAGAGCAACCGTTACTATAGCAACAGCATAAATCAGTATGAAATGAAAATTTAAATTCAGAACAAATTTCTAATTCAAATGAAAGTAATGTTCGCATACTACTGTTAAGAATCAGAAATAGGAGGTGCTATCTATTCAGTGTCCAGCTTGCATCTTTTTATTATACATCTCGGGGTGGGGCAGAAGACATCTTTTAGACATACCTTACCTCTGGGAGAAAGTCAGAGTTTATTGAGACTGACTAAAGCCTCCTCGGTAGTCCACATCAAAGCATTTGGAAAGGCCTCGGCATCTCTTAAAGATCGCACCGGCACCTCTCTACACTTATTAGCACGTCTACTTGTTACTACCTAAGACTGCAGGATTGACGGACTGGGGGTCGGTTACCATCCGTCTGACGGCGACGAGTCCAAGCAGAATCAGTCTTCTTTCGATTCCGTTCGGCGGCCTCCTCTACCGAAAAGGATTCACAGGCAGAGAACAAAACTATCCAGATACCTCCAGCTTGTACCTATCAGTACCTAACTAGATACATCCTTTTAAAGTCCTATTGAATAGAAGCTTCTTATGATCAAAACGATATTAAAACGTATGAGCTTGGCGATATTAACTTCTAAAGGAACATATATTTAAAAACCTAACATAAGGTTCCAATAGGTGAACCTTATTTTACCAGTTGACCTGGGAAGTGGGGAGATGCTGAGATAGGTGAGAAGAAACATTTAATATAATGATAATATGTATACTAAGGAACAGCTGACGGGAGCGAAGTGATATACAAGCTCATGATAACGTGGCACTAGTTAAGATGATATACACTGCATCACAATAAGCTCGACGTGTTGTAACTTGACGTAAAGTGTCATTACTCCCGTAATTCACTAGCACCCTTTAAATCGAAACAGTAAAGTTTGGGGGCGGGAACAGGCTCTGCGGTCGGTACCTACCAAGACGGTCTTCGGCAACAGAGAGCTAGTAACAGTAAATACGTTGTAAAAAAAAAGCACTTGCTATAAGTATGTTATTATCACGGATTATTTGACGTAAATTTGGAAAGCGGTATCGATTCCATCTAGCAGGGGTAACTTGTTTACATTTCCAAATACGTCACAAATAATTGAACTGATATCTAATATGATAAAACAAATGTTTTCAATGTAAAAACAAAAACATTCGGCTATTACATATATATATCTTTATCTATATATTTGTCATTTATCGTTGAAATTAATCAACAGAACAGGATATGGCGTTATTGTGAACATTTATTATTGATTCTGACCAAAATGAGTCTTACCCAATTAACCATCCCCATAGTTAAATTTCTATATATTAAAACGCTGTCTCATAGGAAATATTACTTAAAAAAAAAAACTAACAGGTACATTAACAATCTTACTTAAATCTGGATCATTGTAATTGTAATATTCTTTTTTTTAACCTGTTTCCGAAAAAAAAAGAAATTTGATCATTTTATAAACTGTTGTTTTCTTTAGTTGGAACCCAGGGATGTCTCCAGCAGAATCAAAACCCTTTACCCACCAAACTGGCTAAGTCCGGTTTGGCGTTTATCACATGCTTACGAAAGCTTAGATCAACTGTTCAAGAAGATCTTTTGCTCACCGGAAGATCAAGTTCAATATGGATCGAACCCATAAACTATGAGATCTATCCATGCTATATATATAATAATAACAACAACTTTGTATGTTTTTTTTTTCTTCTGCTTATTTACACAATATATATATACCTGACTAATTTAAACTATGTATGTGTCCTTACATAACTTATATCTGTGCTTTCTTACTTATGGTATCTTATCTATTAATTATTGCTGTTCATTATTTTTAAACACTATTTAATGAACTTATTTTCAACTTATCTCTTTTCTATTAACTCATTATACTGCCTCTATCCATCCTTAACCTTGCATCTTCTTTCTACGTTACGTCAATTAAACACGTGAATAGCTGATAATCATCGGCAGAGCGTGGAACTGGACTGGTGGAAATCCATCATAACGATTGATAAGAGATAAAGATATTTAATAAACCTCTGCCTTAAAGTCCCCAGTAGTTTAATCGAATATTTATCAGATATGACATTTTTCTGGTAACTAAAGTGAATAAACATTTCTGATAAGGTGATAACGGTTTAGTTATTTCCAGTTCCACTTAAGGTGTAATGATAATATTTCTCAAATTATTTCCGTTATGCACACCCTCTAAAAATAAACCGGTGGTTCAAGCCCTTAACTTTATTTCACATTTATAACATTTTATGATGTATTAGCATAATAGTTGTTTATACACTGATGCAAGGGTTGCCAGCAACGCGAGACCGATCGATGTGGAGATCTTTAGGGGAGACCTATGTCCAGCTGTGACCAAAATAGTGACCAAAATAACAATAGAGATTATTTCCTAAAAAACTTATGTGTTATGAATAGAAATGAGTAATATAATAAGGGAAGGTAGAAATAAATACAAATACCAATACACAAACCTAACATATTTAGATGTTCGTTCATATGTAATTATGCTGCTGAGGAAACTGTTCGTCTTTCGTTAACGGTCTGTCACATTCATAGAAAATCAAGATATGATCTTCAGCGGTAAACCGGGATTAAGAATAGATATAGACAGTATAGAGAGTAGTCATATATATAGAGTACTAATAGCAAATAGATTTAGTTAGTTAGTAGTAAATTTTTAAAATATTGCATAAAAAATTTTAAGATAGTAAATAACAGAAAGAGGGACAAATAAATATTACTTTTTGTATATATATATGTGTGTACAATAATATTGTAATGGTAGGTAATTACATAGATAGGTAAATGCATAGAAATAATGTAAGAACAAGAGTGAGTTACTTACGAATATACGAGGAGGGATCAAAAAGTAGTGAGAACGACATATATACTCATTGGTAAGAAATAAAATAAATAGTGGCATAGCTCAGATACATATTTGTAATATTAATAAATAAAAAAAAGTTAACGACGCAAGAGATTCATTGCGATTTGGAGACAACATTAGGAGAGTCTGCTCCTCCGTATTCCACTGACGCAAGGTGGGCTTCTCAATATCGAGTAGGGAGAACGAGCACGGAAGACGAACATCGTTGCGGCCGTCACCACGTCCATCGACGTTAGTCACCCAAGAAAATGTTGCGAAAGTCGAGAAAATTGTATTGAGTGATCGAAGAGTTACCATCCGGTACTTAATTCAAGGAACGGGCATTTCATACGGAAGTATTCAATCCATATTGAAACAATCTTTGAATATGAGATAAGACTCCGCAAGATGGTCGCCGAGAATGTTAACCGACAATCGGCAACAAAACCGACTTAACATTTCGAAGATATTGTTGGATAAGTTTCAAGAAGATTCTGAAAACTTTTTGTCTCGTTTCGTAACAATGGACGAAACATGGGTCCATCATCTTGATTCCGAGACAAAACAACAATCTTCGCAATGGAAACGGCCATCATCACCACCTCCGAAGAAGTTCCGTGCCGTGTCATCGGCTGGCAGGGTTATGGCCTCAATATTTTGGAACTCAGAAGGGATATTGTTGATTGATTACCTGGAGCGTGGAACCACTGTTACAGGCCAATGTTATGCAGTTTTGATTCCCAAATTGAGGAATGCCATCAAAGAGAAAAGGAGAGGGAAACTTCTAAGGGCGTGCTGTTTCATCACGACAACGCACCCGCGCACAGGTCGGCAGTGGCGATGGCTGTCATTCAGCAAGCTGGCTTCGAATTGGTTGACCCTTATTCACCAGATCTGGCGGCTAGCGATTTTTATATGTTACCCAAATTGGAAGAATACTCAATAGGAAACATGAACGAAGACGATAATGAGGTGATGGATGCCGTGAAGAGCTTTTAGCAGGACCAAGACAAAACTTTTTTTTTAAAGGGATTGAAGCCTTGGAAAAAGGCTGGATTCGGTGTGTAGAGAGACTCGGAGACTACGCATAAAAATAAATTATTAAGTTATCAATAGTCATTATATTCTATCTCATTCTCACTACTCTTTTATCTCCCCTAGTATATACACGAAATCTGTTCAACGAACATGTTCGTTTCCTCGCGACCTCTTCCTTCACCGGAAGCTTCAGCTCAGTAGGGATCGAATTAGTGCCTCTTTGAGTAATAGGAAGCGCCTTATAAACTAAGCTATCTTGACTTTTGTATGGTAAATTGTTATAATTACTTAAACAATAGTATCCGTCCAAAGAGCTGACGTACTCTTACCACCAGGTCGACGACCAGTGCTGCATTCGATACTGCATAGAATAAATATATATGTAATGCAGTACAATCGTATTGATATATTCAGCGTCAGTATCATATTAACGTTAATCTTGATCGAATATGTATTATCCTGTATTTAAAGTAAGAAATTTTTTTTTTCTTTATCCATAATCATATCTGTTTATCGATTATTTAATATTTATTTGTCTATCAATCTAAAAAACACATGAAATGTTTTTTTACCTGAATCTTTACATATGTCTGTCCTATCGTCATTAGAAAGTGGTTTCTTCAAACTGCACTTTAGTGGTCAGACTGAGATAAATCCCATGTTCAGCTATACTCGTCATACGTCATTGTCTCCATAAAATAGAATGAATACGGAAGATATGTCACTTATCATTAGGTGAACATCCTGCTCGTCTCCTCGCTTAATTGTATAAAAACTCAGGGACTCTATAATAGAATAAGTACGAATACATTAACTGGTAAATTTAGGCTCAGGTAAAATATTTCAGTTTTAACCAATCTCTTATAACAAAAAAAAAATTCGTCGAACATCCAGACACAACTTTAGTGAAGTTTTAAGTTATCTTTAACGATAACCTTCTTAACGTTATCAGTAGACTTAATTTTGTTCACACGAATTATCATATAAATAGGGACCGAAACATTCGTAAATGTACGGTAGCTCTCTAAATCTTCCACCAGGAGAATGAAGTCAATAATTTTGATTGCAGCTTTTGGTGAGTGAATTATATCAATCATAAATATATCATTTTTTAAGCTATTTGCTATTTGGCCTTGAATCTGAAGAGAGGGTTCCGTGCTCCAACAGTGGAAATATTTAGAAAGCATTTTATTTATTTACATCATAAAAAAATTCATTTGTGCCTGCCTTGCGAGACACCTGTTACGAAATACTACAATAATTTCTTTCTTCTTAAGTTATCTACATTTTTAAAATACTTGTTAAGTATATCGTTATCATCTCAAGCGATGGATTTCCGCTGCTGGACATAGGTCTCTTGTCATATATTACACAAAACACAGTCTTGCGCTGTTTGAGTCCAGCGAGCCTTTTGATGTCATCTGTCCACCTAGTGGGGTGTCTAACGCTGCGCTTGCGCTGTTGATTTTTTCTCATATGATATTAAAGTTAACTTTTTTTAAAAAAAATAATTAATCCTTAATTCAGCATATCCTACAGGAGTCAAATTATATCACGTGTTGTCATAATTCACCATAACGATATTTCTATCTTAAAAATATATGTACGATTAGATTAAAATTATTTACTTGATAAATTTAACAGTTTCCGCTGCACTTGCGGTACCTATTAAGAAAACCGAGCGGTACATTGAGGTCGTCGGCGGAGACAACAAGGTGCATCTAGTAGATCTGGAAGAACCGGTCGACGTCGAGTTCACTAGAAGTCTAGAGAGAAACTCTAGAAATCGCTACTTGCTTTTCACTCGGTAAGTCGCTGAAGTTGAATTTAGTACCTGCAAAACATATGCTACCGGCTTTTCTTTTTTCAGCGTTAAAGAAAAATTATTTTTGGGATATCTCAATAACCAATTTTGAATATTTGCAATTTCAGGTCGAACCCTACTTCTAGTCAGCAGCTCGAAATTAACAAAGCTCAAACAATAACTTCATCTAATTTTAATCGGAATCGCCCTACAGTGGTGATTGCTCATGGCTGGTTGGGTAATCAGAATACTGACATCAATCCCGTTATTAGAAACGGTATTTGAATGATGTTTTTATTATCATTAAATAATAGCTAACTAACATATATCACTAATAACAATTACCTTTTTAGCTTTACTCCAAAACAGCGATGTGAATGTAATAGTTTTGGATTGGGGCAGAATCGCGATAGGCAGTTACATAAACGCCATCGCCAATGTGCCAAGCGTGGGCCGCGGTTTGGGACGATTTTTAGCTTTCCTTAGTGATGTAACCGGGGCACCACTTTCTTCTATGCATCTGGCTGGTTTCAGTCTGGGGTCCCATATCGTAGGTAATGCTGGAAGAGAGCTCGGAGGCAGAGTTGGTCGCATCACAGGTAAATCAACAAATTCTATGTCTCTGTATCGGTCTCTGATAAATCTAAACTATACACAATATCAGGACATGTAAATTAAAATTATAAGACAAAATTCTCAATCAGTATACTTTTTTTACAGGTCTCGATCCAGTAAGTCCAATATGGGACAACAATAGCAACCGTCTAGATAGAAAAGATGGTGTTTACGTTGAAATTATCCATACAAACGGACGTGGACGAGGTGTCAATGATGATATAGGCGATGCCGATTTTTACCCTAATGGAGGGAATGATCAACCCGGATGTACAACAAGTGTTTGCAATCACAATCGTTCGTGGGAGTTGTTCGCTGCCACAGTTTCCTTTAACCATTTAGTTGGTAGGAAATGTGAATCGCCTGCAGAGGTGGCTGCAAATACCTGCCGAGGGCAAACGATGCACATGGGCAATGCAATTCCTGACAAATCTGGGTTTGTACAATTTCTCTTCCATGTCTGTACATTCTACTGAATCATATTATTTAAATGGACATTTGCTGATGTTGAATTATTCATAATATTCAAAGGCTGACAAAGCGAATGGTTCCTTCCTGGTCCTTTAATGTGTTATATCTGTCCAATGGCGACGGTGATTATTTACAACACATCATCACAAAAGCTAGGCCCTCCGTACTCTCTCTATAAAGAAGATGCTGTATGGATACTTCTACATATTGATT
The DNA here is from genome assembly GCA_029034505.1 of Ornithoptera priamus. Classification (NCBI taxonomy): domain Eukaryota; kingdom Metazoa; phylum Arthropoda; class Insecta; order Lepidoptera; family Papilionidae; genus Ornithoptera; species Ornithoptera priamus. The sequence continues at coordinate 2,440,489 of JARDWD010000686.1, forward strand.
AGATACAGGATCTTACTTCCGTCGCACAAAGACATAAGTCCATCTAATATTAAGTGGATACGTTGTGTTAAGTTAAATTTGTTACTTTAGTAAATTACCTCTAAAACAGGACACCTTTTTCAGGTCCGGCCTATATCGCTTGGAGACAAAAGCAAAACATCCGTATTGAAAAAATATACAATAGACTCTAACACAGAAGAAGCTTAAATTATAAAAACGTCAAAAAAAAAAACAAATGACTGATTATTAGTATATTCATTTGTAATTTATTTACGAAGTTTTATTCTCTTGTCCTGAAAACTCTGATTCAAGTTAGCGACAGCGAATAGACCTAGATTTTCAATAAATTAACTATAACAATAAATAATAAAACGATCACAAAATCACATACGGAGAAATATCTAGGCTCATGCCTAGATATTACCTAGACCCTAGATGGCCTAGACTAGTAGGTGATCAATTAACTTGGAAACCAAACATAATACATTGAATGTATCAAATCTAAATTAATGACCACTTTATAAGGATAAATATCATCATCATCGATCCTGCGCTGCCCGCGTCTAGCTGCTACCCGCAATCTTCACCAGATCATCAAACACCAGATCATCAGATCACCAGACCATCGACATATATATATAATTCTTTAATAATTTTTTTTTTAATAAAACTTTCTTTAATACAACTCATTTTCGAAATTGTGTTATTCTCTTGAGACAAAGATTGGATCTAGGATTAAAAAAAATATCCTCGCGCGAATTCTGTAATAGTTTTTGGTACAAAAAATTCAACATTAGCCTCTTATATTTATTATTAGTAGCCGACCCGCGCTTGACCTCACCGAACTCGGGATCACAAGGTCAATCGTTGGATTTCCGGTAACGTCCGTTTGTGTTAACCTTGTTGGACATCGCAAATACACAAGAATCTGAGGTTAAATGAATAATTTCAGTAATAATAGTTTTTTCATGGATTTGAAACTTTGCTGAAAATATTGTTTGTAGTGTATATTTTTAAATAGATATACTCGTAGTATTTAAAATTCTACGTATCAAAACTTTTTAAATATTCATTGCTAATATTATTTCGCACTTCCTATCAAAAAATTAAATCGTATCACATCTGTCATGTAAGTTAAACAAGTTTTAAGTAGTTGTTTTTTCAATGGATGAAAATTTACAGTAAAATACTATTTCTCATAAAACAGACTGTTTCCGGGACCACGAGCCCAGTATCAGATAAGATGTAAGTCGCTATGGCTTCCAAGCGTTTACATCATCAGAATCACGAAACCATGTAGCATTATCAACCAAAAATGTAGTGTAAATCATAATTAACTTATAACAAGCGACTGTCATAAAAACTACGCAGATCAAAGAAATTGAATAGACTAAGTTAAAAAGTAATTAAGTTCTATATTTCTAGACGAAATGGTAATATAAAATTTATCTATACAAATATATATATACAGTAAAAGCTCTTTATTCGCGGGTATGTTCCATAAATATACTGTGAATACGGAATATACTTTTTTTTGTTAGTTCAATTGATATTTACAAAGGATATTGGGTTAGATACCTGTTGGAATCCTTTTATTATTATGTATGTACTTATCAGATCCGCGAACAAAAAAAATTAAGTCCCACTTTTAAAGAAGCGCGAATAAGAAGCTTTTATTGTGTATACATATATACAAAGTGGCGCAAAAATAACCTTCCGATGTTTTTTGGCTGTAATTTAAAAAAAAAAATTAAAAACTTTGATTCTTCTTGTGGATTATTTTTATTTGGTTTTTTAATTTTTTTACATGAAGGCAAAATTTATAGCATTTTCTGATAGGAGGATTACTTTTGCGCCAACCTGTATATACGTATATATATATACTACTTTAAATAGTATGTGTTGTGAAGTTTTAAGATAATTTGTTTTATATATAAGTATTGAATAGGTAAACAAATTGCGAGAGCGTTTCGTCATCGGACTGCAAGGCATTTTGGCAGGTATTTCCGTATTAAAAAGAAAGTATTTTTTATGTAAATAAATTGAAGATATTTAAACATTTTTGAACATGTTAACAAAGTTTATTGGAATTTAGATGGGACACCGTCCGCGGCGTCAGATAGCCTTATATAAAATGGCTGAGTAGACAGCGCATTAAATATTTCAGCGCAATCTTTCTAAAGAATTTTCAGCGAGTATTCGGCTTAAGTTCTAGCAACTTTATCTCGGAGTATAACATAAACATTTCAGTATAATGTTCCGTTATTCCGAGTTCTAAATAGATAATAAGTTACGTGGTAACAGGTTTCGACTGAACTTCGAGAAAAGTTTATCTGTTCAAGTTGTTTCTAACGCTGGTAAATATCCATATTGCGGAGGTGTTCACCTTAATAAATCATCCCGTAACGTTATTACGCAGAGATTGCATTACAAAGTAAGTTATAATTTTAAGACGTAATAATACATTTTTCTTATAACCTTATCAAACCGGAAACTAACTATCATTATATCAAATTGGAAGTATTATCTTTGGAAACGTTAGTGGCCGTCGATTACTATTACACACAGTTGATTTTCCTTCTCCGGTTTGTTCATTGAGCAATAAAACCCTCGTACTCTCAAAATTCGTGAACTTCCCTTTTCCGTCGCCTTCTACAACGGATATGTATTATCTTAGTCCTATACATAATAACCTGAGACTACAAAGACCTAGGGTCCAATCGAGGAAAAATCCACTTAATACCGTAAGAGAGAGGTGTTGATTTCTACTTTCAGGGGAAATACTTTTAACAAACACTATTAAATTAAATTATCTTTATAAAACAAGATAAATAAGAGGCTGTAAATTTAATTTATTTACAATAAAAAGTAATATTATCGAGGCTCCGAGAGATCTCATGTTCCCTTGATCTCATTTGGCGAGACAAGAAAGTAATATTTTAGACAATGACGCTTTCGCGTATCATCCATCTATCAAGATAAATTTGACACAATGTAAAGTATTTTCAAACTTTTATTTTCGTCTGCCATTTGAAGATATTACTTTTTACCTTCCCCTCAGTTGGGAGAGGGATAGATAAGAATATCTCATTACTGCCTCCAAGGAAACGTAACGAAAATTTAAATCAAAAATTACCCCGAGTCATAAACGTAAATGTCCCAAAACAACAACAGTCTTATTTTCAATGGGGGTTAAAATATGGAGTGAATTTAGCGGGCGTTTTATTTATTCAAAAATTACTATGGACCTCAATGTTGCCAGCCTCTCCTCCACCAGCGACGTGGTTTTATATTTAAAAGCCCATTGATAGCGCAACGGCCGGCATAGCGTCGACAACGCTGACCTGCTTGTAAAATTAAAATAGAGGTTATTTTATTAAAAAAAAAAATTATCTATCGCAAGTTAAAATGGAAACAAAAAAGGGATACTAGTATCGTAATATTATATTAATTTCAATATTGATATTTACTATACATAATGACATAATAATGTATTTATCAATCTTTGAATAAAACGATACAATGTTATAAACATTTAATATGGAATTAAGGTCTATCTATTTCAGCTTTACAGGGTTGGTCTTCGGTCATAAGCCTCCTCTTCATTTCTCCATCTGCCTTCTGTATCCATCCTTTTAATCGCTTGCTGACAGATGTCATCCTTCCACCTCTTATCTACTCTTCTCCTTCCGCGAATGTTCGCGCGAGGTCTCCACTCCAAACTCCGTCTCAAGCTCGAATGGTTTGTAATCGTTAATAATTGATGTCTGTGTGGAATAAGCTTAATCAGATATTCTCGTTTAATTAGTAATTATCTTTACTATAAATAAATTGAGTTAGTAATATTTATAATATCATTGATTAAAGTACAATAGCGTTGCATCGGTGTTCGCAAAGTTGAAGCTGTAATTGTGTTAAGAAGCCATTAACGGCATCTGGCTATCCTCTCAGCGGGATGCGACTAATTCGTGGTTCGGTAACGACTTTGGGCTTTGTTATTTATTTATTTTTTTATTAAACGAAACGATAAGAAGAACGATACGTTCACTTGATGATAAGTGACACGCTTTTCCATACCAACGCACCGTTATTTAGCAAGATGTATCACATTGTGATCACCCCTTGAAGACGTAAGATTTTAAATTACATTACCTCTGTAATTTCACTAGGTATAGCGCCTTTCAAACCCGAACATAGTAATGTTTGCATACCACTATTTTTTATAATATATATTTTTTCTAATATAAGAGTGTAGAAGGGAACGTAACACGATACGATACCACACAACAGAAGAAAAGAAAACAGAAAAGAACAGACGAGAAGAGAACGGAATAGAGCAGAGCAGAATAGAATAGAACCACTTTATGCAAGTTTAATATACAATAGTACAACAATAATTATTAAGCAGGGTTCTATATACTAAAAAGTGTATATACTTTGATACCAATAAAAACCCTTGTACATCTTATCATAAATTAGTCTCAAGTACGTAGTATCTATCTAAATGCGTTTTGCTATCGAAACACTGTAAATTCAGTGAGTGCAATATAGAACAGCTCACGATGCACATTGCAGTTTTCTGTAATATTTATAATGCAATTCCCGGCGTCCACATTCGTCTGCTGCACGATTTATATCGCAACGGACTGAGACTTATTCGAATACATCGGGTGCATTCAAAATTCAACCTAAGCAACATCTTGTATACACATACGCTTATTTTTTTTATTATGCAATTAAACGACGGGACGAGCTGGACGATCACCTGATGGTAAGTGATGCGCCCGTCCATAACAACGTGGCACTAGTTAGGATGATACACACTACATTATAGTTAGAATGATATTCATAGCGCCACGTTGCGCACGTCGTCTTAAGACATAAGACGTTGAGTCTTATTACCTCGGTAATTTCACTAGCTACAGCGCCTTTCAAACTGCGACACAGTAACATTTGCATAGTATTGTTTAACGATAGAAATACGTAGGTAATAAAACATGTAGGTAGGTGGGATATAGCATTAGAGGGTATGCAGACTATAATAAACGCAGGCCCCGTGTATGGAGGCCGGTTACACGGCGCCGTGTAGTCGGCCGGTGACATACGATAAGTAAGCCCTCATTAAGATGGTATTCATAGCACCACATTGCATTCCTCGCCGCGGACATAAGTGTTGAGTCTCGTTGCCCCGGTGATTACACTAGCTACAGCGCCCTTCAAACCGGAACACAGTAATGCTTGCTTGGCGGCAGAAATAAGCGCTTCGGTGGCAACTACTTAGACCACTAATGAGATTATATATAAACGACAAATTTACTGGTTTATTTTTTTACTAGTACATTACTGCTGCCGGAAACGATCTTAATACGTCCAATTCCAGTGTCTTTTGTCGTCAAATAGTTACTGTTTTAAAAAAGTATTTTTTGTTACGTTACCGAGGTAACGAATTTTAATCTATAGGAGATATCCAGAATATCATTGACTCGGCACGAGATCTCCGAAACTATTGGACTTAGACACTCAAAATTTGGTAGAGAGATTGCTTCTGCTCTTTAAGGGTCAGCTGAGAATGGAATTTAGAAAATTGTATCCCCAAAGGGAGTAGCGGAAGCAATTGTATATTGCGGAAAACCAAGCAGGTACCGACTAAAACTCCTACGATTTTCCGCCTCATCGCCTGATGGCAGTGTCACGGGAACGCTTTCGCTCGCAACAGCGACCCCTCTGACGCTAGCCGCTTTCGCAGCCCCACCTCGCGAGGGAGGGATCAACCCTCCCTTTCCAGGGCGCGCCGGAACATGCAGCGCGCCCCCTTGTCGGCCTCCTGCAGTCGCGCGGGCGACGGATTCTTCCGAACCCGTCGCCCAGAGGCCATGGAAGCCACGGGAGTAAACCTTTCCCGGCTCCCTGCGGCGGACAGATGTTGGGCCCGCCGCTACCCGTAAGCCAAGCAGGTGGGGAACGGCTAGTATGTTATACCTCAAGGCTACCCAAACTAGTCTAAAATATACGGTTAGTCTGGCCATCATTACAATGGTTCTTTACAGTCTATTTACTACCACTTTTGTGGTGCATCGACCCAAAGTGAGTCCGGCCTTCGACACAAGTGAAAACCATTGTTGTCTGTGTAGAACTGCCTCTTGCCTGTCAACTGCCTGGAGCTCGCGTCAGTTGTGCTCTGCAGCATCGTTCCAGAAACACCTGGTTTGGCCAACAATGAAGCGGCCAATCGAGGCTCTGAGGTACGCTTTCGTGACTTTTTTTGGTCGTCTCCCATCCTCAGTAAGTGACCCATCTAGCGGAGTCCATGTGCTGTCTGTGACAACCGCAGCGCCTATTTCTGCCCGCAAATAGTGTGCAAGCATTACTGTCTTCCGGTTTGAAGGACGCTGTAGCTACTGAAATTATTGCCGTAACGATACTTAACATCTCGTGTCTCAAGGCGAGTTTATCGTCTATACGGATTTATAAAATTATCATAATTTTACGTATATCCTTTTGTACAGGATCTATTGAAAATATAGTGATACCTTGAAACTATACCTGTCTATGTATAATATACTTATAGTTAACTTATTAAAAAAAATATTTAAAGTTTAATTCTAACTACTCTTCCAATTAGTATCAAATTAAAAATGGCGAGTGCAAAATTTAGAATGAAACTGTAGGAAATAAAAGATCACTAAGAAATTTTCCTTAGCAACATCCAATTTGTTTTATCGGAAGCTGCTATCTACCCTCCGAAATTGGAGGGGTGGTTCATTTAAATAACCGACTTAAAAAACAGTAATTTGTCACCGAGATAAAAATATTACGTGCAAGGAATTACCTGAGACGGCTGACACCATTTTGAATAAGCTCTTCAATGATCTATCAGTTCAAAATGTTAAAGCCGGTTACAGCTGCTGAAACTGTTTGAAACATTTGGGTTCTTGATTTTTTATATATAATGATGATGATATAATGATGTATAATAAAAAAAAAAGTTCAAAATCTATCAGACAACAGATCAAGACAGTAAAATTAAATTTATTTATGAATTAATATCTTAATAACGTATATTGTTGTGTATCTTATTTAGATAAAGAAACTCTGATACAATAAAAAAAAAAAAAAATATTTTTTGACAATGTATCATCATCAGCCGATAGACTTCCACTGCCAGATATAGGTCTCCCCTAAAGATCTCCGCGTATATAGGGGTTCATATGGAGAGATACGGGTCATTTCCCACCAGGCTGGCCCAATGCGAGTTGGTGGGAGCCAAAGCCTCGTATGTTGGTTATGACTGTGCACTACGAGCAGATGGGGTTGGCTTAGCTCCGGTGAGTTTCGTTTGGAACCCTTTACACCCGTTTAACTATATATAGTATTAATAAATGGATTAAAATCAAAAGTATGATTGTTGGTACAGCACGATGGATGAGTCTCATCGGCAGCCATGCTAGGCTATGTTTAGATTTAAAAGCCTATATAGATACGTTTAGCTCAATTAGGTCTATATAAACACTAACATACTACATATTGTAAAAATGATAAAACCTAAATAAATCACCGATTGCATCAGCATCTGAAGTAGTAAACTGTATTCTGATAAAAGTCTTTAGAAACCGATTAGCTCCATCTCTGGGATTGTTCGTTATTATCCGAGTGTTGGAGAGTTAGACTCATAAGTCTCATCTCTCTCACATATAGATCAACCATAATTTTTTTCCGACCAAGAAACAAGATTTTCATCTTAATGGTAATAAGGATTATGAAAACAACACCACATTGTCCCTCGTCATCTTAACATAAGATGTCAAGTCTCATTCTGTCAGTAATTTCACTGGCTACAACGCCCTTCAAACCAGAACATAGTAATATTTACGCTATTATTAGGCGCTGCGGAATACCAGCAAGACACCTACCACCAGTTATCTTTTATTTTTATGTAGCATTGCTTGCGGAAATCTATTGGGGAAGATCAGTACTTCAATAACTATAGGATGAAATGATGATGATGATGATGATGATGACATTGTATGAGAGTGAAGGTTCTCTTCAATAATATTACAAAACCAACTCGCCCACTTTGAAATTAATGAAACAACGTCTTAACGGAATGTACAGGGCGCGATTGTTGGAGATTACGTCGCGCCGCAAGCGAGTTAAGAGCTTCAACTGCGGCAATTACTCTTAATCAAATGTTGCAGCGCAGCCTCCCCCGGGCGTTATTAACGAATACCAACTTTTACTCCGGCGCTCAAGGGGGTTTTATGCTGGGGCGATAATTTTTCATTTAGCCTCCAACTTTTTACTGTGATTCTGTATACGGCGAATGTACGAAATGTTTTGTTAAAAAAATAAATAGTAACGTCCATTTCATATGGGAACGAAGATCTACCGCCTGGAAAAGGAACTGACGAGATATATGATCGTTGAGAATCATCGGATGCCAGGTTTCTGCTAACTATCGCTTGAGGAGAACAATGATGAAGAGTAGCTGAAATATTGGATATGTTCGTTTCTTCTATTGCTTAGTTTTAATACCGGAAGTATTTTAAACTGACTCTGAAATTATATATGCTGAACTTACAAATAAAATTCTTATATCTTCATCAGTCGATAGACGCCCACTGCTGGACATAGGCCTCCCCCAAAGAACTACATATCGATCGGTCCCGCGTAGCTCCTACCCAAACTCTTATATAATTCCTCACAAATCTGCGCCTTACTTAAGATAAAATATTCCTTAAATAACTAAATTGATGCAACAGGAGTATAACTGACAGGTTACAGGTTTATCTTCAGAAGCAGCTGTATTAATTAACAAATCGGCTTAGAGCCTCGCGAAACTTAATTTCAATTAAGCTCGAATCTCCCGGATCATGTCTAAGTATCATCAAATCATAATCGGGGAATTCCTTAACATTTTTAACGAGATACAAATTATTATTCATAATCAAAAACACTTTGTATTAAACGGTAAGATTATAATAAATTACTTTTTAATATATATAATACAGATTAATTAAAAAAATATATAATAATCTTAACAGAATGAAACTATACTATACTATGTAACTAATGAACTGTAGCTTTATATCTAGATAGAACAATAGCAATGTAGTGTTCTGAAGAGGAATACTAAGTGTTATACTCTACTGTCTTTTAATTGACCAAGCCACCTTCATCTGATGATAAATGATACGCCTGCCCATAACAATGTGATGCTGGTTAGGACTATGTACGTAGCACCACTTTTTGCTTGTCATCTTGAATATTTTAAATCTCGTTACTTATTTCTCTCTCTAATTTCTCAAGATACGGAGCACAGTAATGTTTGCACACTACTACCCAGGCGGTCTTGAACTACAGAGATCTTCCACCAATAAACATCTCTACTTAATGCTTTGTGTTAAATCATAGTTATTACCAAATCAATGTTCTAAGTTGGAAAGAGGACTGGTAAATTGGTTTCTACGTGGATCGGTTTCACAGCTTTTACCGGATTTCCGCAATAATCGGACCAGATCATCGAAAGACCAGATCATCGCTTTAAGGTCTTCAAGCATTTCCTTGACTAATCACGGCCGCCTATCAAGGATCTTACCGCTTATAATCTATCAGTCTTTCGAGCATTGTCCTTTGCTGCTTCGCATTTAGGACTAGTTAGACTTGATCTTATGAGCTTTCTGTGATCTAAGATCTCTTGCAAATGGAGTCAAGAAGGTGTACATCCTCGTAGATCTGAACAGACACTAGATCGAGTAAATCTTCAATTCGGCTGAGATGAAATGCTAGTTAGTGGAGCAATTCAAATATGAAGATTTCAAGACTACAATTTTTATTGTTTTTACACAGGATTCGCTATAGATTTCTTCGATGCTCTTTATAAATAAATCTATACCATCTGAAAATGACTCTGATGCTCCTCAGCATCCATATTACATTTAACAAAGAAAACTAACAAAGCACAAACAGCGTTTGTTGAGATTGTGCAAGATTACGCCGCACCGCAAGCTAGTTAAGAGTTTCAACTGCAAAAATTAGTTTTAATCAAATGTTACGTCCCGCGAGCACATCCCCCAGGCGTCATTAACAAACGCCAACTTTTACAACCCCGCAGCGGGATTTTAAAAACAACTGTAATACTTTTTCATTTAACGTGTAGTTTAATCAAGTAATCTTATGCTAAATGTGTTGAGAACGCCTTTCATCCGGTGCTCCGCATAGTTACCGAGTGCTCTATTTTTTAATGTACATACACATATATATAATTCAGTTACTGAAACTGAAACTTTTACGTAATTATAACAAAGAACTTGCATTTATTGTAGCAAACAATGATATTAAAGTTTTTTAAGTAATAAGAATTAATAATGAAAAGTTTGAAGTTGTTTTCTTTTGTATACAGCGGAACGTACCCTCGACCTCATTTACTAATGGATATATATGATAATGAGAATAATATTCCGGCTAATATATGTTGTTAGCTGGAATATGGAAATGGCAGATTTAGAATTTGAGAGTGGTGGCTGTCGTCTCATCTCAGCCTATAGACCTCCACTGCTGGACATAGCCCTCCCCCAAAGATTCCCACATCAATCGGGTAGAAATTCATATGAAGGGATATTGGTCATTTCCCACCACGCTGGCTTAATGCGGGTTGGTGGGAGCCAGAGCCTCTCGTTTGTTGTTTCGCAGTGTATATTACGAGCAGGTGAGGTTGGCTTGGGTGACGTAAGTTGTTGTCCGGGACCCGATACACCTCTTGTATCAGTATGATTTCCATAACATGTCGCTCCGGAACTGAAGCAAGGACCTCCGTGTCACAAGGCAAGTAGTTAACCATTGCGTCAAAGGGGTTGTGGAAAAACTGCTCGATGTCAACCGGTGACTCTCGTGCATACTGTCGGAAGTGATTGGAATACCGTGTGAAGCTTTTTAATCGATTATAGTCCGACACTGCCCCGTTGCCGGCCTTTGGTTCCGGGGTGTGTGTTCCGTTAGCATTTTGTTACACACGTTAATATAAAAAAACATTGCTTAAAAGAAGCTGCAGAAAAATATTTTTTTGGTTAAAGTGTTATTACTTATATTTAAAAGAACATAGTAAACAAGTGTAGGGACTAAAATTGATACCAAGACCTATTCTAACATCGAATAGAAAAATATAGATAAAACAAATATATATATATATACCTTGCGGGACCAATCGATGAGGAGATTGTTAGAGGAGCCCTTTGTCCAGCAGTGGACGTCTATAGGCTGTTAATGTTGAAACAAATATATTAATGATAAAGAAATTGTAGAAAGCAAAGGAAATATTATAAGTTGAATTTATTGGCTATAACAATCTGAAATATCACATAGCCTATCTTGAATCCGATACAGATGTTAACGTAAACATTGAAGAGACTTTATTCAGGTGAACAGTTATCGACAGTCGTATTAATTTAATCAATTTCCAAATAGCAGTTACAGCTTGACGAATATTCGCTGTAACGAACAGTCTTACAGAGTTACAGATCCGGGAACGTAAATTGAATTGCCCGATGGAGTTCAAAACAAAGTCGTCAATTTAAAATTATACTGTGGACGCCATTCGCTATTAGGCAATTGGAATGTTTGAATATAAAGTAATATTCAAATCGTGCTGACAAATAATGCTGTAAACTACAAAACTGCTGCCGAGTCTCCGGAGACCATGGATGCAGGTACCACCGCAGCTACTACTTCTGTTGCTCGACAATAGTCTGCAAACATTGCTGTGTTCCAGTTTAAACGACTTCTAACATCACATTGTTATGGAGAGGCAATCATCAGATGAATGTACTGCTTGTCTCTGGTAATCTTCAACCTTGTAAACATTTAAGCAATTAAAGTTTAGTAACTTTACGAGATATGATGTCATAGACTAACTGCTCTCATACATATCCACTTGATCCTTTATGCAAATGATTAGCTATTTAACGCTTCATGATGGTCCCGAATTCGAATAGTAACTTATAGTTAAAGTTTGGGTAGAAGAAATTTTTTTAACTAACTTAGCTAACCAATGCACTCATTTTGTAGGGTTTCCGCCATAACAATGTTGCCCTGGCTACGATGATATGCACTCTTCCCCTCGAGATGTAAATCTTGTTACTCTCAGTAATTACACTAAGTAGCCTTTCAAACCGGAACACGGTAATTTTTGCACAGTACTGTTTGGCGGCGGAAATAGGAGATGCGATGGTATCTACCTAAACGGTCTCCTGTAAAAACCTACAGGCTCATAGTACCTGTAGTGTCAGGAAAGCTCTGGTTAATTTCACTGGTTTCAGCATCCTTTAAACTTAATAATAAATTGTTCTAAGCTACAAAAAGGTTGTACACCAAACTGCATTCGCTCACAAATTACTTTCAGACGTACGTACGCGAGGATACGGAAGCCGGGGCAACTGTGGAAGCAACATGAGAAACGTACGCAGTAATTCACGACTGGAGACGATTATATCTCACCGCAGGCGAGCCGGGAGATTCAACTGCAACAATTAGTTTTAATCAGTTATTACGCGATCTTCCCACCCGGGGGCGTCTTCTACAAATGTAAACTTTTTACTCCGACGGTGTTTCAGACGGAATTATTCATACAACCTCGAGATGGTACAGGATTTTATAAACAATGCGGGAAACGTCTACGCAGCATCGCTATAAACACGTAAAGTTTTAAAACAAGCTTTCATATATTTCATGCACTGTAAACTTTGCAACATCGGGCCTGTTCCTTTTTTAATCTTGTGCAAATAGAAAAAAAAATCCGAATTTCCAAACACTTATATATTACACTTAGAAAGAATCAACCAAGAAAGGAAGGAGTTTCTTGAAATCTACTACCGGTGATAGATCTTACTCACCGGAGACTAGGTAAGAACGATCACAGCGCCTATTGCAGTCGCTAAACATCCCCTTTTCTTCCCTTAATTGAATAAAAAAAATGGGTAGTATGTTAGTATGGGGAAAGAAGGTAACATTCCCAAAAGCCACTTTACTTATTTTACGGAAATTTTCGGATACCCACAACTAACAAATTTCGCTGGCGACAAATAATTTCATCCTGTACTAAGTTACGTAAGAAGTTGCGATTGAAATGCAGAGTGGAATACGATATTAGTTAGTATCAAATACAGATAAAAAAAATAATTAAAACGTTGATAACGATTGATCCATTATTTTGTTTTATTATATAACACTAAATTATATAGCAAATAACTCTAGCTGTTCCCCGTCCGCTTGACTGGCCGTAACATAGAGTTAGATTTGATATTTGTCAGAATTATTCTCATCCGGAGACAAACTACCGCCTCTCGGGTCCCTCACCTTTATAAACACCCCCGCAACTCCCTTTAGGGAAGGAATTTTGTAAAGTCCATTTTTGAGCTGACCTTTATATGGCAGAACCAATATCTCTTCCAAAATTTGAGTGTTTACGTCTCATAGTTTTAGAGATTTCGTGATTAGTCAATGAATCTCTAGATATCTCCTATATATATATATATCATCATCATCAGAAGATAGACGTCCTCTGCTGGACATAGGCCTCCGTTAAAGATCTCCACATCGATCGCTCCTGCGTTGCTCGCATTCACTGGGTTCCCGCGATTCTCACCAGATCGTCAGTCCACCTTGTGGGGGCCCTCCCAACTTTATATACATATATCTATATATACATAAATATACAATAAGCTAACACTTGACCTCAAATTAATATGGTCAATGAGACTACAGATATTAAAGCGATATTCTAACAGCTGCTCTCTCATGTTAACAACTTAAACTTGTCGGTTAATATATTAACTATAATCTTGTTACATGTTACGTTAATTATGGTTAAATGTCAATGTTATTTTTAAGCTAAACTGAAAGTACACTTAGCTAAATCTTAGCAGCGGAAGCGTCGGGGCATTATTTCGAAGTTTACCTTGAAAGGAACTGTTTCAATTCCGCGAGGAGTAATTTCGTACTGGAGGCTGTCCCAAAAATAATCACGGATTAAAATTTCCGGAGCTCGCTAACCCGCTTCTAATTGGGATGAAAGTTAACAAGTTTCGTGAACAACCTGGACAGATTTTTGTCTGCTTAATTATACAGATGGATAAACCGGATTTAGCTACTTGACGTTAAAAGCATTAACTTATCTATATATTAAAATGTATATTTATTACATTAAAAATAAATCATCTATAAATATTAACTTACATCGATACTGTATGTAATAATTTAATTAATATATAGTATAGTGTTACTTAATAAATCTGCAATGAAGGCTTTCTGTAGCTTAATCTTGATACTCACAGTTTATGTTAAAAAAAATTATACTCTCATTTACATATGATGTATGATGAGATGAAATATTTATGAGATGGCCATAAAGAAAATGTAAACAAATTTCAGCAGATCATGAAACATTTGGAAATATTCAACGCTATAATATTTTTTACTAATTACTAATGACAAATTTGTATAATTACAGCAATGGACATCCGATCCGAAAATTAATGTTACAATTGTGTAAGTTAAAAAATTATTACTTAAGTTAAAAAATAATAAAGAAATCAAGGCTTTCACCTTATGGTAAATGATACGCCTGCCCATAACAACGCGGCGCTAGATAGGAATGTAGACACAGCACATTACGCTCGTTGCCTCAAGACATGTAATAAGATGTCTCCCTCTCCGAGTAATTTCACTAGTTACAGCGCCCTTCATACCGGAACACAATAATGTTTGCAACTGTTTTTTGTCGGCTGAAATAAGCGCTGCAGTTGTATTTATCTACAAGGTCTCCGACAACAAATACCTACCACCTGTAAAGTATCAAGAATAATGATTGTGGTATACGAAACATTACTTAGAGTGTAAGGGTTTTCCACAGCAACTCACGGTACTCAAGCCAACCTCACCTGCTCGAGATGCACCCTGCTGATCAATAAACGTGGCTCTGGCTCCTACCAACCCGCATTGAGACAGTGTGGTGGGGAACAGCTCTAACCACCCCATATAGACCCCTACCTGATCTAGATGGGAATGTTTAGGGGAAGCATATGATCAGCGGTGGACGTCTATCGGCTGATGATGATATTATACTTTCGAAGTACTTTTTATGCTTTATAACCCAATATCGTATAAAGTAAGTAAAGATTTAAGCTTCGGATATAAGCTGATGTGATATTTTATCTTGTCGTTAGAGTCATCCATCAAGCTCGCGTTGACAGCCGCGTATGTTCCGACTAGTGGATGAGTTTGATAAATGTCACTATTACTAGCTGAGACTTTGAGGAGTTTAAGGAATCGAATCATCCCCTTTCAAATTTAATACATATATTATTTAAAGGGATGAAGTAAACACGTATATTATATAAACACTGGTAGTAGTGGTGTTCCTGGAGACTGTCTAAGTAGGTCCGCAGCGCTTATTTCTATCGTCAAACAGTAGTGTGCCAACATTACTGTCTTCTGGTTTGAAGGGCGTTGTAGCTAGTGAAAATACTAGAGTAACGAGACTGAACAACTTAAGACTCAGGAGACGGGCGCCTTATGTTGCCTTGTTATTTTAGGCGGACTTGTCACTTACCATCAAGGGAACATCCCGCCGCCTGGTCGCTTAAATAAAAAAAATGTTCTTATATCAGCAATTATCTTCTATGTCTGTTATACATTTATTTTATTTTAACAATTTTTTTTTAAAGTTATTAAATTTGCAACGTGTATATTCGTAAAAGCTTTGAGTATTAGGGAGACGCGTGTCTATCATTGAGCTTGAGTTTCCGGTCAAAGAAACCGTCGTGAGGATACCGACATGTTCTAACAACAGCTTTAATGGTCATGTGGTATCCACCAACCTGCCCTTTACAGGCAAGAGAAAAAATACCGCAAATATTTCGCCGTTATGAGTATTTATTATTACGTGATTCTTTTTTTTTATTTAATAAAGCGGTAAGACCAACCGGACGTTCAACTGATGGTAAGTGATACGACTGCCCATAACAATGTAGCGCTAGTTAGGATGTTATACACTGCACCACGTTGCACTCGTCGCCTACAAAAAGATGTTGAAACTCACTACCCCAGTAATTGCACTAGCTGCAGCCTAAGCCTAACTAGAACCTAATTGAAAAATTTTAGCCTCTAAATGGTGTTTATTAATTTAATTTAATGAAACAATGATTAAACAATAATTATTACATTAAAATTTGTGTAGAAATAAGTAAAAAATAAATTAATTGAAATTTTGCCTAGAAAATCGGAAATTTTTTGAAGAATATTTAAAAAATTAATAACTCCAGTACCATTGTTTTTGTATGAGGTATTCCATACATAGATAGATAGGATACGAGCTATACTTTAGCCCCTCCAGATCTTTTACACCTATTACCTTTCACCATGTAGATTATCTAGTAAGGGTAGAGAAAGACCTAAGAAAGTGTGGATGGATTGTGTGAAAGATGACATGTGTAAGAAGAGTATGAATTCAGATATGACGACTGATAGAGGGATATGGAAGAGAAGTACATACTGTGCCGAACCCATATAGCTTGGAAAAGGGTAAGAGGAAGAAGATGTATAGACTGTCTACTAGGTATTTATTCAAGCGGAAGCGCCTGCAGTATAATGTTGGTATATTTGTAATAGCATTACGCTTTCTGCTTTCCATCTTAAAATGCATTTATAGCGACGTTGCTTTATAAACACGACGTCAAATTAAATTTCCAACAACGAAAGGAGAATTTCATTATGGCCGCGCTCCTGTAATTTCATGTCACCAGACATGTCTCCTCATCGCATATCAGAGACTCGAAATTATGAAATCATGTTAACAGAATAAAAGCAGCTTTAATAAATTATTATCAAACTTTAATACACTTTATGTTTATAAATAATCATCGTTATCATCATCCCCCAAAGGTTGAAACATCGATCGGTTATGTGCTGCTGCATCCCATTGGGGGGATTTGGGCTATTTCTCACTACCCCGGCCCAATGCGGATTGATGAGAGCCAAAGCCTCATTTGTTGATTAGCAGATTGCATCACGAGCAGATGAAATTGGCTTGGGTCTCGTGAGCAGTTATACAGGACCTCCGCTATTTAGTAAACTTTTAAACTAGGTTAAAAAGAGCAGATTTAATATCAACTTGACATTCCTCCCAAATAAACTTACCGGCACAACAAACTTACAAAAGCTAAGAAATAAGTTCAATCGTGTATACCATCATGAATACCACAAATGGCCCTCGACTTTGCTCTAAGTTTAAATAAATAAATAAATATATGAATCAATTAATAAAAGGGTGTGGTGACAATTAGAAGTTACGCAAAAAGATCAGTCCGAGTTTACCTTATTACAGAATTGATGTCTTCCGGCTACCAATATATGAGAACCAGGCTGTTATGGACGAGTCCGCTTCACCACCACCCGTTGTCACTTAACACCGCGTGAAACTGACATCACTTTTACAACATTGTAAGTATATTACAATTAAAACACCAGAACCACTCATATTTATAATAACTCTCTCTTGATCATCGTTAGGAAAATTATATTTCCGCCGGCATCAGCACTTACGGAAATTGGTTAGGAAAGGTTCGTGACGTTTACAAAAATGCTGACTTCCTGATCTCAATTGCAAAATTCAGCTCCTCGCAAATTCTTTAAGCGTTAAAATGGCGTCCAGTCCGGTTCCGTCGTCTTAATATGAGTCACTGGTTATTTTTGAACATGGCAATTATTTTCTTCTACATGTACTAGTATTATACTTTTTAGTGATAGTTAAACTATAGTATTAATAATCAAAATCCATATTTTTAAAAAAGCTATATATATGCGAAAACCTTGGATGAAATTATATATTATATAACTTGGAATGTTTTAATTAAATGAAAATTCACATTTTAAACTTAATCATCCATAGCTTTTGTTTGTAGTAATAGTATTTTGTTTATCTTTATCTATATATAACCAGTGTTGCCATAAATACTGTTACAAAAAAACTTTTATTTTTTTCGACTTTTATATTATTTAAAAAATTTATTAAAATTTTGCGCCATTTCACATATTTTTTCGTATTCATTATCAAATTACAATATGGAATGGAATGTTAAATAAAATAGGATTTCAGTGATTGCATTGCACAAAGTGGGTATGTAGCCAGTCCGGTCATATTCCAGACACTTCAAAAGCTTGGTATCAGCCGTACGCTCGTATATCGTACTATCAACAGATACAACAACACTTCCTCTGTCCAGAAGAAGACCAGAAAAGATCGGGGCGGCCGCGTGCTGTTAGACTTACAAAGGCTGTTAATGCTGTCAAAGCCAGAGTTCGTCGAAACCCCAGTAGAAAGCAAAAAATCTTATCGCGAGAAATGAAGATTCCCGCTAGGGTCTGTCGCGTATTATAAGACAAGACCTGAATTTCAGTGCTTATCGTCGATATACAGGATATGCCCTAAATCAATCTTTACAATTAAAGAGAACGGATCGATCAAAACGCCTTCTGTCGCGATACGATATAAATTTTCACGAGTGGAGAACACTACAATAAGCAAAATGATAAAGTGTACGCTCACAGTTCTAAAGAAGCTGCTGAAGTGGTAGGAAAGGTACAACGTGATCATAATCATCATCCTGCGTCAGTGATGGTTTGGTGGGGCGTGTCTTATTAATGAGTCACAAAACTACATCTTTGTGAAAGAGGAGTGAAAACTTCAGCCAGAGTGTATCAAGATACAGTCTTGGATCATGTTGTGAAACCTCTCAGTAATACACTTTTTAAAAATATACCGTGGGTTTCCAACAGGACTCTGCACCTGGTCACAAGGCACAAACTACCCAAGCCTAGCTTGAAACCAACGTGCCGGACTTTATAAGAGCTAAAGACTGGCCCTCATCTAGCCCAGACTTCGACCCTTTAGACTTCAAATTATGGTTAGTTTTTGAGGACATGGCCTGCTCTAAACGACACGGCCATTTTGAGTATCTTAAAAAATCTTTAGAGCAAGCAGTGGCGGTGGTGGAAACTTCCCTTGTAAGCAGTGTGTAAATCAATAGATACTGTGGCCAAACAGATTATAGGCCTGTATAAAAACCAAAGGTGACCATTTCCAAATGATTTTTTTTTTGCTGAGATTAATAATGTAGGTTTAGATTTTAATAATATTACATTACCTCCTTAAAAAAAATGCATTTTTATTTGTAACAGAACGTATGGCCGGAATAGGTACATATAAGAAACTTCCGCTTATATAGACACTTATCACGAGATTTCCGAAACTATTACACGTAAAGATTCGAAATTTGGCAGAGATATTGCTTTTTCTATTTAGGTTACCTAAGAATGGATTTTACAAAATTCCTTCCACAAAGGAAGTTGCGAGGGTGTTAACAAAGGGAACAGGTCCGAAGGACGATTGGTTGCTGTCAGACCGTAATAGTTCTGATACATGTCAAACCTAAATTTGAAATCTAATTCTATATTAGAGCCAGCAAAGAGATCGAGGAACAACTAGTTTTTTTAATAAAAAAACTTTATTAACTGATCCCTCCACCTAAATAAAAAGGAAGGATTTAATAAGTTTAACAAATATCTTTGTTGTACTTGTCTGACATCATTGCTATCAGCTCTCATCTCAGAATTTTCGTTTTGTTTCCTAGAGTAGCATTTCTTATTAATAGTTCAAAAACGCTTTAGGTATCCTATGTGACTAATAATAATAACAAAAGTATACACCACACCGTCTAATTCAATTAGTACTAACTTGTGACGTTCACCAAAATGGAAAAAGTAAATTCGTTAATCAGATGCTCTTTCAAAGACTGTGACTGAATACTTTATAAAATAATCCCTTGCGAGTACGACAAAAAGAAGCAGAACGGGCGTTTGTTAATTCAAAGTCTAGACTGGGGTAGATTTAATACGAAATATCAAAGAATCTAGATTTAGTAACGTACCTTAAAATACAGGTTTCAATACTGTAACAAGATGTGGATGTTACAGATGAAGAATATTTTTAGATGAATTTTTTTCTATTTATGGGAACAGATGTGAATTCTTTGAGATCTCTAATACCCTTATCCTTCACGGCAGATTTTGCTACAATTTCATTTAAGTAAATATATAAATATTTGTATTAATACGTCGAGTATGAAAGCAGGTCTTAACTTATCATGCGAAAGGCACAACTTAAATAAACTATATAGGCTTTAATAAGCCCTATGATAATTTCAGGACCAGGTGCAAAACACCTTGGACTGCATGAGTAGAAAGAATACAAAAATCAGTGCCGCTTATGATAAATGTGATTATCTATAAATTTAGTTGTCTTAATGTCTTATAGTTTAACTACTTAAGTGGTGTAAGTTCTTAGTTAGATAGGGTCACATAACGTGGTGTCATATGTGCAACGCAGGATCGATCGATATGGAGATTCGTTCAGCAGTGGACGTCTATCGGCTGATGATGATGATGAATGGGGTGTTTGGTAAATGATAGAATTTTGAACCCACATCTCCTAGATTTATTAAATACTACCCACATATTTCTTATCTAGAGAATAAAATAACTTTTGTTTCTAATTATGAAAAACTTATAGATAATGGTGATAGGTCTCTGTTGCCTAAGACTACCTAGGTAGGTCAAAGGCGTAAACGTTATTGTGTTTCAGTTCAAAGGTTGTTGTAGCTAGTGAAATACCAAGGGCAAAGCTTTAACATCGACGAGTACAATGTGGTGTTGTGTATATCATCCTATCCAGCGCCACTTTGTTAAGGTAGGGTTTTACTATCAGGTGAACGTCTCACCCGTCGTATCGCTTCAATGTTGATATAAAGAAATACTCGAGGGTTGTATACACCGTGGTGCTGTAACATATGCGTTATGGTCAAAGTCGGTCTAAATGTAGATGATATGTAGATTGGTATTGCAATGTCGCTGACGCTGAATAGTATGCAAATAAAGTCCCATGTCAGTCGAGGGTTGACCTTCGAAATACTCATATAATATACCTTACTAAATTCTATTTCCTTTACTATCTAGTCAATTCAAAATTATACAAAAAACATAAATTTCTGAGATTCGAATTGATGTGAATTTGAAAATTACTTAATTTTATTGCATATTGTTATTAACCTTTTAGTTAAAAAAAATATGTATATAAGTAACTTAACTGTTGAAAAAAGGTATTAACATCATCATCAACAGCCGACAGACGTCCACAGCTGGACATAGACCTGTCTCAAAGATCTCCACGTCGATTGGTCTCGCGTTGCTCGCATCCAGTGGGTTCCCGCCTCCCAACACTACGTCTACCAGTACGCAGGCGCCACTCAATGTCCTTACTGCTGAAAAAAGGTAAGATAAATAAAATTTTAAAGGATTTACTGTCTTCCTTAATTATTTATTACCCCCCAACGTTTCAAATAAAATGAGCTGATGAACATCCTGATGTCATAATCATTACCGAATGTTCACATATTTTTAGTCATTGTTTGCAGTCTGATCTAAGCAGAATAAGCTTACTGTAGCTTGAAGTGACAGTGGCTTCAAGTCAGTGATTCTCAGCTCATTCTCAAAATATCTGTGAAATGCAGTTTCATCATCTTCCATCACATCGACCTAAATTCATTAAACATCATATATTTCTACAAATAAATTTAATACTTGGCTACTAAAGCAGACCATTGAAAAAGTTATAGCAAAATGTATAAAAACTTTGTAAATTTATTCGTCTTATACTAAGCTTCATTGTTGATTTGAAAAAAAAAATAAAACCCGCCCCATTTTCAAAAAGAAGTTCAACAAACAGAGATAAAGCAACAAATTGGATTTCTGATGCGTTTTCTCGGACCTCGTATATATGATAATGGGATGGTCTATTAAGTTGCTATTATTTAAATGTAGCACAAACACCGGATGGTGGTACGTAAAGTGACAATACACATAAGATGATTTTTTTTTAACAGATTCGCTTAAACACGTTTGCGTTGTGATGATTGGAAACTGCTTTAATGTAGTAACCCTGGAAAGTGTAAATACAGAAAAAAACATTTATTATATAGTCATTTACCTCTGTCATACGCACATATGTCTGATATACATACACAGACATCGAAATATCTAAGAACTGCAGCGCTGATTTTCAGCAGGAAGTGGTGACCAAAAAGCTTAGATCTTGTAAACGCTAAAGAATTTATAATGTTTGCATTCAACGTATTAAATAAACAGTAAGTAGTAATACTAAAATTGGTAAGTAATACTAAAAAAGAAATCTAGGAAAAATGAATAAAGAAATATAACTAAAAATAGGAGATAATATATCAATATATATATATAATTCGTAAACAATATATAAATATATTGATTATTCAGTCTATGCATATTACTTAACTCTAAGTTTATATACGTTTAATCCACTGAAGTTTTCACACTGGGTTAAGTTCCTTCGTTCCTTAGAGAAGGAGAACTGATAAAAACAAATCGTCTAATATCTTCTTACTCAGATATGTAAGACTGCCTCTTAAAATCATCTATCGATATATATAGATATAACTGTATCAAAATACATTATACGTGTTAGCTACTAAAGGTTAAAGATAAAAAAAAATATTTCAAAATATAATCCTCATCTTCGGAAAGACATCGCGGACCGAGGCGAAATCACAAATTGGATTGCGAATGTTTTCCTCGGACCTTATATATATGTTAATAAGGCGGACCTATCAGGACATGGTTAAAAGGAAATTGTGTATTTGGGGTTACGAATGGAACAATATTATAGCAACTTTTAAAATGGGAGCACAATATGTAAATTAAAGGTCACGCATCCTTATTATCGTTTCGGGGTTACATTAAAGGGATAAGCAGTTAGTTCAACTTGTGCAATATGATACGTTTACCACATTCCAATGTTATTGCCTGGATAAATCTAGAATGGTGTAGCTGAACGAATACCGCTAGTGGATAAACATACTATGCAAATATTACTGGATGAACTTAAAAGTACATCCGACTGCGGATTTAGAAGTCTAATCACCAATTAAGTAAAGAACGAAACTATGGCTTTTATCGATGAAGCTTAAGATAGTCAAGGCTGTTCCTCTCGAGCAGGTAGCACGAATTCTATTATTTTGACAGATTTACGATATATATGTTTAAGTTACCAGACAGAATCTCAATCTGCGACAAAATTCCATCACACGTGTCTTTCGAATGGAACTAGGACAATATAAATATAAATATGTAGAATATGTTCAGGGATTCATTGACTCATCACATCTCTGATAGTATTAGAGGTAAACACCTAAATTATGGTGGAAATATTGCTTCCGCCATTAAATAGTCAGCGTAGAATGAGTTTTACAAAATTCCTTCTCCAAATGGAGTCGCAGGGGTGGTAACAACGGGAAGAAACCCGGACAACGACAAGTTGCTACCGGGCGAGAATATTTCTGACAAATTTCAAATCTAGTTGCAAATTCAAGCAATACCAACTTCAACCGAAACTAAGTATATATTAATACTAAGTGAAAGATTTGTTTTTATTTATTATATCCATCTATTTATATTACCGATGTATACTACACGTATTTAAAAGTGACAAAAAGTAAGTAGTTCATTCCTCAAGTAAAGCGTAGAACAAACAATTTGTTGACGAAGTGGATACTTATAGAGTTTACAGGAGTAATACTTGAAGCTGCGCGTACATTTCTATATGATTATCATCTGTATTACAAAACTGATTAATCCTTAAATATGATACGCTTTAATAAGTATTATATTTCTACTAATAATTACACAAATAATCTCTGAAAAATGTTTCCGTTTCGCTTGTGAACAGTAACAAAGCCGCGCAGCACCCCGTAACACAATACGATGCAAATTAAGTCCCTTCAACTTTACCCTCGCAACATACGTTCACCCGTATATTAAGGGTATCCTTTGTCCCCATACGGGTGAGACTTTCAATGCTAGTTTTTAAAAAAAAAAATATTTGAGAGACAAAATGATGTTCCGGTCATACTAAATGATTATCAGCTGACAGCACTGCGCTATATTATAAAAAAAACCTTAAAGACCTTGACCTTGACTTTGTCTTAACCAGATCAGTTCAGTGCTCTTATCATCTTCAGAGGTGTGAAGTTTTTACTATCTATACTATATTTGCAACAGCATCTAGTAAGACTATTATTTCGCACCAGAAACAGGTACAATAATGAATATGAATATATTGAAGGCTTTTGAAAGGAAGAATTTTGAAAATGAGATATTTTCATATTTTTACATTTAATCTATTACCAGCATCCGCACAAAAGTTACTATACCTTTGCTTTTAGATATATCTTATAGAGGCAATAAAACTTTCAGACCGTTTGTTCGATGATAAGAATCCACCCTAAATAGTACTTTCAGTACTACTTAGGGTGTATATAAAACATCGAAAGATCTAGTTAACTTAACTAAAGCAACTTTCAAGTTAAAACCGTAGTTTAATCCTAAGTACCGTAATGTTTGAGACATTATTGTTTGACAGCAGTTATAATTATTAAGATGGTCTTCCTGTACCGTGATGTTTAAATATTCTTAAGATTAGCGTAAATATTGTGAAGGAAACTTAGGATTACTTACAGCTAATAATCTATTATCTGATCATGTTGAGCGCCTAGTAGTCCTTTTTACCGTTACAGCTCAACTAATGCTGGGCGCGTGGAACCGGATCCACGACCTGTTCATCTAAAAATACTCCTCATATTCCCTTTACGGCGTCTTCAATAACATTGTCTTAATTAAGAAGTTATTTCTTCATTACATTTTTTTTTTCAATTAAAAAGGTTAATATTACTTTATTTAACTTTACCTTGAGACGTTAAGAAAGTCGTAAAGTAAAATTTAATTATTAGGGATTTACTCCAGTCTAGACACTAATTATTACGATCTTAATGAAGATATTCCAACATCTCTGTCGAATGATACATTCACTGGAGACAAAATACTTCTTTGTTGTGGTTACGGATTCCTAAGCAGTTAAGACTAGAACTTCTCCATAATATTCAAAATTACCTTAGAAAAGTTTTTAGAATAAGTTCACAAAGTCCTCTGCGGTGAGGTCTTTGAAAACTTGCCTTGAGCTTCGAGGCAAATCTGATAGTGTTTAGATGACGGTAAGGTTTTATTGGACACTCCAGGTTAGCTACAGTCCTCTTGTTAATCTAGTACTATAACATGATTTCATCCTAATGACAACAAATGACGGCCTATGAGGCAGCAAGGTGAATAACGACTGCGTACCGGAAGTACAATTTTGACAGACTCCCCAGTAGGTAGACCGACGATCTAGTCTAAATCGCGGGATACCATTAGATGCGGCCAGCTCAGGACTGATCAGCGTGGAGATCCTTAAGGAAGGCCTATGCCCAGCTGTAGGCTTTGTACGGCTGATAAATATCTAAAACCATAGAGGTGCCAAAATATTCTGGGCGAGCATTTTTAAACATTTAATGTTTTCCTATCGCTTAAGGCCGTGTTAAAATGAGCATTAAATAATGACTTCTTTACAGCCTATTTACGTCCCCACTGTTGGGGCACAGGCCTACCCTCAATATGAGGGCCATAGTCACCACGTAGGCCCAATGCCGATTGGCGACTTCACACACACCTTAGAATAAATTCTAATTCACGTGCAGGTATCCTCGCGATGTTTTCCTCCACCGTTTGTATTTCGTTGTTGTTACTTAACTTCACAAATGTACATAACTTAAATATATATTAACTTACTACCTATACATATTAACTTACCACTTTCAAATACATTGATTGCACCGTATTATTAGTATCTTAGTATTACATCTGTTCTCGTGAAGACTCGTGGCAATAATGCCTTGTCGATAGGTCGCATCACGGGCGCGTGCGCTCGCACCGATGACATCCCGCCGTAGTGATGTTCCGAACAT
Organism: Ornithoptera priamus; assembly: GCA_029034505.1. NCBI lineage: Eukaryota > Metazoa > Arthropoda > Insecta > Lepidoptera > Papilionidae > Ornithoptera > Ornithoptera priamus. Next base: position 2,466,459 of record JARDWD010000686.1, read on the forward strand.
TCTTCTTCCCTCCCCCCCCTCGAAGTCTCCGGAGCTTCGAGATGTTTCTTATGAGGATGAATCGGGCAAGGAGCAGAGGCTATGGACACCTCGTGTAGACATCGGCAACTCTTGCTATTCCGTCTGATCCAGGATATAATTTGTGTATTCGGGCCATTCGCCATTTTTATGGTGGGACGTTAGCCTCCTTGATGACTACCAACTCACCTTCCTGCAGTCCCCGCTGCTTGACTCGCCATTTGGTTTTTTGCTGCAACTCGCTCAGGTACTCGTTCCTCCAGCGTTCCCAGAAGTGTTGCCGCATGGTTTCGAGCCATCTGTATCGATCGAGTCTGCTTGGATTTGCATCTAGTAGGTTTTCTGAAGGCAGCGATGTAAGTGGTCTACCGATCAGGAAGTGCGCAGGAGTGAGGGGATTTAAGTCATTGGGATCAGAGGAGAGAGGAGTTGAGAATTGCCTCAATCTGCGTGAATATAATCGACAACTCCTCAAATGTTAAATGCTTGTCACCCAATATGCGAGTGATGTGAAATTTTGCAGACTTAACGCCTGCTTCCCAAAGCCCACCGAAGTGGGGAGAATAAGCCGGTGAGAACCAGGATTTAATTTCTTCATCAGCAGCAAAACCAGAGATGCTTTCATTGCTCGACCTTAAAAAGGCTGTGATTTCTCACCCACAAAATTTGTGCCGTTATCGCAACACAGTTCCAGTGGCTTACCTTTACGTGATATAAACCATCTTAGACATAAAATGAAGGCATCTGGGCTAAGATCACTCGCCACTCCAACATCCGCGGAATGCCAAGTCTGCTGGATTTTGAGTTCCAGGAACGTGCCTCCAGGAGGCTGATGCAGTCAACTTGCACTTCACCAACGCGGTTTACTACAAACGGGTTTAAGTCATTGACTTGAGAAGATAGCCAGCACAAAACCACTGTTGAGTCGGTCCAGTGAAAAACGTTGTGTACTTTGTTGCAGCGAAATGCAGTCAACACCTTGGTGCTTAGTCGTGCTGAAAGCAATGCACCGCAAAGTTCGAGACAAGGTATTGCGGTGCTCTTCACTGGAGCAACCTTAGTCTAGGCACAAAGTTGCCTGACAAGAACCTGACCTGCGCCATCCATGGATCGTAAATAAACTGCAGAAGTGTAGGCTGTCTGGAACGCATCTGAAAATGAGTGCAGTTCGATGACTTCTGTTTCGCTGATGATGACGCACCTCGGAATTTCAATTTTCGACATGGCGTTCAAATTGTTTACAAAGGCCAGCCATTCCTTTTTTACAACATGGCTTACGGGATTATCCCAATCGTGTTTTGTGAGCCACAATTTTTGTAGTAGTATTTTTGGAATAATTGTGCATGGCCCCAGCAGGCCACTGATAGTACGCTTGGTTACTCTTTCATCCAATTGTATGCTGACTGGAAACCATAGGATGTCCTTAGGTGGATCCCATTTCAAGCCATGATTGTGAAGAAAGGTATAGATTTTTGGGCAGTAACGCATTCGAATAGTTATCGAAGATGGAGGGCACATTGGTTCGGAACTTACGCAGAGGCAGGCGTGCTGTATTGAGAATGGACTTTACTGATTGAATTTTGTGGCGCAACTCAGCCTCAGATGAAGCCCCTGAGAAATAATCGTCCACATAATAGTCTTCCTTGATTGACTGAGATATGACCTTATCGTTGCATTCCTTCGACAGCTGCAATAAACACCTTGTACTTAGAAATGGTGCCGACGCCGTACCATAGGTTACTGTATTCAACTGGAATATTTTTAGTGGCTGCGAAGGCTCGTCGCGCCACAGAATGAGCTGCAGCACACGCTGGCTGGGATGCACCAGAATTTGGCGATACATTTTCTCCACATCTGCTGACACTACATACTTGTGCTGTCTGTAACGCAATAAGATTGAAATAAGTCGTCTTGTACCACTGGCCCAACATGTTGTATGTCGTTGAAAGATATTCCAGATGTAGTTTTGGCAGAGGCGTCAAAAACTACACGAAGTTTCGTGGTTTCACTTGACTCCCTAATGACTGCATGGTGCGGGAGGTAGCAGCCAAATAGTGGCTTAGGAATCTCAGTCATGATACCCTAAGCGTTCATATTAATGAATTAAGTTTTGATAAAGCTCTTAGACTTCAGGTTTTTTCTTTATGTTTCGCTCCAGTTGTAGGAATCTTTTTTCAGCGAATATGTATGATTCGCCCAAGACTTCTGTGGATTCCTTAAGAGGAATTTGAACACAAAATCTACCGTCATCTTCTCGATGAGTAGTTTGGGTGAATAATCTTTCTCAATGATTGATTGTTTTGTGTGTGGTTACTGTTTGATGGGATTTCTTCAAGTTCCCAGAACTTGGCTAATTGTTTGCTAATATCCCGTGAAAAGTGACAATTTAATTTTGAATTATTATTGTTGTAATATTTCTCCCCCGTGGGGCCAGTTACTATCCAGCCTAGGTGCGTTTCCTGTAGATCTGACCGTTGCTGCCCTAAACTGATCCTACCTGTTCCGATTAGATCCCAAAATATATCAGCGCCTAGTAGAATATCGATCTCGGCTGGCTGATAAAACATTGGGTCGGCCAAACGGATGTCGTCAGGTATGCCCAGGTCCTTTGTACGTACAGTTGCATGAGGTATGTTGTCTGTGTAGTATAGCCGCGCTAAATATGGTGTTTAGAGAATGTAGCTGTACGGTGCAGTGTTCCGTTATGTTTAAAATGGTGTTACCCAGGCCGGAGACGTTTCGACGATGATCCCTTGTTCTGTGGGAACCTATTTTCCGCTGGGCCGTGTCGCTGATAAACGACGATTTGCTGCCGCAGTCTAGCAACGCCCTTATCTTGACTGTTTTGCCCTTGTGCGTCACATTGACGAACGCCGTAGACAGAAGAGCTTGATTGTTGGAGGCAGCAGTGATGGACACGACGGTGGAGGGATTAGACACTGTGGAGTCGTGATCAGAATTGGGTGAGTTTTCGTTGGTATTTGTTTTACGGTGTTGTTTTGTGTAGGCGTTTGTTGTACGTGCGGTTTGTGTAACAATGTGTTGTGTTTTCGGAGACAGATCCTACAGCCACCTACCCTACACTGGTAGGACTGATGATCACTGAGCAAACAATTGGTACACAACCTTAATAACGTAGTTTTAGCAATGCGTTCATCTACAGGCAAGCATTTGAATTTGTTACATTGGTATAGTCTATGTTCTTGTTTGCACATACCGCATCGCATGCTAGGGGGAGAGTCTACGCATGAAACAGTAAATGATTAAATTTTTGGAAAACTGACGTTTCTCAAATATATATGACTTCCTAGCATTTGTAGTTTCCAAAACTATTGCTTGTCGACGTAAGAAAAAATAAAACTCGTCTAATGAAGGCGACTCCCACTTGCCAGCTGTGACACTGTCTAGTTTCATCGACGCCATGTAAATAATAATAGTGTCGCACTTGTCGGAAGGTTCATCTAACGAATTAAATGCACTTAGATTTTTAGACAGAGTGTCAGTTAAATTCCGAATGCCACAGTCATTAAGAGCATATTCTTACCTGAAGGGTAGGCAACGCACTGGCGTCGCTAGTGACGTGGGCGGCGGTAAATCACTTACCATCAGGTGACCCGTCTTACTCGTTTGCCTAGTATCTTACATAAAAAAAAAAAAGTCAGTTTCTTTCTGCAGCGGTTCGATTGAAAATAAACATTTAAGATGTTCGTTGACTAACAGTCGTTTATTATTATATCGCTCACATAGTAAGTTCCAAGCGATAGAATAATTATTCGAGGATACAGATACCGATTGTATAACGGAAGTCGCGGCGCCCTCTAGGTACGATTGAGGGTAGTGAAATTTACTAATATCGTCGATGTCTTCATTGTTATGAATGAGCGATAAATACGAATCCCTAAAGGTAAGCCACTTGTTTGGATCGCCGTTAAAAGGCGGGATTTTTAATGGGGGTAGCTTCGAATGACGGTTACCCTTGCTATTGTTGGATGAAGGTTCAGTTTTATTAGACGTTTCCACAAAGTCCAGCAGCGACTGGGCTTGAGCGATAAAAGAGAAGAATAAATTTCCTGTCACTTCGCGTTCTTGTAATTGTTTGTCACTGTCTTCATCTAACATCTCGATCTGTAATTGAACCTCTTCAAAGTTCGATGACAGATCTCGCATTTTATTTAATCTAAGACTAATTTCTTTTGTCCTCGGTGTATTAGTTTCTTTGGAATCCATCAAAGGCGATAAAAACTTTTGAAATAACGTTAACCTCGCCTTAATGTTACCTCTTTGCTTAATAAGTTGCGGTAATTCACCCATCGTGCCCACCCAATTGATAATGGGTAAGTACACTCTGGTTCCAATACCGGTGACGGCACACAGCGCATTGGTGCAGTACGCCGTCGAACTCACGGAGTGATCACTGGCTTCACGGCTTAAACTCGTATTGCACCTGGAATTGGCACGTGGCGAATGGGTTTTAGAATATATTCCAATGGGTAACAACTCTGGAATCACGATTAACAAGAAATAAAATTGAGCTAAAGCAAAGTAGGTATTTTTACAATTGTGTGACTAACAGGCCGTGGATCCAGGTCCACGCGCCCAATGTTAGATAAGCTGTAATAGTCGAATGGCTTGCAGCGCTAACATCGTCATGAATCGAGAATTGTGTGACAGTGTCTTGAATGCAATTAATTTATCTGTATGGTGCCAATTACTGGATAAATTAGGACCAAGGGTCTTGAGAAGGATACCGTGGGGTTTTAGCCGGTAGGAGTCCGGCATAACTAGAAGAGTATCCGATGCAGGATATCCCCACGAGAGAAAAACCAAAAAAAAAAAAAAAAAGATTACTTATGATGAAATGCACTCGGCAACAATGATTTGAGTTAGTTTTATAACCACTTTGATGAGAAACTAGTGAAAAATATGACTTTAAATTTTTACCTAAGTACCGACGGGTAAAATTGAAGTTGTAAGTAAGTATAAGTAATTTACATTTTCCTCGCAGATTATCAACGATATTCACGCAGACTGAGGTAGAAAGGAATGTTAGGATAACAAAGGAAAAAACTGGCACTTCCCTCGGACTTATGGCTGCAGCCTTTGGCTGGCGAGTTCCTTCAAGATGGTGGCGTTTGTAGCACGGAGATACTACGTCCTTTGTTTGCGTTTGGATGGATTATTTTGATCACGTCGGTGTCACCAGATGATTGCGCCGTATTATTAGTATCTTAGTATTACATCTGTTCTCGTGAAGACTCGTTGCAATAATGCCTTGTCGATGGGTCGCGTCACCGGCGCGTGCGCTCGCACCGATGACGTCACGCCGTAGTGATGTTCCGAACATACATACTTGGTGAATTTTTTTGACACCTACAACTTACAGATCATTGAAAGAAGATTACTTTCCTAAAAGTATTACTATTCTAGTGTTGAGGCAGTTAAATTTTTTTTTCTTACCGTGCTTAGTACAGACGGCGAATTCAATACTTAGACGGCATTCTCTGGCAACCAACACTGGAAGACGTTAAAATTTTGAAGGTATGTATAATAAATAAAAACTTTATACCAAATACTTTGGACAGGTTGTATATTCAAGTAAAGGAGCTCTTAAATGCGAGTCTTCATTATCTATCTTTTGTGGGGATATCCTACACTAAAAACCTTTCTGCTGAGGGATTAACAGAAAAGTTATGCCAGGCTTATCTTCTAAAACCACCAAGGTGTCCCACGCAACGCTATGGTGATTATCTACACCCACGACGATTGCTCATCATTCCTCCTTTTCTTAATAAGAATGTTATCAAGAGCAGCTATAGTTTCATAGTAGCAGTATTGTTTCATTTATTTGTGGTACTGGTGTTAGGTCTTAGTTACTGGAGATCGTCCAGATAGCTAACGCATAGCAGCTCCTATTACTGTGTTCCAATTTGAAAGAGGCTGTAACTAATGAAATTACTGGGGTAATGAGATTTAACATCTTATACATTAACACGACGAGAGCAATATAGTGATGTATATCATCCCAACAAGCAAGTTGTTATGCGTAAATGTGTCGCTTACCATCAGATATGTGCTCATCTCGTTTCTTCGACAAATTGAAAACAAAATTATTGAAATATTTAGTAGCGAAATATTAATTAATATCGTAATAATAAGAAATTGTTTATATTTTAACTACTACCATTAGTATTAATAAGAAAAGAGAAAGATTCTTTCACGTTGAAAAACCTTTTAGGTGTCGCTCGTTAAAGGAATGCGCTTAGGGAATAAAATCTTATTTTCATTTAAAAACAAGAGTATCAAAGTAATAATGTATTTAATAATATAACAAATAGATTGAATCATAAATTTTTCATGATAAACAACGTACAGTTGTGGGAACGGAATGAGAATAAAAGAAAATGTAAGACCTTTATGCCACTTCAAAGCAAAACCGCCTGGCGGCCCCAGAGCGATTGTCTTTCAAACATAACTCAATACAAACTTCTTTGTGTTTTATTATTCTTATCTCCGTGGTTAAAAAAAGGTCTGAATTTAAGTAAATACGATACAGACTAATACTTTCTCTTAATTATCTCATATTTTTTAAGAGACGTGTCCTTAAAAACTCGTTGGCGAAAGAAAACTACGCACGTAAATACTAGTTTATCATTTAGTACTTTTACTTAGTGATATATACAGGGTGAAAGGTAATAGGTGTTGAAGATCTGGAGGGGATAAAGTATAGCTCGTATCCTGTCGTACAAGGCTCTATGGCTTGGTAGGTGACGATTTGGAAAACGTAGCTGATATTCTCTTCGTGCTTGTAAAGAATTTCCATCACTAAGTCCATAACAATAGAAAATATCAGCGTGTTCTTTACTTCCGTAATCCGCCATTGAAATTAAATTTATTTGCTATGTGAAAAGAAAAACTATTCAGAATTAAGAAGACAACGGTAATGTACGTCCGCCCACGACACTGGTTAAATTTTAACTGTGGTACTGACTCATTACTTAAAAAGTGTTTTTTTTTTCTAGATTTTAAAAACTTTATGTACTTTCTTATACCTTGTCGGATAGGTATTGAAGTCAGGTACTTATTTATGTGCTTTATCCGTGTTTTTCATAAATAAAATTTTATTTTAAGATTAAATAAAAATGAAGGTATGACGCTTTATTTTTTACTGTTAAAAGTTTTGCTCTCTAAGTGATGATTATTAATTTAATTTAATAAAACAATAATTATTACATTAAAATTTGTGTAGAAATAAGTAAGAAATAAAATCATCGAATTTTTTTCCTTGAAAATCGGGTTTTTTCGAAAAATATTTAAAAAATTAATACCTCCAGAACCATTATTTTTTAATGGTGTATTCCATACATAGATAGATAGGATACGAGCTATACTTTAGCCCCTCCAGATCTTTTACACCTATTACCTTTCATCCTATATACTTGACAATATTTGTGTAAAGAAATATATATTCTAGATTGATTATATACAGATTTTATTATGTTTTTGATAATGTGAATAACATTTTCTCAACCATTCATAGACAGACTGCAAGCGGTAGATGTATGTTAGAGGTATGAAAGGACCCGTCGATCCTTTGTTGTTAGCCTTTAGGACTAAATATTAATAATAAAGCTTAAGTACTTAAAAATACGTATAACATAATGTAATATTTTATTCTTTTTATCTCCAACGTTGTATCTTTATACGTGTTACCAGTAGATGTAATCTCCTCGTACAATGTTAAGTTAACAACATTGGTGATCAGTAAGCAAGTCCAGCTTTTCTGAGTTTAATACTGATACCACCATCTTTATTCTTCGACAGTTACCAAAAACCTGTATCAATGTAACAACTTGAATACTTAATTTAAGACCAGAATACTCTGGTTCTGATCTGTTAACAGCTGGAACAGAGCAATGTTATTACTACGAAAGATTTATAATATGAAAGTGATATCTATCAAAATGGGTTTGAAAGAAACCTTACCATCATACAAACTCCACAAAATGTGAGCCCAGAAACGAACCACGGCCCTCCTGTATTATAAGGCAAGCACTTAACCACTGTACCTGTGAGACCATTTATTTGACTACAAAGCGCAAATGAAAATGCATGAGAGAATTTACATTTCCTTTTAAATAGGAGAACAATATCTTTGTAAACTTTTGATCTTTTCTTTTTAGTAAAAACAAAGCTATTAAGGAATTTAATTAATAGTGAAGGAAAAAAAAACGGTTTTTCTTTCAGTCTGTTATAACAAAGTAATTTATTGTGAAAGAGTGAATATACAACGACCTTCATTCTAAATACGGGGGCTGTAAATGGTGTGAATGTGTTTTAATGAAAAAGTCTAGACTTAAGACTCCACTGGCTTAAATGGTTTCTTATGGCCTTTTCTTTAAAAGCCTACAAACTTAAGTTCATTACTTCTGCTCAAATATAAAGTGAAGGTCTCGCGGATATCTCACTGTAGAAATGATCCTAAGGAGTAAAGGTTTGAACCTCTTAAGGATACAAACTATCTGCCAACTCTCAATTCATCAGTGTGGTGAACAGTTGAACTTTACTGATTACCTATGAGAGAAAACTCTGTATCCCAATAGTGGGAATCTTGAGTAAGCTAAGATGACGTTTATTTATTTAACTTAAGTTATATTTTTGGTCGTTCTGCTATAATCGACATCGTCTCCCTTTTTTTGTCTGCTTTTAGCATTAATTAAAAAAATGAAGAGGTTTTTGATAAGCAGAAATTGCTGAGAAAAAACAAAGGATCGTTTCTGTTTACCTCACTTTAGAGTTTTTTTTTTTATTTCTGCATTACGCATTTCTATCCAACAAAAGAAAAACTTCAAAATCAGACCACCCTATAAAATGAAGCGCATTTTCATGATTAAAGAGAGAAGCAAAAAATATCACGTTGACTTCAGAACTTTAGGAAGTTCTGAATGATGTAGGCATCATCACCAGTCTATAGACGTCCACTGCTGGACATAAGAGATCCCGAAAATCCTACATATCCTCGGATAATTATGACTAATCAAACTGAATAGGGCACACTGATAATTTACCTTAGCCTTTCCCGTAGTACCTTTGAAATAAAAGAATCCTCTCTTTGTTATACCTAATTGTTATGCATATATATAATTTATAAAGGGTTATAGATTTATTTTAATTATACATAAAGATATTTCTATATATATATGTATAAAATAAATTGTCTTTAATTTAAATGTCTCACACTTACATGCAAAACTTTAACCTATTCCTTTAGATTGACGGGCAGAAAACTCCTCAATCGCATTAAGTCCGCCCTCTATACTCTGCTTAAGTTATAGTAATATATAAATAAATAAAAAAAATTATCTACTTTGATGTATCATAGAAATAAAAAGTCAATATTTGTTTAATAAAAAAACAATAAGTTACAATACTAAAGAAAGGAGGGTCGTACGCGGTTGACCTTTTATGTGCTTGCGTCTTAAACAGATTTGTTTAGTGAAACCCCTTAACCCTTAAAACTTAACCCTCCGGAGACCCTTTTTTGCTCTAATGACAACAACGATTTTTTATAATAAACGACATTATTAATTAAATTATAATTTTCTTGTCAACAATATTTTCAAATTTATCCTTAACAAAAGTGCTTTTATAATGATATATAGGAGTACATGCGTGTATATGTAAAATAACAGTTATATGTTTTTAGTTCAGGTATATGTTTAAATGGTACTCATACCAAAAAACCAATTTTGTCCTCTCTGCATGTCTGTTTGTTCCGATTAAAGCTCGATACTGTTGTATCTATTCTGATAGAACTTTCAATAGCAGATAGCTACAAATATCAGCCACAACATTCCCATGTACACTTTATTCAAGTGAATACAGTACCATCTGATGTTCAGTGATTTTAACCCACATTGGCAGGAAGAATTAGTTTTTTTAATAGTAGGATATTTTAAAGATTTACTACTAATCTTATTTAGGTCACTCCTTACATTTAAATCACACTAATATTCATTTTTTTTATTGACTGTTTCAAACGTTTCTAGAGAACCCGTTTCTGTACAACTTTAAATAGTTATTGATGATGACTAATAAAAACTAGTTTACAAATTGTAGTGTTATATCTACCAAAATTTTAGTATTCATTTATATAAACGTTTATTTACTCTGTTAATAATGTTTAAATGCATTTTCTAATAATAAGAGCATAACAATTATGCAGCAATAACATATGTACTTAAGGCTACCTTAAGTTGTTGTAAACAATTAAATATATATTTTTGTAATGTTAGAAACTTACTAGTTTGATCTATGATTTTAGAGCTTATAAAGAATATCTCTAGAATACGATTGCATCTCTTCCATCGTAATGCTATGGAGGTAGGATCACTTTCAAAATTCAGTTATTTCAGTGGAATCATTCATAATATGCAGCGGTATTAGCGCACTAACCAATATTGACATATATCAATATAAGACTATATCTGTTTCCTTGAAAAACCACGACCATGCTTCATTCTTATATGGTAGCTAGATTGAATCCAACAACATATTTCATTCAGTTCTGGACCCTCGGCAAGTAAACCAGAGATATAGTTACTTTAAGAGAAGTGCTACGATGAAACAATGACAGAGACTAAACTAGTAAGTTCATATGTAAATTATTTACACGTAAACGTTCATTTTGTAAAAACAGTAATTCACAATTCGTTGTTCTATGACATACAAATATGTTCCTAGAAATATGATGAATTCATTTCGCCTTTGGAATAGTGTACCGCCCACGGTTTCCCACAAAGGCGAAGTTAATTTATCTTTGAAAAGAAAGCTCCGCTGTGAATATACAAATTTCACAGCGCACAGTATTTTTTTTCCTTCAACTCCATCTTCATATTTATGAAACGAAATTATATAGTACAAAACAATAGTTTTATTAATATAATTTTTTGTTTAAACGAGCCCTGATTATATCCTTTTAAACTCCTTGTGAATTCACAGTTAAATATAACACAACGTATACTTAACGCGGCGTTTAAATAGCAAAGCAAAATATTTAATTTACCTATCAAACGAATTTGTCTAACAAAGGAGAGTCAAGGGTTCTGAAATAAAAAAAAAAAAAAAAACATGGAGCAACAAAACGAGGGTCGCGTGGGGTGAATTTTTTGCGCAAACGTACTTTTATTCTCGTGCGAAAGTCAAGCCATCCGACCGCAATGGACCCCCGCTTTATTAGCTTAGGAACCCGTAACACCCAAGTATACAGCCTGAAAAGGTTTAAAATTAAGCTACGTTCATTTGTTATGCCGGTTCGGGAACTCTTTCCACGTCTTCCGACTGCATACCGTAAGTTTGCACACGTCTCGTTCTCGTAGTAACAATGAATAGTAAACAGGAAAGGAGGAGCATATAAAGGATCGCTGTTCGACTTCCGCAGAGGCTTTTCGTTAAAGTTTCTCAATAATACGCCAGGTTAGTGAATTTATATAATACATTTTGGGTCAAGAATTATCTAGAACAAGACCTGAAGACTCCAAAAGTTCATTTAAAAAAAAAATTCAAATCTTTTCATATAGTTTAAATTATACTTGTATTGAAATGTATGGACGTTGTTTTTTTTTTAACTGACACCGATACCAACCCATAACATTATGGCACATACTAACATAACTTACTATGCTCGTCGCCTTGACACATAACATGTTAAGTCTCGTTACCTCAGCAATTTCACTAGCTACAGCCCCCTTTAAACCGGAACACGGTAATTGCTTGCTTAGACGGTCTCCGGCAACAGAGACCTACCACCAGTGCCAGTTCTCTTGCTGTTAAGCTTTTAATCTTTATCACTGTTCTCAATCAAAGGGCATAATAAATCATTTAATTGAGGAACTATTTTATTACTTAAAGTGATCTCCCCAATGTCTACTTAACATTAAGTAGCAATGTGATGGTATACATTAAGGACTGAAGTAAGCCTTACCTCAAAAGCTTGTTACTGGTCGTATGACTCTATAAGAACTAAACACTTAAAAACTTAATATTTTCTAGCCACATAGACTAGATTGAAGTAAGTTATAATATTCACTTAAAACGTCTAGACTTAATTACTTAAATAGGCAGGTCTGTACCCTCTCGTGACTTGGGAAATAGCATTTAAAGGTTTTCATTCATTACATCGTTAAGTTCATGGTGCGGTTGGAATACGGAAGTGGAAGCCCTACGGATGTTAACAAAGTTATGGAAAAAAAAATCATGCTGAATTTTAATGTCTACAGTAAATAAAAAGCATCTCTTGTTTTTTATTTATTCTATAAAGCGCCAAGATGAGCAGGCCGTTCATCTGAAGGTAGGTTCCCGCCTATAATGAGATGGCTTCACTTGGCGCTCGACACTTTGAGGAATAAGATGTTCTTTTTACCACAGCAATTTTTCTAGCTACAACACCCTTCAAATCGGAACAGTAATGTTTGCATACTACTGTTTGGCTGCAGAAACAATGGCTGCAGTGATACCTACCTAGACGGTGTGCGGCAACAAGGATCTTACTTACTCCTCCGGCGATCCAAAGTGGATCTTGGCCTCCGACAGAAGAGAACACCAGCGTTGTCTGTCTCTCACAGAGACCTACCAGTGAATCATCCACCATCAATGCATCCTCTTCTAAAGTAAGAGAAAATATAGCAAAGATCTTATATATACATATATATCACGCCTCGTTCCCAATGGGGTAGGCAGAGACCAGCTCTCTCCACTTATACATAATTCTCCAATTTCTTCTAACTGGTTTCCAATTAAAAATATTTTAAACGACAAAAATCTCACTAAGTGAAAACTAATGGACCAAAGTAATAGATTTTTAGATAGACCCGATATAGAATAAAAAAAAAAAATCAACGGTTACAAATAGGCTTTTGCTTTTATTTATTACCTTTGGAAGCTTTACAACGGTACAGGGGTGAACGGTTTTATATAGAATTCATTCATTTACGTAAACCTTCCTTTATAAATATATTTACACAAACATACTGTTTACTTTAAATTATTAATATATCATTATAATATTAATAAATTCGTAACAAAAAAAGATATGTATTGTTAAACAGCATGCAGCAACGTGACGTCATCGTTAAGCTATATAAGTAAGGTGGGGGCTACTGAATGCCATCGCAAAATGTTGTCTCCTTAAACAAATAATTTCACTAGCTACAACGCCTTTCAAACCGGAACACGGTAATGTTTGTCAGCTGTCTAGATGCTGATAGCTATCTAGATCTTCCTACCATCAATGAGTCAGTCTTTATTAACTTTTAATTAGTTTATGATAATTTTTATATATTTCTTATAGTTATTAGTATGCCTTTTTAATTTACTTGTGTTAGGTCGCTGTTGCCGGAGACAGTCTTAGCAGAGGGTAGTAAGAGGGATGGAATAAATTCATTCCGGTGAAATAACCGTGGTACTGGGTAGATACCACCGCAGCACCAGTTTCTGCCATCAAGCAGTAGTATGCAAATATTACTGTGTTCCAGTTAAATACGAGTTGAAGTTACTGAGGTGGTAAGACTCGACATTTTATGTCTCAATACGACGAGCACAATATGGTGTAGTGTATAACATCCGAACTAACGTCGCGTTTTTATGGGCAGGCGTTTCACTTACCATCAGGTGAACGTCCCGCTCATTTCGTCGCTGTGTCGTATAAAAAAAAATCTGTATTTGCCAGATCTATATTTTGTCCTCAGAATTTTCTTTTGAGGTACTTCATCAAATTGTAATTTCTAAAAACGTATTTAGTAAGCGACTTCGACCCGGATACGAATATAAATTTTCACCATATTTTATATTGTGTATTTTATATTTTAATATTACTTTTACTAATTTATTAAGTAATGTCGACTTTCCGTGTTAGCCTAGGGGTTGTAAGAGTTCCCACACAACAACGAAATAGAAAAAAATGGGATCGAAGCCTTCACCTGCTAATCATCAAACTGGACTCTGGCTCCCACCAAACCGCATTAAACCAGCGCGGTGGGAATGGCCGAAATCTCCCATATGAAGTCCTACCCGAAAAATGTGGGAATCTTTGAGGGAGGTCTATGTCCAACAGTGGACATCTATCGGCTTACAATTTTGTACTTACTTTAATCTTAGATCTACCTTGTGAAGGGTCTTTCAGCACCGGATGATTATTTATATCATTAAATATATCTTGGAACACATACTGAATAACACACCATGAAGGTGAGGAATGTAGACGTATGTCTCTGATGCACTAGTAATCATATCACCAGAAAAAAAATAGCACACGGGCAAAGAATATTCTTGTATTACTTTGTAAATGAAACCAAGTGAAGTATCTTTACTTAGTTGAATTAAAATTTCGTTCAGTACGCTTTGATGGGGAGTCGCGTAGGAAACTGGAACAACTTGTATCAAAGAAATAAGATGCAGTTAGTCTAAATTAAATCGATAATATATCGTTACTTGTAACGAACGAAGGGTTCTATATCTTCTGACGAATATTAAACTGATCATGAGATTTTTTTGTTTAATTGTGACAATCAGGTTCAAGCTCGAGAATGAAGAGAGTAAGACAAATCATAATAGGCTGAATACTCCGGCTTTCATATGCAGCTGGACTACAGCAGTGCTATTTTAACAGCATTTTTACTTTATGTTAGTAGCCAAGCAAGCGAATTAAAAAAATAATATTTAGATTAGTTAGATTTTATTTTCATCTGATGGTAAGTGCGGAAATAGTCTTTAATGGTAAAACGCACTAATCGAGTAGCATCTCTTCTCTTAAAGATTCTGACATTATACCACTGACAGATTATCACGATCTATAGCTTCTCTTCTCAAGTATAGTAAAAAGCGTCACAGAGGCATTTATGCACTGAAATTAGTACTACTAGATCATGATCAACCAACAGGTACCCACTGCTGGAAATAAGCTACCAAGGGTTTTCACTCTAATCGATCCCGCATCCATCGATTTCCCAACACCGCCATCCTAGAACCTTACTCCGAATTGGCCGCTATTTCTTCGAGCAATGTTCTCTATCTATTGCCAATAGTCTAGCAATGCTTAGGACTATATCGGTGACCTTAGTTCATCAATGGACCTCGTGGTTTTTGATTCGATCGCGTAGAGTATTCCGCATGGAGCCCTCTCTATTGCCCTTTGGGTAACTTTGAGTCTTTTTATTATTTGATCTATAAAGCAAACTCTCTGGTACATAAACTAGTAAATACGTATTTTCTATATAAAAATAATAGAGTGAAAAAACCTCCATAACTATACATGTTCAGTTTTATTTTTTACTAAACAGAAGATCACATTTAGTGAAGAGGCTACCCAATTTCACAGTCGTTGGAGAGCAACAGATTCGGTCCGAAGGCAAAGAGTGCGTCTATTAGCATGATAAAGTCAAGTCGCCCTGCGGAGCCGGGCTTGTTGCTTTTTCAGGGGCCGGGAGGGAGGGAGAGGGAAGAAGAGAGGAGAGTATTGTGCTACGAAAACAATACAGCGTTATACATTGCCGTTGCTTCCGATGAAAAATGTCACTGCGACTGTTACTTTCGGATTTCTTTTTTTGTAACAAACATTAGTATTGCAGTATATTTTTCTTATTAGTATTTTCATTAATATAGTTGTAAATATATAGGAAAAGGTAAGAGATAATTTATTGAAATTTCTTCTTCATTCTAGTGCTTCTCCATTGCTCAGACTTACGAATATGACGGCTATTGAAATATAAGGAAGTTTAAACTGATATGTTATCATCATTTCAACTGATTGACATCCCCTGCTGGACATAGGTATCTTGTAATATACTCCACAACGCACTGACTTGCGCTGTTTGAATGCAGTGTCTCCTCGCTAGTCAGTACTGGGATCACCAACCCGCCTGCCCAACGTGGTGATTAGGGCAAAATCCTTTTATTTTGCACAAAACTAATACACTCGAGAGCAATGAATCCAGGTCAGTAAACAAAACCTATAAATCTCGGAAACTAAGAATGCTAGCTTAATGAAATAAATTGTGTTTAGTAGACAATTAAAGACTCCTTAATTAAAGGTATTAAAACTTCTTAGTTACTGCAAGATTATGTCATAAAAAAAAAACAAATTTGTAAAAGGGAGGATTTCGAAAATGATACTACGAAATTACTGCATTTGATTTTGCTTTTGTTTCTAATCTGTCATTTAAGTGGGTATTTAAATAATATTAATAGTATTCAATATTTATTATTCAACCTGTAATCCATGTCGCTTACAACTGAAGAATTCGCCAAAATCCTCACAATGCTGGAAACCAGCCGGAGTCAGCGCGAGACAGCTAGGACTGCCGGTGTGTCGATGTTCAAAGAGTTCTCCGACGTTATGAGGAGACTGGCTCTAACCTACGTAGACCAGGAACACGCAGAACTTGGTGTACCACACACGTGAAGATCAATACTTGGTGAACACTATGCGTCGTGATCGCTTTCTCACAGGAACTGAACTTACAAATAAGTTTCGACGCCTCGGAGGAAGTAACCCAAGCGCATGGACAGTAAGACGACGACTTGCTGAAGCTTACTTGAAACCTCTTAGACTATAAATGGTCCCAAACTGGAGCGTCGTGATCGTTTTTCAAGACTAAGATATGCCCAGGACCATTTAAGTTGGACTATTAAAGATTGGTTAAAAGTTATGTTCTCCGACAAATCAAACTTTATGCTCTACAAGCACGATGGAAGATACAGAGTGTATAGAAGACCAGGGTGAATATTCAAAAAAAGTAGCCTACGGTGGTGGGTCTGTACTTGTGTGGGTTGTAATTTCATCTGAGAGTCGCACAAAACTGGTGTTCTTAGAAAACGGCTCTTTAACTAGCGTGAGATATGTGGAAGAAATCTTTAATGAACATGTTGGGCCATTTATGGTCAATTTGGATGAGGATACTATTTTTATGCATGACAGTGCTCGATCTCATACAGGATTCATTGTGAATGACTAATTGCAAGAGATGAACATCACTCGTATGGAGTGGCCAGAACGCAGCCGCAGCCTGGATATCAACCCGATCGAGCATGCATGGGACGAGCTAGGGAGGTGCGTAAAACAATGAAACCCTCCCTCAATCACGCTTCGTGAGCTCAATATCGCTCTAACTGAGGAATGGGAGAATATTTACCAAAATCGTATAAGAAACTCGGTGTACAGCATGCCAAACCGCGTAAACGCAATAACGGAAGCGGAAGCACGAGGAGGCAATACAACGTATTAAAATTCAAGAAAATCATATTGTTGTACAAAAATGTCATATTTCCTGTTTTTGCATTAAGGTGAGATCAGTAGTTTTTTTTTAAGTAAGTTTTAATAAATAAAATATAGTGACTTATAAATTTTATTACTTTCATTTAAGGGGTATTATATTGTCTATTAAACTAAATTATTTTATTAAGCTAGCATTCTTAGTTTCCAAGATTTATAGGTTTCTTTAGGTGATCCGCATTCATTGCTCTCGAGTATAAGTTATGCAAATATCGCCATGAGTACATTCCCTTGGGAGGCCCAACTAGTTTCAGGCTTAATAGCTAACCTTTGGACATATAAAGCTTGGTCAGAAGACATGCCTCAAGTTGGTGTAAACGTAATGATTTTTTTAGAGAGAAGGAAGACTGACGAGTGACAAGCGCCAATATAAGTAGTTGAGTTGACGGCATACGATCAGACAACTTGAATATCTCGGTCTCGTGAGAAGATACTAAAATACCGCTGCTGGTGTCTGTGTGTGACGTGTTTATTTATTAATTAAATATTGTGATTATTATCATTCATCATCTTTTCAGTTAACCAAATAATCCAATTCTGTTTCCAATGACGAAAACCTTGAAATACAGTTAACTCCCTAACGATGACGATAAAATACAGGATGTCATTTCCTATTTATTTCCAAGCAATACCGAATTCATTTTCGAAAACGTCATCAGTGAATAACGAGTAAAAAAAAATGAGATTATATCCCCTGACTGAGATTACACGGTGTTATCTCCTTGCTTTGATGTTCATCCCGAATAAAACGCAAAAGAAATGTAATAGCGCGATGGAATCCGCTATTGGATTATGCTCGAATTAATTATCTAATAGCTTTTGATACTTTGAAGGATCGAAGCTTTTGGGAAGAGGGGAGTGTAAAAGTTTTTTTTTTCGCCTAAATTAAAAACTTTCGGATATGATTTAAATTGATTATGAAGAGTTGGTAGACTCTTTGCGTTTCAACTTTCCTAATTCTAAATTACATTAATTTTTTTTTTAAAATAGGGTAGTACAGAACAGTCAAAACACTTCGATGAGAACAAGACGTACACTAATCGGTACCTGCTCGTAACTATGTGGCGCTAGTAAATAACCGTGGACATGAGATATAAAATGGTAAGTTTCACTACAGCTTGTAATTTCAATAACTATAACAACCTTCAAACCGGAACACAGTAATATTTACACACTACTGATTGACGGCAGAAATAGCTACTTAATTAGTAAGTCTCACGATTATTTCACTGGAATGATATGGCATATACCCAAGCTTGTTTAAGTACCAAAACATCTAATATCTACTGTATGGTTATATCAAAAAAAAAACAAGCGATTTTTTATTGAGGTAGGTCAATCTAGTGGCTCATGAAAGTGGGGGAAGCGAGAGGAGTGTCAGGATCGTGGCAAGTGGAGAGAGATGGTCTCTGCCTACCCCACTGGGAACGAGGCGGGATATGTATGTATGTAGATCAATCTAGATCGAGTCAGGTATAAAATGATGATAGGGTTATCATCAAGTATTATCCAATAATAAAAATAACTCATCATCTATTTATAGCATCATTAATGCGAGTTGATTAAAGTGAGAGAGTTTGGCTTGGCGAGAAAGCTATACTATAGTATAATATTGTTATAATTTATATATATATATATATATATATATTTCTATCTATAGATACTATAGATAATTGATGTAGGATAGACAAGAACCCAGACGATACAAACGTGGACGTCTCGTCTAAACCTAGCAGCGTCTATTTCAGTTTAAGATAAAAGCATTGCATTGTCTTTAAGTGAAGCGCAAGGCTCAATAGAGACAGGAGTGGCAATGCATCAGTCCAGATTTAGAAACTTGGTATACCAAAAGAGAATAATAGGCATCAAGATCAATCTAACTGCTTTCCAGTACCTATAAGTATCAATGGTGGTAGGTCTCCATTGCTGGAGATCGTCTAGGTGGATACCACCGAGAGCTTATATCTGCCGCGAAACAAGTGTGCCAAAATTACTGTGTTCCGGATTGAAATGCGTTGTAGCTAGAGTAACGACTAAAGTAACGACACTCAAAAGCTTATGTCGACGCGACGAGCGCAATGTGGTGCTGTATATATCATTCTAACAGGCATCGCGTTCTTATGGGCGAGCCTATCACTTACTATCAGGTAAACGTCCCGCTCGTCTCCTCGCCTAATTAAAAAAAAAGTACTCAACGTATGAATATCAGGAAATAATGATTATTTCTTTTCAAATAAAGCCTTAAAGATTTGTTGCAGTTAACTTGAAACCAAACTTGTTTTTCAAGGAGGTAATCTTCAAAAAGATGCTCTGTCTCCTGAGGCGAAGTCAGAGTTATATGGAGATTTTTACCCACTAAATCCCCTCAGCGGTCACTTTTTTGATAGCACACGGGATCTGCGTTCGGACCCCAACTGCGGCCTAACTAACGCTGTATTGGGATAACCAGTCCCGGGGTCGGTTTTAATGCAGAACCTATCACTCTCACGAATACAATACTTATATAATGTCCGGAGACCACGTCCAGCGATTGTCCTCCTCAGGGTCGTTTAGAAAGCGATGAGAACCCCTATCCTGACCGCTAACGACCCCAAAGGCCTCATTAAGGGAACACCGTTCACCGGTGCGACGTAATGACGCGCGATAGCGCCATGACAGCTTCCTTTCCGATCGGGAACTGCTCTCTCTCGATCCCACACGCCAGCGTCCTTTTGTACCATAATAGATTCACAAAAGGAAGTCACGGACCTCTATGCAAAATCTCCACCCAGCATCGCCGACAAACTTGAAACCTAGCTAAGCTAAGGAGAGGGTGAGACAGACGGTCGGATATCACAAAACTATATATACATTTTCAAGTTACCACCAACACCGTAAGTTAGGTTCGCGAATCGTATAGCTGAAGTCACGAGCGTTGAACATTGGACATTTCATTTCTCATTTTTAAAATTGAAAACGTAACCAGCATCCGAAATGGCAGTTATAAATCCTCACGGTCGGAACCAAAGCTGTGGACGATAGAGAAAGATGACGTCGTGACTTAAAACCATAACTCATTTTAACGTTTCCTTCTGTTACGTTGTAAATGCATCTCATCATAATTTCAAAGCTTTATATACACGTCCAGTTCTTCATACCCTGGGCGTTCTTTGCTCAGCAAATAGGCAGCTCAAGCATACGGAGATTTCGTGTACAGTGTATGAGTTAATTCCTCTTTATTGTTTACTTACGTTCGCTAACCGGAACTGGAGCACTATGGACTTTGCTAAACCGCATATTAGCGTAGAACTACTTATCATCGTGTACTATAACATATTCATATCAGTTTCACATTGCTTTAGTATGGCAATCCGTTATTATCTACATATTTTATTAATAAATTTTATATTGACTAAGTTTTAATTACTAGTATTTTCTAAAGTCGATTTGAGAGGTTTATACAAATATATAAAAAAAATGGGAGGGTGTAAGAGTTACCGCACGACAACTCACGGGACTCTAGCCAACCTCTCCTGCTCGTGGCGCACCCTACTAATCAAGAAACGAGGCTCTGGCTCCCACCAACCCACATTGGGCCAGCGTACTAGGGGATGACCCAAATCCCCCTTGTAAACCCCTGCAAAGGACAGTCCCTTGTGCCCGGCGATGCGTGCAGCGCAGGAACAATCGATCTGGGGATCTTTGAGGGAGTGTTCAGCAGTGGTCGTCTATCGGCTGATGATAATAATGATATATGATATTATAAATAAATTAGCCGGTCTACGTCCGCTTTGCTGGCCGTTTTATCACCCCCCCCCCTCCCCAACTTCCTTTGAGAAAAGAATTTTGTAAAATCGATTCTTATTTGACCTCTAAATGGCTGCAACTTTTCTACTAAATTTTGAGTGTTAACGTGTAATACTTTCGAAGATCTCGTGAGGAGTCAGTTAATTTCCGGATATTTCAAATATATCATCATCATTATTAGCCGACAGACGTTCACCATTGAACACAGGCCTCCTCTAAGTTAGAGCTTATTGAGGGAACTTAGGCCTTAGCCCACACACGCTGTCCCAGTGTAGGTTGGTGGGTAGTCAGAGATTCGTTAGTAATTTAGCAGGGCGCACCGCGTGCAGGGAGGTTAATTCGGGCTCCGTAAGATGTTGGGCGGAGCTCCTTGTAACCTTTCATATATATATACAGATAAAAATATATTTACTGGGATACCAACGCTGCCTGCGAAGACAAAAGTATGCGAAGGAATATTTCTCAAGATATTTTTTTTATCAACTGGCTATAGACTATAAAGTGTGTTCGCCCGGAATGTTCTGAAATAGCTACATGGTGTTTACTATTGTGCTAACTGTCCAGACGATTTCCAAAGACTATTTCTACTAACATAACGAGATATAGCCACCGAATAGAATTATAGACCTCCGTGTTACTAAGCAAACTACCCACTATTCAACTGTTGTATCACATCCATGTATATATATGGATAACAATGTATATATATGGATAACAATGTATATATATGGATAACAATGTATATATATGGATTATATATAATAGGCTCTTACATATAAAATTGGCGTTTTGTCGAACTGGCCTCATTGATTTCAAATAATCTGGCGTATACTGGTGGTAGATCACTGTTGCCGGATACCATCTAAGTCTAAATAGGTAGCACCGCATCGCTTATTGCAGCTGACAAACAGTAGTTTGTAAACACTACTTTGTTCCGGTTTGAACGGCGTTATAGCTATTGAAATTACCGAAATAACGAGTTTCAATGTTTTATCTCTCTGGGCGATAAGCACCATATAGGGCAGTGAATAACATCCTAACCAGCGTCACGTTTTTGTGGATAGACGCATCGATTACCATCAGATAAACATCGGATTCATCTCGTCGCTTCTTTGAATAAAAAAAACGAGTTTCATCGTAACACGGGCTCTGCAGATATATCGTGAAGGATTAATTGTGTAAGAAGACGCTACTGTAAAGCTATAAAAGCGAAGTAAGTCTTGGCTCCAACGTTTTCATTCTGCAGATTTTGACCTTCAAAACAAACCCTATGGATCAGTCGGAGACCCAAGCAGACAATGAAGAATTAAAGGTGATCGTTAAAGCAAGTCCATACCAAACCACATTAGACTTAGAGGCAGATATCGGTGTCGGTGACAAATCATCATCATCATCATCATTTCAACAGATGGACATCCACTGTTGGAGATTGGTCTCATATAACAAATGCGGTGCAGTATGTATCATACTAATCACCACCGCGTTGTTATGGACCGACGTATCTTACTATCAGCTGAACCGCTCATCTCGTCGCTTCATTGAGACGAACGAGATATTCACTTGGTAGTCCTATGCCCTTAACAACGTGGTGCTAGTTAAGATGATATACATTGCACCACATTATGTTCTTCTCCATGAAATACAACATGTTAAGTCTCGCTATCCCAATAATTTGACTATAGACTGAACAGCACCTTCGAACCGGAACATATTAATGTTTACACTACTATTTACTGAGTGGAATAGGCGCTCGAGTGGTACCTATCTAGACAGTCTCTAAGAACAGAGACCTACCATCTTACTACCAGGTTGTGGAACACTTCCACGTAACATACGAGCAAGTTAGTCTGTGTTTGAAAATAAACTCTAATATCCTTTTATCCAAGAAAACATAATTCATATTGTTATTCCAATGTTTATTTATTTACATATTACATTATTATTTATGATAGAGTTAGATAACTATTATTTATATGTATATGTATATATCACAATTATTTTTTCTATTTGTTATATTGTTTATATATCGTCTGTTGTATAGCATATAGCATTTCAAATCTCCACGCTAAGGTTTACTGGAAGAGAACTCCATTAGAATTAAGTTGGCCTTAACGCCTACATTCTAAGACTAACTACAGTAAACATCGATGAAATAATTTCTCCCATATTCAATGAACATGTAATATTCTTTCTTCAGCATGAATATGGATAATTCAGTAAATGCAAATGCCTAGTACGGTGCAATTTCATAGCTGTCGGAAACCGCAGACGTCCTGCTAATGGAACTGGCACTTGTATTAACATTACAGAACGAGGGCATACGCTTTCAGGCTCTGTTTTATTTTACACTGCAGACAATTATTTAAATGCAATCGTAAATTATTGGGATTTTAAGTTATTTACTGCAGGTCTCCGTTACCGGCTACAAAGAAGAGAAGAATGCGAATAAAACTGTTTCCGGGGTCGTGAGCTTTGAAATTGAGGGCCTTTATTGCTAACTAAGCTAGCTCAAGACGAACGAGAAGTACGAGGTGGGTTGGTGCTTAACGTACTGAAGCGAGGGTTCCGATAACGGCTGCAGCTCTCCCTCAGACTTGCTTTATGCATGGTGTCCGGAAGCACCGTTGCATTCCGTATGAGATCCAAGTGTTTCTTGCAACGCAGTAAGACCACCGAGGGGTTAATGGGTAAAAATCTCATATAACCTTCTCTTGCCCCTAAATTCAAGGTATATTTTTATAAGATATCCCTCCCAACAACAAAAAAAAATTCTCTGTTGCCGGACGCTGTCTAGGTAGGTACCACTGCAGTTGTTATTTCTACCGCTGAACAGTAGTATGCAAACATTACTGTCTTCCAGTTTAAAACGCGATGTATCTAGTAGGGTAACGATATTTACCATCTTGAGTATCTGGACGACGAACGCAATTTGATGAAAACCTAAACAGCTCCACATTGTTATGAGCAAGAGTATCACTTGACACCAGGTGAACGTCTTACTCGTCTCCTCGTTTCGAAGAATATGAATTGGATCGTTCTTATAAGATAAAGAAATTAATTTCATTCCATTTCTACATCAGCGCCATTGATTTGGATGTATAGCGGGCGACACAAAGAGGTTTTATATCGGGTGCTAAGTATTACGCGATGTTATCAATTCTACGTAACTTGGATTCGCGGGACAACATAAAAGAAGAGGGTAATGAAAGAAATAATCTAATGGATCGGTGTCGGACTAATATCGATTTAATTATCTCGCCGGTATAGCGTAACATACACGAATTATTCGGTTATACTTTGTGTTACTTGTAATATTTTATTGACTTACTTCTCCGTTATATGTACTTACTTACAACCCAAAGTAAGTCTTGACCACCGACAGAAGAGAACGCCAGCGTTTTCTGTCTCTTCTTATTGTCGGATTCGTACCACGGATTTTTTTTCATGGGTAGATTGTCAGTCCGCCGCACAACCTCTTTATTGTAGGATAACCACACCCTACTTTGGTCAGCGAGCCCATCGGGCTTAGGGGGTTATCTTAGCTGTACTACCAACCCTTCCCCCATCCACCACCCGAAGGACGCTCCCCATACGCCATGAGGGCCAGCGCGGGATCGTTACATGTAAATATGTTATAAAGAATATTATGTGTTTGAAGGATGTCCTAACGTTCTTGTTTTACGACCGGTTAAATAAAATAGACTCTCCTTAATAACGACAAGGAACAAGTCCTTATTTTAATAACATAATATATTTATATATATATATATATATATATAAACATATATTACTTCTATTCTCTGATGAAGTGTAGAGCTTGGTATTCATTCCAGCTCTTACAACTCAACTGATACTGGGCTCGTGAGCCGTGGTCCATAGCCTGTTATATATATTTATTTACTAATATTTATATACCAGCTGTTTCCTGCATGCTTTCCTAACGATAACTCCCCCACATCTCCCTTTGGGGTAGAACTATTGTAAAATCCATTTTTAGCTGAATTCTAAACGGCAAAAGCACTATCTCTATCTAAATTTTAGTGTTTACATCTCATAGTTTTGGAGATCTCGCGCTGAGTGTTTGAAACTAAATTTCTCTCACATATATATATATATATGTGTGTGTGTGATATCGTTTGTACTGTTAGATAATATGTACTGATTCTATATGTATAACATATATATATATTATCTAGTACAGTTTGAAGTGATTTATATAAATATATAATGGAAATTGGTTTTCTTCGTTCGCCTATCACTTGAAAACTAGTGAACATATCGACATGGGGAAACGACCATTTGACGCGGAATGATATGTAGATGGTTATAGACTAATTATGTTTTTAATTTCATAGATATTGCTGATATATAGCTGGATGTGGGTAGCGCAAGATCGATTGATGTGGAGATCTTTGGGAGAGGCTAATATCCATAGTGGATGTCTGTTGACTAATGATGATGATGATAATTTATGCGGTTGCTACTAGTCATTTGCGGTTGCGATTGCTCTGAAGGAGTTTGTCAGAGAAATTTCAAGTCTAATTTTATATTATGACCAATAAAGCGGTTGGAGAGGAGCTGATGTACTGTATAAGTGATTAGTAAATAGTTAAGAAAAAAATTAGTCGAGAAATCAGGAGTACTTTGAAATGCCGGTTAAAAAAAATCTCCGTGGAAAAACTGAATGCATTTCTTTGCTTAGCCCGCACAAAACACGGCGCCCCTTGCTTTGCATTACAATGCCGCAATTTCACAGTCGTTGAATAACAATAAACGATTCGCCGAAGTAAAATATCCTGGACATCTTCATAAGGCTTCGTCAGCTGCGTATGGCGGACCCCAAGGTATTTTTAAATATACCCACCATAAAAACTTGTAAACTTTAAATGACAATTTCGGAAATAGTGGTAGATATTACAAAGACTATTATTGTGTCAAGTATTATACCAAACGAATGTCACCATATATATATATATATTCATCAGTATATTTTTTTTTATTCTACGGAGGACAAGATGGGCGGGACGTTCTGATGATAAGCGATAAATAATGCCTAGTGAAGATGGTATTCATAGCACCCACATTGCGCACGCCCCCTTGAGAAAAATTGTTGAGTCTCATTACCTCAGTAATTTCACTAGCTACAGAACCATTTAAACTGCAACACAGTAACATTTGCACAGTAGCGTTTAACGGTAGAAATGGGTGCATGTGGATGGTACATGGAATGCGAAGGTATGCAAACTTTGTCTATAATAAACGCAGGTCTTGTTTGTAGGGGCCGACTACACGGGGCCGTGTAAACATGAGAGCAGCATGTGCATAATTGTTTAGTAGGATATACCCAATGCATCCGCAATCTCTTCACTTCCTCTTGCCGTTTTCCCAGCTATATAGGGTCGGCACATTATGTACTTCTCTTCCATATCCCTCTATCAGCCATCATATCGTCACCTTGAATATCCGAAATCTTATAAGTTCAGGGAACTAGAGTTAGCTATAGTTAGAGGGTAGACTTATTTGTATACACCCCTGTACAATAATTTTACTAATTACAACGCCATTTAACCCATAACACAGTACTCTTTGAACAGTAATGTTTGCACACTACTGTTTGTCGGTTGCAATAGAAGCTGCGGTGGTATCAACTAGAGGGTATCCGGAAACAGAGACCTACCACCATTAAATTGTGTGTATTTAATAAAGTACATCATTCACGTAAATACTCAAGCTTCAACGGATATAAATACAACTGAAAACTAACCTTTTTTTTAACATGCAAAGAAGTGAAATAAATCGCTATGGAAACGAAAAAAACGTTCCCCTTTGTTTCCATCCGGCAGCTTGTTAGCCAGGGTATGGTTGTTCAGCTGTATACATATTCAAATCAAACACGCTTTCCAGACCTCTTACCTAATTGGCAACAGAATTGTAGATTTTATACTTGTTTACATTCCCAATGGTTTTTGTATATCAATGGAATTTCACATTTATTTATGGATTTCATTTAATTGTGAAAATCTGTCGTGTACATATTCGATGTATACTTTACGTACGATACAGCGAAGAAATTATTAACTGGTGGTGGGTCTCTGTTGCCAGCAGTCCTGTAGTCTCCGGCTAGTAAGAATAGGGCTAAGGTAAGCCCTGCCTGTCGTAGAAGGCGACTAAAAGGATCTGAGAGTTTCGCGGGCCTTAAGGATGGGAGCCGAACCTGCTGTGGACAGCGTATGGCTTAGCGATGGTGCTCAGGGGGGTTAGGCCCATAGGTTGTTAACACAAAGTGTAGGGAGGAACCGGTGCGTTCTATAGGAGATCCCGGAGCCTCTCCAAATGCACTGACGCAGACCACCGAAGGGGTTTTGGCGAGTAAAGATCTCACATAAACCTGACTTCTCCCCAGAAGCAGGGTATCTTTCGAAGATTCCCCCCACCCTACCCCGAAACAAAAAAAGGTCTCTAATGCTGCAGACTGTCTAGGTAATTACCACTGCAGCTCCTATTTCTACTGCCAAACATATAGTGTGCAAACATTACTATGTTCCGCTTTGTAGGTCGCTGTAACTCGTGAAATTACTTGTGTAACGAGACTTAACATACTATTCCTCAAAGCAACGAGCTCAACATAGTTCTGTGTATCATGTATCGTAATTAGCTCCATGTTGTTATAGACGGGCGCATCACTTACCATCAGGTGAACGTCCCACTTGTCTCGCCGCTTCGTAGTACTAAATAAGAAGGCGTATATTAATTGGATGTCTACTTTCTAGATTTTTTTTTTTGTTTTATATATAAATAAACAAAAAAAATATGTATTCCTAGGATTACATATGTCTGTTGTGGGGGATGACCTCTCACTTTTGGCTTTAGAAAAGCCATGGTCAGCAGTCGTAGGGCGCCGGAGTGGCCTTCTACGAGGAGGTAATACTGCAGAGAGGCATTGAGAAATAAACATCCATCCATCAACATCCATCTTTCAATACGCAGGCAGAGACCGGGGCGTCGAAGGAGGATGCTTAACGCCTTCCTGCGACCGTAACAGAGACCATGGTGACGGATTCGGGGGTAACCCGCCACCAAATGTGAAAGGCGATACTTCCTCCTAATATTTTTAAGGAGGGTGGAGAGCAGCAGCTTTACCCTGAGACGTGGTCTCATCAACGCCTGACGCTGTCGGCTTGAAGAAACCGTGGGGTTTTAGCGAGTAAGAGTCTGATACAACTCTTCTGTTGCCCCGACAGTAGACGGATAAATAACGCAGTAGTTCGCCCCAAAAAAAAAAAGCTTACACATGTCCCGTTGGATTTAATTAGCTCTACGAAGAATATAGATATCTTTTAAGCCAATATCACTCGGCGGTATAACAAGTGATGTGATGAAGCAGATCGTCAACCTTCATTAATTGGAGAGGCGTTTTAAGAAGAAGGTATATAACAAGTGGTTAATTTTTAAACATGTTAATCTCGCAGCGGGTCCATAACAGTAAATATAAAAAAGTTATAATAGCTTGAGAGAAACATTACAGACGTACAAACATGCATTTCCCCCGGATGAAAAACAAAAACGTATAACTTTATCTTTTTTATAGGAACGGAGCGTTCACAGCGGAGAGGTCATCTATTTTCATTAGAGATGGTTCCAACATGGAACGGGCGTGTTGTTAGGAGTTATATTTTCCACTTCAGCTGAAATGTAACGGAATTAAGTGGGAGACGCCGTAAATTTCCGTTTGTTTTCAAAAGAAACTGTATAGGTGCAATTATCGTTGTTCATCCCGAAAAGAAAAAAATAATTAAAAACGGTTTACATCACCACCAACCATCTGTCTATAATGAAGAAATTAGAAAACTGCACAGAACAACATGGTGCTAGTTAAAATAATATAGAGGTCTTCGTCAGGCAGGCGTTCGACTTACCATCAGGTGAACCGTTCATCTCATTACTTAATACAAAAAATACAAAAATCTTGAGTAATATGATTTTTTGTTACCCTTATAATTTCGTAAGATACAACGCCCTTCAAACCCGAATACAGTATGTTTGCACAATACTGTTTGGCGGCAGAAATAGGAGCGACAGTGGTAAGTGCCTAGACGGTCTCTGGTCACAGAGATGTACCACCAGTTAATTGGAAATAACTGATGTAGGTAACAGGTATTCAAACCAGGATGTCCTGTTCTATGTGACTCCTGCCCGTGTTCCACCACGATACTCAACAAACGAGGCTATTGCTCCCATCAACCCACATTGGGCCAGCGTGATGGGAAATGTCCCAAATCCCTCCCCATACGATCTACTACAAACGAAGGTAGAATGAAGCTGCAAGGTGTGGGCAGCGCAAGACCGATTGATGTCGAGACATTTGGGGGAGGCCCATGTCCAGCAGTGGACATCTATCGGCTGATGATGAATTAATATTGATGTGTGATAAGACAACGAATATTTAAATCTAGTCCCGTTAATACAAATACTAATTATTAAAAAAAAAAAGAAAAATAAGAAGCCTATATATACTGGCTATTATTACTTCACATATAAATGCTCGTCTTTTCTGGGTCTAGGTTCGTTACCACGGTAATATCCAGAGCTTTAGTGCTCTACGTACATAGTCCTTACACGTAACTGTTTAGCACAAAAATTGAAGATGCGATTCTTATCAGTCTGATAACTGTTGACCATAAACCTGGCTGAAGGAAACTAATTGAGGGAATTGGACCTTAGCCTCACCACGCTGACCCAGTAAAGGTTGGTGAGTGGTTAGAGCCTCATCTGTTGCTTTAGCAGAGTGCACCGTGTGCTGATGAGGTTGACTTGGACTCCGTAAGATGTTGGGCGGAACCCCTTACAGCGGAAAATGCGGTTATAAATAACTAATTGGTGAGAGAAGATCTCATACTATAAAATGTATAGAATATAACATTTTTAACTTATTGGCAATAACTAAGCAGGGAGATATTAGTGCCTAGATAGCCTAAGGGCCCTTAGTCTAGACTTGAGCTTTTAATATACGACAAATATATTAAATTCTTGCCGTAGCAGGATGAAATTAAACTGCTCTGTACCTCCATGAAATTAAACAGTTTTTTTTTATTATTATTGAATTTTGTCATCTACCAAAAAATGTAAATGTCGTCGCTACTTATCTGATGATGGTAGCAATAATGACGTCACTTCCGGGCGTGTGCTCAGACGTCATTAGTACAACCAAGCGTTATAGGAAAATCAGTTTTGCAATATTATTGAAGACTCAAGACTTGAATAGATATTAGTTTCGGTCTAGATTTACGTGTCTCTATAGCTAACATTTTCATTTTTTTTATCTCCATTAGGCTAACACTTAATCTTAACTTCACACTGTGTTAAGTGACAATGTTGCCGTAGATGGTCAAGGATCCAGATTCAAAATAATCCTCTTAAAATCTAATAAGCGGCACACAGCTTTTGCGACCTAGTACTTTTTCTTTAACTAGTTTCAGGACTCTGCTGCTGGTGACCGTCTAGGTAGATACCACCACAGCTCCTATTCCTTCCGGTAAACAGTAGTGTACAAATAATACTGTGTTCTGATTAGAAGAGCACTGTAGCTTGTGTAATTATGAGCTTGGGTAACGAGATTAAAATCTTATGTCTCAAAGCAACGAGCAAAATGTGATGCTGTGTATAAACCTTCTAACAACATTATTATGAGCGGATGTATCACTTACCTTCAGATGAACGTACCTCTAGTCTCGTCGCTTTGTAGTAAAAAAAAAAAGTACTATCATAAAACCATTTTTATCCTACCCTCTAAAAATTGAAAGGTTTCCATCGATCTAATAACTCTTTTTAAATGTATGAAACATTTGTCTTATTTCTTTTTGAAGAACGACGAATAAATATATTTTCCCTCCTTTATATGTATCACGTTAAAAATAACTTAATGCCTTAACGTTAAATGGAAAGTGTATCCGTCTGAAAGGCAATTTTGTCGCAAAACAAGACATTCTTACTTAGTGATAGTATAGAATAGAATAGAATAATTTCACAGTACCCGAGCAGCGATACAAAAGTCCAAAGAAAATAGCTCGCAAATTGCATACCAAAAATGGATCGCGAGACGACGCCATTTATATGAACGAGCGTTTCCAACTTAAGTTACGTTGTTATAGTTTTTACTGGTGGTAGATCTCAGGGATCTTTTATATGACAATCCCCGGCGTGCGAGGTTACCTGGGGGCAGTGGTCGACGCCATAACTTAAACACAATGTGGTTTTGTATTAAATGGGGTTAACAATAAACTAAACATTATGTATTTATTTCAAATATTAAAAGATTATTAATTACGATGAAGAATTATTAATAATTATGTTTGTTTACTTCTATAGTATTCTACTGGGGGTTAGGTTTGCTGTTGCCGGAGACCGTCTACGTAGACACCACCGCAGCATCTACTTCTGCCGCCAAACATTACTGTGTTCCGGTTTGAAAAACGCGTGTGTCGTAAAAGGCGACTGAAAGAGTGTATGAGTTTCGCGGGCCTTGGGGGTGGAGACCCTTATCGCTCTACAAGCGAACCCACGTGGGACAGCGTATGGCTCAGCGATAGTGCTTAGGCAGGTTAATCCCCTCTTCAGGGAGCGTGTTAGCACAAAGTGTAGAGGGGCACCGGTGCGTTCTATAAGAGATCCCAGAACTTCTCCGAATGCACTGAGGCAGATGGACAAAGGGGTTTTAATGAGTAAGAATCTCACATAACCTTAACTTCCCCTGGAAGCAGAGTATCTGTCTAAGATTCCCACAAAAACCAAAAAAAGATACCACCGCAGCACCTTCTGCCCCTAATCAGTAGTGTGCAAACATTACTGTGTTCTGGTTTGAAAAGTGCTGTAGCTTGTGAAATTACCGGGGTAATGAATGGGTTCCGAGACCTAATATCTTATATCTCATCGTGTATCATCCTAACTAGCGGCATGAACGTCTCGCTCGTCTCGTCGTTAAATTGATGATACTACGGTGAAAAGTCTGTGGCAATAGAGACCTACCATCAGCAAAAAATATATTTATATATATACGTATATATATATATATATATATATATATATATATATATACGTATATATATGTATTTCTAAGGAATAATCCACTGTACCCAACAGTGTTGCTAAGTTTTAATTTAATTTTTTTGTAAGCGCATAATGCATGTCCGCACGCGAATCGTCCATCGCCGGTGGAAATTGAATTAGCAAAAAATTTATTTAGGTCCTGAACCGGAAATACATTTTTTTTATCAATTGAAACATCGCTAATAATACAACCGCAAATCCAATATTAGCCTTAAATCATACTTTATTTTCTACAAGTATCTAGCTTTTATTGGTGTTATGTCTCCGTTGCCGGAGACCGTCTAGCTGAGTACCATCGCAGCTCCTGTTGCAGCAGGCAAAATTACTGAGGTAGACGTCTATTACTAGACATCGGCCTCTTCCAAAGATCTTTACAACGATCGGTCCTGCGCTGTCCTGCTTCCGGTGCCTTGCCAACGTGCGTCGCAGCCATGGCCTGCGGTTCCACCGAGAAGCGCTCGTTGTTTGTAGGGGTTCATATAGGGGGTTTGAACTATTTTTCACCACGCTGGCCTAATGCGAGTTGTTAGGAGACGGAGTTTAAAGGACGCTGTAGCCAGTGAAACTAATCTTAAAATCTTTTCTCTTAGGACAAGCTTAACATGATGGTGATAATACATAGTTTCTGTACTCTTGGTTAAGGAAAAGCATAGGTGAACGTTGAACTTTCTTTATCTCTTCCTTAAATAAAAAAAAAAAACATTTCTCTGTTTTGTTAATAGAGCAGAGCTAGAATGAAACTTAGGTCGCGGTGAAAATTTTAGTCGATGATATAAACTCGTTGCTGTTTAAACAAATTCCAATACACGAACACTTTACTGTCATATTCATTTCCTTATAATAACTTCTATATAGAATTAGATTCGCGTTTAAACCGATAAATTCCGTAACCGGCGCCACAGCGGTGACGTCACATCCGTAGACTAAAAACAAAGGACTCGTTTACGTACAAACCTACTTAGTTCCCAGGAACAGGCAATCAATTCTAGGCGCTGCTTCCTGAATACCTTTTATGACGGTGAAATTTCGCGGCGGGCTCAATCTAAATTTTTCGATCGCGAAATAGATTTTACCTTGGTTGATATTCATAGGGGCGTAAAGTAACGTCAAGGGGTCTTTTTAGGGGGCACTGTTTATCGAAAAGGTATTTGAAGTGACGTTTTAGAGGCATACCTTAAATATAACAAGAGGAGGATATTCAGAAAGGTATACTTTATATCATCTACGATAGACCTATTATTTAGTTAGGTTAGGTTAGGTTACCAAAAGGGGACATAGTACATCTTTATTTATCGGATAAGATGTCCAGTGTGGCAGTTCTTGAGGATATAAATAGCGGATTCTGTATCTCCTTTAGCTTACGCTGTGTTGCATAAGGTGGTGTGTTCCCCACAACGAACAGATTTAAGATACTTGAAGAGAAACGATTAAAAGAAAACAAAATTACAAAGAGTTATGTCCAGCAGTAGACGTCCTTCGTACTTAAGATGTGTTTGTACTGCGTGGACTGATACAACGACTTCATCGCGGTGAAGTATGATACGTAAGAATATTTACAACAACTATGTCTTTCATACACGACGACGACGACGACGACGACGACGATGATGATGATGAATTTATGATACAATTTACTTTCCAAAAGGTTTACATAATCTTTCAAGCCATAATGTTTCAATAGTGTACAAGAAAGTTTTGCTTATCTGGATTTTTGAACAATCTCATCATTCTCCATCATTGATACAGGTCTCCCAGAGAATCTCTGTACCCGTCTCTTTCGCTATTTCTACAGCGGCTTAGACATATTTAAATTATTATTAAACTAAAATTGTATAGGAGTTAACCATAAGTTACTGAGTCCAATCCAGCATCATTGATCAATGAAATTGAACAAATGGCTTTGATACAATATCCAATATTTCGATACAATGTATAATGAATTATAGATCGGTCGGGAACATCCGGCATCATTTGGGAAACATAAATCAATCGAACTTTGAAGTAGTTCCTCTTTGATCCTTTGGTAAATTCGAAACTGAAGATGATAGAGCAAGTCCGCGATGCAAGTTGCAAGGAACTATTGTGCACAATTGCCTCAGGTTTCCAACTCACAGTCGGACTGCGAATCAAACATTCCCACTCGGATGCATTTCGAGATATCGGATTTTATTACGATGCAGCCGTCCACTTCCGGCGGCACGCACCCGTACAAAATTACTATCTCTATTGGTATCCATCGTTAAACGTCTACTGATACCGTGAACGTGATAATATATCTTGTATATTTGCTAACTGCAAAATAATATAGTAATCAATATATATTGACAGTAAGCATTATTCATAGCCAGTTGAACATTCAGCTCTACGTTTTGGTTTTATTTTTTTTATTTGAAACGAGTAATTTAAAGAGACTTTCATATGACGTAGAGGTGGAGCTGATCAAGAATATTTACAGCATCATATTGTACTCTTCGCCTTGAGACATAAGAAACGCATTACTCCCTTTAATTTCATACACGCCTTCCAAACTAGAAGACAGTAATATTTGCACAGTAGTATTAGGCGGCAGAAGTGAGAGCTGTGGTTGTATCTACCTAGACGGTTTCCGGCAACAGAAACCTAATCATCAGTAGAATACCAACCAATCAACTATGTATAATGAAGTAAACAAACAATGATTAATAATTCTTCATCGTAATTAATAATCCTTTAGTATTCGAACCAAATATATAATGTTTAGTTTATTGTTAACCCTGGTAATACAAAACCCCATTGTCTATAAGTTATGGCGTTGACCACTACCCCCAGCTAACCTCGGACGCGGGGAATTGTCATATAAAAGAGGTCTATCCTCCATAAATTTCCTCTGAGCCTCGGTAATGTGGAATCTATTGTGTTAACTATCACTATCCATAAAATGTCCACAAACATAACGTTTAATTACGGACGATAACTAGAATTGCCTATTGATGAATAGGCGACGGCATGGAAGACCGTCCTTCCGCTTATATGAAGCCTAAGATTTGATTCTGATAGCTAATGTCATAGAGACTGATGGATACCTGGGCTATTCCGAACTCCTTGGATAAGCTACCTTTCTTATATTATAAATACCGTTGTAATATTTTACTGGTTTCCACCAGTAAACTGTCTCCGGGAACAAATACCAGTAAGCAATGTGTACTGTATCATCATAATCATCAAAATAAAAACATATGTGTGTTTCTCCTACATGTTTGATAAACAATTTTCATGAAGCACTAAGAGCACTTTCATGAAACCAATTTCAGTCTATATATCAGTATTTCGTTCATCGTTGTCATGATAATCAAAATAGAATTGAACCTCGGTTGTTAGATAACGTATTATCTATTAACTAAACAGGATTAAATATAAGGGTTGTAAAGGTTTCCCCATAACAACTCACATAACCCAGGCCACCTCACCTCTTCGCCCCCAACCGGTTCCCGCCTGGTCGTGGCAGAGGGGCTTAGTAACCGTGGCTGGGCCACCAGCGGTGAAGCGAAGGGGATTCTACCCGGCCGGCCCGCGATGAAGGGCCTGCCCGAGGCGGCCGCTTCATGTTAGAACACTAAGCTCACCACGGATGCGGTCGTTTGGCTGCAGAGGCGGCTTTGTACTGCCCTTTGCGGCCAGGCTGCAGGGGCGGCTTTACGCTGCCCCTTGCAGCCAAGGTGGAGTCGCGGAGGGAGTACCCTCTGCGACTAACCGGTGTCGCTCTAGCGATGCGGTGGTGCTGGGGCCACGGGGGAAGAGGAGTGTCGGTATTATGATACGCCGTTCTTCCTATCCTCCGCGACCGTATAACGGGCAGCGGCGGGACTAACATCGAATCCGCCGCAGGGAGCCGGGAGAGTTTTCTCTCTTGGCTCCTATGCCCTCTGGGCGACGAGTTCAGTGGAATCCGTTGCCCGCGCGACCACAGGAGGCTGAGGAAGAGGCGCGCTATATATTCTGGCGTGCTCTTGCGGAGGTGAAAAAGGAGGGTTCAACCCTCCCTCCCGAGGTGGGGCTGCGTAAGCGGCCACCGCCGACGGAATCGCGGATGGTGCGTAAGCGTTCCCATAGCCCCGCCAGGCATCAGGCGACGAGTTGGAGCATCGTGAAAGTTTCAGTCGGTGCAATTCCGACATAACCTGCCCTTCCTGCCGCAAGGACGGGTATGCACAGGCATTTCCCCAGTTAATCCAAAAAATAAGCGACAAATGGCTCAGTCCTCCATAATACTTACCCATTGTAAGAATCTTTATCCAGCAAGTAGACGTCTATCGGCTTTTCATGATGATGAAACGGGATTATCGCTTTATATATTTTGTCACCGTTGTACGCAGTCATCAGTATATTATGGTCACTGATATAATCATCCCATAGCTAAATAAGCAAGGTAGTTATTACTACCTCAATAATTTCTTCGTTTGCGCCGAACCTTGCAACTGGATGTCAATGCTAGGATATATTTACAAAATGGTAAACATTTTGTTACCAGGAGTTATTTAGATTTAAGAAAATTAATATAAATCTTCGATACATTTTCTCAGCTTACCAAACTTCCGTCCGTACTAAGTTCCCCAGCTAACCTGCAACTTGAAATCCAATTTTTCTTCTCGATCGACTTCTTGTGTTGAATAGCTTTGAGTTGAAAATTCGCCTCCGGTACTTTGCAATATACTTAACTTCATCTTCCGTTCTACTTCTATGTTTTAGCACATTGGAGCCTGCGGGCAAATAACTTGTAAAGGCTGTTGTTTGTAAAATAATATCTGGTGTTACCTACATTACATACATTTTTCTACACTTTATATATATCTTAAATACAACTTGAATCAAACAACTATTTAAGAAATTTTTATTCAGAGGTTATCACTACATTTATGTCCTGAGTAAAATCGAATCACTAAAGTTTTTATTAATATATACAGGGTGAAAGGTAATAAGTGTAAAATATCTGGAGGGGCTAAAGTATAGCTCGTATCCTATCTATCTATGTATGGAATACCCCATCAAATAAAAACCGGTAAAAAAACTTTCAAGTTAACCGGTTTTATTTTTTCTGCACTGAAAACTACAAAATAAATAAATAGTTACTTATCAATCTACGTAGGTGATCTCGTTCTTAAATATCTCTGATAGTACTGGTTGTCATAACATGAACCATGTCAGCGGCCGAAAGGCAGTTCATGAAAGAACACTAACAGCAGGGTTTGCTTGGTAGGTAAACTAAGCAGCCCACATTATAACAAGTAGGTATTTTGACGGTACGAAGGTAGGTAGTTCAGAAATATTTTAGTACTAGGCAGAATAGCTTTTAGGCATATTAGACAAAAATAAAAACGTGGGGCCCCTCTGAAATCATACCTATGGCAGAGCATATCTTATACTTTCGTAGATCGTGAGCTCGGCGTTAGCTGGTGAAGCTGCCACGGCTGGTTATTGATGGTTAAAACCTCCAGTTACGATTATAGTAAGTCGGTTCAACGGACGCTGGACTCCGGAGCTATGTGGTTTCGGATGCGACCGGGATAAACCGCTAGGATGATGATGATGATGACGATTATAATAAGTCGATGCAATCCACACTTAGTATAGTAGAAAGTAATACAGAAATAGTTAATTGGCCCCACGTTTTTAGTTTAGTCTAATAGGCCTAAAAGCTATTGCTGGAAACTGTAAGGCTTCAGGGTAAATAACGTGCATGCCGTCTCTGCCAAAGTCAATTTGAGCTGATGGTATATCTGTTTCGTACATTTGGGTTCGACGGAACTGAGGCTAAACAATTTCTGTAATGTGGCCTATAGCGCCACTTACCAATCCTTTTGTAACGTCAGTGTTGGACCGCAACATAACTTTTGCATCTTCAAATATTTCAAGTACTGATGGTAAGCCTCCAGTCTTATTTATAGCTGTTGGTATTGGGTTTCATTTTCACTTTCCTTTGCACGTTTCGTTCTATACTTTTCTTTTGCCTTTTCGAGCCATCTTTTTCGTTGCAGTTTCGTTTTTATTTATTGTTACCATGTTGTTCCCACGATTAAGGGACATTTCGACGGTCGACCCCCCCCCCCCCAGAGGAGAGGTAGAGAAATAATAAACTAAAGAATCAAATTAAATGCCGGCGCGGCGTCTACTTTTAAAAGTTAGACTTGTCCGCAGTAGACTTTTCTCGCAGTAGTCTTCCTTACAGTAGACTTCCTCACAGTAGGCCTATCCCTACAGTAGACTTTTTCTCGCAGTAGACTTTTCCTCGCAGTAGACTTTTCCTCACAGTATGTACAGATGTGAATATGAAGCCTTATTTGTTATTTTAAGAACTTTCAAAGAACTTAATTTAAAAGTTCTCTTAGTGATGTATATTAATTTAATTTAATAAAACATTGATTAAACAATAATTATTACATTAAAAATTGTAGAGAAATATATAAGAAATAAAATCATCGAATTTTTCATAGCAAATCGGGAATTTTTTGTAAAATATTTAATAAACTAATAACTCCAGAACCATTGTTTTTGTATGGGGTATTCCATACATAGATAGATACGATACGAGCTATACTTTAGCCCCTCCAGATCTTTTACACCTATTGTCTTTCACCCTATATATCAGCATTAAGCCTCCTGTCTATCTCCCCTCTTATGCTGTCTACGTCCATCAATATAAACTTTTACAAAGATGTTTTTGATTTAGTTAAACCGTGAACACAATTCCTGATTGGTTAGTATTTTAGCAGAACAGAGTAGTAGACACATAAACAACCCAGGATCCGGAAGTGTAATAGAGAGAATAATAGAACTGTTTACAAAACAACCGTTAGAGAGTTAAGAAGCAACAGTCAGACCCGCAGATATATCTACAAATGCATAAAAACTATTACAGCACTATCGGTTCGGCAAGTTAGAAACAAGTAGAAAAAAAACCTCCTCAAACCGTAACGACTACAGTGGATATTTCTCAGGATCATCCCCAGTTCATGGTCCTTTTAATTAAGCCTCCTTCCCGAATGGACTAGTAATAATATCCCGTTCAAAGCTACCTTATCCCAGGCGTTAATTAAATCATTCACAGTGCGGACACCCGTGCGGTGGGGGCCTTTTATCCACCAGGATATTGATTGATTATATAGAAATTGTTTCGGGTGTCAGGGGGCTCAGGCATTGCGGAACGTTTTTGTTATATATTACAGCTTAATTACACACACCCATTAAATAAATACTTGCTTTGGTGCTATAGTAAAATTTAAAGGATATTATTTCTTGCATAAATTGCAGGCTGTAAGTTCCTGAATTTACGAAGTCTTAAGACATTTACTAGCAACTATAGCTTTCGTGTATTAGCCGCCGACTTACGCTTGGCTAGCGTAATAAATAAATAGCTTTCGTGGGCTATTTATCAATCTAGTTTATTTATTTATATTATAAAATCTGAGAAAAATATAACAAATTACAGTGGACATAAAATAACATCAGACGAAACATTATGCATCTTAAATCAGTCATCTTTAGTTCAGGGACAACAGCTATTTAATAAAAACATCACTACTTTCCCACCGCTGGGATTCAAAGTATTCTCTCACAAAAAGGAAATCAGGGCCATGTATAGACAATAATAATAAAATTAGTTGTAGATAGTTTTTTTACTGGAGATAATTATCTTCTTCTGGAAACCGTTAATAGGTACCGCTCCCCCTATTTGTCCCGCCAAAAAGTAGTGTATAAACATTACTAGCTTCCGGTTAGAATAGCGCTGTAACTAGTTAAATTACTGGGGTAACGATATTTAATATAAGAGTCAAGGCGACGATCACAATGTGATGTATATCATCCTAACAAGAACAAGCATATCATTTACCGTTAGATGAATTCGTGAAAAAATATCACATATATAATATAATATTATATTTTAAATGTAGTTTTGCTCTAAGAAGAGTCACAATTAAAAAAATCAGTTAAAAAAGCTAGAGACTTAAAGTTAACGTCATACTACTTGTTTCAATACAAAAGCTTTACCAAACGGCCGTCGTTCATATTGCAAATTAAATAAATGCTCTGCCGTTTTGTTAGTAAAAAAAAAACTTTATCTTAACACCAATATAAACCCCGTTGACT
The DNA here is from genome assembly GCA_029034505.1 of Ornithoptera priamus. NCBI lineage: Eukaryota > Metazoa > Arthropoda > Insecta > Lepidoptera > Papilionidae > Ornithoptera > Ornithoptera priamus. The sequence goes on from JARDWD010000686.1 coordinate 2,506,810, forward strand.
TAATCCCCATTACAGTTATTGTTTCAGTGTTAGGGTAAAGACTTTGCGAGAAAGAAACTACCCTCCTATTACTTTTATTGGTCAATAAACTCGCCGTTACGAATCTGTGAGGCAACCGATAAGCATGTGGTTTTATAACTTGTTATAACAAAGGTTTTTTTTTTATTTACACATTGTTTAGGAACATTATTACCAATATCTCCCATTTTTTCTTTTAGGAAAGATAGAGATAGCAAGTTTATTTAATCCATATCTGATTGTAATATACGTTCATAGGATAACACAAACAAAAATAGTTTTTATCTCTTTAACTATGGTTGGGGAAAGTCAGTGATGATATAGAGTAGATGACGGAAATTATAATAGAAATAAAAAAAAGAGTTGCCATGCATGAAAAAGTGAAAATTTGTTTTCTGGATATTATTATTTGTAAGATACAGAGAACAAAGGAACCAAGAACAGAGAAATACAGTGATTGATCGACAAGTTTTTAGGAAGGAAATAGAGCGAAAACTTAAAGCTTTTAAAGCAACGTATAGATAGATGTTATTGTTCGAGTCACCCTAACTTTTTTATTATGCACTTTAACAACACCCTCACTTGCGGCGCAGAGACGTGGCAGCTAACCATCGGGCTGGTCCACCGATTCAAAGTAGCACAGCGAGCGATGGAGAGTTATACTTGGCATTTCTCTAAGGGATAAAATCTAGAACGAAGAAATTCGACGGAGAACGAAGAGGCAACCAATGTTGATTATTTATTTATTAACGTACAGAGGGAAACATACATACAAATTATTAAAAAATATAAATCGGAATATATAGAACAAAGGGGAAGTTATTCCTGTAGATTTCTTCACAGCGAGTGCTGACAAAGGAAAAACAATGATATATATATTACATAATTTAAAAATATGCAACTAGGGCCGAAGATAATGGTCCTTTACTCTCTGCTTAAAGATAAATGAGGAGTGACAGTCGTGACATGTCATGAGGAAGAGCTCTTACAGTAAAAGTGTCACAGTAAGCTTTAGATGAATGTATTGATGTTTTAATAAGTAAACATTCAGAAGCACGACATTGAGTTTCGAGATATTAGTTTATAAAACTCAAGCAATATATTTAAATAAATACAAGCTGAAAAGTCTGTTTTGTATTGTTTACGTCATTCAATGTTCCCCCTCAAGTAACCCCTTGAGAATAACTTAAACTTAAAAGTAATATAATTTTATTGTAAGGACCGCTACGCGCGTGTAAACAGTTTGAAACGATTTTATTTTAAAACTGTCATGTTAATATTTAAATAAATAACATGTTTTTTTATACAATTAAGTGACGAGACGAGCCGGACGTTCACCTGATGGTAAGTGATACGCCAGCTCATAACAACGTATCGTTATTTAGGATGATTATATACTACACAACATTGCGTTGGTCGCCTGAGACAAGACGTTGAGCCTTGTTACTCAAGTAATTACACTTGCTACAACGCCCTTCAAACTGGAATACAGTAATGTTTGCACATTACTGGTGGTATCTACCTAGGAGATATCCGGCAACAGAGATTTACCACCGTGATACTTATCTTTATAATATATACAAATAATAATCTTTATAGAAGAGCTTAAAAATGTATGAAAGGTGTTTAGACATAATTTGAACAATTTTTAAATACTTTATTATATTATCAAAACATTTTTAAATACTTTAATAACTATTACTTCTCTATGGTTTATTACATTACTCGTAGTAAAGAAAAAAGTCGACTTATTTCGACAGATATGGATATATTGCTGGTTTTGGAATTATAACGTTAACACTAGAAGAAATAGTGGTTTTCTCGTTATCTTACACGCGATAGAAAAGACAGGTTATTTTTATTGGTGGTAGTTTTTCACTGCCGCTTATTTCTACCACCAAATGGTAGTGTCCAAACAGTAACATGTTCCGATTTGAAGGGCGCTGTAACTAGTAATTGCTGGTGCAGCGAGACACAACATCTTATGTCTCAGGCGACGAGCGCAATGTGGTGCAGTGGATATCATTCTAACTAGCACCACGTTATGGACAGGAGTATCATCATCAGGTGAACATATCTGCTCGTTTCGTCGTTTCGTTAGTTAAAAAAATGTTAAACACAACAACCTTCTTTTAATTTGTTAGTTAATAAAGAAAAACGCTGTCGTCGAGGAATATTAAAAATATTTTCATACCAAAAGAGGTTAATATCGGTATATATTTCTATTACGTTTACGTTGTTATGAGTGGGCGTATCACTTACCATCAGGTGAACGTCACGTCAAATAGAAAAATCTGTCTCCAATTTACACAGTTGTTTACCTATGAACGTTATAGAGCAATGAACTTTTAAAAAATATAGAAACATTACTTTTTTATAATAATGTGAAATATAATTTCAAAGTGTTTATTTAACACCCAATTTTCGGTAACTGTGAATGTTGTGTGACGTTTGATATTATAACACAATTCAATTGTGAAACCGCCGCCTATAAACTACGGAGGTGGCAGATGGCGTGGAGCACAAAGCAAGTCAAGTTCTGCGGTAACTATTGAACTGAAGAGTTAACGGCTCACGCCCTTTGACGTATGTTGAATATCATTTTAAACCATTAAATTTAACCGTCAACGAGTCAATGAGTGTCCTTTAATAATTGTTATTATTTTAGAAATTTTTTTTTCACAGCGATGAATAACAAAAGCCTCGGATGGCAAGTGATCATCATCGCCCATGAACATCCGCAACAATCTTTATAATAAATATTTTTACTTTAAGTAATCTAGTTAATATATCTTAATTTTATTCTAGTAAGCGTCAAGACGGGCTAAAGTATTACTTGATGGTAACTGGAACGCCTGCCCATAATAACGTTGAGCTGGTTATGATGATATATGTACTGCACTACGTTGTGCTCGTCTTTACCTTAGTAATTACATTGGCTACACATTTTACTAATTACAACGCCATTCAAACCGGAACACAGTAATGTGTGTACATTACTGTTTGTCGGCTGGAATAGACGCTCCATTGGTACCTACCTAGACGGTTTCCGGCAACAGAGACCTGCAAACAGTAGGTGGTAATTGTTGTATTATTGCAGTAGTAAACTCCAGGCTGTAATATTGCATTAGTCGTAAGGTAGTCAGGTCATAATAAAGTTTTCATGTTTCGTTTAACTTAGTGATACATATTGAAACTTTTTAACTTCAGTGCACTTTAGTATATTTTAGTTTAACGACAAAAGTTCGTATGTGTTTAAATTTTTTTATCATATTTAAACCGCCTGAATTTTAAAAATAGCAATCGCTTTTTTTCCAACTTTTTCATTATTGCTACTTTATTTTAGAAAGTTCTTTATTGCTTGGACAAATTATAATTAGATCAGACGCTGCAATAAATTTAGATTTCCGCAAAACATTAAAACTTTTTTTTACGTTTCTTTACTTCATTTTGCTTTGAGTTTTGCTTTGAATTTGTTTTTATTTCTGGTTTAATAAATTTTAATGAAATTAATAAATTACTAAACGTTTAGAGAATGTGTCTTAGTCCGACACCAAAAAATGATAAAGTATATTAGCTTAGAGACAACAAATGATGCAAGAAAAAAAACATGCAATTTCGATAAAAGGTTTATGCCAAATAACATAAGTTGAACTATATCATTGTATTAACTATTAATGAAGTCAGCTTTTTAACGAACATATCGAGTAAATGAAATTAATAATAAATAATTACTCTTATGAATAAATCTTTGTCAACAGATATATTAAAAAGAAAACTACTTCATTGATGAGTTTCTCTTTTAATCTATTTAACACTAAATTTATAGTGAGAATAATTTTTGTCTTATTTTCAATTACCTGTATTACATCACTTATATCTTATTTTTGTTCTATCATGTATAGTTATACGTTCAAAGATAAAAGACATTTTCTTGTCATCAACATCGGGATCAAATGAAGTTTAATTTTTAAACGTGTAAGTTTATTTACCAGGAATAGAATTTAGTTTTGCTTTCAAACTTTCTCAATAGAAAGACTCTCACAGTTACCTTGAATGTATAATTAAACTAACAACGCTTACGGGAGTGCCTCGTTCAGTTACTATAAGGGCTCTACAATTAATCTCAAGCCGGCCTTAGGGAGTCGTCGTCTTTATAATACATTGTTTTGTCTTAATAAACTACTACCAAATTAATCATAATACAGTTATGGAACGTTCTATATAACACAGTCCTTGTTATCAGGTCGAGACTCATTAGTGTCAATCACTTTTTACTAAAAAATGCTTTAAACTTCCTCTGTTGTTCAGAGGCTAACCTACTTCTCTAGTAAGACGAAAAATCCAGGTTTGTTTTGGAGTTTGGATGGTAATAGGGTTTTCTCAATGAACCACTGCACATCGCAGTTAATATATAAAAGATCCGCCTATGTAGAGATTCATCACGTTATCTTTGGCACCGTAAGTCCTACAGACTTGAGATTTGGTAGGAATATTCCTTTTACCGAGTATAGGTCAACTAAGGCAGTTTTACGAAATGTTAACCCCCAAAATAGTTACGGGAGTGATAAAACAGGAAAGGGCTTAAAGTGCAACGGGTTGCCACTGGGCCTTAATATTTCTGACAAATTTCAAATCTAATTTTATATTACAGCCAACTTAACGGGCGGGGAACAGCTAGTAATGATATATAAGTTCATAACTTTAAATAGCTATAGAGAGCTTTGGTTTAATTTACACATACATATAAAAGTCTTAAAATAACATTTAAAAAAGCTGGTCAAAGCTAATAACTAAAAAGTACTCTATTTATATTTTACTTCTACCAAACGCACACATACTGGGCAAAACCAGACAGTGATTGATATAGGACAAAAACATTAAAAGTTATTATTACATTGCAATAAATCTTTTTTTTTCAATACGCCGTAAGTTCTAAAGATAGCTTCGTGAAGAAATCTAACCGGAAGTCAAATAAAATATACTGTTTAGTAGACCAAAGTTATACATGTTATGTATAGTAAATACATGTCCATAACCTCTCTAAGAGTTTTTCAAAATTATTTGAATTTTTTTTCTTTGATAGAAACGCAAAATAAATTAGTAACAGCTATTATAGTATATAGTATAAGATATAATATTTTTTTATATACACCGATGCGATGAGACGAGCAAGACGTTCACTTGATGGTAAGTAATACGCCTGCTCATAACAATGTGATGCCAATTAGAATGATATACACTGCCCTACATTGTACTCGTCGCCTGAGATATAAGATGTTGTGTCTGGTTAGCCCAGTAATTACACTAGCTACAGCGCCTTTCAAACCTGAACACAGTAATGTTCGCATACTACTGTTTGCCAGCAGATATAGGCACTGCGATGGTACCTACCCAGACGGTCTCCAGCAGCAGAGACCTACCACCAGTAATGTGTGAACCCTAGAGATGAAATTTCTTTGTAGTGTAAATATTTTTACGAAGGAACTCCATTCGATTGAGCATAGTGGGATTAGGTGATGGTGGTGGGATTGATGATGACGTACAGAGAGGTCTTCAGCCAGGCGGGCTAGCCGGAGGTCTATGTTCACTTTTGAATGTCGGCTGATCATGATAGAACTTGTAGCATTCAGTCACTACGTTACGGAAATAATTAAAACAGCATCATCATAATCATCAGCCGACAGACGTTCACCATTGGAGACATGCCTCTCCATAGATCTCCAGATCGATCGGTCTTGCGCTGCATTCAGCGGCTTTCCGTGACCTTACAGTCAGCATAGCCCTCGGTACCGCCAGGTACTAGATGTCGTCGTTTTACGGGTTCGTATGGATTTGGGCCATTTTTCATCCCGCCGGCTTAATGCAGATTGATGGAAGCCAGAGCCTCGTTTTTTGATTAGCAGGGTGCACCACGAGCAGGTGAAATCGGCTTGGATCCTGTGACTCATTGTGTCATAATAATGTTATATATAAATACTCTTCAAACCACTCTCAGCTCGAAGGTTGCCCCTCACTAGGAGAAGTGAAAGCTATCTATCATGTAATACGTCGGTTTCATCAGAATGTTTTCCATCACCGGAAGTTCAATCTTAGTTGGGAGAGAGCCCGCGGTTCAAACGGAAATATCGAATTAACTTCCTCTGTCTATTTGTAGCTTTATAAAAGTTAAAACTAGTTTAGATATAATGAATCCGAGACGTTTTATTTTATTTTATCAATAATCCTTTCATCCGGGCTGACAAATGCAAAACGGAGTCCTACATCCGGCTGTGTGACCGGACCGCCCGCTGTTCGCGCTGACAAGGGTCCAAATCCGAGATATTAATTTGTTCGGTCCGTTGTAAATTAACCGGTTCGAGTTCGTATAACATTACCCGGACGGACTGCGGAGGAGCCGGATAATTTGTAAGGCAGCCGGGTAATAATTTGCGACTCTTGCCCTCAACATGGTCAGGATCGAGGTTGAGTCACCGGTTCCGAGGCCGTTATATAAAAAAAAAATCATTATTAATATATTATACCCTAGGTCTATATATGTGAGTATGTACAGGATAATGAAGCTTGAGTTAGGATGTTTACATAGAAACATAAATTTTAAACAACCTAGCGACGAGATGAATAGTTTTTTTTATTTATCGAAGCGATGAGACGAGCAGGACGTTCACTTGATGGTAAGTGATACGCTCGCTCATTAAGATGTTATACACCACCAAATTGCGCTTGTCGTCTTGAGACAAAAGATGTTAAACCCCGTTACCCCAGTAATTAAACATGTTGTAACCCCCTTCAAACTAAAAGACTAATGTTAGCACCTATCGGTATCCATAACAATGGTTAGGATGTTTTCACGACATCACATTTTGCTAGTCGCTACAGAAGTATGTTAGAGATGGCTACAGCGCTTTCCAAACTGGAGAACAATATAATACTTGCGTATTTATGTTTAGCGATGTTTACGGGGGCGGTGTGTTACACCCCTTTGTCCACCCCTCCAGCAAGATCGGACTGAGTTTCCAGATACTTGAGGCAAACTTTTAAATGCGGTGGAAAAGATCAAAGTTCCGGTGTTTCGTCGATTAATTCACAGTTCCGGTAAGATTTTGAATCACGCCGGGCGTATCGGAGCGCCTGTCGGACGCAGCCGCCTGATCATAACTCTCTCGGTTAATTAAAAGTTTTCATGGATGCAGTTTAAAGTATCTGTTACACGACACGCTATACACAGTGATCAAAGTATTATCTTCATCTTAACATATCGATATCCATAGCTGAACAGAGACTGCAAATTTTAGGATGTAAATTTTGGCTTTGATGCAACATGAATATTTTCTTTGGTTCAGCCAAAGTCTAAGACAGGAAAGATTTTCTATTTGTAAGAATAAAGACTTTTTGTAATACTAAAGCACGTGTTAGGATATTTACACGTCATTAGTAACTAGACTAACAGCTGTGTTACCAACCAAAGGGCCAAGAAGACAAACCTATAAGTGTATATACCATACCAAACTACTATAAGAGCGATCGAAGTATTTGAGATGTATATTGTTATATCTTTCCCGTTTTTCCTAATACTTTCTCGTTAAATTAATAATTCAATTATTAATTTCAATATTTTTATTTTATTTAATTTAGCAACGAGACAAACGGGACGTTCACTCGATGGTAAGTGATACGCATGCTCATAACAACGAGGCGCTAATGAAGATGTTATACATAGTATAACATTGCGCCCGTCGCCTTACGATATAAGTGTTGAGTCTCGTTACCCCAGTAATATCACTAGCTACAGCGCCCTACAACCCGGAACAAAGTCCTATCTAGACGGTCTCCGACAACAGAGATCTACCATCAGTAGAGATAATAAGGAATGATATCAAAAGTCCAGAGAAGTCTATGATGTATTCAAAAATATACTAAAGAAATATACACTACAGACTAATCTTACTTTACTATTACTGGTGGTAAGTCTCTGTTGCCAAAGACCGTATAGGTACCACCGCAGCGCCTATTTTACTGCCAAATAGTAGTGTGCAAACATTACTATGTTCCCGTTTGAAGGGTGTTGTAGCTAGTGAAATTAGTGAGGTAGTGAGACTTGACATCTTTTGTCTCAAGGCATGCAATACGAGCACAACGTGATATACTCTAGTATAACATCCTAACTAGGGTGTTGTTGTGCAGGCGTATCACTTACCATCGAGTGAACGTTTCCCCGTAGAATAAAATATAAGAACTGTTATACTAAAGTCGGTATAGATATATATCGCGTGCCCTAAAGTATCATAAAGCAGTTGAAAGCACCACTCAACTTCTGGTTCACACCAGCCCCACCCATTTGGTGCCGGATGGGGCACACGATAAATCACACGTTTAATACCCACAAAGTGCCGTTTTAATTACTAAAAATATATACCGATATTAACCTGTTTTAGTATGAAAATATTTTTAATAATCCACGACGACGCCGTTTTTTTTTTATTAACCAACAACTTAAAGGAAAGTTGTTGTGTTTAACATTTTTTTTTTAATTAACAAACCAACGAAACGAGAAGGATTTTCACCTGATGGTAAGTGATACGCCTGCCCATAATAACGTGGCGCTAGTTAAGATGTTATACACTACACCACGTTGTACTCATCAGTTTAAGACATAAGATACCACCCACTAGCTAACACCCTTCAAATACACAGTAATATTTGCACACTACTATTTTACGGTTGCAGTGGTTACCAACCTAGACAGTCTCCAACAACAGAGACTTACCACCAGCGTTTTTAACCTTTGTCAGAAACCGGATGAGGAGGTTAACATTGTTTATTACCATACTGTGTGGTATTATACAAACTGCGCTGATGAGTTTCTTATGATGATACAGTTAATGTTATTGAAGGGATGTAATGTCCTAAGACGACCAACATATCGAGATGTTGTATAAGTATCCTATAATATTAAATCGGCCCAGGATTTAATATTAAGACCAAATAGTACTTATTGGTAGATCTTTGTTGCTACAGACCGTCTAGTGTAAACATTACCTGTTTACGATTTGAAGGACGTTGTACATATTGTAAGTTTACTGTCATAGCTGCGTTTCGACTGTCAAACTATGATAAAAAGAGAGAAAGAGAAAGAGTACTCTAAGACAGCACATTACATAGTTCTAAATCTCTTCTCCTGTTGAAAAGTTTATCTATAATAAAGTAAACAAACATAATGACTAGTAATTCTTCATCGTAAATCATTTAGTAGCGTCCTGGTGTGTAAGGGGTTCCGCTCAACATCTTAGGGATGCCAAACTCAACCCGCACTTGGCCAGCTAATGGTGCTAAGGCCCAATACCCCTTCAGTGAGGATCCTTGAGGAAGGCTGATAGCAAGAAGTCGAGTCCTACCGCCGGTATAAAAATTTACAGCCTGATAATAATAAGCAGCTTTACAAACTCACGTCGTCTTTAACTTATCTCGGAAGAAGTTACAGCGAAAATCTAGAAGCACTACTTCATCTAAACATTCATCAGTCCTTTTAAGATTAAATGTAAGGTTGACAGCTCTTCATCATCAAACACAGCATAAATATGCTAACAAATTAAAAAGCACCAGCATCCCTCGTTAATATCGCAGTGAGCGGACATTTGCGGGTACGAGCCTGCAATACGAAAGGTCAACAAAGAAAGGGTCCAGCCGGAAGTGGTCTTTGTAAGCGACCGCTGACTCCGCGGCCACATGTGTAGTTCTGATTGAAAGTTATACGCTGTTTGACCGCAACAAGACAATATTGCGAGCTCGTGTCGTGAACTAACTATCTCTTTATCTGGCTACTCCTTCTCTTTGTTTATCTCGTGTTTTCTTTGTTCTCTTTTGACGTTAATTATATATGGTACAACTTATTAACACAACAGCGTTTATCGAGTACAAAGTATCTTCAAAGTTAATGTATTACTAAGTTAATGCACTTTACTATCATAAAATTGCTTCAATTGAGATTATGATCTAACTCTTTACTTGTATCAATCAATCAACAGCTGATAAATGCCCACAACTGCACAAAGACTTCCGGCAAAATTTTCCATACTCGGTACTGCACTGTCTATATCCAGCCTCTACTCTTTCTTCTTCTACATCGTACCCTCATTGCCAAGGATCGTGATTACGTACAAGCAGTCCCCATTGAGTGCGGTCACATATAGAGTGGACCACACGGTGTATACTACCACCTCTCTTCCTCCGTCTTCCTGACGGTTCTGATTCAAGTGGTAGGTGCTTTTACTTGAGCACGTCCGCCTTTTAGTATCCCCAAAATACCCTACTGCTTTGACAAACCTTTGAAGAACGCATGATGTGTCCGAAAAAGTATATGTATTATCTTATATATATGACAGCAAGAAATATATATAAGACAATACATATGCTTATTTAAATACTACTAAAGGAAAAACTTTGTATATATATTAAATAGTTAACATTATATTCGTATTCTGGTTTAAGGGCCCATCTTTTCATCCTTCCATTTCAATAGAACAAAAGCGTAGAAGGACATTTGTTTTGTTAGGATTTTAATAAGCAAGGCTCGAAGCGTCGTACGGTTTAGTTACAGTGTTCTTTGTCGTGTATTATGCAGCAGGAAGGAAGCCTTCCGGGCCCGGTACATACTGTATATGTTTCCTTTCATATTTTTTCTAAACTAAATTACAGTGAAGATATATTTTTACCCAAATGATTTTTAATATTAATTCTTTTTATAGCATTGTTTCTAATTTAAAAATCATCAAAATAAAAAAAAGTATTTTTCAGGAGAAAAGTTTTCCACTCATCTAACTTAGATGACTCTTTAATAAGGCCTTGTTCTATAATTGTAAATTCATATAATTGTGTCATTTCCTTTTATTCAATTAACTGGTGGTAGGTCTCTGTTGTAGGAGACGGTTTAGGTAGGCATCACCGCAGCGCCGATTTCTGCCGACGAACAGTAGTTTGCAAATATTACTGTGTTCCGGTTCGAATGGCGCTGCAGCTAATGTAATTACTGGAATAATGAGACTTACGATCCTGCCTCAAGCGACGAGCGCGATACGCAATGTTTATCATTCTATCTAGCACCACCATATTATGGACATGGGTATCACTCACCATTAGGTGAACATCCGGCTCGTCTCCTCGCTTAATTGAATAAAAAAAATCAATCCGAAACAGGATATTAAGTCTAATGAACTTTGAAACTCCATTTGCTTTTACTGCTACATTGTCCTATTAAAAACTAAGTTTATAGGACAAATATACCTAATCGTCGTCATCATAAGCCCATAGACGTCCACTGCTGGGCATAGCCCTCTATAAAAAATTTCCACTGTAGAGGTTTATACGGCGGATTTGGACTATTTCCCATCAAGCAGGTCTAATGTGGTGGGAGCCAGAGCCATGTTTGTTAATTATCAAGGTGCACCACGATGAGGTGATGTTGGCTTCGGTCTCGATAAGTTGTTGTGCGGGGACCTTTACATCTAATATAATATACGATATCTAATATAAAAAGCTATATAATAAACCCAGCTCGTTGTGTGTGTCGTAGAGCTTTATCATAACAAAAAATATACTGTGCTCGTAACAATGATGCGCTAATCATAATACACAACATCATCACCACTCTTTGCTTTGAAACTGATTTTATAACACTACAGCTTAGTGCTAGTTTTATTTATTATATCGATAAAACGGAAGTCCTAGATTTTCATTTTATACAATTAAGTGAAAAGACGAACGAAACGTTCAACTAATGGTAAGTGATACGCCCGCCCATAACCACGTGGTCCTAGTTACGATGTTATACACAGCACACATTGTGCTTGTCGCATTAACACATAAGATATTGAGTTTCGTTACCTCGGTAATTTTACTAGCTAAAACACCCTTCAACCCGGAACACAGTAATCTTTACACAGTACTATTTGGCGGTAGAAGTAAGCGCTACGGTGTTATCCACATAGACGGTCTCCGGCAACAGAGACGTACCACCAGTAAATATAGCATTATGAGTGTATATATAACGAGTGTAAAACCAGTATTTCGTCCGCGGTTTTAATGGCCACGGATGTGCGGCTTTTATTTGCGACGCGTTATACTCGCTCGCGACCGCTAACAAATCGGTAGCGGTCGGCTCTACAACAATATGACGGCGGATTTGTACCGCTACGGGTTCGCTCGTAGATATCCGCGAGTGCTACGGCACAGCGCGTAGAACTCCAACGATTTATACAGCTACGGTCGACACATAGATACACGCTAATGCTACAGCGTAGCGCGTAGAACTCCAAATGATTTATGCAGCTGCGCCACTTACATAATGGCGATCGTTTTCACCGCATCGTTTGTTTCTTATAATTGTGTGTACATAACATTTATTTGTTATTCATTTAAAGGATATCTCTTTACTAACTTTCAAAAATTCATCCTCGAAGGCTTGATCACCGGAAAACGAGCATCCGGAAGAAAACAAAAATAAGTTCTTTTCTCAAACTACTACTGGTAATAGATCTCTGTTGAACGAGACCGTCTAGCGCAAGCACTAAAACAGCTCCTATTTCTGCCATCAAACAGTAGTTTGTGAATATTTGCTGCATTCTGGTTTGAAAGGCGCTGTGGCTAGTGAAATTATTGAGGTAACCAGGCATCTTATATCTCAAGACGACGAGCGCATTGTGGTACTGTAAATATCATCCTAATCTAGCGTAAGGTTATCTGCAAAGTTATCATCACTTACCACCACGTGATTGTATTACTCATCTCGTCGCTTAATTGAATTAATTTTTTTTTATTTTATTTGTTTAATATGAACTTGCTTTCGATGTCACTATTATTGTATTCTAAACAAACGAAATAAATAAGTTATCCTTACGCACTATATATAATAACATGTTAATGAGCGTTTTACCAAAAATTTAAGTAAGTCTAATTTTTTTTAATACTTTTGAAACACTCAAAAGACCGTGATCGTCTGTTAATTTAGCATCTAAAAATCTAATCAAAATTACATATGCAAGTATATTACAGATCTAGAACAGATTTAATGATCTCTAAGAAAAGAGTGCAGCACAAGTCTACTAATAGTCTACTGCGCTTTACCACCAAAGACTACATCGCCGTATACCATCAGCTGGGATCGTAGTCAAGCGCTAGTCGTTACAATAAAAAAAGAAGTAATGTATAGTCTTTTTAAAATAAACATTCTAATGTTTTGTTGATAGCATTCAATCTTCAATATCCATCAGACTCGTGCGCATTCGACGAACAAACAAACGTGTGCACACACGCAAACAAACACGGCTCCGTGCTCCCTGGCCCTGCACCGGCGCACATATCGAGATATCGATGTTTACCCTGGCCGATATGTAAATATAGCGTGCACTCGTAACATCAGCGGGTTCGAGTTTTTATTGCAACGATCACGGACCTCTGTGAAACGTAAATAACAGGGGTTTTTTAGCAGAATCAATCGATATCCGTTTTCCTCGTGACTGAAAAAAAATATTTCCGCAGTAGGGTCGAACTCGCTATTCCCCCAGCGATGCGTAGATTCTCGTTAAAATAAATACACAAACTATTTAGTATTTTACGAACTGTAAATCATAACACTGACATTGACTTATCGTACTATACTTGTACTTATTGACGTATCGTTTCCTTTTTAATTGACAACAGACTATATAATATAGGTTAAGCAGAAGGGTAGTAATTTCGCGTCTCTGGTGAGTGAACACAACAGACGAGAAAGTTTTTATTTTTATTTATAATTTTACAATTCCCTTATATACGACGCGAAAAGAATATATCAAACAGAAATAACAATAAAGTAAACTGTGATAAAAAAAAAGATAAAAGAAACTATGATGAAATACAAGAATACAGAAGGGTGTAAAGAGTAAAGGGTTCCCGCATAACAACTCACGGGACCCAAGCCAACTTCACCAGCTCGTGGTGCATCCTGATAATCAAGAAACGAAGCTCTGGCTCCCGCCATCTCGACATACAAACTCCTATATACGACAGCCGAGCGGCACTGGAGGTCATGCTGACTGTATGGAGATCGTAGAAGGAGGCCTATGTCCAGCAATGGACGTCTATCGGCTGATGATGATGAGCTTTACATTTTGATGATCAAACATCCTTGAATTAATTTTTTTTTTCAGAAATAATAAAAGAGGAGAAAATTACCTTCACCTCGAGAAAAGATTTGAAATATGGGAAAGGATAATAGAAGTAGGAATGAAAGTAGAACAAATAGCATGAAAGCGAAAAATAGAAAGTAAAAAAATTAAAAAAAAAAACATATAGGCTACCACGTCGGTGATGAAGCTTTATCATAACACAATTATAAAGAAAGAAAAAAAAATATTTTAATTTATGATAAGAAGCAGATAAACGATCGACATATAAAATTGATATAACTAACTGTTATAAAAGGAGAAGAATTAAGTTAGAGAAAGAAGTCCTGTTAAGTAGGAAAAAGATTTTTTTCTATATATATAGGGTAAATAAAATAAACACACCTGATTGTGCAATAGTAATGCGAAGGGGGCTTTGTCAGGCGCCACAACGGATTCCAATTGACCATTGTTCACAACTTGAGGGTAACAATGTTCGCAATGAGGGGTGAAATAGTCACCCCCGACTATACTTAACAGTCAACAATAACCAGTCGTTAACATTTACTCATTTGTAATATTGAAATATGATTGGATTTATTTTTATCAAAACTATTCTCTTTATGATGGATAATCTCCGAAACGGCTGAACCGATTTCAAAAGGATTTTCACTAACATACAGTTAAAATATAAAGCTTCCAATCAATATATATCTGTAAAAATCTTCCTCCTGCCCTTTTCCCAGCTATGTGGGGTCGACACAGTATGTACTTCTCTTCCACATCTTTCTATCAGCTGCCATATCTGAATTCACACTCTTCTTACACGTCATCTTTCAAACAATCCACTCACGCTTTCTTCGGTCTTCCTCTACCCTTATAACCATCCACATTCATTCTCATTACTTTCTTTGTTATATGTCCTTCATCCCTCCGCATAACATGCCCGTACCACGCTAACCTCTCGCTCATCAACTTGTCTGTCACCGGAGCATCTTTCAGACTTAATTTATCTGTAAAGATAACTTGTTTAAATTTTATAAGATCACTAATCTCAACATCCCTTATACTCTGAAGTGTTCCTCTATTTTTTAATGCTAATATATTTTCATCATTACAGTACTGTGTGAGCATCCTAATCAGCACCAATATTTCATAAGCATACATATCTAACTTACTATTAAGTAAAAGCTTAAAAGTCTTATTGATTCTATGAATTAAAAGAAAATTTACAACTTTAAGTAATCACCGATTTGTAAGGTAAGTATAAATCGGAAAACGTGTAGCTGTAAATTCCTCTGAACGAGTTTGTGGTTGAGGGGTGATTGATTAAAACTTGCAAATAATATCGGTTGGTTAAGTTATTAGTAAGTTGGCGCAGCTTCAGCTCGGCGCACAGATTCCGTACTTGGCACTCAACTGCACGATACATCTAAGATAGTGCTAAACGAGTTTGCCTACAATTCAAGCACTTGTATATTACCTTGCGAATTTATCTGAATACTACATAAAATTCGTTTATTTTGTAGTTTTTTTAACTGCTACATGATTTGTAGTTATAAATATAACACGTTTATTTATATATCTGTCAATAACAGCGAAGTTTATCCGTTTCAAATAAACAGCTCTTTACTTAAAGTATATTGTTATTGACATCTATGTTTTAAATATAAATTTATATGTTTTATCGTATTTCTAATGTATTTTTAGTTACTACATCTTAACTTAATATGCATTATATTTGTTGGTAAATATACTCTGTATTCTCTATAATATAATGCTGTATTTTTATGTATTTATTTCGAGTAACTTCATTTCTCACCACAGTTGCTGTTAACGTGAAGAATGTAACTTAGTCGTTATTAACCTCTCTCTGACTCAGTTTAACAATAAATAGCAAATAAATAAATAAATAATGACATTTAACAAAATATCAATATTGATATTTTGTTAAATAACGTTCGTACTGTAAAAAAATATTAATACTTAACGATCGTTACATAATACACATATACACATATACTTAATAATATTTCATACGTAAAGAAATTGTACACTTAGCAATGGGGGTGAAAAGGTAATATAAGCATGTTACTGTAACTGTATTTTATTATGTAAATTGTATTCATCGTTTTTTTTTATTCTATGAAGCGACGAGACGATTTGATGTTCACCTGATGGTAAGTGATATGCCTACTTATAACAACGTCGCCCTAGTTACAATAATACACCCAGAACCAAATAATGCTCGCCGCCTTGAGACATAAGATGTTAGGTCTCGTTACCGCAGTAATTTCACTATCTATAGCGTCCTTTAAACAGGAACAGAGTAATGTCATCATACGACTGTTAGTCGGGAGAAATAGGAGCTACGGTGTTACTTACGTAGACGGACCTACCACCGGTAGTACCTTTCCAATAAAATTTTAAGAGTTAACGTATCTATGGATCTAAAGAGGAAAATATGACAAGAAATTGTGTTGTATTTCATCATCATCATCATCATCATCATCATCAACCGATAGACGTCACTGCTGGCTAAAGGCCTCCCCAGAAATTCCAACACGATCATGTAGGTATTCATACGGGGGGTGTATTCATACGGGTTGATGACAGCCATAGACTTGTTTGTTAATTAGTATTTAATTGTAATGATTTTATTGAAATTGTACTGTCGTGTAGATTTTATATTCAAAAAAGCTCGCTGTGTCTAGTGATCCTGAAGGAAGCTCCCCCACAACTTTTAATTAATCGAAGGAAGCAAGCCGAGGCCGCGGGCGTTCGACGGAGTTCCAGATCAGAACATCCGCGGAACCATGAACTAGACGATGAAACTCCCACCTTTGATCTGCAGCACCACCGTGGGAAAGTTACGATCGACCGTTTTACTCTCAACACTGATTTATAGGAGAAACTGACTCCAGTAACATGCTTTGCGAAGTTAATTAGTCTTCAGTTATTTAATCGATCTGAGCGTTCATCTCAAGTTGTAACGTGTATTTATAATATTAGATGGACACATTAAGGTACATTACTGCATCAAGATTCCCTACATCAGAAGGTATACGAGTTACTGGTCACTATTGGTACCACAGCTTCTATATCCGCCGGTAAACAGCAGTGTGCAAACATTACCGTGTTCCGGTTTAGAAGATTAGTTAATGAAATCAATGAGGTAATAAGACTTAACAGATTATATCTCAAGGCGATAAGCACTATGTAATGAGCAAGTGTATCACTTACCATCAGGTGAATGTCTTAACGGCAAGCCGCTGACCAATTGATGACCATCTCGTCACTTCATACAATAAACAATAAATTCTATCTTATATTCAACTTACAACAATATAGTTGTTTGGTTTTATAGTATTTTTTTTTATATTGGGGGTAGAATAAATAAAAAAAAATATATTTTCTTAATCCAGTACTCTCTGATCTAGTTTCAACATCTTGTCAATCCCTCAGGGTAGATCGGCTGCTGTCATAATTGAAGTAGTAAGTCAGACTGATGACAACAATCAGAGATTTACTTAGCGGTGCTGGACAGTAAGAGCCAAGCATTACAATTCAGCTGTCCCAACAGTGGGAAAGCAGAGCAGAGTGGAACACTTATTTGAGTTGATTAATAGTTGATTTTTTTAAGTAACAACTGTTGCAACGTAAGCTTTGTAATGATAAAGCTTTTTGAAATATTAATATATTTTGTTCTCCGTGAGGAATAACTTTAATGAATTTTTCATGAACTAAGTAAGAAACGGCGCTCGTCGGGCCGTTATAGAGATAATAAAGCTATTACCTAATATTCATTATTCAATAGTTTTATTTGTATTACTTAAGTATAAAACGATAATACACATCGGCGCAAAGACGTTAAGTCTGCTTACCTCGGTAATTTCATTAGCTACAGCGTCCTTCAAACAGGAACGCAGTAGTCGTGCACTGTTGTTTACCGACATAAATAGGAGTTGCGGTGGTACCAAACAAGACTTCCGGCAACAGAGACCTCCATTTACCATCGTAAGCTTTGGTGGACGTCACCATATATATCATACCAGTACATCATCATCAGCCGATAGATGTCCACTGCTGGACATAGGCCTCCTCCAAAGATCTCTACATACAGTTAGCATGGCTTCCAGTACCACTGGGTACTAGGGGTTGTCATATGTAAAGACTTATAATGGAGGGATTTCAGCCATTTCCCACCACACTGGCCCATTGCGAGTCGGCGGAAGTACACGTACATATATGTATCTATATGTATATATATCTATCGAATTGTCTGTACGTACCGGAACATAGTGACGGTGAATTTTTAACGTTTCATAAAACACAAAACGTATCCGTCCCAACGCAACGCATAGGAACATTTTAAATTGAATTTTGGAATAAAAAGAAAATAAAAACCCCCTCTAACTCTCCGTCATTCCTGTATCAAATAAAACTATCCTTTTTACGGGTTATTTTGATATTATACAAATGTTTTATTTATAATATAGTATATATACATACTACTAACAAACTTACTACTGTACGATACGATTTTATAACACTAGCTGTTCACCGTCCGCATTACTAGCTGTAACACACCCCCGCAACTTCCTCTGGAGAAAGAATTTTTTTAAATCCATTCTAAGCTAACCTATACTAGGCAAAAAGAATATTCCTACCAAACTTCAAGTTACCAAACATTATGGTTACCTGAGATATCGTCATAAGTCTCTACACAGGTGAAGATCACTTATACAGATGATAAACAGTATACCTATACAGGGATATACTTGAAAAATAATAACAAAACTTAACAAATACAAATAAAAACCAGCTATAAACTTACTTTGGATAATGTAGTAATAAAAAAATAAAAAAAAAATTACTATATATTTAGTAACTGCTGTATAAACTTCATTTTAAGCTACTGATATAGCTGTATATGTTTAATACAGTTTACTGGTGGTAGGTCTCCCTTGCCAGGGATTATTAAGTTAGCTACTGCCGCGGCTGCTATTCCTGCTAGGAAACAGTAGTGTGCAAACATTACTGTGTGCCTGTTCGAAGGGCGCTATAGCTGATGAAATTACTGGTAACTAGACTTATCGTCTTACGTCTCAAAGCAACAAGCACAATGAGGTGCTACGGATACTATGCTAGCGCCACGTTATGGTAAGGCGTAGCATTGTCTATAAGAATATAACGTACATCTAGTATTCTATCGTAAGAAAAAAAAAATTGTGTACAGGAAATTTATAATATAGTTAAATTTTAATAACACTTCCGATCCGGGTTCCTCGTCAGCGGATGCATTAGCGCTAAAATGCTTAATAGTCCATTAGCGGAATAAATATTACATAAAGACTCGGCACCGATTTTAAGTAACGTTATGGTTTTATCGAATATTAATAATATTTTTTTTTTTCAAAAAACTTGCGAAAAAAGTCAAAAGAAGAAAGTCACAAGGCGAGCGAGAGGATCACCTGATGGTAAGTGATACGCCTACCCATAACAATGTAACGCTAGATAGGATGGGACACAGCACATTGTCCTCATCGCCTTGGGACATACCATAAGTCTCGTTACAACAGTAATTTCATTAGCTACAACGCCCTTCAAGCCGGAACACGGTAATTGCACATCACTGTTTAACGGTAGAATTAAACGCTGCGGCGGTACCTCCCAAAACGGTTTCCGGCAAGAGACCTACCAATATTTTTTTGTCATTGCAGTAGGAGGAAACTAAATGTAACTGTACTTGCAAGGTGCAGTAAAGATTTTTTTATTCTGTGAAGTGACCGAGATGTTCACGTAAAAGTAAGTGATACGCTCACTTATAACAACGTAACCCTAGACAGGATAATACAGCAACACATATATTAAGTCTCGTTAGTGATAACGTTCGTTGCTCGCTGCTAGTAATATCACTATCTACAGCACCCTTCAAACCGGAACATGGTAATAACTGCATACTACTGTTCGATGGCTGCAAGAGTCGCTGCGGTGGTAACTACCTAAACCGTGTCCAGCAACAGACACTTATTTAAACTAGTTAAATTTAACTGTACGTTCGTGGTACGTTAAAGGAATTATGGGGGAGGAATAGGGAGATATAAAATGTAAACTTTAGATTATTCTTATAAATAAACGTCAAAATAATATTAAGTTAATTGACAACGGAGGGGGAGGAAAGTCTTGAAATATGACATACACTAAGCTTAAAAGCTCCAAGCTATTATTATCGCTGAGTACTACAATCTCAAAATGCCACAGTGTGAAAGATCTAACTTGGTAACTAAACAATTTTAAACAACAAACATTAATTAAGTTCTTTAATTAGTAATCTAATACAATTATTAAATTTAATAACAAGAGGTTCTATATAATAGTTATTAATTATTTATCAAAGACCTACCATCAGTAGAGGTAATAAAGATTGATATCACTGCAGACTAATCTATACCATCAAGTTATTTTACTATTACTGGTGATGGGTCTCTGTTGCCGGTGAACGGGTAGGTACCGCCGCAGCTTCTATTGCAGTCAACAAATAGTACCATACAAACCTTACTGAGTTCCGGTTTGAATGTCGTTGTAACTAGTAAAATTACTGAGGTAATCAGACTACATCTTATGTGTACAGGGGTGTTCACAAATAAACACGGCATACCCTAAACCTGTGTAAATAATTTTTATGTATAGATAAGTAAAGAGATTTCGGATGCTGTGTGCATACCCTACTCGAGATCTGTGTGCATGCTGCTTTCATGCTCACACGGCGCCGTGTAGTCGGCCCCCACAAACGGGACTATTTATGCGTTTATTACAGGCAAACTCTGCATACCTTCAAAATCCATGTACCATCAATGTGCAGTATGCATGTATGCAAAATATCTGTGCACGCTTGTGTACACCATCCTAACTAGTGCCGTCGTTATGGACGATCTTATCTTACCATCACATATAATTTTCCAAACCTATCAACCCCACCAATCCTGTTCCAAATAATATCTGTCAAAGGAATTCCGCTTACTTAAAAGCACATCCTTTGACTCATTCTTTCACCTCGCCATAAAGAAAAGATCCTACCAAATTGCTAAAAGAGCTCCTTTGTTTTACCTCCATCCGGTGAATAATAAAGGGAAATGCTGTTAAAGCTGATGACGTCACTGCTCAGTTAATTCAAAAGTATTCCCTTATTTAAAATTTATCGGTTAACAGTAAATACGTAATACGTATTAACGATGTTTATTTGATTTATTTCATGTGACATAGTATATATATCTTAAGCTATTTACTTTACAGACTACCCACAGCCAGACCAGTAGTTCTAGTACCTGCTACAAATATCTTAATAATATAGACACTGATTCTCAAACATTGCTGTTATTTATAAATTAACTGAGCTAAGTACTTCATATTTATTGCAAGGAAACCACAGTGGTGCAGTGTACGTCATTTTCACTGGTGCTAGACTGTTATAAGCTGGCTCTTAACACCAGGTGATATTGCTTTTATATTTAAGTATAAACAAACTCATCTCACCCTAAAAATGAGGAATAATTTAGAATGGAACAAAAATATGAAAGCTTTTAAAAAAGCTATGGCTTATATGATAAGCATAGTTTTGAATAAATATCAACTTACAAACCTAAATGGGTACACTCCTACAGGCACCTAGAACTTCCGGTCAAAGAAAAAATTGAGAAGAAGCCGATATGTTACAAAAAAGCTTTTGTGAATGTACGAAGTCTATCAAACCGTACTTACCATGCGAGAGAGCCTTGAATTTTTTCTAGTAAAAATGGACCTCTCATCCCTATAGGAATATTAAGACAGCAGTTTAAAAAATAGAGATGACTTTTTAAGTTCAAAAGTTGCAATAGAGGGAGATAAATGTATTTATATGATGACTATGTATACGTGCCTGTAAGGGTTGAGAAAGACGACACCCTCCAGGGGGTCTGCACCCATAGAATGTTTAAGAATATAACAATCCAATAGGGTCACCATTGGGCCACTGTTATAAATCTACGAGCTCGTGATGTCTTACATTCTATTCGCTTATTAGATCTAAGCGCCTAAAGTTCTTAACCTACATTCCTAAATGGGATCTGGACAAGTGCCACCGCTGGGACTATTCACAGAGGCGTCAACTAACGCTGAGGGCACTCGCGCGGAGGGCTGCCTTTACAAATGTTTACTCGAAAGACTCCACCACGTTGGAAGCTTCGATGACGTGACTTAAAACACAATCTTACTTATCAAGTATTTTCTTAATTAAAAGGTTTCCACGTCCACATGCGATATGTGTACCGGTATTCCTTCCGGTATACCTTCTCTCTATATCTAATATATAGTATGACAAATTTTATAAAAAAAATGGTATAAATATGCTAGAGTTAAAAATATCAAGGGAAAGTTCTGTGTTTATATTAAAGACGGAAAGCTACTAAAGTTTAATTATTTTAAGTAATATAAGTTACCATATTACTATCAAACTGAGGATTCGAATCTTAGTCTGTTAGATTTAGCTCTTAGTCCTATACGAATGCGAGTCTTAGACGATTAAAGAAGATACTAGAAGGAATATCGAAGCTTTTGAGATGTTGTCTTCACTGTCTACGTCTCGGTATGATGTAACTAAGCAGGCGATGATAAAAAAATTCAATTCATTGAATGACTATTCATAACGACTGATACAGCCTCAAGATACAGGCTGGAAGAAGTCGCGATTACGTAACAAACGGAAGTGGATCGGCATTACACCCGCTAAGGAACTTTTCCACTTTGCGCAGGAAATTCGACTATTATCAGAGTTAACAGACAACTTTAAGCACCAAGAGGCACGACAAGACGGGATTGATTAATTACTCATTCGATAGAAGGTTGAAAGAAGCGGTTAACTTAAAGTATCAGTTTTTAAGAACCAAGTAACCCCCGGTGACGATATTAGTGCTCGCGACGTACGCAGCCTCTCCTGTCACTAACAAACTTACCAGGAGCGATCCCTGCGAATTCTATGGGACAAATTGAATAATTACTAACTAATAGCGAAGGGTCAAAGGGGACTTTAAGTTTATACTTGTTCAACTATTAGAAGACTGTAAACCGTTTCTAATGCGTACCCTATTCGCTTCGTTTTAATTAATAACTAGTATGTACAAATTATAACCGTAAATACTATTAGTTAAAAGGAGTCACTGAAGACCAGTTTACAATCTGAACGACTAACTTCAGTTTAAACCACCTCCGGAGAAGGTGGGTCGCAAATTTCATAGAGTTATCTAAGCTAATCATAAAATATATTAGTTCTATTATATCCTCAAAAATGTTACAATTTACGCTAATATCTCAATTATGTTTTATTTCTTTTTCTAAGTTATTAGATTTATTCTTAACTTTCTTACCCATTACCTCAAAATATCTCTGCATCACCCAAGCTAGAGTGAAAGGTGAATACATCAAATCCACCTTTATGTATAAAGTTAAATTAATAAGATATAGTACTTGGATAATTAGATATATAAAAGTCATGGTAACTGTATTTTAATATAAGTAACCTTCATGGTAGGTTACTTATATAGCTAAAGACTTTCTCAGTATTATTATAAAACACTTTATTTTTTATATATATATATATATATATATATATAATGGACTAATTATTGGATAGAAAAAGGTCTTCGCACAGAATATTACAACTCTTGTATATTTACAGAGGGAGCACAGCATTGCTGTTATGGCGGCAGATTGACATGATGGTGGTTGATAAGCGGGGGTTGTTGGAAAAACCTAATCACCAACGAAACTCCACACGAGGTATCCGCATGAATACCCGTGTTAAAAGGAAAGCGGTTAGACCCTCAGCAACGGAGGCAGTAAATCTATGTCACCCTCAAAGGAAACCTTTGTTTAGAATCCGTTATTAAATAATTAAAGGTAATGGTAATTACAAAGGTTTCCTTGAAATTGTTATAAACAAGCCCATGGTGCTTTTCTCTGCAAAGCCAAGGAACGAGCGGGACGTTCACGTGATGGCAAGTGGTACGCCTGTCTATAATAAGTTGGCTAGTTAGGATGATATACACTGCCCACATTGAGACAACAGGTGAAGTATCATACCCTTCAAATCGGAACACAGTAACTTTTGCACACTACTGTTCGGCGGAAGAAATAGGAGCTGCAGCGGTACATACCTAGATGATCTCCAGCATCAGATACCTACCACAGATAACGTAGACATGATATTTAAAGTACATATAATTTCACATTCAAGCTTTTCTACCTATATTACAAATATATATAATTTCTATTAATTTTGGGAGAAATTATGCATTAGACTCTTTGGAATAAACAATTCAGTTGAAAATCAGTTGAAGTAAGCTTTAATATTTTCAAAAGTTTTCACCAGCATTGAAAGTCTTGTTCATAATTCGGGCCGTTATAAAAGTTTAATTTTTACAAAGCTTTTTCATGGAGCCATTAAGGCTGCGTTAAAGTTCAAAACTAAAATTTATTTTACAGATTAAAACTTCTGCCGTTTTAATTGATGATTGATTCAGTGGAATTAAACTTAATTTCATATTTTTTAAACTTACACCGCCAATAAGTTTTTACAAATCCCAAGCTATATAAATTCGTTTAAAAAGGAGTAAACTCGTGAAAGATTGAGACAGGGTACAGAGAAGCATATTGTACTATAATATCATATAAGAAGATAATTTAATCCGAATAGTATATAGATATATATAAAGATGAAAATTTAAATAAAATACATGGACAATTACAGGTCGATCTCTGTTTCCGGAAACTGACTATGTTAGTACCACCGCAGCGTCTATATCTGCCGATAAACCGTAGTGCAGAAAAATTACTATGATCCGGTTAAAAGGCTGTTGTAGAGAAAATACTGGGGAAACGAGACTTACATCTCAAATCTCAAGACGACGAGGACATTATGCGGTGCTTTGTTATTCTAAGTAGCGCAACGTTATGAGCAGGCGTATTACTTACCGTCCAAATAAACACCTCGGTCGTCTAGTTGCTTCGTTTAATAAAAAAAAAATGCCTGGTTGAAGCTGTCGCCTTAATTATTTATATACAATGAACAGTTCTGTAAAGATTTTAATCTCAAACTTTATACTAAGCTACCGTAATACTGGCGTGTGTTGGAGGGTTGATTTGTGACTAAAATAAAACTTCACTATTTGACACGGACTCTTTTATTATAAATATTAATTGCACATAAGAACGTTCCATACAAAAATACATTTCCAATTAAAAATATTCCCACTAAAACAAAATATAAAACCGTAATACACAGAAAGATCGAAATCGCATAAATGTAAAGTTAAAAATTTTGTAGCAAGCTCAAAATCCATTCAAAACGCAGTTAAACCTTTGAAGTAGTGAAACGCTCAACCAAATCAGATGTCAACGAAGCGCTAAGTATAGAGAAATGTGGAAACGGTAGACAAATAAAAAACCTGTGAAGATTTCAACTCCGCGAGATAATTGACAGAATTTCAACACTGATGAGAAGAATAATCTAGCGGCAGATTTTTATATCTACAAAATGCTAACCAATTAACCTCAATATCACACAGTGTTAAGTGACGGAGATATGAGACACGTGAGAGACCTAGAACACTCCGGCTCTCGTGTCAGCCGGACTACGGCTGATGTGGTAGCAGTTACGAAAGTAGTTGTAGTTAGATAGACGGGTTCGAAGGAAGCCTACCACCAGCCAAACTACACAGCACGCGGCCCCGGAGTCAGTCAAACCCGGCACCTCCCCGCTACATACAAATATTAATCGGTAATATATTTCATTAACAAACAATTCAACAATATAGCTAACATTTATATACATTTGTGATGGTACATGGTAACAATTGATATACGAAACGAAACGAAACGAAACGAAACATTAAATAGGATCTAAGTAAAATTTAGTCACGAAAATTAGTAATACCTATTACATACTCCATTATCGGACATTTTAACATCTAAACGAGAGATTTACTAGGTATAAAAGGAAAAATTACAAAATCAATTATTATGTTTGAATTTCATTAAACTTTCATATTCAATGACAATTCGCTAATGACACAAAAACAACTTAATTTAACCTCATCAGCTCTTGATGCTGCAACAGCAGATACTTGGGAACCGGTTAACCCCACACGGATTGGTGGAGCGGGCGGTAAGCGATTGAACAACGAAGCTTTTCTACTTAAAAATAAAGACATTGAGAATGTTTAATATATTTATAACTAAGACGTATATTTGCCTATACGATATTACATCCTACTGCCTTTTGAAATCATTGATTAATTGTACAAATTCTGTCTATGGTAACTTGTGGACCTAAGCACTATGGTTATCATTAACTAAATATAATATCGTGAATGATGACGATGTTGTTAAAGAGAATTGTGACATTACTGGACGATGTTACATCACGAGCGTGGGCCCTGTCTATAACAATGCCTTTGTAACAACTGATATGTTATTAGTAACAGCAACATAAAATATCGAACCGAAGTAAGAAAAGCAGTAACAACAGAAATTCATGAGAATTCAAATATCGTGAAATGACTGAAAATAGTGAAACGATTTCCAATTTATATACAAGCAAAGGCATGAAAAATGAAAATTATCAGTGGTCTTTTTTTTTAACTTCAAAAAAACTTTTGTTTTTAAAAAGCGTGAAGTCAAAGAAATTTAGGCTTACAATCGGGCAGAGTTCAAGAGCAACCCCACGTCTCCTAGCTGGATAGGAGTGGATAAATTATCCACAGCTATTCGCTCATAGAAATCCAAAAATCCAAGCATATCCGGAAGCTCTATGGTGGCAGTTTCGCTACCGGACTAGGACACTAGCTCGCAAGGAAACCGAAACAGTGAGGAACAGGATCAATTATTTTTAGTAATACCTCCACATATCACTTCACCACCGCTGAATATGACCATGACCGTGCAATAAGAACCTTTGTTCAAATACTTACAATTTACATCTATTTTGTTACAAACAGTATGCGCACAATGTACCTATTATATAAAGGTAGTATTTTTTACATAACGACCTATTATCACATTAGTATGGAGACTGATAATACTTCTTTGAAGATACAATATTCAATAAAGACAATGAATTAATGTGATTTTAAAGTTAATGTATGATAGCGACGAACACAATGACTTGCAGTGTATATATCTTGTGTAATTTTACGAAGCGGTAAGACGATCAGGAAGTTCATCTGATAGTATTAC
The DNA here is from genome assembly GCA_029034505.1 of Ornithoptera priamus. Lineage (NCBI taxonomy): Eukaryota > Metazoa > Arthropoda > Insecta > Lepidoptera > Papilionidae > Ornithoptera > Ornithoptera priamus. The sequence goes on from JARDWD010000686.1 coordinate 2,534,235, forward strand.
AATGTGGTGCACGCCTATCCATAACATGGTGCTAGGTAGGATGACATAGCCCTGTAGTCTCAGGCTGTTAAGAATAGGATTAAGGTATTTCCTAGCCTGTCGTACAAAGCAAATAAAAGGGTCCTCGGATTCGTGAGCCTAGGGGGTGGGGGCCCTCAGAGCTCGTCTTAGGAGGACGGCAAATGCATGGTAGTCTTGTATTAGCCGTAGCACAGCGTGGGTGCTAAAGAGGGATTTGACCTTTCGTGGGATGTTTTGGCCAGAGTGCAGAAGAGCACTGCTGCGTTCCGTAAGAGATTCCGAAGCCTTCCCTTCAAATGCACTGAGGGAGACCACCGAGGGGGTTTTGATGGGTAGAAGCCTCCCATAACCTTGTCTTCCCACTAGAGACAAGGTATCTTTTAAAAAGATTTCCCACGCAATAAAAAAAAGCAGAATGACACACACTGAACCACATTGTGTTTGTCGCCTTTAGATGTATTAAAACCCGTTACCACAGTAATTTCACTAGTCACAACGTCGTTCAAATCATGAACACAATAGTATTAGGCAGCAGAATTAGGAACTGCAGTAGCAACGACCAAAACGTTCTCCGCAAATAGACACCTACCAGAAACTGATCATCCATCGTCATTGCCATCTCTTCTGACGTTAAAGGCAACAGAGACCTACCATTCAAGATTTATGCAACACTAATTCTCCAATCTACTTTTATTACTTGTGTAAAATTGACTTGCAGTCAGCGTTGGTCTAATCAGTGGTCATCAGCGTACTGACCAACAATCTGATGGAAGCATTATCAGTCTCTTTAACAATGCACATACACGAGTAGACGACGATGAACTTTACAAAAAATACTTTTACACAATTATACCGATTGTCATAGTGGTCCTCGTTAAAAAATTGAATACCTAGGAAAATTGCGACCGAATATCACTAAATGTTGAACTTAATCTACATAATCACTTCCTGGAGCCCGAAAACATCGTCCTCGGATTCACACGCGACGTGATCGCCTACCTTTATCAAATTCATATCGGCGATACATGACCTCGACTCTAATACATTCTCTGTTAAAAAAAAAAAACTTGAAAAACATCTATCTCCACAATAAAATGGCTGAAATGTAAAACAGTTACAAATTACGCTAAATGGTTAAGTTTTGAACTTTAAATTCTCTGTTATCACCAAAACCGGAGCCGAACCCGCGCCGCTCACTGTCCGGGTGCACGGCGCGCCGTTATGTGGAATGTTCGAGAAGCGGCTCGTGCTCGCGCTCGCTAGGCGGCTCCGCGACGGGGAACACGGTGTGCGATGGTAACACCGTGACGTCACCATCATCGCTGCAGGCGAGCGGTGAGTATATCACACCGCGGGCGGTCGCTTTGGGACGACGTGCGCTACGAACCTGCGGGCAAAGCTCCAAATGAAAATATACCTTAACCACAACATATAAGAAGAAAACGTGTCTGTGTATATATTTCAATATCTGCATGTACTCTCCTCTTAAAAGTCTGAACTAGTATAGCTTATACTCTTTACTCTACGTAAATGTTTATATGAGTAGCAGATTGATATGTGGGTAGTAGTAGTTACAGACTGGTTCGAATAACCTTACCACGATAATCTATAACCTGGAATCGAACTAGGGACCTTCGTGTGACACAAATCGATTAGCTACTGTGCCAATGGTATGAAGATTTTAATTACGTCTTTCTTAGAAAAGAATTGTCATTAGATCATTGTAGACATCTCTAAGACAACAAAAGATAATAATTTTTTTTTCGTATTTGTTTCATTGCGAGAAGCGAACAGGTAGCCAAAACGATCACCTGATGGTAAGTAATAGATCTACCTATAAGAATGTGGTGCTTGTTAGTATGATAAACCACATTGTCATCGTCACCTTGAGATGTAAGATGTTAAGTTCATCATTCATCTCCATTAATTTTACTAGCTACAACTCCAGCCATACTGGAAAGCAGTAATACTGTCTGATGAAAGAATTATGTGTAACTTAAAGTTACTACATACTGTGCAAATAACACTATCGGCTATTCGATAGCCAATTTTCAAAACGGTTCAAGTTAACAAACGGTAAACATTAAACACGACGACTAATCCGAAAGCGCCATTGAATAATCTAGACAGACACTGGAAGGATGAAGCTGAAACGAAATCCAATTTCACTTCTTCATTACTTAGAAGTAAACAGAACTTAATCAAGCCGGTTTCCACAAAGCCGGAGTCAACATAGTTGAGTGTCAGATGGCGACAATGAACGCAAACAATAGTTTACAATAGCCCCGCCACTTTTACACTGAACCTAAATAGTGGGATCCACTCGGAATTGTGGAGCCCGGATATATTCGGGACATTTCTCTACTATTCAGTTTGCATTGTGAGTATCCTAACGGGTAGTAGTTCTTGAATTGTTAAAGATGAACATTTTGAAAATATATATAAGAATAAACATACATTTGTTAACTTAGTTTAGTTACAATAAGTGATATGTAAAAATTTAGTTTAAACTCGGCCGTTAAAAGAAAGTTAGTACAATTTCAATGTATTGAGATAACAACATTTTCACACTATTTTATCTTATAGGTCAAACGAATCTTTTATATTAGATATTGACGAAAATACCACGAGTTTAATGGTGATGGTATAAGTACCGGCAGACTCCTGTGGAGGAATTTACGTGTACCATAAAAGGATTCGTTCATGTCCCCCCATATGAATCCCTAACCGTTGTAAGAATCTTTAGGAGAGGCCTATGTTCAGTAGTGGACGTCTATCGGCTGACAATGATGATGATAATTAAGGCATTTACAGGATTCTCAGGGTTACACCATAACATCCCAACGGAAAGTTCTGTAACAATCTAGATTTGTTTTTCTTATTTGTAACAGTGTATGATTAAGAATGTTATTAGTTACAACTTATTTTATTTTCTAAAAGATTCTTTTGAAGACATATATAACAAGAGGCCCTGGGATTACTACTTGTCTTTCTGTCCGAGCTCGCTTTGTGGGTAATAAAGACTCCCACCGTCAAAGCCTGTGAATCCGAGAAAACCCTTTTAGTCGCCTTCTACGACAGGCTAACCTTAGTCCTGTTGGCCTCTGGGCGACGGGTTCGGGGGAACCGGTCGCCCGCACACGCATGAGGTCGAGGAGGGGGCGCGCTGCATGTTTCGGCGCGCCCTGGAAAGGGAGGGTTCATCCCTCCCTCCCGAGGTGGGGCTGCGCAAGCGGCCAGCGCCGGCAGGGTCGCGGTTGAGTGCAAGCGTTCCCGTGACCCTGCCATCATGGCGATGAGGAGTAACATCGTGGGGGTTTTAGTCGGTGCAAGTCCGACATAACTCGTCCTTGCCCCCGCGAGGACGAGTATGCGTAGGCATTTCCCCCACGTAAAACAAAAAAAAAACAAACCTTAGTCCTGTTCTTAATAGTCTGTGACGTAGAGGCAGAACAAGGACTCACCTGCAACACAAACAGCACAGCCAAGAATACGGCGGCGGCCGCCGCGCACACCGCGAGCGTTACGGCCGACACGCTCGTTGCGGCGTGCTCGCTCTGCACGGTCTGCAACGCGCCCCATTCCGCAATACGCCGTTTGCCAGCGACCGATGAGTTTATACACTCCCCTACGGCAGTCATTCGCATTAATGATTTTTTATTATAAAAAATCGTTACTCATATATAAGAAATGACAAATTCGGACCGTTCATAAGTCATACAATTGAAAAAAAATTGTACGCTTCCTTCATTTAATCCTTTAAACAAAGAATATTTGAGATACTTATCTTTTGTATAGTAAAAATTGATTTTCTTTTTACTAACCATTATCAGGATTACAGTGACAACAGTCTGAGGTGGATGAGGAGTTAGCAGGTAGGCTTCGCTCTGAGCAACAGGGTACGCATTGATTATTTAACCTGTTGAGAAAAGGTTATATTTATTCCAATATAACAAGACCAGGTTTTAAATTTGATCACCAATCGGTTTATAATAAATCAAACAGATGGAAAATTAAATTAACACTTGCTATTATCCATGTAATGTATTTTATGTCTAGGAGTGGTCGTTTATCGGCTGATGACGATGATGATGATGATGATGATTGTCCATGTAATGCAGAGAAGATATTGAGGCTAAGCGCGCTTGTCTTGTAAGACGAAAAGCCTGAGTTCAAATGTAGATTAACTACCTAATAGCTACAACCAGCTATTGTTAATTAGCTATTATCATAGCATTGCTGTTTCAGCTGTAAACAGCTAGAGTATTAAGTTATTGTGGATAAATAAAATCCGAAGATGTAAAGAAATCTGAATGTTCACAGACCGGTCTAGACGCAACGGCCTCGAGCAGGCGGTACAGCTGAACCTCCCCGGACCGGAGCACATACGGCAGGAGTTATCACACGCTCGGCACATTCCGCTGCTCGCCTCGTAGTACTGAGAGCCGAGGCACTCCATGCAGAGTCCGCCGTCCAGCATGAAGCGCGGAGGGCACGACTTGCAGTGCAACGGCCCGGAGCCGTCACACTCGCGACAGTAGTGGTGACAGCGGCGACATCCGCCCACGCTTTGATAGAACCCTTCCAATTGAAAAAAAAAACAATAGTATAAAATATTTGGATTACAATATCGCTTCTGATATATCTTCGTGGTGAAATGACCATCTACTTGCTTTGTAACAAGAAGATCCTTATTTCGATACCGAGGCCATTGTGACGTTTTGTTGGTGATAGGGTTCTTTTGAAATCAACTAGGTAACTAGCCACATTTATCTCTTTCTGCCGTCATAACAGCATTGCTCTGTTCCAGCGATTGACATCAGAGAGCTGGAGTATACCGAGCTATCTTCGGTCTCATTGTGACTTACACCATGTTAAATTAAGGTTAAGTTTATGGCTGATATAGAAAACACATAGTGGTCTGAATTTAGTTTCAAGTGAAAATTTCGAATTACCTTGTGGACATTCTGGATGACATTCACCAGCAGCCAGCCTCCATCCTGAAGGGCAAGACGCGCACTGGTCCCTCCGTGGTCCGATACATGTTCTACACGCTAAGTAGCACTTTAGACAAGTACCGCGGTCCGCGTAATACCTAATTTATATTAAATTAAAATTATTAATATTTATATACATAAGGTATATATATATATATATATAGGTATATGATTATATTCAACAAGCAGGATGTTCATGTTATATAATTGTTCATTACAATGTCACTGGTTAAAATGATAAATTGCAGCCAAATTGTACTCGTCACCTAGAAGCATAAGGTGTTAAGATGCGTTTCCCTAGTAATATTAATAAAAAGTCCTACAAACCGGAGCACGGTAATGTTTGCACAAAAATACATCGGGATCTTGTTAAACATAAAATACTCGAATTAAGATAGTGATCGCTTGAATCGTTGAACATTTATGTTGTGTCAGATCAGGAGCCAGATCTATACGTTGTGGAATTAAGTTATTGATAGGTTTTTTAGGATCAACCCCCTGGCTTTCTACCGCGCGCAAATTGAAAACCTGCTCTAAAAGCATTGTTGTGTTCTGACTGCAAATGTATGAAAGAAATTTCTGGGTGAACTGGCGATACCATTCAGAGACCGATTGTTATATAGTACCACGTGAAATTATGATAGCCTACTGTAGATATAAAATGAAGAATGTTGAGTAAGGAATCAATCTGGAATTCTGGTGATAATAAAAGAGGTAGTTTTTTAAAAAATAACTTACCCATCCGCACATGAGGTCCGACAGGCGCCTGACTGTAGTCGCAATGAGCCGGTGCAAGCCGTGCAGTTGAGCCGCGAAACGCAATCTGAACAGCCGTGTATGCAACGAGTGCATCTACCCGCATCAGAATAGAAGCCACGGCTGCATTCCGACACACATCTATAGTATAAAAATTTAAGTATTAATGGTTATAAATGAATAAATATCTAGTAATATTCCTACTGTTACTGATGGTAGGCCAAGTTGCTGGAGACCGTGTGGTAAGTACCACAGCAGCGCTTATTTAGCTAGTGAAACAACTGAGATAACGAGACTCAATATCCTGTCTCAAGACGATGAGCGCAATGTGGAGTTATGTACACCATCCTAACTAGCACCTCATTGTTATGAGCGAGCGAACCATACCAACATCCAGCTCGACATCGCTACATAGTATAAAAAAACACAGTGACAGGAGAGAATCAAGCCTGACCAAGTGCGGATCATTTATCAGATGTCCGTGAAAGCTTCTTTGAAAATATCAGTATTCTCACCATTTTCTTACGTCACAGGAAGCTCAAATTCATTTACGACCACGTTATAAACTGAGCTATCATAGCTTCATAAATTATTAATTTGTTAAAAAACTAGTAAAAAGTAAGATGCCCGTCTTATTGATAACTCAAATCAAGTATCAACGTTTGATGGACTTTTTTTAGACTGACTTTAAAGTAACATAATTTATATACTTCAATATTTATAAGACAATCATTTCGCAACAGAAAATTAAAAAAAAAATCTTACTTGTAATTTTCTAAAAGGTTTGGTGACGGACATGTTAGACAATTGCTATCATCGTCACCATAGCAGGAATCGCACGCATCGTGACAACGGTTGCAAATGGTACCATCAGAAAATTCACCAGCACTGCATCTCTCCGCACCATTCGGCACACACTTCCCTTTCTTATTCAATTCCCAAGTAGGATCACATGATAAGCAAAAGGCGCTGATACATGTTGAACAACCGACAGGACATCTAAAAGAAAATTGTGCAAGAATGAACATAAAATCAACAACAGAAAATGTTTTTTTTTTTTTTTAATTTAACACTCACTTCATACATTCTTTCCTCTTTTTGTCTGCATAATAGCCATTGGGACAAGCATTAATGCATCGACCTTCAAGAGAATAACTTGAAGGATGGCAGGTCACGCACTGTGCCGCGCCGGGACCCTCGCAGGTGTCACATGAAGGCTGACACTTTGCACAAGAGTAATCTTCAGTTTCATAATACGTTGGTGGACATGATGCCAAACATGTTCCGTTGTGTAATACTAAATGGTGTTCGCAGGACGTGCAAGTGTCAGCTTTATCTGAACACGTTGAACAATGTGCGGCACAAGGTCGACATACGGACGACTCACTATCCTCCCAATAACCATCAGGACATTGCTGAAGGCATACAGCCAAATCCGCAACCAGCAAATGAGCTGGAGCGCAAGTTAAACAAGAGTCCTGCCCAGGACCAACACAAGTCTCACAAGATTCGTGACAAGGCCAGCAAACTCCACCCTGATTCGCGAAACTCCGTGGCGGACAGCGGGAAACGCATGCGTCATCAAGTCTATAATGCTTACAAGCTATACATTGCGAAGGTCCTTTTCCATAGCATCCTTGTGCATCGCATTCGGGGTCACATTCGTGCATGACACGCTTGTCATTACTATCGGCGAGGACATTCTCCCCATGCGGAGAAGGGACGTTATGTCCATCGAGTTGAGCTATCGCTTTCTCCGGATCTGAACCGGCTGCGAATAAACTAGGAAAGTTCTGATAATTGGCAAACGCGTCAGTGTTGTAAAAAGAATCCCCGGCGGAATCGTAGCCGTCTGCGGCTGTTGGAAATGCGAAAGGGGGTGCGATCGCTGAAGGTCTTTTACTTCGCTGTCTTACTGGATCGACCGCAGTGCCGTAAAATATTAACTGCCACTTTTTCAGTATACCAGGCTGATTCACATGCCTATTTCCGGCATTTACAATGTGCAAAGTCCATCTACCTTCAGCACGTTCTCCCCAGAAATGCACGCTTAAAAATGGCCAGTCGTCAAAATTGGAACTAACGACATCACGAGGTCGTTCGAACAGAAGAGTTGATGTTGTACCCATTGGGGACGTAAGGAGAATTCGCAGGTTTCCTCTAGGGAAGAACCGCAAGGATATTTTACATTGTACGTGTTCTAAATAACGGACTTCATTCACCGTTCCGCTGCAACCATTTACATCCATGTGAACACTTAGTGTATATCCATAAGAAGAGTCAATAGACTTATCTTCATTAATCTCTTGCGATTTACAGATATGTTGAGGCGGGACCGATATCCACTGCTCTGCTAAATTAACCATTTCTGTCGCATCCATCAAACCATATCCAAATTTATGACTAACTTTCCTTTTAACTCCATTAATTAACCAGCCGGTTTCTTTCTCTAGCGGTTGTGGTCTTGATGTAAGCACTACCAAATATTGCATATCTCTCCAGGTCAACTCAGGATTTGCTTCTAAAGCTAAGGCACATATTCCTGCAGCCAAAGGAGCTGAAGCTGATGTACCAGTATGTTCTACGGTACATATATGATCAGGTCTTAATCGGCCATCCATATCTACTGTTGCAACACTCTTATCGTGTCCAGGAGTACCAGAACTATAAGTAGTAGCCAAAGTAGACGAACATTCCTCAAGATACCACGGTTTATATCCACCTTGAGTAGCGCTTGAAATAGACAAAGTAAAAATACTATTAGTATATCCATCACAATTGCATGAGTCAGTATGTCTTCCACCATTTCCTGAAGCCCAGACAAATATACTGCCTTTTCCGCGACGGCCGCTAGTGACACCATAGATAAACGCCCTGAAACATTTTTCTAATTAAATACTTGTGAAATTTACAGGTTAATCGCATCTTAGTTAAGAAAACAAACCTTCGAGCTAATGGACCAGGACCATCAACAGTTTTGCCATCATCCTCCGGTCCCCACGAAGCGCTATATATATCGATGTGATCTGGATTTAAACCTAAAGCTCTGGCTTCAACAGCATCATTGACTACACCATCTAACATTCTGACTCCTCCTATACTAGCATTGTAAGCTATCCCAACGCCGCAGTACTGATTGTATGCCACTGCTGCAACCTCACCAGCGCACCGTGTACCGTGTTTATTATCGCCATTATCTTGAGGCATAGGGTCATCGTCATTACCATTAATATCCGTCGATGCACTGGGATCCTAAAAATATGATGAGGGTTTGAAATCATGTTTTAGATTAATAAAAATATCAACCGAAATATATACACTTACATAGTTCTGCGCGAGATCGGGATGATTTGTTTGGATACCATCATCTAGGATGGAAACGACAACACCTTTTCCCGTGTATCCTTTTTGCCATGCTGTTGCAACATTCATATCGAGACCATCCTTTGCTCCTCCATTCTACAAAAGTATTGAATTAAGATTATGATCCAAAACATAGGTATCAGTCTTGATTTTTTTATTATTCTATTTATTCCCTAACTTACCAAATACCATTGCTCCTTGTAAAGGGGATCGGGGAAAAAGGGTGAAGGGTTGATGGCGCGGTGCCTCGTCCTATGAGACGGTATTCGACGACTCAGCTGCGACCACAGTGCGCTTTCGCGCTGCGTGTAGTCACGCTTGACTCTCCGCCGCTCGCGCTGCTGTTGGAACCACCGCACCTTCAAAAGAAATAACAAATTAGTTTTACGCACTTTCCAATACCTTGCAATAAAAAAAACATTTGTTTTCTTATGTAGATATTTTAACCACATTGTTGAGGTTTAATTTATCAAAATTTAATCATACAAAGTATTTTTTAATCAATTAAGGACTGAATCTCAAATCCATTTTATAATAATTTTGTATATACATTTAGATGGTAAATCTATGACAAAAGATTATTTTAATGTTTGTTATAATCAACATTTTATCCCTATCAATTTAAATTCATCCGGAAGTAATAAAACACAATAATTTATTCATCGTTTCCTCTTATCGTTATAAAGAAAGTTTTTCCATTACCTTTGTAAATCATTAAATTTGAGTAAACATAGCTAACAAAGTTTATTTAACTACGTCATTGCCATTTAGACATTTGCCTAATAAGGATATCCAAATGTGAAAATCTCTTTCTCTTACGATATAAATTACTATCGATTAACTCCTGTTACTGAACGATTTCTCGAACTATTAAAAACTATTTGATTAGTCCGTACTACTGAATTAATGAGTAACTTTTAACTTCTTAAAACTCCGATTGCATAAAGAAACACCATTTGAAGTGTAAAGCAATTTCAATGCAAAAATTTACAACAAATTGTATAAAATTTGTATTCAATTTACGTACTGCACGTTAGAAAATACGTATACGAGATATGAGAATCGCTGCTCACTTTGTAAGGACAATTTTCAGTCACTTACAAAGAACTGAAGAATGTTATGTGCATTGGCGAACATGCAACTCTTTATATACTTTATTCTAAACAAGTAATCTCCTGTACAGCATTCGGACGGAGCAATTTCACAGTTGTTGGAGAGCGATAGACGTCCGAGGGAGAAACAGCTCGCCCGCGCAATGAATAAAAGCTTTCGACGTTTTTATTTCTGATCCAATTTTTTTTTTATTTTCATTCGAATTCCCGACTATTTAACATTTTTTTTTATAATGATTTCTTATATTTACGTATTTAGGTATTTAAATAAACAAAATTTTTAAGATTTTGTTTAATTAGTATACGCGCCCCGTCCGCTTTGTTGGTTGTAACACCCTCACAGCTCCCTTTCGGGAACGAATATTGTAAAACTCATACTTAACTGACCTCTAAGTAACAACATCTAAATGAGACCTAACATTTAAGTTAACAAAACGTCGAACGCAATACTGTGCAGTGTATATCATCCTAGCTAGATCCACGTTGTTATGGACGGGCATGTTACTTACTGTCAGGTGAACGTCCCACTAGTCTTGTCGCTTCATTAAATTAAGAAAAAAAACTTTCGGAGATCTCGGGTTAAGTCAATGAATCACTAGATATCTCTTACGTACACCTATATAGATTATCCCGACGTTTTTGCGGTAGCCATGCATGGTCACGTGAAAACTACCTGATATGAGGACCTGCAGCTTTTTAATTATTGCTTACACTTCGATCTAAACTCAATGTGCAGAAATTAGATTATATTTATTTGGACTGTCTCAACTAATATTACTTGGCGTATCATAAAAGACATAGAGGAAGTAAATATTTCCAGGTAAAAGATACAGATTCTATAACCATTATCACCACGTCATCAACTATGCGAGAACGTCATTTACCCCTTATTGATATACCACTTTACAGCAGTGTACCATATCACAGCACATCATAAGAAAAATAAATAATGAGTTACTACAATTAACGTAGTACAAGTACAGGACATACCTCCGGCTCATCGTTTAACTTCCGGTGGTGCTCGTGACTAGGTTCCGTAGATCTCTTTTGTATTGCGTGATGTGACAGCAGGTAGTAACCTTTGAGTGAGCCGATCTGAAACAAAACATTGATTTTGATAAAAAAAAAATGGATACATATTCTGGTTATAGGAACTTCTGTCATAAATGATTTGCGGGAAGTAATGAATACTTATTATGGTAACTTAATATTATCATCATTACCCATTATTGATACTGATTTCTATACATTTGTTGCCGATTTTAAAAACTTTTTTGGATTACCTTACAATATACTTATGTCGAAAATAGAACATCTATTTGTTGAGTGCATGACGATGATGAATAGGGATAGAAGTGCAAGTTAATGATTAATAAAAACGTAATATTTAATAATTGTAAAGTAACGAGCGGAATATTTAACTGGGAGCAGCTGTTAGCGCGGATTGATAATAAAATGTCGCGGAGGCATAACGCTTCAATTAATCAGAGTTTAATCAAAGCTGCCGCCGAATAATAAAGGCAGCTAAGACTTATTGCTCGGGGAATGGGTGAATCGATCACACTTTATCAACATTCAGTGTTTCCACGATCGCAGCGCGAGCGCCCCTTAAAACTTCCGCCATTTAATTTTTACTGACTCAGTACCATAACATTGAAACTGGAACACAACTCTCTTGGATTTAATGGAGTTAATATATGATAAAAAAAATTTTTTTCTATTAATATAATATTAATGAAAACATTGTTTACTATTCGGTGATCGGTTTATCATCCTGACTTGTTATCACTTACTATTACATCATCATCATAAGGTGCTCTCTTCAAACTGAAGTTTTGTGATCAGATCACGATACTTAAACCCGGATCACTCTTTTAGTTGCGAAACCATTTCTTCCGCTTGCCATATAGAGTTACAATGTAGAGATAAGGCATTTGTTCATAATACTTGCCCATTTTTTTTTATTCAATTAAGTGACGATGCGTACGGGATGTTCTCGTGATGATGATATGCGCCCGCCCATAGTAACGTAGCGCTGGTTAGGATGGTATTTCCTGCACCACACTGCCCTCATCGCTTTGAGATATGATGTTGAGTCGCGTTACGCCAGCAATTCCACTAGCTACAGCGCCCTTCAAACCGGAACACAGTAATCTTTGCACAGTACTGTTTGTCGGCAGAAATAGACGCTGCGATGGTACTCCACCTAGACGGTCTATGGCAACAGAGACCTACCACCGATAAATTCCTACTGTGATCGATCGATTAGTAAATGACAAAGTGTAAAGTTAAGTGTAAAGTTTAGATAGTTACGGACTACAAAACCATTAAACAGTAATGTGAAAGTATTACTGTTGTTACGGTTTGAATGGCGTTGGAGCTAACGATACTTATCAAGTTACCTGTTAAAGCAATGAGCATATTGTAAATGCTGTGTATATTATTCTAACAAACGCCTTGTTAAAGGCAAATGTATCATATGCTATCAGGTTAACAGCTCGCTCTTGTACCTTCATGAGATAGAAAATAGAAACTATAGAGATGGCTTTTATTAATAACTTAACTATTTTCATAATAATTTAAATTCGTTGATTGCATTGGCCGGTGAATAAAAATCTAAACAAAAATACTTTCGGGCATTTCCGTTCGAAATAATGGGAGGTCATGATCATTAACCGAAGCTACGTCGAATTGTGTTAGGTCGTTTCGGCAATAAAAACTGTATTTTGTGTGCATTATATGTGTGATTTATTGCGAAACCCATCCGGTTCAAATATGAGCGGCGGGTGCGGGCCCCATACAATTTGAGTGGTGCTTTCAACGGCCTGCGATAAGCGCACAGCACGCGAACCTTATCGTCGCGATCTTTACGATTTATATACGTAAAAAAAAAATCAAAAAATTTCTAACCGGTTTATCGCTAATTGAATTAAGAATTTCATGACTTTCAGTGACGTTATTCGTATGATTATTTATTAAAAAAATCCTTTCATATTAGAGGGCGGAATGTTAAAGTTTTAATACGCTAACGTTTTTATTGGAGGTAGTAGAACACTTACGTCGTAACTATATAAGGCTAGCTAAAATTGGATATGGTACACAACTACATGATGCTTCAAGATTCATGTGTGGCCTCTTAACTCAAACCATAGCAAAGTAATGTTTATCGGTTGCAATAGAAGCTGCGGTGGTACCTACGTAGACGATCTCCAGCAACAGAGAACTACCAGCAAAATTTTTTAATAAATTGATAGAAAACTTTTAAAAAATTTTAACACTTATAATTTTCTCTCTTTTATCATCTCTTTACACGACAACAAAGCGTTTCTTTTTGCCAAAATTTAAAACTATATTCGCTTCCTCTCACTAATACCATAAAATACAAATATTAACTGTCTAGCACCGTCGACCGATCGCTTTGTAATACGGAGGACCCAGATGCATGTTGTTCTAATTGTCAACATCTTCGGCCTTACAGTCATTTAAGATCACATAAAAACTAATCCATTGTCAACGAGAAAATATATTTGGTGCGACTAAAATTGTATTTAATAAAAATTTTTGCTTTAGTAGCTCGCTGGCCTAATGGTTAGAGCGTGCGGCCTTCAATCCGAAGGTCGCGGGTTCGAATCTCGGCATGTACCAATGACTTTTAAGTTATGTACATTTGTGAATTTTAGTAACAACAGCGAAATACAAATAGGGGAGAAAAAAAAAAAAAAAAAAGTCCCCAAAGATTCCCAAAAAGAGGGTTGATGTCAGGCAGGCGGCCGGTCGTAAAAAGTTTAGCCAAAACTATTTACAACATGTTTGGTAATGAAGAACATGTTGTGCCGACCCTACATAAAGTGGGACCAGGGCAGGAGAAAGAGAGAAAAATTTTTGCTTTCTTTAAGTTAAAAAACAAATAAAAATGTTATCTTAATAACGCTACAGTTAATAGAACTTAATTCCGCAGAAGACGATAACTCTTAAGATGTAGACTGTCTCGTTATTTCTAGTGTCAGATAAATCTGAGCAGTTTGTCGCAAGCTTCTAACTGTTCGTTAGTTTTTCATAGTCTCAAGATGGAACTTTCACGTGTTTACCTAAGAAAAACTAAGGCACTGGCTCCTATGTGATGAAATGCCGTAGTAAAAATTAAGGTTGTGCATTGACCGATGAACTTTTGTTGTATTCGTAAGAAATATGATCATTGTTATCATCATCTCAACCGATAGACATTCAGTGATAAACACAAGCCTCTCGAAAGTTATTCCACAAAACATTACAGAAAAATATGGCGTAAATAAAAATAATTGAAATAGAAGATAACTAATTAGATGTCATACTACTTGATTCCCTGTCAAGTTAATAAAAAGGTAAAGTATGATCTTAAGACAAAGTATACTTACAGTTCCAGAAAATTACTTGGCTTTCAAGCGACGAAATATTAAATTTATATGGACTAGATACATAAAATACTTTGTGAAAATTAAGTATTCTCAGTTAACATTCTAAATATTAAGTAAATAGCTATTCCTCGCTCGCTTTGCTGGCCGTAACACCCCGAACTTCCTTTGGGGTAGAATTATTGTAAAATCCGTTTTTAGCGTACCTATACTCGGTAAAAATAATATTTCTATCAAAAGTCTCCAGGCCTTATGGTTCCTTGTTACAATCGCAGCAATTATCACAACCGATGGAAGCCCACAACTGGACATAGGTGTGCTATAAGTTATTGCACAAAACACGGTATTGCGCTGCTTAAGTTTAGACGAAGCCAATAATAAACAACGAACGTAATTCAATGTTGTGTTTTGGAAAAAACAAAGAAAATATACTCGTATATATACACTCGCGTGCAACTGAATCGACCCAAGCTATATATTGGTATAAAAGTCTGATTTAACAGAAAATGGCTTATCCGATTTTCTTGTTTTTTTTTTGTTTATGAGACTAATCTTTTCTCTAAAAATACTTTCCTAAGGAGAAAAATCGGTTATTGATAAAATTTTATTTGGAGAGAAACGCATAAAAAATAAGAAAAATTAAAAAGTCAACATAATGAATAAATTTTTTTTTTCATAAAAGTAAAGAAAGTTAAAATCATCAATACTTTGTATTACCTCCTCTTGCTTTTATAACGGATTGCATGCGATTATTCAGGGACTTTATAAATTTTTTGATAAAATCTTGAGGTATGATATTCCATTCTTCCTCTAGCGCAGTTTTAAGCACGACGATGCTTGATAGAGCCAGAGCCGTATGTCTAACTCGTATCCTCCGTTTGAGCTTGTCTCATAAATGCTCAATGCGATTCAGGTCAGGATTAAGGGCTGGCCACATCATCGTCTCAATTTCCACCTTATCAAGAAATTGGCGAATAATACTCCTATGTACCCTGCATAAGGTACAACATGATCGAGGAGAATGTTTTCCACGTACTTTTGAGCTTTCAGACCCCTTCTCTGGCCGCTACCAGGCGCGAAGACAAGCTCGGTTTTCCCTTCATATGATATTCTAACCTACATCATGATTGAACTACCGCCATGTGATACTGTTTCAGCGAAACAGCATTGCGAGAACTATTCCCTTGGACGCCTGTGTACTTGGCCTCTTCTGTCGTTGTCTTGCGTTGCATGGAGCTGCATTGCTCAATAGTCCAATTGAGGTGTTCCCGAGCAAATTGAAGTCCGGCTTGACGATGAGCTGCGGTCAGTTTCGGGCCTCTGGCTGGCCGCTTTGGAGTTAAATTGGCTTTCATCAGGCGTCTCCTAATTGTCCACTGACTTACAGCTACTCTTCGAAACCTTCTGAGCTCCTGTTGCACATCAACGCCCGCGAGAAAATGAATTCTCAACGAAGTTGAGACAATGAAGCGGTCATCCGTCTCAGATGTGCTCTGGTGTTTGTTGGTTTGTGGTCTCCGAATGAAGCCACCAGTCTCTTGAAACCTTCTGTATATTCGATAAACAACCGATTGCCTCATTTTAAGTTCACGAGCGACTGGCCGTTGATTATCGCCCACTTGCAACAAAGCTACAACTTGGGCCGCTGCTTCTGAGATAGTGTCCATTGGATTGCGATTAAAATACTGGGAGCTTAAGAAAATGTGTAGCTTTCAACATCTGATAAGTAACTGATAAAGAATATGGGTCACGTGAGCTTTTATACGTGATTTAGTTCTGCAACTTGCGGCTACCGCAATCAGCAATGTCTGTAACGCTCATGTTTGATCGTACTTATTTAAAAAGTTTTGTCATAGTTTACTTGAAAATTGTTGTATTATGAAAAAAAATATCTTCTTTAAGTTTTTTATCTTCTTCTATAAGTTAATTTATTTTCATTAAGTCTTTCGAATAAAAAAACTTTTAAATAAATCGCACAAGCCGTTTTCCGAAAAATCAAACTACCAATATACGGCTTGAGTTGATTTAGTTGCACGCGAGTGTATATACTTAACATTAAGCAGTAGTTTAAATCAAGATGTTACAACTCTTATTAAGTTGATAAGTAAGGTTAACTAAATCAAGGACTAGTGAATCAAATCTAATACTGTTTGTAATAATCAACACGCATGTTTGTCCGAAGGAGGAGCTTAAGTATACCAAACGCGTCTAATAAGCCTACGAGCCTAGACCGGACTAGTTCAAATTGAATAACGGCGGCAAACAAGCCGAAACATGTTTAAGATAGCGCCTGGGTTAATTAAATCTGGAAATTAATACAGGAATAGTAACTAATTAGCAACTTGGCTCAACTTCCGCCGGCGCTCGAAGTCAGCACCGAGTGCGGAGCATTTCGGATTTCCGCTTACATTCGAGACCTTACACAAAAGTTGGCATTTGATTAAACCGCTTGTCAGTCACACCATGAGATACAATTTAACAGTATACCCTTTACTTGACAACAATATATAATTGTAAGCACTTAAAGTACTTCCGATAGACGGATTCGACTCGGCTGAGCAGCTTTTGGAAAACTCAGACATCCTCACCTCGCAAATACCCCTATGTCTCCAGACGAAAGTCTTTAACCAGTACGTCCTCTCTACTTACGACGCAGAGACATAGCACTTGACCATCTCGCTGGTTCACCGATTCAAAGTAGCACAGCGAGTGATAGAGAGAGCTGTTTGGCATTTCTCTAAGTGACAAAATCCGGCACGAAGAAATTCGATAGAGAATTAGAATCTGCAAGCTGAAATGGCACTGGGCTGGCCATGTCTGTCGTATCAGTGACGATCGATGGGGGAAAAAAGTCTAGAGCGGAGGCCGTCCTCCCTCCAGATGGACCGATATCATCAGAACGCTCGGAAGTAGGTGGATGCGGACGCTGAGGAACGCATTTGGTGTAAGACAGTGGGGAAGGCTTATATATAGCAGTAGATATACAAAGCTTGATAATGATGATGAAAGTACTTCCTTTATTGTTAAAGGTCAAATAGTTTTGTTTAAAAACTTGACCACGACGGGTTTATTCGAATAAGTAAATGTTGACTTTAAACTTCATTGACAAATGACCACAGGAAATAGAGGGTCTGTTCGCTATACAAATGGATAGAAGATAACAAACCCAATCGAATGTATTTAAATGAAGCCCAAGGCATATCTACAGTAGCATTCCGATTCATTAAACTTAACTGAACAAGCTTTTGTTGTTTAGTGGATAAACAATTCTTACCTTTGATATTTTCTTTACTGTTTAATACTAGAAAGCCACTAGAGTGGAAAAGTAATTGTTAAATTTGTTTTATATTGTTCAGTTTACTGATTGTTTACACAACACAAGTTCTATTACATAACGCAACGTCAAAGTTGTCCGTTAATATTAACTGATACAGAAACATTGTAAATAATAGTAGAGATGGTTTTAATGTATTGATATATAAATACAATCGAAAATCGAAATGTGATGCTGGTGTAGAATGCTGAGGATATACTGGACGGAACGTCGCACAAACGAGTCAATCCTCTAACAGTTGAACATAACAACACGGCTCTCAACAATCTGTAGGCAGAAAGTCCTCAAATTCTTCGGACACACGGTCAGGCGAGACCCAGACAGTCTAGAAAGGCTGATCATTACTGGTTGTGTGGAAGGAATGAGAGCGAGAGGGCGGTATCCTACAAGATGGACACGCACAACTCAGGACGCTACGGGAGCTACCCTACAATCATCCATCCAAATGGCGCAAGACAGAAATGTCTGGAAAGCAATGGTAGCCAGGGCAACGCACCATAGTCACGTTCCTCAGTCATGAGGTTACGACAAAGAAGATATAAATACAGAGAGAGAGAGACGAACAAGACATTCACGTAATAATAACTGATACGCTTTGCCAATATCACGTGACGCCAGTTAGGACAACACACTCACCACGACATTATGCACCGTCATCGTCTTAGGACCTAAGAAATCTAGTTACCGAAGTACTTTCACTAGCTATCACGCTCTTCATACCAAAACACGGTAATGTTACTGTTAACTTAAACGGTTTCAAAAGAGACTTTCCATCAATAAATGTATAATCTAAGTTATGTGTAGAATGTTTATAAGTTCAATAGTTTTCAACCTGTCATTTTATAGTGGCCTACGGCAAACTGCATACGTAACGACACACAAACAAACGGTTAAATCAATAACACGCTATCAACGGTATGAATATTCGAGTATAGCAATTCGTATTCATTGTACTTCACCGAGCGAAATAACTTTCGGTACGGAAGCGTAAAAATAAACCGCCGTGTCAGAATCAGATATGCATGCAATTTTATACTTTGCTGCGATTGCTTTAGTGTATAATATGGCGGCGCATTTTTAAAGTTACCTCTCCCTCCTATTCTTCGAATACTCCGCAAACGCGGGACCGTAGTACGGAGTCTACGTGACTGAAGATTTAGACGTACTGGGAACGTTGCCGGAATATTCCTAGACCGCTTCCGTTTTACATTATCTATTTTGCATTACATCTAACAAATATTATTAATTCATCCAACATTTACCTCAGATTTATTTCTTTAATCACATAACCCTACTAATATTATTAGATTGCAAGATAAATGGAAAGGAAAAACTTAAAACGGAGTGAGATCTTCAGTTCGCGGCGACGGAAATCCTATGACTGTGTAGTATTTTTTTTTTCTTTTAACAATGTTATTAGTCAGTTTATATATAATTTAATTAAATAATTTTACAGGTTTTACGTTAATTCTTTCTGTATGGATCGACAATTTGAATTAGTTGTCAAAATGAATTCTAAAGTGAGCAAAGCCATGAGTGAAAGCTAGTAAGCAACAAAGTTCTCTTTTACCTTTTGTTAGGACAAAGAAATATTTGCATGGAACTACAGAGGAAAGAAAAGAATTAAATGAGACTGCTTCTGGACGAGTCAGGTTCACATCACCGGTCGGAACGCGCCCACTGGTAAAGCATAAACCTCCCGTCCCTAAAGGACATCTACTCTAATCGGTCGACCTGGTGAGATTTCTGTCAACACTACGTCTGCAAGTAGGTGTTAATGATGAACCTTATTTCTTCTTCGGCCATCAGACAAGATAGGCTTAATGTTACGTGTTTAGTGATTCAGATTCAAATTTGCAGGTAATAAAAACGTTTAAAATTTATATGAACATTTGTTCCCGATCGAGTCGTGCATAGATAGAGGGAGAGCTCGACGTCATGAGGTAACCCTAACGAATATCACGCGGCAACCGCAACATGACGCGAGTTTAATTTGCGACACGCGACAAATGCTTGTGCAGTCGCGAACAAATTGAGTGCGGTCGGCGGCGGCGTTGCGGCAGTTTTATGCAACGTTGCTCCAGATAACAAGCTATTTGTGTATCTGACGTTTAAAATGTAAATAATTTAAAACTAGTTTCGCTGATCTACAGAAAAGATCCATCAATTAACGCATCTAAAAGTTTTATACGCACATGAAAAACCCAGACAAGTAAAAGTAATACGAATAACGAAAGTAAAGCATTCCTTCCCGATAGTTTATCTGGGCGGGAATGTTCGTGTTGTTAAAAGGAAAAAAAAATTTATTAGTAGCATAAATATTAATCATAACCATCATCATTATCACCAACAGCCCGCGGCAATCTACTACTAGACATAGGCCTCTCCGAAGAAACGCCACTTAGGCCGATCGTCGGCTATACGTACTCATTTGCTATAAATAAAGATTGATGGTGCATCCGAGCTAATTACACATCAACATAAGTACACATACATAATTAAATATTTTTTAAATCCTTTGTATTATTGAGTAAACGTCTATAGATCTCTTGTTTAGAATTTACTTCAGAAACACCAACTAAAAGAGTACCTTTAGGTTTGTAATTATATAAGAAATTGATTTTACTAAAATTAAAATCAATTATAAATAGAAAGTCAAGTTTATCACCTTAGGAAAAGATAAACAAGCGGAATATGAAGACAGAATGGAGGATCGAAAAAAAACAACTTCCTCTTTGTAAGTCCCTAATAAGCCCACTTTCGCCTCAATTTAACAGATTAATTACATTAACACTTAATGTTACGACTATAGTTATAATTAAAAAGCATATCTTTTTTCCAAAGTATGCTATTAACTGTCCTGATCTTATTGTAGTATTGTTAATATGAAATTTTCTATTTTTTTCTTCCTCTTCATCAGCATAACCTTAATCATGACTATCTTCACTTCTCTAAATTCATACAAAGCTTTTAGTCAATTCACAATTTTTATTTAAATTTTCAGTTAAGCTTTTTACGGCTATATTTTTACCTGTTATTTATAGCCGCGTCAGCAAAAGTCAAAAGCTCTCACCCCTGAAGTGGAATTTGGAAACTTTCTATTTACCTGGCATGTGAATAAAATCTGGCGCTGTTCAGCCAGTTAGTAACAGTAAATCAAACGTGGACAGTTTTTAATCGCGTGATTTAGTTATTTTTTATCGTTTACATTTTTATTACTAGATAATTTCCAACCAAGAAAATAAGTTTAACTTTGTAAACTACTATATCCTAATTAAATAATTTCATTAACGTCGAAAACGTTTTATCTAAATCAAGCATTTAACTTTAGATGTTTCACTTAATACCAACGGTTCCGGTACTTCAAACAAATGTCATAAATTTTTAAATAATAAATCTAAAATAAAAAAAAATGCAGAATAATTGTCTATAACTGACACGAATATTATGTTCACTTATAGCCTTCTTGGTTCTTCATTAACGTTGTCACAATCAAGAGGTTCTTGTTTCGAGGAATTTACGCAAGCTTCAACAAACACACCGAACATTTAATGCTGAAGTAGTCTCGATAAATTATTTATCAACAAAGTTGTTACTTTAACTATACGTAAAGTAAAAAATGTGCGAGGGGTAGAAAAGTTTTGCTCTTAGAAATATACAATAAAAGGTAGACTTTAAAGCCTGACTAACGTTCAAATAAAGGAAATATGTCAAGTATTGTCTGGTCCACAATCGCGGGGTCCCCCGTCACGTGTCACCGGGACGAGCACAATTGAACAAAACGCTGCTCAATGTTCGCTTACTGCACGAGTTTATTGTTAAAAAACGTCTCCCGGCCACCGGCTGAGAGCTCTCTTAGAAACCATTCTCCACGGAGAAAACCACGACTTTAAACAAATTTGATTTGACAGCCTTACAAAAAGATGTACTGGATATTTGATATTTAAATATATCTTGACGATAGCGGTTTTTGCAGCGACTATTCTAATACTTGACAGTACTAAAATAACCGAGACAAGTAGGACATTTTTTTACAAGGTTTCTGACGGCTCTACTGTTTGTATTAGCACTGCAATGCTCGCTTTAAGATTATCTTAACATCATCTCAACCGATGGACGTCCATTGTTAGTGTCTTGTAATGTACTCCACAAGATACAGTCAGGTTTTTTTTAAAACCAATAAATCCCAGTGATTCATTTGATGTTGTCTGTCCACTCAGTGGAGGGAGTGAATACGCTAGGCATCCCGGTGAAGAGTCGCTATTTCAGCACTTAAAATTCTGAATATCCATCGATTCTAACAGCTTTGTACCTTACCCATTGCGACTTTATTTATTCCATACATTTACAACATAAACATTAAAATAACATTATGTTGATGCACTGTAATCGCCGATTAAGCAAGATCTTTACACAGCGGTTAGTGCTATGTAGTGTATATAGTATATTTACAAAGCTTTATATACCCATATGCTTAGAGATATAACATCACAAAATAACCTTTTGATTCCTCAAGTCACAGGCCCCATTCGTACCAAAATACATATAAGTTCAAATATCGGTACTTGATGACAGATATGAGTGCTATCTACGATGCGAGATTCCCAACTACTTGCGGAAGAAAAAGCGCACATAAAATTAAATGTTCTATACCCTGGTGATAGTGATAAGCAAACTGATTAAAGTTTCCGGTGTTGCGTTTCGTGTGTGATGATTTTTAAAATGTTATGTTATATACAACATCGAAGTTTAACAGAAGATTGTGTATAAACGTTTTTACAAAAAATATAGCTGAAAAGTATTGTATCATAGAATGCACTAAAGAACTGAAAAAATAGAAAAGAATCTGAAAACATCGTTTGGACTTCCGGCTACTGGGCGTCGTTTAGTTTTTAACAAGGGAGAAAGTCACGAAGTGAGACATTCTCAAAAGTCGTCAGGTGGAAAGCTCTCCACCATTTCTTTTGAGCGGACGCGAGTAAAAGCAGTTTAACAAAGTCTAGTTAGGCTACACCAGTAAATTTATTTGCACCGGAACTAGACTTCATTTAAGAGTATTACGATAGAATCTTAATGATGTGTTTAAATGATAACTGTGTAATTATTAATGCAAAGATGGAAAAAAATACGACTGTCATTAGAAGTATGAGTGGAGATCCTCGAAGGATGCGAATGTCCAGTAGTGGGCGTTTATCGACTGGTGATGATGAATAGTTAATGCCAAGACTTTTTCTTATACCATACGATGTATGTAAAAACGTAATTTGAGTTATTTTTTGTAAGAAAAACTTCTAAATTTTATACAACAACAACTATAATGTGAGATATAATAAAAAAGTTGCCCTTTTAGTAGTATTTGATCAAATTTAGATTTCTACTTTATTATCAAAATTAAAACTTGGTCAGTGATTAATATTTTAGTCACTTAAATTAACGCTTTAAGCTGCCACAGTTTTAACTTTTATTTGGATAAAACATTAACAACTGACGATTGTAAAAATATTAATATTTTTGTTAATTAGCAGTTAAGATAAAAAACTATATATATATATCCAGAAACATGAACGATACCTATATCCCGTAGGTTACTTTCAAACTTACAATTTTCAGAAAATTTTGGTTAATCCATATTGAAAATTGATCTAGATCATCGTTAAAAAGAAGCTTCAAAATTTCATGTGATATTGCATACTAATGCCTGTGCAGTCAACCGCTGGTAGACTAAGCTGGCAAAAGACTTATCACTATAGTTGAGGATATTAATTTTTTAACTTACTACATATTAAAACTAGGTGTTCCTCGCCCGCTTTGCTGGCCGCAACATCCTTTGTCTTCTTTGCTGAGTTTGACAAAATAACTGCTTGATTCCGAATAATAATTTCATACGACATAACCACTATATTTTCGTAGTAAGTCCCCAAGCAAAAATATTCTTATTTAACGTGTACGTGAACCATAATTGAATGTTAGAGCAATTACACAAAGAGCACAAAGCACCATCGCGTGTAAACATGTTCCTATCGTGCCACCCCATAGTACGTGCGGGGTAAATAACACAAGTTTACATGTAGTTCATAAATAATGAAATCATCGTACACGTAACCATTTCTAACATCACCTTTTTGTATGTACGTTGACCGTATATATACATGTACACATATCCGGCACACTCTTGGGATGAGTTACCTTCAATCATATCCATTTATTGGATGCCTGAAAATAGATCGCTTTGAGCGGTAATATCGCGCTATTTCTGTATTTGGTTTTCAATCCGTTTTTACTCTCACATTGATCTTTTCTAATTACACTATGTATGTAGTAATAAATAAATTAACATAGTTTAGATAATGTTTAAAATACGGACTGAAGAATAATTGAATATTTATAAATATGTGCTGTACGTATCCTTGATTTCACATCATATATTTGTTATACTCTTTGTAGAAAATGATATCAGTGGCACAAGTTAATTAAATGCATCTGAATACTCTACCACTGTGTACTTTATATAGGAAATGTTCAATATTATTGTAACTGATGGTGGGTAAGCTGAAGACCGTCTACATAGGTACTACCATGCATCAAGTATTTCTTCCGCTAAACGTCATTTCCGGTTTAAAGAATGTGTATCTGTGAAGGCGTCGAGAACAAAGCGGTGCAGTGTTTATCGTTCCAACTAATGCTATATTGGGCAGGTGAACATGAAATACAGATATACAAAACAATCAGAACATTTCTAGTAAAGTATTCATTTTGTTAATTGAAACCGAAATTACTAGCAATGTTAAATTGTTCCGCGGGTAATTGAGTGCACTTAGTGAAATGAAAACGGTGCCGTGACCGCAGCGTGGAATTGTACGCGGCCGGCAGATCGGGGGAGGAAGGAATTAAAAATTAGACCGTAATAATAATACAAGAGTTTAACTACGCCGGTAACTAGTGAAATTACCGCGGTAACGAGACTTGAAATCTTATATCTAAAGGCACACACACACTGTGTGTAACACTCACCATCAGTTGAACATATCGGTTGTCTTATCGTTTCGTTGAATAAAAAAATTTTTGCGACTGTCTCGAAGGCGGACCTTAAGTTGCTAAATACGGCGCAAGATTGCGCCAACTCCCTGGCCGCGTACCCTGTCGCATTCACAAGTGCCAGCAGCTCTGCCTGGTATAGGGTGCAGAAGTTGCCGTAGATAGGGAATTAACCAGACAGGAAAATCAACATCGTAATTTGAAAGCTTACCAATAAGCAAAATCCTCTATTTATGCTGAGTCCCGGAATCGAACTAAGTACCTATACGTTATAAGGCAAGCGGTTGGCCGCTGCAATGCGGAAGGATGTATGTGTACAGTGGAATTATGTCAAAGGTATAAAATGTCGAAACTTCTACTCAGTTAGAGGCCTTATATTTTTCCCGTACAAACGCTTCCGTTCCCTCTCTCACCGTTGGGATGGTGTTTTTATTATAAACACGAAGCCGTGAAATATTTACGGAATGTCAGGGAAATGTGCTTGGTAATGTTTGCTGACCGTTTGTGTTAGAGACGTATTATTTGCCGAGCACACCGACGGAGCACAAACGGAAGTGTGTGCATTCGATCGAGAGGCTATATGGAGTAGTGATTTCAGTCGGACTTGACGCTTTGTTCTCGTGTACCGATACCATTAATCGTATTTCGTCTATGCACATATTATTATGCATGAGATCAGTTAGCAGTAGAATGACATACTGTCCCACAGGACGAGTTGTGCCATTGTCGTTGAACTAGAGGCTTAGTGACACCAGCCTATCGTGAAATGTTTTAAATAGAAAATCTTGTGGGTTTATTCGTGGACATATCCACGTCCCCTCGAAGGTAACTACGGAAAGATATATTCCCTAAGTAAATTAAAAATATGATACGATGAAAATTAACAACGGATATTTATATTATTGCAGGTAAATGATAGGCTTCTGTTGCCGGAGACCGTCTAGTTAGATATCAACCATCCCAGCTCTTTTTCTGCAGCCAAACAGTATTGTGCAAACATTACTTTATTCCGGATTGGAGGGAGTTGCAGTTAGTGAAATTACTAAGAAAACAAAAGTTAACATATTATATCTCAAGGTGACGAGCACAGCGTCGTGCTGTGCATACCATCACAACTAGCGCCACGTTGTTATGTGCAGGCGTATTGCTTACCATCAGGTGAAAGTCTCGCTCTTCTCTTAGCTTGTAAAAAAAAAAAAAGAGATATAAGAAACACATTTATTGTAATATCTATTGATAGACTTAATGGATCGTATAGTAATTATCTGAAAATTGATAAGATTTAGACTTGAAGCAGATACATCTAAATATAAAACTCAATTGAAAATGTTCAGGAAATGATTACTACTTTGTTTTTTTTTTACATTGTATACAGTTTAGCATTTATAAAATATTTATCCCTTTCGTGGTAGATTTATTTGAATACAACTTGACCTCGAGACAAAAATAGAAATTAATTCTGTTAAGTAGTCTGTTATCGTTTATTTAAAAGGTTCAGTTTATGTAAATGTAAAGAAAAGCTGTCAATCCTAACAATCTTAGTTGACGCGTTTTTTTTTTATATAACGAACCAAGCCGTCCACCTGATGGTGTATGATACGCCTGCCCGTAAAAACATGGCGCTAAATAGAATGATATACACTGCATCACATTGCGCTCGTCGCCTTCAAACATAAGATAAGTCTCGTTACCGTAGTAATTATACTCGCTACAGTGCCCTTCAAACGGGAACACAGTAATGTTTGCACACTACTGCTTGGCGGTAAATATAGGAACTGCGGTAGTACCAAAGTAGACGGTCTGCAGCAACAGAGACCTACCGCAAGTGATATTTCAGTGTTTAATAATATTCAGTATTATTTCAGCAAAGAAATAGTTTTAGACGTGAACGGATGTGAATAATGTATTGGGGCGCAATCTTATTTTTTCTCAGTGAAAGACCGGAAATAGGTGTAGCAAGTCTGATTCGCTCACAGTATACAGAGAGCGGGAGCAATAAAACACAGCTCCAGGAGACGCAGGTGCGGCGGCCGAAGAGAGGAGTGAAAAAAATCTCATTCCTCCACAACAAAGGGAAGCCAGACGTCTGCTGTAGGATTACTACGCGTTGTGTAAACTAACGGACAGACAAATCATAATTAAAAAAGCAAAAACAAAGAGATGTCTCATTATTATGTGTTTTGTCGACTGAACCGATTTCCGGTGACTTGTTAGACAGAACTCATAGACATAGTAAAATATGTTAAGCTAAGTCAAAGGTTATTTTAAGGCT
The DNA here is from genome assembly GCA_029034505.1 of Ornithoptera priamus. Classification (NCBI taxonomy): domain Eukaryota; kingdom Metazoa; phylum Arthropoda; class Insecta; order Lepidoptera; family Papilionidae; genus Ornithoptera; species Ornithoptera priamus. Next base: position 2,561,516 of record JARDWD010000686.1, read on the forward strand.
TTCCTACTTTAAGTTAGATGCATAATTAATTCACTTTATTTAATTATTACGCTTATAATATAATTTGTCGAAAGCGTTTCAAAATTATTATTTCACAATGATTTTTATTACTATAAAATAGTTGTGTTAAGTTTTTTATAAACGTCTAGGTAAATATTGTCGCTATACAGCGGGGCACATTGCTCGAAGGACCGATAGTCGATGGGGTAGTAAGGTGCTCGGGTAGTGACCGGGTACCAGTAGAAATAATGTTGGGAGGCCTCCCACAAGGTGGACAGACGATCTGGTGAGAATCACGAGAACCCACTGGAATCGAGCAACGTGGAACCGATCGATGTGGAGATCTTTGGGAGAGGTATACGTCCAGCAGTGAATGTCTATCGGCTGATGATGATGATGATTTTACTTTTAAGAGTGCTGTAGTGGTGAATCTCTATTTATAACTGTATATGTTAGCCGTCAAAACGACGAGTATAAGATGATGCAGTATCAAGATCTCTGCTAGCACCACCTATTTTTAAACGGGAATATTACTCCTCATAATACAAATAACCTTTATATTTTATCGTTTACTTAAATAAAATATGTTAATATTTACATATTCTTACTTTATGTAGTGTAAAATAAATTAAATTTTTTATAATATAATTATTATGCAGAACCTTAACAATAATGGGGTAGTCTGAGTTTTTATGACCCTTATTATAGCCCGCCTTACCCTACTACTATTGCCTGTTCCTATACTTTTAATGCTCGATTTTCAGTGTGTGTTACATTTAATAGCACACAGTGTTATAAGGGTAAATCCTTCTTATCCCGATAAATCTGGCGACACTACCCATAACTCAGGGCAGGGGGCGGCCAGGTGGCGAGTTGAGATAAAGTACCGACGCTGCGCTACATCCTGTGATTTAGATATGACCTTCTGAACGCAATCTGCATTAGTAACAACCCGAGGGGTTGTTTCCGGCACCACATTTATTTCTATTCTATTTGTTCATTTAAACGCCGTATTCAACTTATCGGACGCTTTGAAAGTAATAAAGGGTGTTACGAATGTCCGAATATAAGCAGATGAATCACTCTTTATTACTGAAAGTATGATATATGACGACAAGTGTGAAATATTAACGGTACCCGTTCCATAGTAAGCTTCCACATGATTTCATCATAAAATAACCATCAATATTTGCAAGGTTTTGTGACAAAGTGTAAAGTCGGCTTAACCCAATTAATTTCGCTAGCCTTCAAACCTGAATGAAGTAATTTTTTTATTCTAGGAAGCGACTAAATGTGCGGGACAATCACCCGTTAGAAAGTGATACGCCTGTTTATAACAACGCGCTAGATATAATGATATATATTACCACAATATCCTCGTCACCTTGAGCCAAGCCATTTCACTAGCTACATCGCCCTTCCAACCGAAATACAGTACTTGTATTAAGTTTAGCGGCAGATATAGGGTGTTCGGTGGTACCTACCGAGATAAATCTCCATTAAAGAGAGACCTCCCACCAGTCGTTGAATGTTTTTGAAAATGAGCGACCTCAAACGATGGTTAATACGTTAATTTATATAATAAAGGTTTCAGTAGTAGGTTCGGCTTAAGCAAGTGTTATTCAGAGTTTGATCTAATTAGTACTATAAACAATTTCTAAGCCGTAGCTCTTGGCCAAACGCCCGCATGCTAACGCAATTATCTGCCTGCTTCCTCTATTTTTGTTGGAGTTCGCTAAAACATTTTACCCTTTACCGACTTTATTTACGTCCGAGGTCAATTTCATTTGTTATCGAAAATTAGTCCGTAAATTAAACGCTGTAAAGCTTCTACTTCTCATACATAAACGTCTGATAAGTTAGAGACTGAAAGCTACTGTAATAATATGTGAAGTAATAGTTTAGGAGTGTGACTACATTCGCGGGCTGGTAAAAATAGGACTGAGGTAAACTTTGCCTGTTGTAGAAAGAAATTGACTGAAAAGTTTCAGGTTCGCAGGCTTTGAAGGTGGATGCTCTCATTACCCACTAAGCGAGCCTCAGTAAAACGACAAGTACGAAATGGTTACCTCGTAGAAAAGTAAGGATGCTAAGGAGGGATGTGCATAGGCTTATGTGGTTAGTGCAAGAAGGCTTAGTGCGTTCCGTAGAAGATCCCAAGACTTCAAGACTGAGGATGGCTACCGAAGGAGTTTGAATGGGTACAAATCTAACATAAACTTGTCTTCCCCCCGGAAGCAGGATATCTTTAGAAGAATAACCTACGATAAATAGAAGGGTTTGACTACATGCCCTCTTGTCCCTTAATAAAACTCAGTATCTTTACATCAAATCATTAATGTTCAGTTTGGAGTTATTATACCCTATGTTTGCTGTTCAGCAGTTTCCATTTACCTCAGCAATTACTGGTAATAACGGCGTATTAGTCAAAATTCAAACTTGGTTATAAAATCCAATTTTTATTATGTTAGACATAGTATTATATAAATATGAAATATCCAGTCTTTAATGACATTGTATGTTAATGTCTAAGTAAATCTATGAATTCTAAGTCAGTTTGTAACTCATAGCAAGACTAGCGAAGTATTTAGTTTACCACAAACGAATCTCACTTTTAACTGTTTCCGGGTGGTTATTCATATGTAATAAAGTTGCATTGTAATCGGTCAATCATAAAAATGGTAGACAATTTTTTTTTAAATGATCGACAAAAGTACGTTCACATATCATACTACGTACTAAGCTTCGCTGTCTTGGGACGTGTGATATATAAAGTCTAGTTACTTCAGTACATAACAAATATATGTATGTAGCATTTAATTATACAGTAGTTGCGTATAAAGTAGGAAAGTATGTTTAAAATTGACGTAAGGGGAAATAATAGAGTACATTCATCCATTAGGTAGCAACATTATCTCTGCCGCCCAGGGGTGCAATAAGCGATTACTCTCCACTTCGGGGCCCGCACGGGGCGGCCGCGGCGTGTTCAAACAAGTTTTAATGGCCGACGGCACTTGCGCCGCCAACTTAGTTCGGCTTTAATTGTAGCTTCGCCAAAAATTCCACTAAGTGAAGACATTCCAAAATAAATACTTTTGATATACGCTTTCCCAGATGGAGTTACACGGACGGAGTAAAATTTGCGATTAGAACTACAATACCATCATCATCACGATCATGAGATGAAACTTTTTCGGTATTCAGGTGCTACTCTTCAGCTTATCTTTAACTAATGGTGATGATATTTTAACTGATAGCAATGCAATATTAGGAACTTTTTCGCGCTTCATATTGTTTAGAAATTATTTAAAGTTTATAATAGGTCCAAATCATCAGAGAAACATGACGTTGTTAAATAGGTAACATTTATGAAACTAAACCACAAATATTTTATAGCAGCAAACTTAATTTTTTTTATACAATTAAGCGACGAGACGAGCAGGACGATCACCTGATGATAAGAGATACGCCCGCTCATAACAACACAGCGCTCGTTAGGATATTATATAATGATCCACACTGCGTTCGTCGCCTTGAAATATAAGATCTTGAGTATCGTTACAGCGCCCTTGAAACAGGAACTAAGTAATGGTAACACTACCGTTTTGTGGCAGAAATAGGAACTGCGATGGTACTTACCTAGACGGTCTGTAGCAACTGAGACCTACTACCAGTATTTGTTACTTGTCTACCTTTTTTTTTAACACAGTTTGTTACATCATTTATTGGATACTTTATATATATGAAAAGTACTCTCTTAAGATACATATAAACAATTTGAATTCATTTTAGATAACACAGACAACCACAGCATCATATAGCACGCAGAGTTATAAGACGCTTTCTCAAGAGGACCGATGACATTGTAAAAGTTGTTAAAAGTTGATGGATGCGAAAAGCTGAGAAACGGATTTGGTGTGGGGCAACTTATATCCAGCAGTGGATTAATAAAAACAAATTATGATCCCGCATAACAACTCACAGGACCCAAGCCAACCTCACCAGCTCGTGGTGCATCCTGCTAATCAACAAATGGGGCTCTGGCTCTCACCGACGGGCAGAAATCCTGCCCATCATGGGGGACAACAAACGTGGGGGATTTTTGGGGAAGGCCTATGTCTAGCAGTGGAGGTCTATCGGCTGATGATAATAATAATATATATTGATAATAATAATTATGATGTTGATGAACCACCACAATATTATGTTCGTAGTCGTACTAACAACTATATCTTTTGAAGGATAGTTGGTGTAGTTCACTAAGCTTCAGCAAAATGGGAATATCTTAATTGACCGTGTGGCATGATCATCCTACAAAAGCACCCGTATGCCGACTCCTGACCGTGCCCAAGTTTTATCGACGGAATGTGGGCCCGTAAACGTTCACATGGTAATGCTTGAAGGCGCTCCATCGTAAAAAGTTCGCGTAAAAACTTGCTCCGACGTCAATGAGTCTGCACGAAACGAGCCCCAAGTCCACTCGTAAAACGAGTGAGCACCCATCCAATGGTAAAGCTCGTTTGATTGAGCATCGCTTTATGATTCCATTACGCGATAATAATTTACTTAGTTTTTATAGAAACCAATCATCATCATAAGCCTACAGAGGTTCATTGTTAAACTTAGGTCTCCGCGAAATATAAAAGGAAGAAGGTGAAGTTTGCAGGAAATCTCTTTTGAAAATTTTAGGGGTATAAACACGCAATATATATAAATACGCAAATATACGTGTGTGTGTGTATATATATATATACATTGTTGCGAGATGTTCCCCGCCTTCTTTGCAGGCCGTAACATAAAATTTGTCTAAAATATTCCTTCAGAGCAACCGCAACCACAAATGACTTCCTACAGCAAGCATTACTGTACCAACCGCATAAATAATACGAAATGTATATGTTTAAAGAAGTTACCTGGAAATAAAATGATAAAGGATCTATGAAATTCAAAAAATAAATAGCCTGTAACCATTTACAAATGATTACGAGTCGAAAGGTTATATTTCCATTTCGATACGTTCACTAGTTTTTAAGTGATTGACGAACAATAAAACTCCATTTTCATTATATATATATATATATATATTACTTCATAAGACAATACTCATATAGGTGCTTACGTTATAGAATTTAAATAAATGTACGAGTAGATAAATATCAACAATAAAATTCTTGGCAATTTTTCATGTAAATGTGAATATATCAATATTAACATATTGCAAATGTAATAAATTATCTTAACATAGTCATAAATTTCAGTTATAAATACACATGTAAATAATATTGCTGTAAAACAATAATGGTTTTTGTAACGATGACTTATAAGGTTGTACTTTAATCGTGTAGATGGATCATCTATCATTGGACGTCTAGACGTACGACGGCTATTCCAGCCATTAGTTGTGGACCCATCCTCCCACAAAATAGAAAGCCTTTGGCATCGTTGTTTATAATGTACAGCACAGGATTGGAACAGCTTGTCGGCTTCAGTGTTTTCGTATATTTATATAGAGAATGTCTTTAGGAATGAATGGGATGCTTCTGCATGAGCACTTTACCAGTTTTACAAACATAACATAAACAACCTTCTAAATGTTCGCACTAGAGCCTTATCTCACAGAGTATCAAAATTATATCCAAAACGCTGGTTAAATGCAATCTGACAGATTACCTCACGATTGTTTCCGTCAATAGAGCACAAGGTCAGTCGGAATCGAACCCGCGCTTGTTCGAGTGCTATTACTGGTAATTCTACAATACAAACTGCAAACGTAACGCCGCTTCATCTTGCTTATTCATCTCTTGATACAGACCACACACATATACGAAGATATTGATAGATAAGTATCTGCAAGTAAGTATAGTGTTTAAGAGATGACCCATAAAAGAAACAAAGAGCACTAAAGGTCTAATCGGGCGCCATTTATGAAACAATAGAGACAACAACGACCCGACAGGCCCACATACATCGAACGTTCGCGAGATTATCTTAATGGCAACATCGACGAGTCCCAATTACGTATTCGTGAGGCACCGGCGTCCCAAATGAGAGGGCAATCGGTGGCCATGTAAACGCTATTGGGGGACGTGACGACGAAATTAATCGATTGATTTGTAAAAATGTACCTGCGCATCACATAAGACTCGCTTCAGCAAAAATTTATCAGCTATTTTTGGTGTTTCACCAAAATTTTATAAAAGACAATAATTTACTGTTATACATTAAAACAAAATGTTACGAATTATTACGCGTACGTTTAACTATTCATTATGACGGAGTTCTGAATGCTTTACAGCATCTATGGTTAGGAGAAGACTGAAAAATGTTCTGATGTCGTAATGACTAAAAGCGACGAGATGAGAGAGACGTTCACCTCATGGTAAGTGATACGCCTTCCTATAACAATGTGGCGTTAGTTAAGACTACATTGCGCCTGTCCACTTAAAACATAGGTTAAGTCTCGTTACCTTGTAATTTCAATAGCTACGGCGCACTACAAACCGGAGCACAGTAATGTTTATACAGTACTATTTAGTGGCTGCAATAGGAGCTGTTTGAAGTTACTGTTTATAATCCGATTTACGCAGAATTAACTCACCGTGTCTTGAAGTCTTCTAGCTGTGTGCTTAGTGTTTAATTACATTAATAACATATATGTATGTAATAGTGCTGCTTTTACCTACAGATAGTATATATAACATGTAATACATTTTATCGGAATCGAAGTGAACCTAAAAAGTTAAGAATTTCTATGTAATGTAAATATTAATTGAATCAGACAACTCTGCATTAATCTACTCTGCAAAACTCTGCTTAAAGAAATATCTGCGACGAATGTGGATTTTGCCTTTACTGAAATGTTATTTTAAAATTTGAAACAAACATATGTATAGATTTTAATAATAAAACTGTTATTTTTTCATCTTCAATTTCTCAGTGTTGTGACGAGCCCAGTGGATAGTAAAGCGAGCTCATTCAGATTACTCCGCTTCTCATATGTTTTAGAATCAACAACTTATTAATATTAATATATGCAAAATTTCTATACAAAAGAGAGAATTTAAAAAAAAATAGTTTTCGTATCCACTATCATAGTGTCAAAGATAATTGGATTGTTCTGTTAAATTAAAAAAACACATACACAATAAAGCGCAGAGACTTCAGACGAATGCGCTAAGATATTCTATTTAAACAAAGCACTCAGTGGATTGGAAGGGGACTATTTGAACGCAGACGGTGGTTCCATTGCGTTTTCTTATTTAAAGTCTGTTTGTTTATGTTCAATTTCTTAGTCTGGTGCAGTCGCTACACCGACAGCGGTAATACATAATGATGGTTATCGAAGGACGTTAACTGCTCGGTCATTTACACCGTAGTTCCGAAGATAGTCGCACGAACAAGTGCAATTTATAAGATTAACAGATAGCCACGACTTGCTATCAGGTGAACATTGAATTGTAAAATATAGTACTAAGGATATTTTTATGTAATTGAGTAGCGTATCTGTAAAGTTTACCTGATGGTAAATATGAGTCGCTTAGGCCACAATGGTTTTATTTTATGTTTGTGCGGCAGGATAGCTGTGGTGAGGTCAAAAGTTTACCTACCAATAAACTATTTATCCAAAACAGCTCTATTAAACTCTACTGCTAACATCGAATCCTAGTTCCGTCAATATGGATAAGTAATTACTGTAACGAAATAATGAGTGTCAGTGCTTTTTATTTAAAGAGTGGATATCTTCATAATATTCCCTGTTTCTGGCGGAAGACAAGATTATGTAGCATTTGTACCGACTTAAGATCCACTCGGTGATAATTCTCAGTGCGTTTCTGGTGCTGTCGGAATCTCCTATTGATGACACTGGTGTCTATGCACTGCACCTAAGCACGTCCCAGCGACAGCCGTAACCCTCCCCCACTATCGCTTAGCTACGACAAACACATAACGATCACATCTTATCATCCACCCTGGGCTCTCTGAGTGGGTATTAAAGTTATTCACGTTCAAAGCCTACAAATCCAAAAGGCAAGTTTTACCTTAGTCCTGCTTCAAAAAACCAGAGACTATAGGATAAAACTGTTAGTGCCTGCCACATAACTTTAGGTGACAAAAAACACGAAAATTACAAGGTAAGGGTGCGGAAAGACGGTTACACGGTTTGCGTCATCCCCCGCTCGGTTCGCGCGACGGCAGTGTAACCGCTGCCTTATAATGTCCGCTGCTCATTCGTATTCCCAAAGAAGCGATGTAATTATTCAAAAGCGCAGCGGAGCGCGTTACGTAAGTTTTAATGAAAGAATGTACAGCTCCATTGGCAACGGAATATTCATTCGCATGGAATCGCTTCTTTGAATACTGTCTGCCAAGGTACTGGTCGCGGACGGAAGTGGCAATATTACGAGAGGCCATCATAAAAACATCAGGAGATAGTTGCCATAATTCATGTAATCGTGGAGCTAAACATATCCGTACGAGACTGCAAAAATTCGGCGGTGTGTGGATGAACCTCATGCTGATGGCCAACGGTACAACTACATGGTATCATGTTAAACAGTATCTCAGAAGACATCCAATTCTTGAGACGGTTAGATATACCACACAAGTCATGTAACTTATGTTTTAAATTTAGTAAATTTTTAGGAAAAATGTTCAGACAAATAAATTTGAAAGAGTCGCAGGTAGCAGGTGTCCATGTTAAATTTAACTGCACAATTACAGTTGGGAACTGCACTGGGACGTATCGAGGGGCATTGGAGGAGACTTATTGAATAGTTTCTATAGTTGGATCGCGTGCGGCGCGGAGTTATTTACCGTTTAAATCCAATGATGTCTGCAATTTTATCTAGTTTGTGTACTCCAGTTCCCATGAAACTAATAAAGTGCTTTAAACTGCAATTGAACTATAAAAAACGTTTAAATTCGGTTTAGGCTAACTTAGAAGTTGTGAGTTAGGTTAGCAGCAAAATATTCAAATTTTAAGAGATATTTTTTTCCACACAACTTCACCAACGTGGTGAAGATCGTGAGGAATCGTATGACTTCGCATCGATTACTTGCGAGATCTTTTGAATACTGTTTTCTATTTTTTATTCAATGGAATCGACGAAACGAACGGGAACTTCACCTGATGGTAAATGACACGCCTAGCCATAACAACGTGGTGTTAGTTCGGATAGTATGCACTGCACCACATTCTCGTTACACTAGTAATTTCACTAGCTACAGCGCCCTTCAAACTGGAACACAGTAATGCTCGCACACTACTGCTCGTACCTACCTACTGTTTGTACCTAGACGATCTGCGGCAATAGAGACTTACCGCCAGTTATAACCAGTAGTTTAATAATGGTCTTTAATAGGGTGAACCGTTGATGATAATAAAGAAGTAGAGAGTAATTGAGTTTTCTTATGCCTTGGAGGAATGTGGATGGATAGCAGTTAGATCGTGTTATTGCATTAACTGCTGTGGTAGCGGGCGCGCAAGTCGAATAAAACCCACTATTAAATTACAATGTTGGGCCGAGCGGACGCAGTATCTCCCAAAAAAAAAAGATAGTAAAAGACATACAATTTGAATGTGGACGGTAAAATCGAATCACTTTGGTAAAAATGCGTGAGCGCTGTTGGAAATATTGTTCGATTTACGTGGCAGTGTGCGGCACCGAGTTACTTTTATTGCGCTACGTACGGACGCTTTTTGGGTGGGCGCTGTACTTTATAACACGTTTTGTCGCTGCAAACGACCTCTATTTGTATGTGTTTAACAATACTTTCAAGTCTGCTTAAAGAAACATGTTTTACATAATTTTTTTTTATTGTACAAAGTGTTGTAACGTTATTCAATAAATAACTTCATATGTCCCACCACAATGAAATGAAATACAGTTAATATAACTATCTTCAATTCTTTCTTGGCATCGTTATCACATACTAGTTTAACACTAACATTCTACTCCAGTAAACTTAAAGTGAGTCCCTCGTGGCTTTGTGATCACACCGTGGTGCACATTGTGACCTCCTGTCTCTTATACGGGAGGAAAAGGCTAGAATGTGAAATTGAGCTGAGAAGACATCTAAAAGAGGAAGTTATTTCCTCTGTGATAAGTGAAGACGACAGTCGGCAAATCCTGTTAAGGTTCTGTAAGACAACTATAGCTGAGGCAGTTAAAGAAAATATAAGAAGAGAAATACAGTGGAATAGTATAGAAAATATTGAACAAAATAATATTACTAATGGAGTAAGATTGTTAAAAAGAAACATTGAAAATAGATAAGATAGAATTTACATAATGTTTAAAGAAGAAGCGAAATAAAAGGAAAACAACCAAAAGTGGACAAAAAAGATGTTTTCATGTATTACAGGTCTCTTACAGGTAGAAAGAAAGACAGTCTTCGCTAGCGAGAGATATGAAAGAGGGAATTGGAATGCTGAGTGAAATAGAAAAGCAGTGTGTAAGATGAGCAGAGTATGACCGATAAGAAAGTAACAAAGTTGAGAATGATTAGAAAACAGTAAGAAATAACCTGAGGGGAAATTTAATTGTAAAATAATGGCCCAGACGCGCAACACGCAGGGGAAACAAAAAAAAACTACTCCGGAAGTGATAGTCTCAATGGTTGTTTACTTGTTAGTCAATATTATCAATAAGATTTTGTAAGTATCACGAGTGAGATGATCGGTAATTAGGGTGATATACACTCCATCACTGTATTATACTTGACGCTTTGAGATATTAGATGGCCCGATAATATCACTGGCTATAGCGTCCTTCAAACAGTACATGGAAATGTTTGCACTCTACTTCTTGGTGGTAGAAATAAGAACTGCGATGGTATCTACCTAGTGAGCCTCCGGCAACAGAAACCTGCTTCTATTATTAGGTCCTTACATATAAAATTAGCGTTTTGTCGAAATGACCGCTTTGATCCGAAATATCTCCTCTTTAGTTAAGACTTCCAAATTCAAATTTATAAATTCATTTAGCTGGTACGTTTGAGTTTTGAAAACAGTCATTCATTTGTTTTTCCCTCATTATTTTTTTCTTTGGCGTCGCTTATTACCGCACGATGGAAAACATGAAATATCGGTATATTTACGAGTACGAGTTCTACCGTGGCACCAGTGCTGCAGAAACAGCTAGAAGGATTAATGATGTGTACGGCGCTGGTGTCGCAAAAGAAAGCACGGTACGTTTTTGGTTTCAACGTTTTCGTTCTGGAAATTTCAACGTTCAGAACCAACCCCGTGGACGGCCGGAGACCAAAGTGGGAAAATGAAGAATTAAAGGAATGGAAAATTAATGGAAGTGGATCCATGACAAAGCACTTCAGAGATAGCTGCAGGTTTTGGAGTAAGTAAAAAAACTGTATTAACCCACTTGAAGCAAATTGGTTAAGTTAAAAAAACTTGAACGATGGGTACCTCTTTAATTGAGTGAATTGAACTTGCGAGCACGCGTCGACTGCTGCTGCTGTGTAACTTTGCTCCACCGGCACAATAATGAAGGAATTTTAAATCAAATCATTACTTATGATGAAAAGTGGATACTGTACGATATCCACCAAATCCTGCCTTAAAGTTACTTGTGAATATTTTGGTAAACTAGCGTTCACTACAGCTTTCTAAAATCTAGCCAAATGATTACGGCAGATATCTATTGTCAGCAACTGCAAACCATGAAGGAAGAACTAGCGGCTAAATAACCGAGATTGGTCAATGGCTCTAGGCCACTGCTGCTTCACGACATCGCAACACCACCACCACACACTGCGCAACAAACAACCACTAAGTTAGATGAGCTACAATTGGAATGTCTGCGACATAGACCGTTCTCCCCGGACCTTGCTCCAACAGATTATAATTTTTTCCAGAATTTGGACAACTTCGTACAAGGAAATAAATTCAACTCGGATGCGGCAGTACAAACTGCCTTAAAAGAGTTTATTGATTCTCGCCCCCATGGTTTTTTGAACTACCTATGAGATGACAATAGTGCATAGATAACAAAAGTGCATACTTTGATGAATTAAATATATTTTACAAAAAAAAAATACTTTATATCCATCCTGCACAAAACGCTAATTTTATATGTAAGGACCTAATATATTAAACCGAAATATCACGAGACGAGATTAAACAACTTACCCATAGTTAAACATTTGAATGTTAACTGCAAAATGTTAATACAACACATTATTTTATATTACCACAATATTTTGCTCTTAAATCAACAAAAGCTGAACTTTAACATTTCATAATCTGGCGCCAGGTAGGATATTTACATTGCATCTAATTGCACTCGTCGTCGTTAAAACTGGTGGTAGGTCTCTGTTGCTGGAGACCGTTTAGGTAGGTACCGCTGCAGCTCATATTTCTGCCGCCAAACAGTACTGTGCAAACTTAACTGTTTTCCTGTTTTAAGGGCGTTGTAGCCAGTTTAATTACTGAGGTAATGAGACTCAACATCTTATGTCTCAGGCAGCGAACGCAACGCAATGTGGTGCTATGTATATCATCCCAACTAGCGACACGTTGTTATGGGTACGCGTATCACTTATCATGAGGTCTCTTGCTCGTCTCATCGCTTAATTAAATTAAAAAAAAAATCAAATATTCTCTCTTAATATAATGTTAATTTTATGATCTAATTATGTTAATAGTAAGTTATTTAAATACGAAACTAGTTTCCGCCTGAGAGTAACAATTGTTAGATTGAAGATACGTCCGGTTGATTTCGTAACTTGCTATTAAGACGAGGTGGCCGAGAGGTTAAGGCGTTGGACTGCTAATCCAATGTGCTCTGCACGCGTGGGTTCGAATCCCATCCTCGTCGAGCTTTTTTTGTATACACGGAAATTTATTGTAATTTCTATAAATAACATTAACTCTTTTATTAAAAAAATAAATTCAAAGCATTTGAATAACTATTCACTACGTTAAACCTTTGATTATTCCGTGATTTATAATGAATATATATAACATAGAAAAAATAAATATTTGTGTAACTTTAATAAGATTCATATGTTTTTTTTATGTATATCATCCTTTTGACACAATCACAGAAAGATAATCATGGCGATAAATCATTCTCATTGTTCTCGTTAACACAAATTATTTTCAAGAGTAGCACAAAAGCCTCCGAAAACATCACGCCTGTCAAATGCAAAGCTTTTGAATTAAATGGACTGTGTGTGAGCAGACTTCTGGATCTTTCGATGTTTAATGATCAATCGGAATTAAGGAAAACGAAAAGATTTATTACTTAGTCAATAAATTATATGCTGGATTAAACAGACGGCTAACGACTTGCCTTCAAACATAGAGAGTAAGTCCCTATTTTATTTCCGGTGCCAACATATATGGTAAAGTTTATATAGAATAATAGTATGGTCAAATAGAGAAAAATTAACAACTAACCTTTAGTAAAGGAAAGGCATTTAAACAAGAGTTTAGAGCTATCAACTTCTCCTACTATTCACCATCGTCTCCTGTCTAACGTATTAATTATTATTAATTGAATAAAAATTATATCATATTAATTAAATAAAAAAAAACACTGTGCAATAGCGACCAGAACAGCATCACTGTCCAATCTATATTTACTGGTGATATGTCTCTGTTGCCGAAGACCGTCTAGGCAGGTACCACCGCAGCGAACCAGTAGTGTGCAGACATTACTGTGTTCCGGCTCCATGGGAAATTACTAGGGCAAACAGACTTAATATCTATTTTGTCATCACAACGAGCACAATTTGTCGCCGTGTATATCATCCTAACCAACGCCAGGTTGTTATGGATAAGCGTATCACTTACCATCAGGTGAACTTTACGCTTGTCTGGTTACTTAGAAAAAAAAATATCCTATAGTACACCACGTAATAGGCCACACAGCGTCTTCGTTCAAGACCGTCCAGCCTAGTTTTGACAAGTTCATGATCAACAACAAATCTCTTGTCCGCCTCTCTACCGAGTCTGATGCTGCTAGATGAGTTTTGGAGAAACCTGCCTAGATATGGCAATAGTACTCCACAAACGACCGAACCAGTTTTTTATATAAAATCTAAAGCTGCCCCGGTGTGTAATACTGTCGCACTTTAGCAAGAACCCTCCAGTTTCCTTTTGACTATATATCTTTTGATGTAATGTCTAATAAGATAATAATGACAAAATACAATCCGGGGGTTGGAAAAAAAATATTATATGCTACAGACGATGACCATTATGCAATAATTAATATCCCTATACAAGATAAAAGCTCAGACGTCAAAGAATTAAACATGGCTATTAAAAAGTCGACGGCTGTTAACCAAATTGGATTTGGAGGAGCTCACAGATAATAACAAGCTACTACTCAAATTACACAGAGGTCTAGATAATCCAATTTTTATTCCGCCTTGTTCCCGCTTTATCTTATTGTGCCCCGTTATTATTTACCTTTTTCTATACAACCTAGGTACATATCCAATTTCTAGAAGATCCGGATAACAGTTAGTCGGAAATTACTGTCACTGGAAGCGAGTACAAAGGAACCGGAAATAGCGTGCTAAGAAAAAGTATTTTTCATTATTATCGACTGAATGAATACAATCCTTTTTTTATATTAAAAACCTTCTATGAATATTTGGATGGTATCTTCAAATTAATTCACCAAAATTTAATACCTATCTTAAACTTTATGTAGTCTGGTCTAACTTTATGAAGCTTAATGTTTAATTATGATAAAAAATTCAAAGTAATGTCTATAGTTTACTTATGAACTGTATTAAAAAGGTTTTATTATATTTAAAACAAATTAGCTCATTAAATATTTATACTGCTGCTTTTTTCTCTATTCTAGTTGTTTATTGGGAAACCTATATATTATAATCGAAATTATAATACTTAAAACGTTTCAGATTTTATTAGTAATATTAGAGCTGAAACTTTATTATATCCCAGATTTTTTATTTTATTCGACAAAGCGACAATAAGACGACGTTCACCTCTGTAACTGGTATTACACAGCATCAAAGTTTGCTCGTCGACTTGTGACCTAGGATAAGCGGCGTTGTCCCAGTAATTTCACTAGCTACAACATCCTTCACACCAGAATATATTAATATTTGAAGAGTACTCTTTGGACCTACTTAAACGGTCTCCGGCAACAGAGACTTACCAGCCGATGATAAAAATGTAACAATTTATGAACTACCTCTTCCACTCCTTAAAGGAATCCGTTTCTCTGAAAAGCCTCAGTATATTGTACATTATTTATATTCATATAAATAAAGCATTGCAAACTGAATAAAGACGCTTTGCGAGATTGAGGAAAATCTCTTTTCTCTATGTACTAATGGCTGACATTGTTCAAAGAACCGCGCAGCATCCGAGTATAAATGGCAGTGCTTTATGTCTCCGTGTACATTTTTAAAGATAGATTAAGATAACTCGCGCTGAGGTTACGGGGTTCAGATCTGTATTACCCTCTCCCGCGGAGAACTCGAGAGCTCGGAGCGTCTTAAAATGTATTACAGTAATGAATTCGTTTATAATGTTTTAAGAGATGCTTCTTTTACTTATCCTACGGAGCGGGTAAAATGTTGGAAACAGCTAACGGCGAATTTGTATACCGGCGTTTCGAAAGCAACGTATTATTTACCTTTTTGCATAACCTAATTTTAAATAAATTCAGATGGTTTATTTATACCTTTTAAATGTGTACTGTACTCTCCCGGATATACGCTGACAGGTCAACTGATACTCACATACACTTTGCTGTAAAATTATATAAAAACCGATGTATTATTAACAATATTATTTTATAGCTAGGTCTACATTTTGTCAATAAGATAATTGAATTCAAAATATGTAAATAGAAAAAGACTAATATTCCCACCTTTTATTACTACAATAGCAACAAAAAGGTAAAAAACAATTAGTTACTCTATATATATATACAGTAGAAGTGTTTTTTTCACAATACTACTTGTAATATAAATAGTCGGTAAGGGTATTTAACAGTCGTTAAATAGGGACCCGAACACTACCGTCAACATATTGATGGGTGGTCTCTGGTGCCGAAGACCATCTAGGTAGGTACTACGACAATGCCTATTTTCGCTGCGAAACAGTGGTGTGCAAACATCACATTGACATTACTGAGGTAAGGAGACTCTTACCTCTCAAGGTGATGAGCACAATGTGCTGTAGTGTGTATCATACTATCTAGCGCGGAAATGATGAACGATGTGGTTAGTACATAATCCTTTCTTAGCTACTACATGAACGTCGTTTCTATTATCGTTCCGTCTATTATATAACGCATAGAGTTTAATATCGTAAAACTAATGAAGACATTTAAGTTGCGACAGGTAAAACAAGTAACACGTTACGAAGTGCCCCAAGTGATTTACAAGCTCGCCCGCCATCCGACTAACAGGAACCTACTCATAATACAACAAGCATTAAAACTACCGCTCGCGCCATTTATAATTAGCCGCGGAGCATAAACCACCGTCGCACACAACGCACCGGCGACTGACACAAACAGAGTGCGTACATTACTCGTCCAGTATAAAATGTTAAAGGAATTCTAACCTTAAAACCGTGTAATGTACGCGAAAGTTTTACGTGAGCGCAATTACATCGCGCGAATTGAACCTATAACCCTGCGCTCGCATTACGGCTGCTCGGCGCGCGTGAAATAAAACTACATTACGCGAAATTACGTAAACCAACACCGGCGTTCGGAATTATAAAGCAATTGCCTATAAACCTGTGTGCAAAATGTTAAATTGCGTAATCTATTTATTTTTTTACATTGGAAACGAGGATAATCGGACAGGATGCCGTTCAGCGAATGGTAAATAATAAATACAGCTGATTACTGAGTACGTGTCGGTAATATCAATGTTAACGCGAATTGTTAAAAAACCACCACGAAAGAATAAACTCACCGACAAGAGTTACTTTTTAAGTATAATGTAATTTTTTCTATTCAATTAAGCGACGAGAAAAGCGCTACATTCACCCATTACAACGTGGCGCTGGTTAGGATGGTATGCACTGTACCACATTGCGATTGTCGCCTGAAGACATAAGATAAATCTCGTCACCTCAATAATTTCACTAGCTATAGCGCTATATAACAAACGTTCCTTTCATATTGGGACAGGGCCATTTTGTCTATTTATGTTTAATTTCATCTCTCTTATCATTTTCTTCTTTCATGCCGTTTTACTTTTTTTCTTCTATTTCCAATCACACTATTCATTCTGCTCCAGATTTAATCCATCGCCTTGTGAGGGAGGACAAACTACTCTTTGGTATGAGTAACGAAATTGAAAGGCGACGACCACAATACAGTGCTGGATACATACCACGTTGTTATAGCGAGACTATCAAATAAAAATAGACTAAGACTTCCTCTCTCTCTTTTTAGGCTACAGAATCCAGGTTTACAAGTGTTGTAAGCTTATTTTGTCTGTGGCTCAGAAAACAAGCAGCATTAAGTATCATCAGAGAAAATAATACACCTAACCATCTACAAATATATTGTCTTTTAAAATTCTTCGACATCGTCATGTTATTACTGGTAATGGCTACAAATATTGTGACAAATATCATTTAAATCTATTCTCTTCAATTGATACAACTACAAATATTTACACATTTAATATAAAAAAAAAATCCTTTAATTCACAATTTTTTATGTTTGCTACTAAAGATTGAGGAAATTTTGATAGTGATCTAAACTAAACCATATAGTAATAGGGTCGTTTAGCTCAATGAAATATTTTAAGGGTTAAGAAAGTATTCAAAATGATAACAGACACAAACAACGGGCAAGAAAGAAGAAAGCAATAATATTGCCGTTATACATTTTCGTTATCAAATCATTTTTATAACGCCGTCTCCGTTATTAAGTCCTCAGCCTGAATTTATTATTGAGTGAGTAATTTATCCGCTCTGTTCAGAGGAAAATAGAAGGGAAATGTGGACCTGCCTCCCGCGAACTGTATCTTTCATAATCAGAAAGAGAAATGGACTAACTCGTTGGGTTGGGCTTCGCAAAAATAAAATTACTGAAGACTTCCTTTAAGGAAAAAATTATTACATGGCTACAACCAGCAATAATAATAATATCCAATTTTTAACCGCATCCTTTATAGAGAAGTATTTTTTGAGAATATCTTTTCTCTTTACTGAATTTAGTAAAGTATCTCTTGATCTAACTTAATATACTAACAAGACGTTTACTTAATGATAGTTTTCATGCACCATTGAGGTTTTGATATATTAATTTAGCAGCCAAAGAGCTCTATCTTCGGAACACAGTAATGTCTGCACATTACTGTTCGGCATCAGAAATGGGAGTTGCAGTGGTATCTATATTTTACTGGTAATAGCCTTTCTTGTCGGAAACCGTCTACGTAAGTGGCACTGAGCCTATTTCTGTTATCAAACGACACTGTGCAAAGATTACAGTACGCGGGTTTGAAAGACGTTGTAGACTACCTACAATATTATTGAGGTAACAAGACATCTCAAACCAATGAATGCAATTTAGTTCTGTATATATCATCCTAACTAGCGGGTGCATCATCTATCGTTATCGTCATCTCACTCCATCAATGAAATTAAAACAATATTAAACAGTTCAACATTGACCAGCGTGGTGGGAAATAGCTCAAATCCTCTCAATATGAACCTCTACAAACGGCTGATGATGATGATGATGAACAACAATGATATAAACTAACATAGGAAGTAGCACAAGTGGACACACACACATACGTATTTTAATTCATTTACTTCATAATCAGTCGATAGACGTCCATAGCTTGACATTGGCCTCCCAAGTTCATATGGGGAGATGTGGACTACCACGGTGGCCTAATGCGAGTTGGTGGGAGTCTGAGCCTCGTGTTTTGATTAGCAGAGTGCACCACGAGTAGATGAGGTTTTTTTTTCGTGCACTACGGCACTGTTTCAATAACTCCTCTGACACTAGTCAGAGACTTTTATTAATGAAAAATATTATTGCTTGCATTGTTAACTTATGAATACTTTTGTAACTTAAGCATAAACAAAATATTTACAATATTTTTATCAAATTATTCTATGTAATATTTATATTCATATTATTTTATTTCGTTTTATTCTTAATTATTGTCTTAGTAGCTACGTATTTACAATATTTTAGGAATTTACTTCTGTGTTTCTTATCGCTAATGAACATGTAAAAACTATTTACATCCAGCTTCATTTCACATTCTAATTCTAATTCCAACCTTTCTTTCCCATACATAGGACATACCTCCAGCAAATGTATAACAGATTCCTCTTTATTTGGGTCGCAGGAGCATTTCGGACTCTCTTTACATTTGAATTTGTGCAAGTATTCAGAAAACCTGCCATGTGCCGTGAATACCTGTGTTATTATTTTGTCGACGTCAAGTTTTCTGATGATAGGGTAAGCCTTTATAACATCGGGAAAGAAAAGTTTTGTCGTGAATGCAGTGTCACCTTCTCTATAGCGCCTGCTCCATTCCTCAAGCGATTCCACGCGGATCTGTAGCTTGATAAATGAAACAGGGTATAAATGATAATTTTCTTTAGTTTTCATTTTTACGCCGCTTCTTTGGCTAGATAGTCTGCCCTTTCGTTACCTTCTAAACGGGTATGTGCTTTGTTCCATAACAGATGTGTTTCCTTGTTCTGGAGTATAGGGCTTTAATGTTGGCACGTATAGTTACTGCCAGGCTGTGCATAGATTGGTTATTTATCATCGTTTCCAGCCCAGATCGCGAGTCGCTGTATATACCAAAATTCTTTTCGGGATGTGCTAAGATCACCTTTGTAGCTTCACAAAGAGTCAGAAGTTCCGCTTGGTACACCGTGCAATACTATCACAGAGCTTAAACTTGACGGCTTTTGCCTCGGCTTTGCTGTTCCAAATGGATAGTGATGCTCCGACTTTGCCGTCAATCTTGTTACCGTCCATATATATGTAGATAGCTTGCATACTTTTGTTTAGTTCCTCTCGGTTTACAAAGCTTTGGAATCATAGTCTCATATCTTCAACAGGGTGAGGAGTTGTACTTTATGCCACGACTCGCTCCACTATTCCGTCTCTTAGTTCTTCTCTGGGCACTCTTTCTTTGCCTCATAGATAGCGGCTGCTTCTCTGATTTGAATATCGAGAGCGAGTGGACCAGACAACACCAGAGCAGAATTGAAGGAGACAGTGCGATATGCCTTACACATTTTTTGGACGAAACCTCTTTGTAGCACATTTAAATGTTTTTGTACCCCTAGTTTCCTTGTGGCCGGTGCCCACGCGCTGGCTGCGTACGTAACAACCGGCTCTACGTCTGTAGTGCATATGAGACGAATGATCCCAGTTGTGCAAAGCGACAAGATGAGCGAAATGGCAAGTGATATAGCTGCCTATAGTAACGTGGCGCTGGTTAGGATGATGTATTGTGTTGGTTGTTTTGAGACATGATGCCGAGTCTCCTTTACCCCAGTAATTTCATTAGATACTGCGCCTTTCAAACCGGAACACGGTAATGTTTGCTTACCACTTTTTGGCCCCTAAAAGTTTTATAGCAACAGATCCTTTTTTTAATCGTGGAGGTAATCTTAAAAGGAACCATGGGTCTGGGGGGAAGACAAGGTTATGTGGGGCTTCTACTCACTAAAACCTCCTCGGTGGTCTTCCTGACTACATTAAAAAGGGCTCCGGGATCGCCTACGGAAAGCACCGGTGCAACAACAGAGACCTACCATCTTCCTTCTTAAAGTGCCTCTCAAACTAGTGAAGGTTCGCGATCAGCATGGTACAGTGCTTTGTGTCTTTGGTTGGGTAGAACACTTCGGACGCCCTAGATATACCTGTCCATTCCCCGATATTCCTCAACCGCGACTTTTACCTTCTCCTTATAGTTCCTTATCACTTTTCAGAAGCTTTACCTATTATAATCAGCTGCAGAAGATCATATCGCCGATGACGGAGTACATGGTGGTGGTAGATTTTATGTTTCTACCTGTAAATATGTTTATCATTTCAATACATGATTTAACGGCTGAAAACGACCGGCCAATGTGTTAAGCTCACACGTCAATTGATTTCGCGTATCGGAGCCCATTAATTTTGGATAGTCGTAAAATAACCGATATATTTACAAACATCATCCTGCTGAGGCTGTTGGTTGTTGTCACAGCGTATACAAATTGTAATTTTCATTGGGTATTTTTTTTATTACCAATATGTAGATCGTTAACATGATGATAAATTATTCACAATGTATCTTTTTTATTCGACGAAGCGAGGATACGAGCGATACGCTCGTCTCAACACACCTGTTTATAATAATGTGACGTTAGGTAGGATGATATACACAACATTACATTGTGCTCGTCGTCTAAAACCTACGATGTTAAGCCTCGTTACCCGAGTAATTTCAGTAGCTACAATACATACTACTGTTTGACATTAGAATTAAGAGCTGCGGTGGTGTTACCTACCAAGACCGTCCTGGAAACAGGACCTACCATCAATGATTATAATGATAAGAATTTGTTAAGAAATTAGTTATATCTCACACACATCACACATTTTTTATGTTCTTAGATTAAAGCTATATCGGGTAGTGTCTGAAGACGATCATAAGAGTCTGCAAGTTCGCGATATTGAGGGTACAGTATGAATCTAATTCGGAGATAAATACTCACATTTATTGTCTTATGGCGAAATATAATATTATAGTTTTTTTTATACTTATAAATTAATACTTGATTACGATCCTAGCTGATAGTAAACGGCTATGTAATATTCGATACTAAACCGCACTAATCTAGAAAATGTGGAAGTATATGCAGCGAAAGTATTGGAGTGGAGAGAGATGTAGTAGGTACAAATCCCACATTACTATAGAACCTATAGAAGAAGATTACCCACGATAAGATGCTCTCTCTCCCTCGCTTGTCATAAAAAAGACTAAGAAACTATATACTGCGGTGATACCGAAACAGACTCCTACAAATGGGATCGCCTACCATTAAAATAACGTATAGGGAATTAGTAAATTTATTGACGTTGTGTATATATGAATCAAGCGCCCTTCCGGTCTGACCCATCACGCGCTACGTAACCAATGCTTACAATTAAATTTTTAATACATTTGCAATTCTGAACGCAACCCCAGCAAACATATCAATGTCGGATGTCCTGAATATTCAACAGTGCGGCCGCTGCAGCGAATAAATATCGATACGGTACAAAACTTTTCTATTGTTTAGTTATATACTAATTTACTTTATAATATTTATATACACTATATTTCTTGACATATAACATAATATATACCAATATCTCATATCATACTGATGCCGGAGACCTCCTAACCACCGCAACTACTATTTCCGCCGTCAAACCGCAATATGCAAACATTATTGTTTTCCGGTTTGAAGTGAGCTGTAGCTAGTGAAATTACAGGGGCGACGACGATATAGATATCTTATGTTACAAAGCGAGTAGCACAGTGTGGTGCAGTGTATATCATCCTAACTAGCGCCAGGTTCTTATGTGCATGCGTATCGCTTACCTTCAAGTGAACGTCTCGCTTCTTTCGTCGCTTCGGAAGAAAGAAAGCACCTATAAAATATTTACTATATCTATATAGTATATTATATTTATATATATGTACTGTCGGAAGTAGAAGAGATAATAATTAAACTGGATAAAAATTTTTTAACATACTGTATCTTGAAAGTTAGTCTTGCTAGTAATATTTGAAACATCTTGTATTATTATTATAAATATCAAAAAGAAGGAGACAGATCGTCCGGCATACATGTAAGTATGCATACAAAAACTAAACTCATCAATTACTATGACGTGATGTCTAGCAGCGGTTATATGGGATTGGGCAAAAAACTCTGTATGTGAGACACAGACAAAAAAGTCACTAATGATGACCTTCATTAGACTTTTTAGAATAGTAAAGAGGTTAACGAACTTGTCTACGGATACAAATGAGGCCTTGAATATTCAGATACGATCATATGAGAAGTGATTATAAATGACTAGTCATGGTATATCACAATTTACTGGTGGTGGTAACTCTATGTTGAGAGACCGTTTAGGTAATATAAAAATGCTTGTGTTCTGGTTTGAAGGGAGCTGTAGGTAATAAAATTACTGGAGGTAATGGAATTTAACATCTTATGTCACAAAGCATCGAGCACTATACTGTGCGGTGTATCTTAAGTAGTGGCTAATTGTTATTGGCTGTATCACCATCAGGTGAACGTACCGGTCGTCTTATCGCTTCGTCGAAAAAAAAGAACTAGTATCGACGATCTTAATAACAATGGCTAACGTGAAGAAAACATATCAAGTTGCAAACACATTCAAAACTTGCGATGAGTTGAACAAGAACTAGCTCCGCTGGAAACCAGACAAACTCCTATTAGGGCCTTATCGCGTAATGTGTAACGTGCTGTAACGACTTGACTAACCCACATAGCCCTTGTTCGGGAGGTATGGAGTCGACGCAACTTTTTCTCGTAACAAACTAATAGAGCAATATAAAAGTCGTGGAGGCGGGAAGCCGACATTAGTGCGCAAAGGTCGGTCTTTACATCCGATCGTTTGCCGTTCGTCCCTCGCGATTACAGGTAATTTAGTACGGGTAGGTCACGTTACAACATTTGATTGTATTGAGTAGGTTTTTTAAATTCTCCTGAGATTAGCCTGGTTGTAATAATAAAGAAAATATATATAATGTGAGCTGTGGTAGACGTAAGTCCAGCTGCTTTCGTCTAATAGTGAAATGGCAGACATAGTGACTGCGATGGTACCTATCTAGACCGTCTCTCGGAAGATCAATTCATTATAAGTTATTAGACAAAGAGACAGTATCTTTTTTTTATTACTCGGTTACGTAAATCTTGACAAGTGTTCAATTGATTTAATGTAGACCCTACTATTTGTTGAACTATTTGCAACTGCCTTAACAACTTCAACCTAACAGCTTCCCTTAACATGTATTCAATCCTAAAGATAACGGAAAGCCAGAGATAGTAGTTAAGTTTGATTATTATAAGCCATTTTTATTAAAAAAATATTATTTATGTGTATTTGTTTATGTGTCGTTGAAGACGTGATTTTTCTTCGCGAACGCCATTCTCAACTTCATCATAATCAAGCTAGGGTCAAGTGCGCAAGTAGTGGGATCTTCCCACGCGAATACTTGCAACGCAACTTGACAGCGCAAATGTATGCACATAAACTTGCAATTAATTACATGTTTATAGCAAACATAAATAATAATGAATAGGTTGATTCGCATTATGACTGAGAGATATGAGATGGGAAGAAATAATCTTGATGGAATATAAAATGTTCCCCTCATATTCCTCGGGTATTAAAGGATGGATTATTGAAACAAATGCTATTCAGTAAATGGTGGACGGGGAAGGGGATGATGGAAAGGAAAATAAATTTTAAAGATCATTTCTTTTGTTATCGGTTTTATTGAAAATGATGGTTAAAAAAAAATAACAAGGGATATAAAATAGATTTTGTGTGAATACATTCCACAGCGACATAGTCCTAATGACCATGGTGTATATAGTGGGTTCTAATTAAAATTTCTATCAATTATATATATTCACAATATTTTTTTTACTAAGTTAAAACGCGTACTGTCTTGTCATATATTCTGTTAGAGCAAACTATTGAATAGAATACGACTAGTGAATTAATGAGAGTAGACTAACTTGAAGAGTAAAGAGAAATCTGAAAACATGGAAGAAGGAAAGAAAGAACTTTTGTATGTTGAAATTATTTTTGATATATTTACGCATCGACAACGAATCTTACTAGTTTTTGTTACATTTCTTGTTATAAATAAGTTTTTGATGTGACGTACTTTGTGTCCAGACTAATGAAACCGTCAATAAAAAAAGTGTACGCTAAGTTTTTTTTATTTGGTGAAACGACGATATGAACGAACGTTTACGTGATGGTAAATGATAGATATGCCTATAACAATGTGGCGCTAGTTAGCAATATTGTGCTCGTCACATTGAGACATAAATCCCGTTACTCCAAATGATTTCACTAGCTACAGCGCCTTTTAAACCAGAACACAGTAATGTTGAGATAGTACTGTTTGGCGGCTGCAATAGACGCTGCGGTGGTACCTACTTAAACGGTCTTCGGCAACAGAGACCGGTCACCAGTAGAAATTTTGGACTTCTGCATTTTATAAAATAAATTCATTCTTATGGTGCCTTCGTGTTATTCCGAGGAGGATATTGCAATGATAAATAGATTCCGTTTGTTGTTAAATGAATAGCAAGTCATGCAACTTCATTTAAGACTATGTTATAATAAGTTTTCTTATTCAAGGAATTATAGTTTGTACATATCAACTGTTTCAACAACATTAGTACGCAAATGTGATAAAAAGCTATAAACAATAGATTTAAAGGCAATTAAAGGCGGTGTTTATATGGTGCAAAGTGATGATGGAGATTAGTGTAACAGCGGCGATATGAGCGATAACGCGCGTTATCTGTACTGTAATGAAAACGCGCTCCCCGGCCGCCGAGTGCAATTACAGCTTAATTCGACGCCGATTAGCTTTGTCATGTACACGTAGATTGGAGTTGGACACGCAATGTCGCCGGACCCCGAGCCCGTAGTCAGTCCCCAACAATTAATATTATAACTTCCATACATGAACAGTTTATAGTCACCAACTTTAATCATACGAAAACTTCAAATAGAATGAAGCTTTCATAAAATACAAGTTTAAGGTAAAGGATCATCAGATCGTCTATCATCAAGACGTATAGTAAACTCTCAAGAGCTTTATAAAATAATAATGAAAACGAACCATCATCTTAATTCCGGCCAGAATGTTTGTGGTAAAGGTAGCATAAACAGCAGTCAAGAGCCTACCTAAAAGAACACTGGTTAAGATACACTTAATGAAAAATCAATTAATATATATATGTCATAATCTCTTCGAGCTATTTCTGCAGTTTTGGAGCTACGATGGTACTTACTCATATTCATAAACAAAGCCATATTTCAAGGTTTCAATTTGTGAGCAGAAGGATGAAAAAGAAATAACTAAAGGCGCGAAAACAAATTTACAGAGGATCAGTATCCATTTTGGGAGAGCGTCTAGATAGGTATCACAGCAATCCCGTATCTGCTGCAGAACAGTACTATGTTAAGACTTAACCTCTTATCACTGTGCTCTTCGCACTGAGACAAGGTACCAAGACGACGAACACAATGTGATATTTTATATATCATCTTAACTAACGTCATGTTGTTATGGGTAGGCGTATCTTTTTTTTATTTTTCGGTGGGGGAAATGCTTTCCAACACCTGCCCCTCACGAAGGCAGTGGTAGGTCATATCGGATTTGCACCGACTTAAACCCCCATGATATTCCACATTTGTCGCTTTATGGCGAGTCCACAGGAACGCTTTCGCACACCTCCGCGACCACACCAGCGCCGGCTATATCAAGCAGCTCCATCTCGAGGAGAGGGACCTAACCCTCTTCCCTTTCCACCTCTCTAAAGGTGCTCTGAAACATACGGCGCGCCTCCCTCTAGACATCTTTATGTCAACTGAGCATGGGATCCCCCGAATCCGCCACCCAAAAGTTATGTATGGGAGCCAAGAGAAAAAAATTTTTCGACTTCCTGCAGCGAATCTGGTCTTGAGCTCCGCCGCCGACCGTTATATACAGCCGCGGAGGATACGGAGAGCGGCAAATCATAACAACGATACTCCTCTTCCTCTTCGGGCAATATGAGCTTGCCTTCGCAGTCCATCGGCACACATCCAAGTGAACTCTCAGAGCTCACCTAGACGGGCCACCTCGAGGTGAACCTACGCCTCGGACCGGCCGAGTAGACCAGGTGAACGTCTTGCTTGTGTCGTTGCTTCGTAAAATAAAAAAAAGAGTTACACTAATTTAGTGTCACAAATACACAACACTAACTTTTAAAATACATATATGTATATATATATATATATATATATATATATATATATATGTATTTGGAATTCCTAATCCAATAAAGAGTTTTATTGGATATATAAGAGACCAGGCCAGGCCTTCTGGCCTATACGATGTAACAAAAAACCAATCAGGTTCACCTTGTGAACTGATCTATGCTTTATTTAAATTTTTTCGCCTACAAATCTTTATGGTTAGGGCTAGACACTTAATATTCGAATTTACTACCAATAAAACTCCACTCGCTAACATCTGTAACACAGAAATGGTATAAAAACCCCGGATCTAGTTCGATTTTTATATCCGTCGTAAAGTATCCGAGGATTGCTTATGTCTAAAGTAACAAATTTCGCTATTAGCATTTTCGTCCTGCTGAATTGGCCTGGTCACCTTTTCGCTATTAAGCGGCGAACGCAAGGTGTCAGAAAAATGAAACCCTTCTCTATAACTGACTACTTAGCCACCCCTCCATGGCGCAGCGGCTAACCGATTAAGTGATTACATATTGTAAATTTGATAGTAGTAACTTTTTTAAATCTTAACTATTACTTATCATATTGTAATTCTGATGTCATGGCTGTGCCATCTGTTCCACCTGGAATCTCTGACAGTTAAAACCATGTTAAATTAAGTTCTAGTTTTACCCTATTGTCGATAAACAAAAAAAATATACAATCATGTTACACTTTTCAACGGTTAACATGATAAATGATTTATATGTTAAAGTAACGAACAATATCGGTAAAGTTACTTTTGTTTAGTTGAAAGTAAAAACATTATCGAGAGTAAAATAAAAAACAAGATATTTTATTAACTTATTACATAAACACCTTTCACGGGCTCAGAACTCTGTCGATCATTACCGGGAAAGTTTCCAACTGAAACTAAACTAGCGGGATCCCTAAGCGCGCTTCCATAGTATAAAACAATTTACGAGTCGCGTGGCGTGCTTATTACGTTCGAGGGGTTCAACTAAACTGGTCGCCCGTCGTACCTGAGCTCGCGTGATTTCCTTTTAATAACGCTGAAACGTAACCTCGCATCTGCCCCGTTCACACGCCCCGCGGTGCAAATCGAGCTGAATAAATCATGTTCAGTGTTTTCCGAAGCATACGACTATATTCAAACCTGAAAAAGCCTTTACTATACGATTTAAACAATCACCGCCTCGACTCCATAAGCAATATTATTCTAATCAAAAAAAAAGTATTCCGTCTATGATATTTTAATCATGTGTGACAAGTTCAGGTTTATCTTTAGATCATCGTCGTGAACTTTGATGGGGTAGAAAAAAATTGAAACTATAACAAAAGGTGGTTTCATCAATCTCCTTGCATATTTCCCTCGCATCAGCTTTGACAAGAGTAATGGATTCCAACGCCATCACATGGAAAATCCACTATTACACAAACCAGTGGACCCCCACCAAACCGTTCTGACGTTGACATATTACTTTAAAGCGGGGACGGAGCATTTTTCACTGAGATATTGCCGCACCACGGTGTGCACACCTGTCGCCTCTTCTCAATAGGATTATTGCGTTACGGCGCCGGCAACGCGACTCCACTCATGTAGTGTTCGTCTCTCACGTCACACTGGTACCATGACAAACGAATTATAATAAAAAAAAAATATTTATATTCTTTTGACAATGGGCGTTCATAAGTAACAGTGAAGAATTCCCTAGTTTTCATATGACGACAGTCGGAACACAGGGATGCTGAATCGAGGACATGTTTACAACATAACGATGATAGCTATCCAGGAGAGAAAACACTTATACGTTTGTAAGTAGTAAAAAATAAAAGAAGAAAAGTTTAAATGAATACATGGCATGTTAAAGTAAAAAAAAATATATTTTTAAACGAGTTTATACTTATATCAGGTGATAATTTAATAAGTTTAATTAAGTTAAAGAATATTTTCACATCCTCAATTAATTATTAAGTCAATAACATGTTATTGACTTTTAGAATTTCTCTTTAGGAATATAAAACCAAGCATAGGTTTAGTACTGTTTAATCCATAAATCAAATCTTATTCTGTTCCGAACTACTCTCACTATAACGCGTTGGAAGGATGTCTCTTATGTCGGAAGCTGGAGCAGATAGATCTATTTGTGGCTTACCGATATCCTGTTTCGAAGACAAATACTTAAATTACTAAAATAAAGGGATCGAGTAGTAGAGAGAATCGTCATGACCGTCCTGTGATTGAAAAAAAGTTTTATATGTTGTAGTAAAGCTCACCAGCTTCTTATTCCTCTGTTCATCAGAATAAAGTACGCATTATATACTTTCAGATAAACAGCCGGGACCGTATCCAGCTGTTCAAAGAACAAACGACGGAGCTGCGGATATTCTACTATCCATTAAGTTGAGAATTTAATGGTACGTCGTCGGACTTACGCCGGCTAAATTACCTCAAAGTTTAAAGCTATTTACTACAACCCCCCCGAAAGAATCTTCTCCGCTAAGCTGAATTATTTTAAAGCTATTATTGCAAGCTCGAAACTAAATCCAATTACAAAATATCTAACGGACGTCTGAACGCCATTTATTAAGCTTAACGTTCTACTTGGAAAGCTTCGTGAAGTTAACTTAATCATGTAGCAGAGCTAGTATTACTATATAAAAAAACTTTTCACTTACATGTATTTTCTTAAGGGTAAGCTCATCCTAGAGTTCGAGCAAGCGGAAGTTATTGTATTTAACAATTATTTACTACATATGTTCGTATGCGTTCCTATGAGCAATATGCAATATATAGTATGCAAATGCAATTTATGCATAAATATAGTAAGCAACTAATTTGCTTACCTATATTTATCTAAAAATATAGGTATACCTTCATTTACTAAAATTTATCACAAGTCAGTTAAATTGAATTGTTGGATAACATAACTGCCAAATACTCCCGGTTCTGTTTTAACTTAACTGCTTAGACAGATGACGCGGGCCCATTGAAATCCAATAAAATATAAAGTATTTAAGCTGTTCATTTCAGTAATAAGCGTTTCAGTATTGAACTGAAATTCCATTTTAACAATCATAAAATATATTTGGTTTTAAATCTAAAATTATTTTCTTCTACTATGTTCTTAAGGTAGTATATCAAAATATATAAATTATTCAAACTACTAACATCAAATCATTTCATTGCACTTCAGGTTCAGGATCATAATGATGTAATAATGATAATGTTATTTTTAGTACTTAGCTTTACTTATACGTTTGAAATTTTTTGAAAGTTTTAACTGCGCACTCTGAACGGGTATTTGAAATGTACGATTTCTTTATTTACGCGAATATTACACATTTGGAAAAATCTAATTTTTACGGAAATAATGCGTTGTTTTTATTTTTTAACACCCTAATGTTTTGAGTGCTTCACAGCAGCCATGGTCAGGAGATGACTGAGCTGACAGATGAGTTGAGGCCGTAGTTATCATGAAGTAACTGCAGCATTTTAAATATTGTTTACAGTCCGATATACTCAGAAAGAGCTCATTATCATCAACATAGTTATCAGCTGACAGACTCCCATAGCTGGATATATTTCTACCCCAAATATAACGTCGTTACGAAAAAAAAAGTTTTAAGTAGTATGGTTGTTGTTTGATTCAGTTTCATTAATAACTAACTGTTCCCCACCTGTCTTGCTGTCCGTAACATCCTCGCAACTCCCTTTGGGAAAGGAATTTTGTTAAATCTCATCTGAACTAACCTATACCGGGTAAAAGGAATAGTGGTACTAAATTCCAAGTCTGTAAGCCATATGGTACCAGAAATATCTTGATGAGTCTCTACATAGGTAGAAATGTCTTATATATAGATAGACAATACCTGAAATCATTTGCATGAGTTTTATTTATTGCATGTGCTTGTTATAAATGATGTCTGAATACGTTCCACATAGCCGTAACACGTAACTTATTAACACACGCATCGAAAAATTACAACATTTACGTATACGGAAAAGGTCCGCACTTCCGTCCGGTTCTATTGCGACGCCTCACGCACGAGCTAATCGCATAAACGCACACACACAAACACTTTCAGTGCCGGCGTTAGGTACGGTTCACAGGGCGCTTTGCTCAACAGCTGTTTAGCATAATATATACATAACTTGTTTATAACATATATATCATATAATATTACGTCATATAAATATGACATGATAGTGTGTATAGTTTTATTGGAAGCGACGAGACCAGCGAGACGTTCACTGTAACGATACGACTACACTTTACGTTACACTGGCTACACCTTATGTTGTAAGGGAACGAGCACAATGTGGTGCAGTGGATACCACTTTAGCAAGCTCCACTTTAAACAAGCGTATCACTTACCATCATGTGATTATCTCGCTCGTCTCATATTTCGGTTTGAATATACCGGTCGTAGGTATCTGTTGCGCAAGACCGTCTACGTATGTATCACCGCAGCTTGTATTTTTGCCGTCAAAAAATTGTGTGCAGACATTAGTCTGATCCGGTTTGAAAGGTGCTGTAGCGAGTGAATTTACTGGGAAAAAGAGACAATATATCTAATTTCTCAATGCGATTAACTAGCGCCTCGTTTTATCGACAGGCGTATTACTCACCATGATATGAACGTCATGCTTCCCTCGTCGTTACATCGAATAAAGAGCATATAATTTAATACTAACCTATAATTACGAATGTAGATCAATTTTAGATGCCATGAACGACTTATAAATAAATGCTAAACACCTTAACTACTCGAAACAGCCGCCAACTTCCGCTTTTTTGTGAATAATCACTTTTATAAGAATTTATCTACATACAATACACATCTCTCCTTGTAACTTGTTTTGAGTCTCGTGAAGTTAAATAATTTTTTTTATTTATTATTTGAGACAAATATTTTGGAAAAATACACAAACTATTACCCGAAAAGAAATAAAGTTTATCTGTATAATACAGCCGTCGTGACCTAGGTGGAGCCCAAGTCACATCCGGCCTGGTTTGCAGTGAGCCATCCTTTTATCCACGCTCAGCGTGATCCCGACGATATAACAATATTTTAGATACATGCTAGTAAGCTATTTATACAGTTCTCACTATTAATAACGGTTATATGTAATGTCATTTAGCTTAGGCGACTTTCAAGTGTCTAAGTAATAATGCTCTTCTTTGTTATCCCATATGAACCGAGCTTTATATAGCACAAAGGAACTTACAAATCCTTTGCTTGGCGTTGACGTATTACACAATTTAGTGCGGAATGTTTCATAACGATGGAGAAATGCTTGCCCATAAGGGAATGTCCTTATTTCTATACATGGACCGAAGCGTCTTGGAACGAGACAATCCCACACCACGCTGTGACCGCTGAAGCATATCGCATATTACTATAACTCAATATAAAATAAAAGAACAGAATTCATACTTTTTAAGATATTATAGCGGTAATGTAATTAACCTATACTATGTATGACGATCAATTAAAATAGGTAGTTTAGAAAACAGAGAGACTAATAGTAATAGAAACCGTTGGATTTTTTGAAAGCCCAGGACCGACCGTTGTGAAGATCTTTGGAGGAAGCCTACGTCCTAGCGAACGTTTATCGGCTAATGATAATGACGATAATTCAACTGATGGAAAGTGATACGCCTACACACAATAAGGTGGCGCTAGTTCGCATGCTATGTTGTACCACATAGTACTCATTGTTTTGAGACGTTACATTACCCCAGTATTTTCACTAGCTATAGTGCTCTTCAGACCAAAACACAGCAATATTTGAACACTACTGTTTCCCAGTAGACGGGATCCGGCGACAGAGACTTATCAACAGGAACCACGTCATAAAAAATATTATAGTGGTGAATTAGTACAAATAATATTTTATGTGTTGTATATACTGTTTTGATAAAATTCCCATGGTATAAAACAGACGTCTTACTATGCACCTGGTCTGAACAACAGGAACATTTTTGCACACAATATTAATGTAGTGTACATACAAAGCAAATGTATACTATGATCCAATGATATACCATTTAAGTACTTATTTATATTGTACTTAATTGTAGAATGAAATATTTTAATAATGTTTTATAACTGACTGGTGATAGATTATTACGGAATATTACATTTGGTATAGTAATAAATTGTTTATATTTTATATGTTGGCTTTAAGCGGAGTAATGCTTTCGTAGCCGCAAGTCGTCGCTACGTATCGGCGTGTCAAGGGGCGAAACACGTCGCTCGGTAAGGCGACCGCTGTATGCTATTTCCGTCGCTAATGGACCATTGTGTTGGGATTCCGATGACGCCATCGGACCCCCAACAATATTATTACATGGGGGAGGAAAATACAATAACTTCCAATTCTTGATCCATTTACTTCCGTTGTAAATTGTTAGTGATATTCGGTTATTATTTCACCATAAAACAGTTCGTTATTATACAAGCAAATAATTTGCTAAATTATACGTTTTGTTTTTTTTTAAAGCAGTTATTTATAATATTGCAATAAGTATGTACAAGTAGAAAATGTTGCAAATTTTGATAAAATACGAAATTGTTCTACCTCACCCCCAACAGCGTCTCTCCAAGTCTTAAGTTGACTGAAAGTTAGGCATTACGTCTGCTTATTATTAACAAATTTAAGAATTAAAAATAAAGATTTTAATAATTATATACCTTTACGTTCCCGCCATTTAAAAAGCAATAAAAACAGTTCAACATTTTCTTAATAATAAATAAAATTAACAAGTGGTAAGTAGAAATTATGTATAAATTGGGCTATTCGAGACAATCTTGTTTTAATCAGGATTTCAGTTTGAAAAATGTTTAACAATCAAGTTATATTGAACATTATATAAATTATTATATCTATTGTATGTTCTGGTTTACAGAACGCTATAGTTACTCAAATTGCTTAATTAGTAAAACTTAAGATCTGAACGTCTTAAGGCGACGAGCACAATGTGGCGCTCTGTATATGAGCCTACGTGGCTTCACATTCTTATGGGGGGCGTATCACTTACCATTAGGTGAACTCCCTTTCGGCACGTTACTTCGAAGAAGATTAAAATTAAGTGAAAATAGACCTTTTGATATCTAGAGATCATTCAAATAACTACATATCATTTTGTTTGTTTTATAAAAAAAAACTTAGTTGCATAACTTAATTTCGTTATTACAAAGTTATTTAAATGGAAGTAGGAAAATATGTAACGGGAACATTTTCCTCGATTGCTGGTTTGTACTGAAAACATCCTCCAATTACTATTACACAATGATCGGCGCCGTTTCCCAACGACTTTTTAATGGCCGCTTGGAAACAGGGTAACGATGTTGAAATCCGGTACCTGAATACATGGTCAATAAAACTTAACATTATTTCCGATAGCGCACATTATAACTTGAAGATGTTCAAGTTAAAATATTTTTTCTTTTATTATGCGTTCATCCTTACAATTACATTAGAGCTCCTCTTGTCTTCGTAGCTTAAAATGTTCTTCGTCTATCATCATCTCCACCGATAGAGGTAAACTATTAGACATGTCTCATGTTATAACTTGATGACTTTATATCTATAATTATCCGAAGATATGGAGGTATGTTAACTTTTACTTATGTTACCAGTGTAACATCTAAAGTATAATACCATTCACACTTAACGAAATACATTCGATTCTATGATGAGGGTGGGAACATTAAAATATCTTTTACAACGTCGAGGGATTATTAACTTTATAAAGGAATAAATGTAATTAAGTTAAATCAAAAACAATTTCTAAAAATGTTTAACTCTGGTGAAAAAAAATGATTTTACACGGGATGTAATAATTTCTATTGGACTATTATGTTATAGTTGTTTTTTCTTTTTAGATAATATTCTATGTAGACTGCTATCGAAAAGTTTTTAAGAGCCTATTACAATTATGTTCTGAATTATAATTCGTATGGTCTAGCAGGTTCGGAAATATATTCGTTTAATTAGTTTATTAAACATCTGCCGAGTAAATTATTTAGTTTAATAATTTATAAACGTTGAAACTGTAAACAGTCGGAAATGTAAATATGCTCTACTGTTCACACAGTATTTACCCAATTAAGCCAACATTCAACGCACTAAGAGCACTTGTACAATAGGCGTGTGTTGATAACTTTCATTAAAATAACATACACTAATTTTCTTGGCGAATATTGTATCAATTTTTTTTAACATATATACTTCATCTTAAAGTGCCTCTCAAACTAGTGAAGGTTAGTGATCAGCGTGGTACAGTCCTTTCTGTTTCTGTTAAACATATATATGAACTTAAAAGTCGTCCTCGTGGTTTGGGTCGATGGAGAACTGGCTAGGATACTTGCGGTAACTTGAATGGGCGGGAGTTCGGTGTAAACTAGCCAATTTAGAGCTTTACTGATGATAAGTTATCAAAAGTCCGAAATATATGCAAAAAGTACAACGGACAAAATAAAAAATGTCTGTCATTCTTTGTCATGCACAACCAGATTTTGCCGCAAAATATAGAAGGAGCTTCCAAGGAGTTTCGTTACACATTACAGTAGCTTTATAAGAAAAAGCAATGTTGAATAGTTCCTCCAATGAGATAGGCCCCAAGTTGTGGCTGTGCCCACTTTGCAGGTTTTACGTATATGATTCCTTTTTCCTTGTATAAAGTGAAGCAGAAATAACATCATGGGGTTTTACCCGCTGGAAGTCTGATATTAACTTTCCTTGTTTCTAGAGTAAGGCGAAATTATTCCTGTTACGTAAAGTTTTTTTTTTAAACATTATAAAAGCAACCCGCAGCGAAAAACTAGTGGGCTTGAAAGAAATATTACGTAGGAACACTTCCCCTCACTGCCTCTATTTCTATATTGTTCAGAAAATACTCACAGCTGAACCGAAAATTGAATGAGGGATCGATGTAATGTACATGAGCCGTCTGAAAACGTATACGCGCGACTTGACATCCCCCAGGTGGATGGAGAATAACCGAATCGAGTTTTGAATTTCATTTCGCGACATTTGCCACCATTATCTGCTGCAAGACCTAGCGGAAAATGGATACGGAGAGAACTAATGAAAGCAGCGAAACGATAAAATAAGAAATTGAAAGAGTCTATTAAAATTGCAATGAGCAAAAGATATCAAGAATTTCAATGTCTTCTCAAGTCGACGAGCACTATATAATGCACCATCCTTTCTGGAGATTCTTTTGTTGTACATTCTTATATGGTAAGTGAATTACTTACTTGTACCATCTGTTGAACTGCTTACTCATCTCGTTTGTTTGGATAGAGAGAATATACGAGCTATATAACACTGAATGTATTATATTAGGTCCTTACATATGAAATTGGCGTTTTGTACGGGAGGATTATAAAGTCAATTTTTTTTGTAAAATATATTTAATTAATCAAAGTATGCACCGTTGTTATCTATGCACTTTTGCCATCTCATAGGAAGTTCATTGATCCCTTTACTAAAAAAAAACCATGGGGACGAGAATCAATAAACTCTTTGAAGGCGGTTTGGACTGCCGCATCGGAGTTGAATTAATTTCCTTGTAAGAAGTTGTCCAAATTCCGGAAAAAATAGTAATCTGTTGGGGCAAGGTCCAGGGAATACAGTGGATGTCGCAGACATTCCAATTGTAGCTCATCTAACTTAGTGTTTGTTTGTTGCGCAGTGTGTGGTGGTGGTCTTGCGTTGTCGTGAAGCAGCAGTGATCTAGAGCGATTGACCAATCTCGGTTATTTAGCAGCTAGTTCTTCCTTCATGGTTTGCAGTTGCTGACAATAGATATCTGCCGTAATCGCCTGACCAGATTTTAGAAAGCTGTAGTGAACGACGCCGGCGCTAATCTACTAAACATTCACAAGTAACTTTTTCTGAGTTATTGTCGTTTAGGGCAGGATTTGGTGGATATCGTACAGTAGCCACTTTTCAACACAGGTAATGATTCGATTTAAAATCCCTTCATCATTTTTTACTTTCCCGATTTACTTCAAGTGGATTAATACAATTTTGTTACCCTGAAGCCTGTAGCTATCTCTGAAGTGCTTTGTGATGGATCCGCTTCCACAATAGCCTTTAATTATTTATTTTCCACTTTCGTCCCCGGCCGGCCACGGGGATGGGTCTAAAGGTCGAAATTTTCAGGACGAAAACGTTGAAACCAAAAACGTATCGTGCTTTCTTTGGCGACACCCGCGCCGTACACATCATTAATCCTTCGAGCTGTTTCTGCAGCACTGGTGCCACGGTAGAACTCGTACTCATAAATATACCGATATTTCATGTTTTCATTGTGCGGTAATAAGCGACGCCAAAGAAAAAAGTAATGAGGAAAAACAAATGAATGACTGTTTTCAAAACTCAAACGTACCAGCTAAATTAATTTATAAATATTAATTTGGAATTTTTAACCAAAGAGGAGATATTTCAGATCAAATTGGTCAGTACAACAAAACCCTAATTTCATACGTAAGGACCTAATATATAATATGTTTATATTGGTCCGTGTGAGATTTCATAAAGTTAAAATTGATACAATTATGTACTCAAAGTTATAATTTATGCATAATATACGTTATCGTGAGAACACCAACATCTTCAGAGAACAACAGCTGGTATGCATATGTTACAACCCACACTTAATCAGTACGATGGATAAATGACTTTTCCTTAGGAGAGTCGCGAGACCCAGCATTGAAAGATTTACGTGGGTATATGTTTTATACATATATTACAAGTACATTTAGATTCATTGAACACAGCTGATGGTAGGTCTGTGTTGCTGGAGACAGTGTAGGTAGGTACAACCGCAGCGGCTTTATTTCTGCAGACAAACAGTAGTATGCAAACATTACTGTTCCGGTTTGAATGGAGTTGTACTTAGTAAATTACTGGGGTCAAAGGACTTGTTTCAAGGCTTTAAGCTTAACGTCGTGTGTCAACATCGTAACTAGCGCCACGTTGTTATAGGAAGGGCGTATCATTTACCATCAAATGAAAGTCCCGCTCTTCTCTCCGCTTCCTTGAATAAATAAAATTTGTCAATTAAGAATCACAGATCGACGTCTACCTATTCCTCTCAACACTTTTGTGTTTACACGAAAATGTCCGTATATCTATGGATTTGCACAGAGATTTCGGGAAGGGTGTGCAAGGTATCGCCGAAATCTCTGTGCTTGTCTAATATTTAAAAATAAACTTACCAATTTAGCAATTAAGGTAATTTAGCAATAGTCAAACCATTTTGGTGTACCTTTTAAGTAACTTGAAATATTATTACTTAAGGAGCCGAGGTATGAAGGCCACGCTACTCGCTATATCGTATAACTGATAGAGTTTGAAGTGTTGTACAAATTTGCCTATTGTACTGATAAGGCTCACCTGTCCATGGTTGACGAAGCCGTGCCTCTTCGCGATGTCGTGCACATGCCGCTCGCCCGCGGGCACCTGCACAGCGAACTGGTTGTGGTAAGTCGCGTCCGGCGCGCCGGCGCACGCGCGCAGCAGGCCCAGCAGGGCCAGCACACGCCACGACGCCAACATCCTCGCTAGCTACACCTCCGCACCTCACAACCGCATCCGCCGCGTGACAGCACTGCGCACCTCAGTTGCGCGATGGCATTACGCGTTAATATCCCAAGTTGAAACTCGTATCATTGAGGTTATCTGTAACAAAAATTTAAACATTTAACAAACGATTAAACATCTTCCAGCCTCTGTAAGAGATGCATTACAATAATAGTTTTTATCACTTTATTTGTTTTTAATTGTGTTGCGCGGCCTTCAAGTATTCCAGAGTATCCCAAATATCCTAGTTTCGTCATTTGAGAGAGCTAAAAGGAAACAGTTTTATCTCAAACTTTTATCAACCACAATTACACTCAAAATAGGAAAAAGGCATTATTCAACAAGATTAAATATACACAAACTGAACAGTTTCTTTTATCTACACTGCTGATAGTAGATTTCTGTTGCCAGGTGTTCGTTTTGATAAGTAGCACTGCAACGTATTTTAGCAGCCAAACAATAATGTATGTATAATGCGTTCCGCTTTAAAAGCCGTGGTAGTTATTGAAACTACTGGAGCAAGGTGACCAAGGCGATGAACACAATGCGGGGCAGTATATACCATCCTGGCTAGGCAACATTAATATAGATAGGCATAAGGTATAATAAGGTACTGTATACTATCCTACCTAGAGGTAAGTTTTTATACGCAAGCGTATATATTACGAGTTTTAACAAAATTGAGAAGTTTGTTTACACGAATGCCTTATCAAACTTAGACCCACAGATAGTGTAGCTAAAAGAAATTTATTTAGTGAAATATTATATATTTAGTACATGCAAAAGCGACGTTGAATGAAAGGTTATTGTATTGTTAATAATAAAGTAGGCAACGCGGCAGCAATTAATACATTTCCAACGTGTAACAGTTCACACGGCGCGGCGTCGCGTGCGGTTTGCTTTGATCACGAAACAAATAGCTAAATTGTTTTCATACTAACAGATGTATTAATAAACAAAAATACCACCAGCACAGTCTATATTAATCATCACACATATACTTGTCTATGGCTTTTTTAGTTAATGAGTTTATATATTGCAGTAATCGTAGAGAAGTGTGTGTACCCATCGACCGATTGATTCCAACTGCAATGATATACCTGTTAATTTTGCACTACCTTCACTATTTTTTTTTATTAACCGATGAGAATAGTGAGACGTTCACCAGATGGTAAGTGATATTGCCTATCAATATTGTTATATTTGCCGATATCGTTGAACGAGGAGTGGGAGGTGGTCTCGACTTATCGTAGCAAAGAGAAGGCGCTGAGAAGAGTTGCAGTACTCCCCGGTATGTGTGTGTTCAGTGCAGAGAAGCGCCGATGTATTACTGTAAGGAACTTCGGGCCTCTTGTAAAACAGTAAGGGTGACCACCGAGAGGGTTTTGGTAAGTACAAATCCCACATAACCATGACTTTCCCTCCAGATGCAAGGTATCTAGACAAAAAAAGGGTAGCGAACCCTTTGGTGTTGTACGTTATGCATTTCAGAGTGTGCCCAGGCACTGTATGATTTAATTTCACATAGACATTCTAGACGTTGTCAGTGTTTCAGTCCAAGCATGAGATAAGAATCTGTAAGAGGTAAAAGGCTATTTCTGGACTGGTGCGCTATATCACCAAAGACTACGTCGCCGTTTACCATCGTATCAAGTGGGATCGTAGTCAAGCGCTAGTCTGTATGTAAATAAAAATAATTAATTTTTTTTATATGATATTTTAACGAAGGGGAACATGTAAATAAACTATTGTCACAAATTAAAAATCCTGGACAGAAAATGTTGTACGTATAAAAATAATATTAAAAAAAAAAAAATCCTTTTCGCTTAAAGCTTGATGTATAAAGAACCGCCAGATTCAAATATCACTAAATAGAAACGAATGGCTGAATGAAAATAAAAAAAAATAGGCCAACGTTTTTTTACGTTTGCTGAACATATGTATGAAAACGGTATTTGAAATATAGTCTGTATCGGGCGTATATTTTTGTGAAGGTAATATTGAAAAACAGGAAATGCCTTTTTGTTCGTAATCTAACAAAACGGATAAAGCCGGAAACGAATGCGTACCAACCGTAATGTTTAAATTTTTTTTTAAATTCTACTAAAACGATTTCTATACTAATTGTCGTTATTGAAAAAGTTTTCATGTTAGTGATTAATACTGCATACAATAGGATTATAGAAGAAAAGTACTAGTGGTAGGTCTTTGTTGTCAGGGACCGTAGCCGCAGTACCAATTTCTGCCGCCAGACAGTAGTGTGCAAACATTACTTTTTCATATTGAAGATCGATCGATATCTAGTGATATTACTGAGGTAACGAAAAATCTGTGTATATCATCTTAACGCCACATTGTTATGGGCGGACGTAACTCTTACCGTCAGATGAACGTCCCGCTTGTCTCGTCTCTTCGTGGATTATAATAATAACAATGAAATTAAATCTTTTAAAATGATAGCCTTTATAAATTGCTAGATTAATTAGGTTTAATAAAATAAGGTTTTTTTTAACAATACAAAAACACTAAGTAACCCTAGGAGTATTCAAGTGACCAGTAGTTAGTCGTCATCCATTTGATAGCTGTATAAATAACTATTAGGTCCTTATTTATGAAATTGGCGTTTTGTATGGGAAGAAAATAAAGTATTTTTTTTTGTAAAATATATCTAATTAATCAAAGTATGCACCGTTGTTATTTATGCACTTTTGCCATCTCATCAGTAGTTCATTGGTCCCTTAATTAAAACAACCATGGGGGCGAGAATCAATAAACTCTTTGAAGGCGGTTTGGACTGCCGCATCCGAGTTGAATTTTGTTCCTCGTAACAAGTTTTCCAAAATCTGTAAAGAATGGTAATCTGTGTGGGGCAAGGTCCAGGGAATACAGTGGATGTCGCAGACATTCCAATTGTAGCTCATCTAACTTAGTGTTTGTTTGTTGTGCAGTGTGTGGTGGTGGTCTTGCGTTGTCGTGAAGCCGCAGTGGCCTAGAGCGATTGACCAATCTCGGTTGTTTAACAGCTAGTTCTTCCTTCATGGTTTGCAGTTGCTGACAATAGATATCTGCCGTAATCGTTTGGCTAGATTTTAGAAAGCTGTAGTAACCGACGCTGGCGTTGGTCCACCAAGCACTCACAAGTATCTTTTTCTGAGTAAATTTCCGTTTAGGGCAGGATTTGGTGGATATCGTACAGTATCCACTTTTCATCACAAGTAATGATTCGATTTAAAATCCCTTCATCATTGTGTCGGTTGAGCAAAGTAACACAGCAGCAGCAGTCGACGCGTGTTCGCAAGTTCGATTCACTCAATTCATGAGGTACCCATCGTTTAAGCTTTTTTACTTTTTCGATTTGCTTCAAGTGGGTTAATACAATTTTGTTACCCCGAAGCCTGCAGCTATCTCTGAAGTGCTTTGTGATGAATCCGCTTCCACAATAGCCTTTATTTCTTCATTTTCCACTTTGGTCTCCTGCCGTCCACGGGGTCGGTTCTGAAGGTCGAAATTTCCAGAACGAACACGTTGAAACCAAAGACGTACCGTGCTTTCTTTTGCAACACCAGCGCCGTACACATCATTACTCCTTCGAGCTGTTTCTGCAGCACTGGTGTCACGGTAGAACTCGTACTCGTAAACATACCGATATTTCATGTTTTCCATTGTGCGGTAATAAGCAACGCCAAAGAAAAAATAATGAAGAGAAAACAAATTAATGACTCTTTTCAAAACTCAAACGTACTAGCTAAATGAATTTATAAATTTGAATTTGGAATTCTTAACCAAAACCAAAGAGGAGATATTTCAGATCAAAGTGGTCAGTATGACAAAACGCTAATTTCATATGTAAAGACTTAATATATAGTAAAGTAGTCCGAGCTAGACAACAAATGCAAAGAGGTGTCGTGTTTGTCGATGCATTGTGAGGGTGTTGTGAAGGATTGCGGTCCTTCCTGGGACGTGCTTGTGCGTAATGCAGGAGGGTACCGATGTGTTTCGTAGGATATCTTTGGACCCCTCGACACATATCGAACATGAGCACTAAAAGATTTTAGTAGATATATTTTCCACATAATCTTGTGTTCTTTCCGGAAGAATGGTATCGTTAGATATTTTTATATAGGTGATGGATTTCTATTAGGATACCGTCTAGATAGATGTCAACGCAGCTTCTATTTCTGCCGCCAAACTACAGTTTGCGAACACTACTGATCCGGATTGAAGAGTGTTGTAGCTAGGGAAGTTACTGGGGTAACTAGACTTAACAGTTTATATCTAAACGTGACGAGCACAGTGTGGTCTTGTGTATAAAATCCTGTCTATGTCCATATTGTGTTTGGAAAGCGTGTCACCATCAGGTGAAAATCTCACTTATCAATCTGAACATATATCATATATATATAGTATATATTATATATAACACATACGAGCACTTACAATAAATCCGAAGCACAATAAGCACGTCGCGTATGGGATGGTGGTGGTGGGGGGAGGACTTACAAATTTCATTTGCAGGCTGGATCCTTTATTCAGGGTATTGTAACGATGTTTCAAGTTATGTGACGCAACGCGACAACTTTTCGTATGAAATGTGGAGACGGAGTGCGCGGGGCGCAGGTGCTTCCTTTGACAAATAACACTTCGATAAATGTCTTAACATATTGCTATTTCCAACAGACTTTTCCACAAAGGAGACTACAATTCAATGTATTTTTCATACGTACCTATCATACTAAAAATTATTGATTTATTATGTCTTCCTTCTAGGTTAATAAATAATAATAAAAAGCTCGTTTAATCTTTTAACTGCTAGGTTTCCAAGCCTTCTCTCATAAGAAGATAATGACAGCCTAGTCGTCGCATCTGCCTGCGGAAGCTGTTTGAACTTATCGGCTTCCGCACGATGTTTTCTTTCATCAGGAGCTCAAGCTTAGTCGTTATTAAAACCACACCTCAAGACATATAACAAGTACGATCTGAAAACTTAACTATGAGTTTCCATTCTAGATCATTATACATTTATTGATAGACCGTCTAGGTAGGTACCACCGCAGGTCCTATTCCTGCCGCCAAACAGCATTGTGCATACAATACTGCGTTCCGGATTGAAGCGCATCGTAGTAGTTAATGAAATTACTGGGGTAATGAGACTTAACATCCAATATCTCAAGGCGGCGAGTGTAATGTGGTGCAGTGTCATCCTAATTAGCACCACATTATTATGGCCAGGCGTTTCAGTTACCATCAGTTGAACGTGTCGCTGGTCTCGTCGCTTCCTTGAATAAAAACGGAAGAGTTTAAACGAGAGTTTACCTTATTTTCTAATTGAATTTATTTTCCAAGGGGTAAGATATTTATGTTACATAGTTGAAAAAAGAAATGTAATATTTTTTTTATTTCTTCGTTTTCAAAAGCCAATTTACGTACCCACTGTTAGGGCACAGGCCTACCCTTAATATGATGGCGATGGGCCATAGTCACCGCGTGGGCCCAATGCGGATTAGCTTTTTTTTAACTTAAAATTTCAGGGTTTGTTTTCAGATCTGCTGTATACTATTAGTAGTAGTATAAGTATATGTTTATTTTATTAAGCGGATCATTATACACAGATGTGATTGTTGTAAATCAAGTCGCACATAGAACATTTATTAAGGAAGCGAATAGGGGATGATGACACAATATAAAAAGGGAGAATGTTTAGGACAAAATAACCCAGCGGCCGCATATTTATTTCGAAACGTTACAATCTTCGCCCCCGGGTATGAAAATCAATTGAAAATTCATGGGACCTAAAAAGGTTTTATTGGCCGTCCCTTTTAAATAA
Organism: Ornithoptera priamus; assembly: GCA_029034505.1. Lineage (NCBI taxonomy): Eukaryota > Metazoa > Arthropoda > Insecta > Lepidoptera > Papilionidae > Ornithoptera > Ornithoptera priamus. The sequence goes on from JARDWD010000686.1 coordinate 2,605,959, forward strand.
GCTTAGCATACAATTTATGCGGGCATCGAAAAATATTCTAGTTTATATAAAAAGTTTACACTACACCATTATTTTTACTTCAAATTATAAATTAACTATAAGTACGCGGATTCATAATGTTCTCAAATAGATGATTTTACTTGCTCAAAGAGCGTTCGGGTTTGGAGTAGGTTTTGGTTGAAAACAGAATATTTTATTACCCTCCGATTTCCTTTTAGGATATTTTAACCAACAATAAAAAAGAACTTTTAATCTCCACGTATATAGGTGTAATTTTGTAGTTTCTTTTTTGATTTAACCTCTTCTAACTAAAATATAATGCTATAAATTAGTTAAATTGGTATGTATGAGCACACTCAAAATGCTACGCTAAAAATTAGAAAAAAAAATAATTTTGGAAGAATAAAAAATTCTTTCTTCCTATATTTTATGTTTATTTACGTGTATTTCTATGCATAACTTTTTCGCAAAATAGTATATATAAATTATAGTACGCGAAACATACATATTTCTGTGCATACAAATATATCTCGAAGTTGGTCTAAAAATCTGAGATTAAAAATTCTTGATTTCTCGCTTGTTGAAAATTGATTTTTTTTTTGTTTTTTAGTGTCGTTAGAACTATATATTCGTAATTTTTTTTTATTAATCATGCGTCATTATAAAACTTAATACAAGTTACCTTCAATACACTTCAATCAGTCAACACAAAGTTGGACAGCCCTAATGAAACAACAATCACCTAATCAAACTAAAAACAGTATTTTTTAAATTAACTTTACTGTAGGCAACCGTAGACTATTTACCCTAAGGTAAGTCATGACACATTCTAAGGTAAAAATACTCAAATTTCCCCTACACAGTACTCATTACCAATACTTTAAATGGTACACAGTAACATTAGCATACTACTAGACGGTATCAGTGATAGGTACTCGTAAGTCTTTATAGTTCCTAGCAAGTAAATCACAAGTAAATCTTTCGATACTCGAATCTTCTATAAATATTAACTTATATTATCACGAATTGAATAGTGGCAGTATATATGTTGTTAACGAGTGTTAATTTAGTATCATTCATTCTTAAAAAAATATTTTAATAGCAAGCAAGCATTTTGAATAGCACATGCGAATCTTTCACATTTCCTTAGTAGTTATAGATGAAAACATTTAATAAAGAAAACATATTAAATAATATGTATTCAAATATTATATCGCACATTTTCATGAAATGTATGAAAGGAGTAGAAGCTCCTTTATAATAAATCGCGATACAAAATTAAATTGCTGGCGGGTTCCAAGTAAAAATACAGTTATCGTTGATTCAAGGCAGCGCCGGCTTGAGTATAACTCGAATTACCGTCTGCACTTCTTACAGTTTGAGGTGCGAAATACTAATGAGCAACGCGAGCCGGCACACAACACAAGCGATATTGTACCTTAAACGTATGAACACAGAGGTCAAAAATACATCTCACCCATGTGTATAAAACATCTGGAATAAAAACATTATTAACATAAACGGACGTGCAAATAAAGGCGCATCCGAAACGACAGTATACCTTCAATTATAGAGCAGTAAGAAGAGATAGCCTTTTTAATGTTCCCACTACTGGGACTTGCGATATAAAACAAAGCCATTACTGGCTAGCAAAGTGCGGGATATGTAGATGATTTTTTATCTTACGAACCGAGTAAGCTGATGATAAATAATACGCCTGTCTATGACAACCTGACGCTAGATAATATGGTGAATACAGAATCACACTGTCCTCGTCGGTTTGATAGCTAAGGTTTTAAGTTTACCTTCCCTATGGATTTCACTAAGAAAAACGCATTTCAAACCGGAACACAGTTATGTTTGCTTACTACTATTTAGTTTAAAAAAAAGGAACCCCGTCACAAGGTGGACTGATGATCTAGTGAAGGTTGCGGAAAGCACAGTACCGCTCGGCGGAGATATCGTTGGGAGATGTCTATGTCCAGCAGTGGACGTTCATCGACTGATAATGATTATGGCAAATGCGGATAAAACCCAAATACATTTAGATTCTCAATATGTATTATGTACAAAACGCTTCGCTCTTTGCGATGCATTTGACTTTATGAAAAAGCCGCAATTAATGTGAAATCAGACGTATGTTAACGTTATGAAACAAATTATAAAACATATAGCTATATATATTTTATAAGGGACGCCTGTCGGCTGATAATGATGTTGATGATAGTATTCTACGTTGGTCACACTACATTTGTTATTTGTTAATTGGCAATATTTCGAATATGGCAACACTGAACAGAGCAGAATGTTTTGCGGGCGGTCTGTCCCGAGTCATTCGTGAATTAGCTACATAAGAGCGAGGATCATTGGTGTTAAATTATTTCAAGAGAAATGCAGCGTATCTTACAATAAATTGTTTAAAATTTGTGTGTAAAATCGTAACCATGTATTATATTTCAAACTGGAGTATATTCCAACACGTAGCTTACTCGGCAAACGGAAGAACTAAGTAATAAAGCACAGAATAAAATTATAATGTTATTGAATTAAATCAAGTTACCGCGCACATTTTAATCTAACGTCGGAATTGGCCCCTCGCAATGAATTTCATTTGTAAATTCATGACATAAAAAAGGGTTTCATTATCATACCCTTTTAAAAAAGGACTAATATACCCTATATTCTAAGCGCCCCAAAAATTAAGTTATTATTTATATGTATATATAACGTAAAAGCATATTTATGATGTCAATGAAATGTAGACTAAATTCATTTACCGCTGTAGTTTATGTTACAGGAAATAGTTAACTGGTATTTATATATATTAATATACTGTAGAGGTTTTAAGGGTGTGTAATCGTTGCCGCAAATTGGACTCTGTAGTAGTATTCGATCAGGTGCGTAGTCGTAGCCCTACGTTCGCCGCCACTGTAGAAATTTTCTGGCGAGATGCGGATATCTGGAACTGATACTTTTAACAATAGTAATATCGCCCTCTTAGTATTACAAAGATTCAGGGAGATCCAGTTAATAGATACAATTTGTATACTCCGGAAGCATTTGTTGACCACAGACTTGACATTACAGAGATTCAGAGAGAAATTTACAAATGTAAAAATGTCCGAACGTTATATGTATTTGCGTTATGATAGATGAAAACGAGATCTATTATTTGTGATGGCGCCATCTGTTGGGTTCTTTGAAAACTTCTTGTTGCAATATCTTATAAGATCAAAGGAATTTCTCAAGTAAAGTTCGATCGTTATAATCACTTCATTCGGAGATGTAATCATTACCCATTCTACCATAGCAATGGTTTGCTAGCCTTTCTATGGAAAGTTTTTCCTTCTACTCTAAAAGGAACGAGTTTAGAATGACAACTCATCCCGGCCACGGATCGTCGTTAGTGAGTGTAAGATTCGTAGTTAGTTAAGTCAGATCAACACAGTGAATTGAATGCCTTTTTTAACGAGCAAAATCACCTATAGGTTAAGAGATTACCTGGTGCAAAATTGATATCTGAAGACCGAAGCGATGAAATATATTAATATTAAGCTATGTATAAGGTATTGTTTTTTTTATAAAAAATATTGCTTAGTTTAGAAAGAGGATAAACATAATAAAACGATAAATAAAATAATATACCACTCGTAATGCAATAAAGTTTAAAACTGCGCTTAGAAGCCTATCCTTTCAAACGGATGTACATAACGAAACAAATAAAAGGAGGAGTTTTACAGCGCCATAAACACATCCGCAGATGGCCCGACCCAAACCGCCGCTGAAACGCGAAGGAAAGTTATGAAAAATCGTTGCTAAATCTCGCGATAATCCCGGTAAGCCGCGCGGACGGCGCATAAAGCGCCTGACCGGGAATACATAACGAAAATTTACGAAATTCTATTTGCAAATTTATCAAAGGACGCGGGGGATATCCTTTTGACGGGATTTTTGTACCGAGTAGTAACATAGTTCGGACATATCCGATACATGAAGACTGCCCTTTACGAGCATTACCTTTTTTCTTGAGCGATTTTACCGCAAAGGAAACTATTTTTTAAAAAGAAATACTGACCTTTACTTAAAAAAGGCGCGTTATAATCTATACTTTATTGAGATAAATTTTTTTGATGGCAGATTCTGGATGGAGGCCGTCTGGGTAGTGTACAAACATTACTATTTCAGTTTGGAACAGCGTTGTAGCTTGTGAAATTTCTGGGGTAAGGAGACTTAATATTTTCCTTCTCAAAGCGACGTGCAGAACATGGTACTGTGTACACCAACATAACTAGCGGCACGTTGTTACCGGCAAGTGTATCACTTACCATAAGCAGTACGTCTGGCTCGTCTCGGCGCTTCGTAGAATAAAAAAGGTTTATCAAGTAAAATGTATGATGTGCAGTAAAATGTAATGTAACGTTGGAGGTGTCAAATAAACACATGTACGACGGATAATTTAATATAAGCGCGGACGTGGACAAAAGTTACCGTTCCCCGTGCCCCGGGACGCGATATATGACAGCAGGGGTAGGTGACACATTGGATACGTCCCCCGGTAAAGTGACTCACTCGCAAATTTCATTTGTAGATGGAATTCTTTATACACGCGCCATATTCTAAAGATGTCTCGCGTTACGCGACGTGACGTTTCAATTTATCACTACAATAAAGGAATAAATAGTATACGTTGCTCTACACAACGATTTCATATTAAATTTAATAAAAAAACATGATAATGCAATAGTTACATGATGATGATTATCAATATCCACTGCTGGACATCAATCTCCCAAAGATCTCCAGATCGATCGGTCCACAGTCAGAATGGCCTCCGGTACCACCGAGTACTATAGGCCGTCATTTGCAGGGGTTCGTGTGGGGGATTCGGGCCATATCCTACCACACTAGCCCAATGCGAGTTGATGGGAGTCAGAGCTTCCTTTGTTGATAAGCAGGGTGCACCGAAAGTTTAGAGAATGAATTTTAGTTTTAAACTTTCATAAAATATACCATTATAGATAAATTGCGTGGTGCGTTAGAGTAGTAAACCCTCTCCTAATACCGGGACCTCGTCACCCGAATCTTTTTCATTAGTAGTAAGCTCAAATCTGCAATCACCGCGCCCGCCTCCTAAATCCAAAGGTTTATTACATGCTTAAACAAATGTTTGCGAAACTCCCAAGTTTATTGCTTTCGAATTTTATTTCGACTAATTTAAACACTGCTTTCATCTTTTTTATTTAATCGCAGATTATTCAACTATATAAGTCAAAACTGCCGGATATTGTTCAAGTCCTACAGCAGCTTCTATTTCTGCCACAAAAAAGTAATACGCCAAGATTACTGTGTTTTTGTTTAACGGGCGTTCTAACTATAGAAATTACTGAGGTAACGAGACAACATCTTGTCGCGAGCATAATCTGATGCAATGTATGTCATCCTAACTAGCGCAATCTTATTATAAGCAGGATTTCACTCATCATCAGATGTATATCTTGCTTGACTCGTCGTTTAGTACAATAGTAAAGAGTATTAACTTAACATTACGTCCGCGAATGATCGGTTGAGCCAAGTTAAATCTCCAATAGTATTTTTAAAGCCGAATTAATATCAAGTCGTTAAGAAAAACCTATTTCATTCCACTTTCTTCAATTACACTTCACCATATACATAAATTCAAATCGTTTTGTTAGTCATAATAATATAACTTCTGTAAACATTATTATTTTGGTACCTTTATACAAATTTTAAAGTAATGAGACATGGGAACAAATGGGCGTCACATTAGTTTAGTTTTATATTTGGATAAAGGACTTTTAAACTAAGATTTAAGGATCGAGTCGTAACACAGCATTGCAGAGCTATGATTATGTTGCTGGGGTTATTAATTTATTATATCTGTATATATAAGAAATTTATCACTAAAATTGCTTTATAACTTATTTAAGCAAATTAAATTGTTCATCATTTATAAAGGCAAGCGGATCAATTTCATCTAGCATATTGATTTCGTCAATACAGCGTTTGCTTTGCTGAGCACACAACAAAACGAATCGAACATTCAATTATCTAAACGCGAGAGGAAATGACAAAATGAAAATTGCAAACCAGGTCGCACAGCCTACAATACGAACCAATACCTGCAAAATTAGACAAATAGAAAAAACAATTATTTACGCTTTAATAAAAAGTAATGTAGTGATAAAAGTAAGTTATCTTCTTGTAATATAACACATCCTGTTCCCCGACCGCTTTTCTGGCCGTAACCCTCCTTGGGGAAGGAATTTTGTAAAATCTATTCTTAGCTGACCTATACTCCGCAAAAGATATTATACCGTTGCCGCATGTGAAATTACCGTGGTAACGAATACAATGTGCTACTTACACCACGTTGTTATGGACATACCTTAAACATACCATCAGGTTATCGCCTCGTCTGCGATTTCGTTATGTTGAATAAAGAAAAACAAGCTACATAAATTTTTTTAACAAACCTTTCCGTCTCTAAAATGTACTAATGTACCGCGAAAGCATCTTCGGAATGATGAATAGCAACACGAAATAAGGTAATAAGCGTTCCGCCACACTCGGGACGGAGCTCAATTCAAAGGAGCGGTCTTATCGCATCCCAAGATATAAAATTAAATTGCCAAGTAAAAATATAGTTATTGCTGATTCAGCGCAGCTCTGCTTTTATAACAACGCGAACCAACGTCTGCACTTCTTACCATTTGAGGTGCGCAATACTAATGAGCAATACCTACCACACCACAAAGGCGAACTGGATGAAGTTCTAACAGCACGAGATAGAGTATATAATCGGACAACACACAATTACCATCTCATGGGGATAGTAAATTGCATTATCGTATAAGATAACATACCTTGTCTGGTAATATCACACAAATTTGCAATCGAAAGTAACCTTTGATCTGTTTTACTACAGGGTCTGAAATTAAGTGCATTTCATGCAAGAAAAGAATCGCACGACCTTATGCATTCATATGAGAAAATTGAGTTCCATAATAACAACGCAAACGTTCAAACCGTATCCGAGACAAACAATAAACAGAGTTGGTAAATATAAATTTCATCGGTTCGTGTACATAACCGCGTGAATTTCAGGCTTTTAAGATAAATTTACACAAACTCATATTAAAAAAAATGTAATAAATCCTATTTATACAATCACTTCTAATCGTCCCTTCTCTAAAAGTTAAACTAAGAACGGTTGTCCTTTTTTGTGATTATATTCACTACTTATAAAAAGGAGAATAAACAATGTATATTGATAAATAATATTTAAATAAACATATGTAACATTTAGATACGATAATACAGTCTGATGTTAGTAAGTGAAAACAACAAAAGTATTCATAAATATTAACATATTCTCATATTAAAAAAAAGACTTTAGGAAATTTCACAATGCACTTGCTTTTCACTTTGTTTTTCAACGAGTAAGGTGTGAACCTGATAAAAAGTTCGGTATCGTTTCCACAATAATTTCACTAGTTATAACGCCCTTCAAACCAGAACAGAGTAATGTTTGCACACTACTGTTTAGCGGCAAAAATAGCAGCCTAGTTAGACGGTCTTAGAGAGACCCACCACCAGTTGCGAGTGATTAAAGATATATAATAAATTAGTCCACTTAATGTATTCACTGCTTGGGCACAAGTATTCCCTCCCAAGGAGAAAGTCGAGGTCCTTAATTTACAACACTGGCTAAGGTAAGTAAGGGAAGTTAAGTTTAATAGGAATTGAATTCACTGTTTCCTTGACTACTTATGACTGCACTTACAAGCTGAATAGGCAGAAGGCTTCAAAACTATAGTGTATTCGGTACGCGGTAGGGTACGGTAACATCGTGTACTCGTATATATATTATCAAGGGTAACAATTGTAAAATAGAATTTCTTATTGGTGTAATATGTATAATACAAAATTAGAAAATAGAAGAGTCATTATGTGAAATATCCTCTCGGTCGTTTAAATGTTAACTGACAAAAAGCTAAAATATTAATATAATTAATTCAACAAAACCCGACGACGTCCGGGCCTAATAGAAAGACAGAAGGCTTATTCTAAGTAGCACTCGGAGCTTTATTAACTTGACGAGCAAAGTGGTGCCGTTTTAAGAGATGCGATTAGATAAATTGTTTTAAATATCGATATAACTAATTTGTATACCTGACGATATAGTTTAATAACTTATAGTTTAAGAAACTTATATGTTAAAAACTTAATAGATGTCAAAAGGCAACTTACACAGACACAATGCGGATGTAATTCACAAAATGTATTGTACTCATAGGTAACGTATATTATCATTGTCCTGTAGTCCCAGGCTATTAAGAATAAGCATAAGCCCTGCCTGTCGTAGAAGGCGACTAAATTGGTTCTCGGGTTCGTGAGCTTTGAGGGTGGGGGCGTACTAAGCGAGCCCGGGACGAATGACAAGTACGAATGCGGTGGTCTAGTGCTTGTTGTACCAAAGTGTAAGACTAGGACGTGTTTAGGCGTAGTACCGTCAGGCATAGGTCCGTTCGGTAAGAGGTGCCTGGCCTCCCATAACGCCCTAGGGATGACCATCGGGTTTTAGTTCGTAAAAAACTCACGTAATCTTGTTTTCTCACCAGAAGCAAAGTGTTTTTTTAGAAAATTTCTCATCCGATAACAAAAAAAAGTACATGTATAATCAGGCATTAACGATAACTTCAAAAAATTTTGTAATATCGTTCACACACTTAGAAAAGATCTCTTTGTAAAGAATTTACAAAGATTTTTCAAGTTTTTTTTATTCTACGAAGCAACACGAGGAGCAGGACGTTCGCCTGATTGTAAGTTATACGCCTGCTAATAACAACATGGCGCTAGTTAGGATGATGTACACCACATTGTGCCTGTCGGCTTGAGACATAAAATATTAGGTCTCGTTACCCGATTTATTTCACTAGCTACACCCTTAAAACCGGAACAGAGTAAGGTTTGCACAGTACTGTTTTGGCAGCAGAAATTTGCGCTGCGGTGGAACCTACCTTTTTTTTGTTTTACCTGGGGGGAAATGCCTTAGTATATCTGCCTTCGCAGGGGCAAGGATAGGTTATATTGTACTTGCACCGACTAAATTCCCCGTAATATTTCATCTACGCCGCTTTTCAGCGGGGCTACGGCAACGGTTTCGCACTCCTTCTGCGACCCCGCCAGTGCTGGCTGCACCACCCAGGCCCCTCCTCACTGGGGGAGAAACCTCGCGCTTCCCATCTCTGTAAAGGCGCGCCGGAATATAAAGCGCGCCTTCTTACCGTCACCTGGGCAACGGATCCTCTCGAACCAGTCACTCAGGAGCCATTAGAGCCACCTTGGTCTCCGGCAAGCAGAGACCTATCTACTATTTACAAAATTGTCAACCTCTTGCAAATAGTGTTAAAGCTTTTAAAAAAAAAATTGTGTATTTTACATGTAATATGCAGCTTAACTCAAAATCAATAAACGAACTTAGTGAAGTAGTTATAAAACAACATATACTTATATAACATAAAGGCTGATGGCACCTGCCTTGGATCGGATCAGGTCAAATTGTTGCCAAAAAAATCCTGTTTTAAGGACCTTAATTTGACAAACAAGATGAGTTATTACGTGTATTTTTAACTGATTTTTGAGACTATTTTATAACATTATTTCATAATAAATAATTTGGATCCCTTACTAAGGTCTTGATAACTTTTTTAAATAATATTAAAGGAAATGTCTCATTCAGTAAAAGTGATGAAAAATTATTTATATCGTCGCCATTTCCAATGTACATCACTATCATCTAGAATTACTCGATATATTGTTTGAAGAGTCTGAATCTCGCCTCCGAATACCTCAATAATTAGTCAGTTATTTGCAATAGACGAACATTGCTATATGAATAAAACATTCCACCCTAAACACAAGTACAAAAGCACTTAAATACAACCAATTATACTTGAGCCGTTCTTTACCAGTTGGACAGAGGGAAGAGAGTTCAAGGTAACTGGACACAGGTATGTGTACTGTAAAAATACAATTCGATTGGATAAATAAGGCCGACGCCGACGAACTTGGACGAAGCAAACATCACCTAGTGTTGTTAGGATTAATTATTAACCCTCGACCTAAAAAGACAGGTTGTTATTTGTGTCCCTTTTTTAATGTCGCGGGAGAAACCTTCGGAATGACACCCGACATTTTGAAGGAGATGTAGATTGAGTAAAGAATTTTATTAATTAAAACATCAGTGGTACAAAGCAGCTGAAGATGAGGACCATCCCAAATGCTGATTTACATTTCCTTAAGTGTTATGAAAAACAAAAAGCATTATTTTTCATCGTTTCAATGTTCATATCGCGTAAATCCCAATGCATAAAGGTTATATAGGAAACATGTCGAAATTCATATGGATTATCTTTGATTGGACGTAACAAAAACAGACTGGGCTCGAAATAGAAATAAAAACACTCATCATTTATGTACATATAAAAATATATTTGGGCTATACAGTATACGTAAACGAAGAAGCTTTGGGTTTTATATCCGATTATACGGAATGATACATATTTGTGAATTACAGATATGTACAAAAATAACTAAAGTAAAATTTTGAATAAAAGGTTTACAGAAATATTACATTTAATATTATAATATGATAAATTAGCCACCATCATGATAAAAAGCTTAGGTTTTCTTTAAGGATCTTCAATTTTACAGGACCTGCGCAACGATTATTCGAAACAGTTACCAAACGGTCACCTCCTGGTGAGCTTACCAACACGTCTTGTACACCAATATGTGGTAGCTACTCGGGATCTTAAAGCCCCTGCGATTCATCATTCGAGCAATGAACCCTATCTAAATTATCTATTATTTGTACATGAGAAAAAATTATGTGAGAATAATCATTATGACAAGAGGAATCCTAACAAGCTCATTATTGATAACTGAAAAATACAATAAAAGTTTTTTAATGATATAAAAAATGTATATTTTATATTATAGGATATTTACAGAATTCAAAACATATAACGAAAAATTATTAAAAACAAAACTTCATAAGTGGCTCATCTTTAACAATTTCTATAGTATCAATGAACTATTCGATAGATGAAACATTTCTATTTTTATATATAATTTAAGACTTGCACGTCCTCTACTAAATATTCATTTGTAATTTATAAAAATATTTGGTCTCTCTGAAACAAACTAATTAGATTAAAAAGGAAAATTCATTACTTTAGAAGAAGCCTTCTGATAATGTCTCAGGTGCTTTCATTTTTCAAACGAAAATTCATCCACTACAATTATACAGCGGGCACCGGTCCATTAAAACAATGGGAATTATTAAGATAGCTTATTATGCCGAGACACGCGGTAAGGCGTGCGGTTGGCGTAGCGCATTGTGCTACGGGGCCGCTACGGCCCGCTACGGAACTCTACGCGCCGCGTCCATTAACAAAGCAACCGCCACTTTGTACGAGATATTTCTTTTTGTCAGAAATAATTACAGTAAGAGTGATGCTTTTTAAGCTTATTCTTCATTTTAATATATACTTGAAAATTATCCTTAAAGGTGAAGGTAACAATTATATTGTTATAAAAATTAACACGATCGAACGTAGTACTGGAATATTTGAGAACAATTAAGTGTAGTGGTCGTGGATCATAGGTATTTGGCGGTGAGTTTAAAATAATCTTTAAGTCTTCTCTAATAATTAATTAGTTAAAGGTAATAATTAATACGATAAAATTGTTCTTTAGAAATTTCTAGAATTTCGATCTCCAAAAAATTCTAAAGTAGTAAGCGGACAATCATATGTACTCTTAGGTATACGCGTTTGGCGACCGGATGTTTTTTACTTGTTGTAAATTTAGAGGCGTAACTGCGATTAATCTGTAAAGGCGATATGAGCGATATAAGGCTAAGCTAGTGATTTTGAACTTATGAAGCACTTATTTTATTTAGATATTTATTGTCAGCGAATAATTAACGCTGTCATCTCGGACTATCGTTTCATTCGGGCAAATGATAACCAGCGCGAACAATAAATTGTAAAGGTAATATTAATATTGCAGAGCGAAATTAATATATTATGTCGTGAATGTAACTTGTTATGTGATGTAACTTGTTACTTTACACAGGTGTTTACACTTGATTAAATTGCTTCATTTATTTAAATGAAACCCGTCTCAAAGTAAATATGAAACACAACTCGGGAGTCGTCTCACAAACGCGACGCTACGCGGATTTAATCTAGTGTGAACCGCGATTGCTCAGCGGTGAGTGATACGGTGTATCATACGAACTGACGGTCATATAAGACGAAATGTAATCTCCAGGAAACATACTTCTGTCATTTTATTTATAGTCTTATAAGATCGTTCAATATTTAATCTTATCAAGAATTTGAAAATTGGTTAGAGCTGTACCATAATTTTAAAACATTACTTGATAAATGAAAATATAAACATATTCTTTTAGAAATAGACGCGTATGAGAATTCAGGACTGAATGCTTTTTATCTCTCACTATGCTATACGAAAAACTGCTGACGTATTGAGCAAATTCCTCTAGGAATGTTTTAGAAAAAAATCCAAGCAATTTCTAAAACATTTATAAAACAAATACTTCAAACTGTAGCTTTCGGATATCTTAGTTAATAGTTTATAACAATATTGTATGGTTGACTGTAACCTGCAATTCAAAATTGACTTTGGTTATTAATGCAGTAATACAAACACAGTTATGTACAATACAAAAAAAATTGTTTGAATACAAATATTACTATATATCATATGTGATAAAATAACTCTATTACATATTATACTTCAATAACTTAATTTGAACTACAGTGGTCTTTTCATTGATGGATATTCATTATAGTAACTAAACACATAAATACATTTTACATTTACGCCCTAACTTCAATTATTAATATCATCATCAGCCGATAGACGTTCACAGCTGGACAAAGGCCTCCACTAAAAGATTCCCACATTCATAGGGTGGGGATTCATATGGGGGATTTGAGCTATTCCCACCGCGCTGCCCCAATGAAAATTGATGGGAACCAGAGCCTCGTTTGTTGTTTAGCAGGGTGCACCACGAGCAGCTGAGGTTGACTTGGAACCCGTGAGTTGTTGTGCGGGAACCCCTAATTATTAATATGTTTTATTTATATTATTAATTATTTAAGAATTTTTTCCATACAATAATGATAGGTTTTTAATATTTATTTCAACTTAACTTTACAATATTTATTTATAGATTTAAGAAGTTTTATTAGCATTAACACAATTCCTTTAGAGCGCTGAACAATTTGAGTAATATCCCATCCGGCCGACTTCCGGTAACCGAGTCAAGTGGCCCCGAGGGCGTATACAAAGCGGGTCCTCGAGGGGCCCACCCTGCCCGCTCTAGAGCCGTTGATCATTTGCTGCAATCGAAGCGATGCTATCCGGGTCACGGCACGTCGAGTGTCTCGTTTGTTACGACATACTCAGCTAATAGGAATATCCCGATAATTAAGATTTATCAGTTAACTTTACTGTATATGAGTATGAATCATTATTTTCTTATTGAAACTGTATTCGGTCGTATGATTAACAAAAGTCATTTCAAAATTTAGATTTAATCACATCCTTTTTTTTTGGAATAATATATATAATGATAATATACTGAATATTATCATAGTTATAAATAAATATATAATCATGAGTTTTGTAAATAGATGCATGTTTAATATAAGGTAATTGGATATAATTATATGTAAATGTGAAAAAAAAAATTTAAAACTTTTAACTGCATTTATTATACATAGTGGGTAGAAAACAAAAAAAAAAATTTAAGCAACTGTTTCGCAACATACTAACTCCTGATTTAACTATTTTACATATGAACTAAGGACATATTTATAGTGATTAATCAAAAAACAATCTTAGCATGTGAATCAATATCGGATACAAGCGAAACTTTTTTCAATCTACTCAGTATCGTGGCTTACGGCGTGCTTAATAACGGAGATTACCACTTTAATACCGAGGCCGAGTAAATTTTTTCTCTCTTCCCTTCCTTCTAATTTAAAAGAGAAATCTTGTAATTTACTTAAAGCACAGCTGATATTAAAACATTTGAAACGAATTCGGGTAACATTTCCATTTCGTGGATAAATAGCTTTAATATTTTATTGGCTCTGAACCTACAAACGAGTAATATTTTACGTCGCCGATCCACATTCGTATTTCATGTTAGTATTTAAATATCGCTTACAGCTGGAAACTTTACGCGAACGAGACCCTTTCGAGCGGAAGAGCACTTCGGAATAATTTATTTAGTGAAAATTAGTTATTATCCGGTAACATGTTTAATTTAATTACTTTTAACCTGTAGCGCAAAGTGTTATCCATTGATAATTATAAATTGTGTTTTCAATACTTTATACATATAATTGATCACGATTTATTTTACGATATCACAGGGAGGTATTAATTAAAACCCATAATGATTTGGTGTAAGGATGTTTCATTTATCGATTATGAACCATGGTCATCGTTTTCAAACATAAAATCTTAATTCTTGTTTACAAATTTTATTAGCTATAACGCTCTTCTTACTATAACACAATAGTGTATTTATTTCCGCAGTCATACACTGTGACTGCGATTTTCTATAAAATTATATAATTTATTGTCAACCTTCATAACAAATCTTGTATATTATATAATTTAACTTTGTTTATATAAAATTGGTTGAATCAATCAATATATAGCACAAGACATTTTTTACGAAATAGTTATTAAACGTTATAACTGAAGTCATGATCAAATCATGTAATATGTAATACTTATGTTTTATATCATCATCATCATCACCATTAGATTATAGGCACCTACATGCCTTCTTCAAAGATCTCCATACCGATAGGTAACACTTATGGTGAAGGATTGATTCATTGATGCAAGCCCTCTGTTGCCGGACACCGTCGTAGGTATGTACCACCGCAGCGCCTATTTCTGCTCACATATAGTAGTGTGCAAACATTACTGTGTTCCAGTTTGAATCTGATCTGATCTTCGATACACAATATATAACACCCGAGGACTTATAATAATCCGTGGTATTGTGTTTAGGAGTATTAAAAGTCAGATCTCAAAAGTATATTATATCATATGTAATATATCGTAAATAACAGATCTTTGTAACGAGTAGAAAGTTTGTCTGCGACTGTCACGAGCCTCCTTTCATAGTTCAGCAGATCAAAGGGTCTTCGCCGGTTGCCGTAGTGATGCATGAGCATGAGCAATCAAACGCGTCCTAGTCAACGACGAATTTGAATTAAACGCTCTACTGGCGACGGTATGTGCGCCATATTGAACAGCCCACGTCTAGATTGGTACAGACGGTGCTTCAATGAATACCTGACTCGTCGTATAAGTTATAATAGTAAACAAAAATATGATAGCGGTGTAATATATATATATATAGACAGAGAGAGAGAGAGAGAGACTAATTACGATATCTCTAGAATCATAATGCCTACAGATTAGTGCTAACAAATCGGAGGGAAAAACCTAGTCTACTTAAGATAGACATGCAGATGACGTGGCGCTAATTAGGATGGTAAACACAATACCACATTCCACTCGTCGATAATCAGTGTCGTCACCTCAGTGATTTCGCTACTGTCATCAAACTAGAACACGATAATATTAGGTCTTTACATATGAAATTAGCGTTTTGTTGTACTGGCCAATTTGATCTGAAATATCTCCTCTTTGGTTAACATTTCTAAATTTAAATTTATAAATTCATTTAGCTGGTACATTTGAGTTTTGAAAACAGTCATTCATTTGTTTTTTCCTCATTATTTCTTTTTTTGGCGTCGCTTATTACCGCACAATGGAAAACATGAAATATCGGTATATTTACGAATACGAGTTCTACCGTGGCACCAGTGCTGCAGAAACAGCTCGAAGGATTAATGATGTGTACGGCGCTGGTGTCGCAAAAGAAAGCACCGTACGGTTTTAGTTTCAACGTTTTCCTTCTGGAAATTTCGACCTTCAGAACCAACTCCGTGGCCGGCCGGAGACGAAAGTGGAAAATGAATAATAATTAAAGGCTATTATGGAAACGGATCCATCACAAAGCACTTCAGAGATAGCTGCAGGCTTCAGGGTAAGTGACAAAACCGTATTAATCCACTTTAAGCAAATCGGGAAAGTAAAAAAACTTGAACGATGGGTACCTCATGAATTGAGTGCAACGAACTTGCAAACACGCGTCGACTGCTGTGAGACTCTGTCCAACTGACGCAAAAATGAAGAGATTTCTAGGTATCTATTGTCAGCAACTGCAAAACATGAAGAAAGAAGTAGTTGCTAAACAACCGAGATTGGTCAATCGCTTTAGGCCACTGCTGCTTCACGAAAACGCAAGACCACACACTGCGCAACAAACAACCACTAAGTTAGATGAGTTACAATTGGAATGTCTGCGACATCCATCGTACTTCTCGGACTTTGCCCCAACAGATTACCATTTTTTCCGAAATTTCGACAACTTACAATGAAAAAAAATTCAATTCGATGTGGCAGTGTATACCATCTTCAAAGAGTTTATTGATTCTCGCCCAATGATTTTTTTTAGTAAAGGGATCAATGAACTACCTATGAGATGGCAAAAGTGCATAGATAACAACGGTGCATACTTTGATTAATTAAATATATTGTACAAAAGAAAGAAAAACTTTACTTTCCTGCCCTTACAAAACGCCAATTTCATATGTAAGGACCTAATATTTAGACACTGTTGAGTAGCGACAGAAGTAGAAGCTGCGGTGGTATCTACAAAGACAACTCAAACCACAGAGACCTTCCATCAGTAAAAATTATATGTTGTTTATATAATACAGAATAAAAGACCTGTTATTATTACAAAGGTTTTGTCAAAAAAATTACTATAAAGATCTATGGGAAAGGATGTATCAAGAGTAGGTTAAGACGGCCATATAAAATTAATTGATATTACTTCAACATAAACTATTAGTCAGTGATGTCATGTTCGTTTTTACTGTGATCTAAAAATAAATTAAATATACATATGTAGAATATTCGCTATTTGACACTTGGACTTTATGCAACTGTATGCAAATTTATATATGCAGCTAGGATTACACAGACATGAATAAATTGCATAGACATACATCTATCGACGATCACTTTTGTATATAAACGTTGTATTAAAATTAAGAAATGAAAAGAAATATTGGAAAATGTGACGGCGACACAATTCCAATACAAATAATATGATTGCTTTTAAACTAGCGCAATATCCAAAACCCGGACGAGCGGCGGCCATAAACCTTAACGCAATATTTCACCGATCAAAAGTCCCCTCTCCCCATCTGATATCGCGAAGGAAACTTTTACGACACTAAGCGTAAAGGACGACTGTTGTTCTAAAGTGAGATTGAACCGAGAACACATCCGACATGTTTGCTTAAGACTCGAGCGGGGTCTCTCAGACAGGTATAACAATAAAACTGTAGATAAACAAGGAAACTTCGATTCTTTTAAAGTGTTTGTTTTGAGTGCACCCCTGGCCGGGGGTAGGTAATGAAATTATACTAATAAAATGCACTGAAACTCAGTTAACTTAAAAGGAGTGTCAGGCAAAGATAAAAACTTAAAACACCACCCACATCAACGGAATGAGAATTAGGAAGGAACTGTTACTATTTATGTAGTATATTACTTTTAATGACTAACCGATTACTTTGTAATAACAAGAAATTGTATTATTACAAGTTTTATTAATTATTTATTCGTTGAAGTAATGTGAAGGACGAGACTATGACCTGTCGGTAACTAATAAAAAGCTCATTATAACTTAGCGCTAGTTAGGATAATATACACAGCATCCACACTGTGCTCGCCATCTTGAGACATAAGATGTTCAATCTCGTCACCTCAGTAATTTAACTAACTACAATGCCCTTCAAGCGAGAACACTATATTGATTACACACTACTGCTTGGCATTTAGACAGTACCACCAGTGTTCGTGAGCTACGACTTCACAGATAGATGATGCGGACAGATTATTAATGTACCTCTTTTCGAGTGCGATGTTAATAAATCCGACATTCAACGGATTCGAACGGTGTACGTATCAAACAAATATAATTCTCAAAGCGGTGCGCACCCATTTCTCAACTAATACCAAATTGCTTCTAGAGTTTGCAACACTACATAACCGACGTCCGTGCACAATAAATA
The DNA here is from genome assembly GCA_029034505.1 of Ornithoptera priamus. Classification (NCBI taxonomy): domain Eukaryota; kingdom Metazoa; phylum Arthropoda; class Insecta; order Lepidoptera; family Papilionidae; genus Ornithoptera; species Ornithoptera priamus. The sequence continues at coordinate 2,624,261 of JARDWD010000686.1, forward strand.
ACACGAAAGCGGGCTCTGTATCGCACGTGAGCGTACGTACCTGCTTCAATAGCGCTGTACAGGATATCCGGTATAGCGCTTCCGGATTTACCTCAATCCGAACAAATGTTTATGCGGCTATGAATAATAATTTGTATATATATATATATATATGTAGCTGTCGCTTCCTCGCGCATTAACATTAATATAGAGAATGTTGATATTAAATATCAAATTTGACTGTGGTGTTATCGGCGCATCCTCTAATGAATTCATATAGGAACATTAATATGCTCTCGGAGTAAGGAGGAAATGCAAATTACTACTAACGTAGTAGTAAATTTATATCATTAGGTATACCTGATTCTCCATTGCACCACTGTTTTCTATGTATTTATATATATTGTATATTATTATTGGTGGTAGGTCTCTGTTGCCGGAGACCGTATGTCTACATAGTATCTACGTACTACAGCAGCGCCTATTTCTGCCGCCAGATAGTAGTGTGCAAACATTACTATGTTCCTCTTGAAACAATACTGTAACTAGTGTATTTACTGGAGTAACAAGACTCATCATCTTGTTTAAAGGCGACAAGCACCATGCGATCAGTGTATAACTAACGCAACATTGTTATAGGCAGGCATATCACTTAACATAGGGTGAACCTCCCGCTCATCTAGTCGTTCTTTTTTTAACAAAAAAAAGTACTTTTAATATAAAAAAAGGGTAACGTTAAGCACCGATAGAAAGGAGAATGTGAAGCTTTGCAGAAATAAGGCTGTTCTAACAATATCAATGGCTTTCTCTGATATATTTGTAAATTTGTTTACAATAAATTAATACAAAGTTTATCCTGGGACTATTCATCTCGTAATACAGCATTCCTTACATATATCTTCAACATAAAGCAAATGAAATTCATGTTACTTCATTCTGTATTGCCCTACGTCGCACAATTTATGCCGAAACTAGTAGACTCTCTCTGGTAATCTTCCATTTAATTACATTTTTCTTTGGACTGATTCCTCCATATACAACTCAACCTATTGTAATACTGTACCCATATTTCTTTATCGCGATACAATAATTTTGACTGAAACATGCAACATCATCTTCAATGTTTACAAATCCGATAAGTTATCATGATGATTACATCATCATCATCGTCAGCAGATAGACGTCCACTACTGGACATAAGCCTCCCCCAAAGATCCCCACATAGATCGATTCCGCGCCGCCCGCATCCAGTGGTTTTCTGCGACCTTACGGTTAACATAGTGTCCGGAAGCGTCATTTGTATGGTTCATATGGGGGGATTTGAGCCATTTCCGACCACGCTTGCCCAATGCGGATTGGTGGTACTATGATAATTACAAAGTATTGATATCCTATATTGTGAGCGTAGTTTGTTTATATATATATATTATATCATAGTATAAAATTTCATAAATAAATCTATTACTGAATGTGTGCTGTATGAAATTTAAATGCGTTATGTAGTCGTGCCTGTGTGTAGATATTCAGGAAACGTAGTTAAACTGAAACAATGACGCAACGTATATCGGTTATAAGTTTAATGTATGCGAAACGTGCTAATAAAAGCTCCCCGCCGCGCCCCCGTAGCGACCCTGTAGCACTAAATTCGTGAACAGTTGACGTTTATCCAAAGTTACATACTTAAGATGTATTCACAACACAGCAACGAATGAAGATTTTTTTTTTAATAAAACAGTTACTTTAATTTAAGAACAAAAGCAGCTTAATTTATATATTTCCTTTATATATATATATAACATATCCAGAGAGTCATTGACTCATCACAAGATCTCCAAAACTATTAGACACTCAAACTTTAGGAGATATATTGCTTCTGCCATTTAGAGGTCAGCTAAGTATGGATTTTACAAAATTTCTTTTCTAAAGAGAGTAGCGGGGGTGTCACGGCCAGCAAAGCAGGCAGGTAACAGTTAGTATATCTGATATATAATTTATTGGTAGATCTCTGTTGAGAAAACCGTCTAGGTTCATGCTAACACTACTGCTATTTCTGTCGCCAAGCAATGGTGTACAAACATAAGTGTGCTTCGGATTGAATGGCGCTGTAGCTACGATAAGAACTTGAGTGGACATTTAAAATCTGTCTCAATGCGATGAACACAACGCAGTGCAGTGTATATCATCTTAACTATTGCCTCAATGGTATGGACAAGCGTACACTTACTACCTCTTGCTCATTTCGTCGAAGAAAAAAAACCAAGATGACTACGAGCACAAGAACTACGAGAAATGTGCTTACTTCTCTCTTTAAGTACTTTGAATGATTTTAAGACAGCGCCAATTTATAAATGTTGTTTACAATAAGACACTGCATATGTGCACTCCTTGTGAATGTATCCTTACCTAACCAGTACTGCAATGATATCCAGGCTGCCGCCCGTTTGTTCTAGTCGCGAGACCGGTGGACGCCGGGCACGCTAATGTAATGGGGAACTTCGCGCACATAGCCCTACATCTTCCCAGCTCCGGGGCAATATGCAGTTAAGTTTAACATATGCCAACTTAAGCACAACCGAATTCTTTTATCAAAACTTAAAAATGAAAAACATTACTTAATCTTCAAAGCGCTTTTGTTATTGAATATTTAATCATACTTGATATCTCTTTTGTATGCAGCCTCTAAACATTCTATTAAACTTTTTTATTTTATTAAACGACAAGATTAACATGAAGTTTACTTAATGGCAACTAGGTATACTGTCTTTTGATATCTTCACTGTGGTACCTTATATAAACAGGTTTATAGCGGCGTTATCGCCTTTGACAGTATCTCTTATTACCTTATTTAGACAGTTAGTATTAAAATTCATTTCACAATTATTACAACAATTTTATGTTAATGTATAAGAATGTTTGTTTTTTCTCGCCTGCTTTGCCAGGTAGGCTAGTAGTGAGCAAACATTACTCTGTTCCGGTTTAAAGTGCGACGTAGCTAGTGAAATTACTACAACGAGACTTGACATCTTATCTCTCAAGGCGATGAGCACGATGTAAACCTTTGTATGTCATTCTAATAATACCCCATTCTTACCACCACCCTTGAAAACCTGTTTAATAAGGTCCTTAAAATTCACAACACCATTATTGGCACCACCTAACGCTGGAAATGATTTAATCGATAGTTTGTGTAACCTAACATAAAATAAACTTTTAACTTAATCGAGTCTTACAGCTGATCTATTAACTTTTTGTTTTGTTTAACAAACAAAATTAACTTAGATTATGTAGCATCAAAAAAAACATCTTGTTTAAACTTAGTACTTGGAAAATCATATAACATACGAAAGATAGAAATACTATTAATATTATACTAGTGTAATAAATTATATATGAATTTGTCTATGCTTTTTGTATTTCACGGTCTTTAGCTAGAGAAATTACTGAGATAAAGAATATTATCATATTACTGTGTTCTAGTTTAAAATATTCAGTAGCTAGTTTTAACTACTGGGTAAAAGAAACTTAACATTGTATGTCGAGGTAATCACATACAAAATAATACAATCATGAAACAACTCATTGTTGAAATACAAAAACTCTGTATCTACAATTCTTATGCTTTTACCACAATAGTGTATTTCTTATGTTAACATTAATGTATGTAATTATTATTATTATTGTTACATATAAAACACAAAAAAAAAATATGAAAAAAATATGCTTTTAAACAGCATTATTTTGTTATGAGATAGATTGTCTTGACATATCTTCAGATGAACATCTTGGTCGACTCGTCGCTTCTAGCAGCTTCAATGTTTACCAAAAGTCAGAGAAGCCTTGCAGCCGTCAGTTGATTGATTTAACAAAAATACTTGTAAATGTATAGTGGTGCAGCGTCGGCTGAGTGAGGAGCGGCAATCTAAAACTGAACTTCCAACAAGCGAGGGTCTGTAATTTATCTCTGTCCGAGCCCACAATAAATAGTTCCAGCCGAACCAAACGCCACCAATCCTAATGTTATTTCGAGAACAACTATTAAACATATAAACTGCGAGCGCCAGGAGCACCGTGTCAATAGGGTTGCCAGCAATTGTTTGCTTGTAACCTACATATAATCAAAAATTCCAAAGTCCCAAGCTGGCTAAGTAACAAGAACTATCAAGAACTAACACTTAGCTATAGTTGTATCATCTATGTATATATACCTCTGGCACCACAAGGCCTTGATACTTGAAATTTAGTAGGAATATTCCTTTTACGTAGCGTAGGTCAGTTAAGTACGAATTTTATAAAACGTTACCCGCAAAAGGTGTTGCGGGGGTGTTAATATCGGAAAGACGTTCATGTGGCGGCGGGTTACCGCCAGGCGGAAATATTTCTGACAAATTTCAAGTTTAAATTTCAAATTTAATTTTATACAGTTGGCGGGGAACAGTTAGTTCCTTACAATGGAACGCTTGAGAAATGTGAGTTTTGCAAAGGTAAAATAACTGGCTCTAAAATGCGTTTCTTTATAATGTTTACCTTATGCTAGTAGTGCGATCTATCCATAAGAATGAGGCGGAAGTCGAAACGAGGTGTATGCATGTTACTCATTTGGTACTCAGGCTTGTATTAATTTCTTTCAATTCGACATACTTGCGTCCCTTTTGTGTGACTTGAAAGATTATTAGATAGACGTAGGAAGCAAGGACATGCAGTGCTTATTTGCTTTTTTAAAGCACACGTCTATATCTATACTTAAGCATTTACAGTGATCTTAAAAACTTAATGCTTTCACGAGAAATATTATGTACTAAAGAATAGAATGGAGAGATTAAAGATATAAGTTGATCAAAAAAATTGACGAAGTAAATTCTTCTTCTTGTGCCTCTCCACTACCGGAGGTTCGCCGTCAGCTCAGCGAATTTCTCCCGATTTTGTGCCAAGCATTTTTCGTGTCCCAAAATATGCCCTAGATATGCGAGTTACCTTTTCTTGATGGAAAAAAAAATAAATTAAACGGCAGCAATTTATATACTTAACTAATAGACGTCCACTGCTGGACATAGGCCTATAGACTGATGGTGATGATAATGATGAATATATATTTCAGCTTTGTTTTATTTTGTTTAGTTGACAACCCTGATGGCGAAATATAAACAATGCACAGTTGGCAATTTCGCGTGTACGCGCTAGTTTAGAATTTGCTTCGGCGAAATATCTAATGCGAAATGAGGCAGTGAACACAAAGACTCAATTTATAACATCGCTAAATAACAATATCCGGGTGACCTAATACGGTATTTGGTCATAATCAAATTTTTTTTAATTCCCAAAACGACGTGATGATTACGACGAACAGAATTTGGCGCTGGATATGATGACAAAGAATGCACCACATTATGTTTGCTGTTTCGAGACGGAAGTGGTTAAAATTCCATTACTCCAGTACCTTTACAAACTAATATTTCCCTTCAAACCAGAACACATTAATGTTTGCACATCGTAGTGTATAAATATAATACATGCTTTAAAAAATGCATTGTGGCGATGATAATACAATACTTATACCGAAGCAATCTGATCTATGGTCTATCACATCGGTTCCCCTAAGTTCGTAAAACTTAACCATCGAAATGAAATAATTGCGTTTCAGTAGAGCAAAAAGAAATAAAAATGTTTTCGAACATAACTTTTTTTATAGCTATACAAAAACAAAGTGTTTTCTGCCCGCTTTGCTGACCGTAACTGTCCCCGCAACTCCCTTTGGGGAAGGAATTTTGTAAAATCCGTTCATAGCTGATCTTTAAATGGCAGAAGCAATATCTCTACTAAATATTGAATGTTTACGCCAAATCGTTTTAGAGATCTCGTGATGATTCAATGAATCTTTGTAAATCTACACATATGTATACTAACTATTCCCCGCTCGCTTTGCTAGCCATAATATAAAATTAGACTTTAAATTTGTCTGAAATATTCCTTGAGAGCAATACATTAAACACGCCTTTTTCTACATTTTTTTTTATCAATAAATATTGAAGATTTTGTAGAATGCCTTACAAGAGGCATATGTTTAATAGTGGAGTCCATCGGATGGCACGATGATGGTGATTACAATATTTATTACGGATCAGCCATACGATGACTGTAAAATGGAGGTTCTCATGTAATTATAATGAATTACTTTTAAATCCGTATACCTGAAACGCTAAATCTCTGTAGCACAATTGATCCGTCAATTGGAAACAATAATAGCAGACGTTGAAGCGCGATTTATGCGCATACCCAACGTAATGTTATGTAAAGGAAATGAGAAAGTTATCACGATGTGAATCCTAAAGCCCGGGGACCGATGCCTGTTTCCCTAATAGATATAAAATCCCCTGCCTCTGTATAATTCAATTTCAGTTAAGCGACAATACGCACAAGCTTTACTTTTTTATTTCAGGACATTCACATTCACACGGCTCCATACGAAAGGAAAATCGCCAAAGCTCTCTGCGTCCTTAAATCGTATTCTTCATATCTGATGGTCGTGATCACTTACATCCATCATTCTTGTCGTTACGATGTTACATCATCTCATCTTATTTCCGGCTACTTGGAGATCATTGTAAATTGTGGAGTGGAGAGTGTTGCAGATCTGGTCAGACTAACGATATTGGGCTATGGCTCCGAAGTCTTTTTCTTTTCAACCTACCAGTAGTGATCAGTTTTTTAAGTCAACTATTTGCCAATAAAGTACTTTAACCCTCTCCGGGCACATTACGCCATGTCCGAGTATTGGAGAGACAATAATATCTTAGGGAAAATAGAGAGCAGATATATTCTAAGAAGAGCACTTAATACATATTGGGAAACCATTGATAATGAAGTGATCATAAGACGTGTGACTACTCCTAAGTCTCTATGTATTTATTTGTACTGTATGTATTTACTTTCAGTTTTTTTTTTGTAGAATACATTACAAATATCATATAAATTCATAAAAACCCTACACAAAAACTTAAGCAATTAAATTAATAACTAAAACATAATTCAATGGTTAAAGCATTATAACAATTAAAACGTTAGCTGCTTAACCAACTTGCACTAAAAGTACAAAGGTACAACTTTATTATTAGAGAAAAGCTCGACAGATTTTTATTTTACAAATCCTTTACATATTATATATGTGCTTTAAACCGTAAAATATCTTAACATATGTTAGATAAAAAAGAAGGTAATATAATATACAGCGCATGATCGATCGATGTGGAGATCTTTGGGGGAAGCCTATGTCCTGCAGTGGACGTCTGTCGGCTGATAATGATGATGATGATTAATATAATATAAAATATATAAACGACATTTGCCTGCACAGAAGACCCACTTAACATTACTAATACAACGGTTATATTAAACTAGACGTATGAGTATGTATATGTATGTGTTTGTATGAATACATGTACACAAATGCATATTATACAGCCGTCGCACTCAAAATTGATATCGTAAGGATTGTATTTCATGGGATGGAGGACTGCTTTGCGAAGGAGGCTCTTCCGATATGCGCAGCATTGTTAAAAAGAATGTTTTACACTAAGAAAAGGATATTTTGATGAACGATCTCTTATGAAAAGCATACAATATAAAACAATATAACCAAGTCAATCGGGTATTTCACCCCATCAAAACAAGGTCAATATGAACAGAACAGATGTTATAAGTAGCATTTTTTTTTATTTTTCTGCTTCGCTCAGGATACATTCCTTTCAATAGTTTTACCTATATGTTGGGCAATGGTCCTTCTTCAGATTTTTTTGTGCTATGAGGTCGTTTATCACATCGCGGTGTAGTGTTCGGAACGGTGTCAAAAGGCAACCCTTTAATACACAATTTAATACAAATTTATTTTATTTCAGCGCGTTTAACAACTTACTTGCTTCCTGTTGTAAAATGAAGATATATAGTTGTTTAAAATTGATTTAAACGAAGAAAATGATTTATAGTTATATTAAACAATTGTATTTAGTGTAAATCAGGTATTTGAATAAATCATTGTTATGATTATAATAAGGGTGTTGTGATCATTTTATGACCAAACGTTCTATAAAAAATAACGATTGTATTTTGTCCCACAACATTAGTGGGTCACCCTAAAGGTTCGAGTGGACAGCGCGGCAAGCGATTTATGTGAGGACACGTCGCCGCCAGAGATGTGATCGCTCGGGCAATCCGCCGCGCTGCCGTCGCTCCGCCGTCACCCCGCCGTCACGCCGCCATCACGTCGCCGACACGCCCGCGTCACGTCGCCCGTCGCACTCGCGTCACGTCCGCGCTTCGACCGCGGCCACCCCAAATATTTACTGCGTCGCACGGAACCCGGGGCGTAAATCATTCCCTTACGTTTCCAAAACCGGATAAGCTATAAATTATACTGATTCAGCACATAAACAGTTTGTCTACTTATATTCCTCACGTGCTTATGTACATAAGTGTACTAATGTAAGCTAATACCTTGCTGTCATGTCAACGTACAACCTGCGTTATTCTTTAAATTGACCTTTAAACAAAATTCATTATAAAACTCTTTATTGGTAATATATCTCTGTTTCCGAGGATAGTCTAGGTAAGTACCACCGCAGCTCCTATTTCCGCCGACAAACAAACAGTAGTATGAAAATATTACTGTGTTCCATCTTGAAAGGCGCTATAGCTAGTGAAAGTACTGAGGTAAGGAGATGTAAAAGCTCATGCCTACCATCTCATCTAGCGTCACGTTAGAAGCAAGCTTATCGCTAACCATTAGGTGGAAAGTCTTGCTCATCTCGACTCTTAATACTATACTTACTCCTCTGGCGCAGCGATCCAAAGTCAGTCTTAGCCTCCAACACAAGAGAGCGCCAGCGTTGTCTGTCTCGCACTGCCTCTTGCCAGTCCACTGCTTGAAGCTCGCCTAGGTCGTGCTCTACGGCATCCTTCCAACGACATCTGTGCCGGCCGAGATAGGTCGGCGGCCAATTGAGATTTCGAGGAATGCTTTTTTTAACTCTATGATCGTCACCCGTCATTAGCAAGTGGCCCATCCAGCGAAGTCTGTGGACTTTGGCTTCCCCTATGATGTTGGGTCGCCAACCAGCTTCTCAATTTCAATATTGCGTCGGGCACGCCACCTACCGTCCTCTGGGTCTGGGTCGGACCGAAAATCTCACGCATGATTTTAATATTATAACATATTAAAATCAGTTCATTATCATAAACACTGCACTATACAAAATATTAAATACGACTAATTTTCAAAAATTTTTTACAAATAAAAATCATATTATTTAGCTAAACCCAAAAGATGTACCAATAAAATAGGAGACCGATTGTTTGACAGTAAGGCTTCTCTTGCCCTGAATAACGTGATACATCAAAACTATTAATGTCGGAAGGAAACAATACGTTACGAGACCGATATGTAAATAAACAACATTTGGCTCTTTATACCGGGACAAAATATCAACGTTTTTACTGTAAAAGCATACACAAAAAATTCTGTAATTTTTCTGCAATAATATTTCTTTTGTAAACAGGTCACAGTGAAATTAAACATATGACGAAGTGACGCACCGTTGTAATACACAAAGTACATTCGCCAACATAATCCGTAGTATTGATGATATGAATAAACAAATCTCATGTCATACATTAATGTTATTTTCAATTTCATTTATGGGTGAAATCCTTGTTTACAAACGACAAGGAGAAAAGAATGAAAATATTTTTTTATGTGAGAACATGTATAATTTTTTTTAAATAGCTTTGTGTATTGATATTTTGTTTGGGTAATAATATACTACATTGCAATAATTAATGCATAACGCAAAATGCAGCATAATAGGATATAACCAATATTGGTGAGTTTACCTTTTTATCCTTCCACAAAACAAAGAAGAACCAACAAGTAGAATTAGTTTATAATATTCACTTCTTATGTAAGCTTATTATGTACTATATTATACTATAACTTATAAATATCTTGAACTATATGTCATAAATTTCGCACTTTAACATAGCAATAGCAGCAGAAATTGTCATCCAAATCACCCCCTTAGCTTGAAATGAAATGGATACTATCAAAATAATATGGCTTAATTGTTATTTATTATAAAGTTTGAAATAACAATTGTATATATAAAACCAAAATAAATCATTTTCCTGTAGACTAAACTTTAGAAAGTGTGTTTCGGTGACCTTATTTCAGAACCTGAAGGCGGCATACCCACTTTCAATGCCACTATGGCCGTCTCACTCAAAACCGAGCGGCGATCGCGCACACAGGCGCAACCTTACTCAATCTCAGCCTTACACAAACAGAGCTTAACGGACAAAGCGCTTTAAAATAAGCGCAGTCAGCGCTCGAACGAACTACAACAACCTAAACACACTTGCGTACGGGCTAATTCACAAACGGGGAGTGACGAACGGGAGGGTTGTTTCATCAACAAATTGGGGAGGGCGGAGGCGCCGCGGCGGCCGTAAACAAACTGTGACTAGTCGCACTGTGGACACAGCCCCAGCTCGGGCGTGACAAACAAGCCACCTCCGCACTCCTAGCGGTCGCTGTTGGCTCTATAACTCACCAGCTCGCCTAGGGTTGCCACGCGCCGATAACCTATTTTTCGTGTCAGGCGGGAAACCTTTTAAAAATATCCTACTTCTGGGGGAAATTCATGGTTGTGTGATGTCGGATTTTTACCCACTAAAACCCCCTAATAGGTATCCATTCACGGCGTAAGGAGGTACACTGGTATGTTCTACAGATTTCTACTCTAGTTAAACGCATTCCAAGGCAACTCCAAGAGTAAAGCCCTCCTTAGTACCCTCACTGTACTACGCACATACAAGGCCACTTTGTATTTTACCGTTCTTCTAGAGCTCACTTAATCATTTCAGAAGACCCCCTTTCAAAGCTCCCAAATCTGAAGACCGTTTTAGTCGCCTTCTATGACAGGCTGCGCTTACCTTAGTTCTATCCTACTAGATAAGATTTTTGATTGGATTGACGCGCGGGTAACCTAACAATCTCACAACACATCTATCTAAGTACGTAGTAAGTACATCCTATCAATATATTTTATTACTAAGTATTTTTACTTCCAGCTATACTTTGTAATAAAAAATATTTTTTTTAACAAGATGAAGATGAAGTTATGAGACGGGCAAAGTGTTCACCAGATGCGGCTAACCAAAACAATATGGCGCTAGTTGAGATGGTTTACACAGCAACACATTGTGCTAGTCGCTTTGAGACAAGTTCTGTTATCCCAGTAATTTTACTAGCTACATCGCCCTTCAAACCGGAAAAATATAAAAATATCCTCAAATATTCTAAATTGGAGAAAAATAATAGGTGCGTCATAAATGCATAATCATATCAAATATGTGTCGCACTGCGCTGGATTACATCAGCGCCTATATCTTATACATTAAATGTTATGTGAACATTAATAACAAAAATTCTATTATTAATCTTCTCTTTACCTATATAAAAAACCCCACTCTATCCCCTGCATTCTTTTGCTTGCCATAACACCCTCGCAACTCCCTTTAAAGTAACAATTTTGTAAAACCATTATTACTTAACCACTAAATGGCAGAAGGATATCTTTACTAAATTTCGAGTTTAAATCTAATACCTTCGGAGATCTCGTGATTATTCAATGAACATCTAGATATCTCCTATAAATATAAAACATCACGAACATTTAGAGCGCCGCGCATCTGATCCATCTAGCGTGCAACAGAAAGGGATTCGCAGAACTGGTGTCCAATCTTCAGGACAAGAACATAAATATAGATTGAACAAAATATAAACCTAAACTTCGGCTTAACTAACAATTTGTCGTACAATCAAAGCTTGCAGATTTCAATATAAACATTTGTAACTTATTTATAATAAGCTAATTTAAATTATCAACAAATTGCTGTTAAATAGAGCTAATAGCTGCATCCATTATTCACGCTTATCTCTATGTATAATGCTCTGTCATAATGCTATTTTGGCAAATGTTTACGCTATAAAGCTTATTAACGATGCGGACGTTCCGTATAATGATATAAACACATTTATATCTTTAAGAGGGGACGGACCCATTAAGTTTATCTCTAGGATTTTTGTGTAGAGATATTAAATAACAAAACATTCTATTAATAATATCTTAAACTATGTAAAGTCTTAATTACAACTTGCTTTTTAATCCCCAAAGACGCTGTTTTATTATACTGACACAGATGTCAAGATACGAGTACTATTATATAAAGAAAAACAAATTCTTTATTATTAATGTTAGTACTGAAATAAAATATCGGTTTAAGTGAGAATATAAGTTAAAAAAAAGTTTTATTTTAGTTAAATGTAAGGACATTAAAAGATATATCATTAAATGTAATATTAATATTTTTTTTTATATTATCACACTTTTTTTTCCAGTAGGAGAAGGTAGAGGCGAATAAACACCAACTTTTCGCCAGATGTGATCAGATTCGGTCCCATGTTACGGGGGCGAGCCTATTGCCACTTTATTGGGGCAACCACCACACACACACAAAGATAATTTCAGTGTGCAGGTTTCCTCACGATTTCCTTCACCGTTTGTATTTCGCTGTTGTTACTTATGTTCACAAATGTACATAACTTAAACATTAATTCATCGGCACATGCCGAGATTCGAACCCGCGATCTTCGGAATGACAGCCGCACGCTCTAACCATTAGGCCAGCGAGCTACTGTGTGTAATATTGATAATATAAAGTAAATTAAGTATTCTTCACTGGTGATAGATCTTGGTTTCCGGAAACCGTCTAGGTAGATACTACCGCAGCGCCTATTCCAGCCGCCACACAGTAATGTGCAAACATTACTGTGTTCCGGTTTGAAGGGAGTTGTATCTAGTAATATTCTTAAGCTTTATAGGTGTATAGCCTTAATGTAACGAGCACGAAGTGGTGCTGTGTGTACCATCCCAATTGACAGCACATTGTTATGAGCGGTAGTATGACTTACCGTCAGGTAAACGTTTAGCTTGAAGCGTCGCTTTCCGAAACAAAATATATATATATATTAAAATATTATTACTATTTTCTGTACAGTGCTCGTGTATAGAGAATATCGGAACGGCCATATAACCTGGCTCATGACATAAATAGCGGTTCGGCAAACTGCTATAGCTCATAACCTTAACGTTTATGTTATCTCAAGGAATAAGGGGAGTGGTGAGAGACTTGTTCTGTAGGGAATAAAGCGACGGCGAAAAATTTTAAAGTATTAAACTACACAAAGTCATAAAATGTATTTTTAAAAAAATCTATAAAAACGTTTTTTTTTTAATCTCATACTATGTACTACATTAGAATTTTGCTCGTAGGGTTAAACTCCCTCACATATCGTCGTCATCATTCGAAATGGTTCAAATTTATTAAAACTACTTCCTTCCGATTTATTTTTTAGTTGTTTTTAATGTACATATTTAGAAAGTCATTTAAATTGTATTTTTAGAAATATTATTGAATTTAATAATAACTACTGCATTAGATACAATACAGTAAGTTGTGATCCATACACATATTCCGACTCTTCTTAATGGCATTTTTGGCAACTATCGAGGGTGTTTAAGTGTTTATAAATCGCTCATTACCTTATCCTTCTCACAGAAGGAAGGGACCGCCTAAGGTTACAAAGATTTACAAGAAAAATTAATGTTCGGATAGAGCTAATGGTGCCTGATGAATAAATGTAATAATAAATCAATTTTTTTATTCGAAGAAGCGACGAGAAGAGCTAAACGTTAATTTACGTGGTAAGCCTGCCCATAACAATGTGGCGCCAGTTAAGATGATAATCACAGCATCACATTAGGTTCGTCAACTTGAGAAATAGGATACTAAATCTCGTTACCCCAGTAATTTCACAAGCTACAACGGCCTTCAAACCGGAACACTGTACACAAATGTTTGTCGGCGAGAATAAGAGCTGCGGTGGTGTTTACCGAGACGGTCTCCGGCGACAGAGACCTGCCAGCAGTGGTAAAAATCAATGAAACGGAAATGCAACGTCGTTATATAAATAAATGGTTAATCTAAAACATAACGTTTCCAATAATGACTGAATATCCAACAAACACTATAAATGCAAATTTCCGAAACGGCCAAAATAGATCGGCTAATTGTTTTATCCGTTCCAGCGACTTATTAATTCGGATACGGCGGGGCTTATGAAAGGATTTGCTCAGTCGAATTAACGTATTGGGGATTAACTTGACTGCCAAATTTATTGGTTATAACCGGATCTATGAATATTTCAATGTAATTAAGATTTTCACGATAGCCGGTCAAATTTTACTCCATGTGCGGGTAACAATTCACGTTAAAGCCGCGTTAAGAAAGTAACAAAAAGCTTACGCGTGAAATTATAAATCATTATTAATAATAATTTTAGTGTTTAAATATCCGCTGATGAAGGGTAGTTTTCGTATCAAGTTCACGAGTTATCAATCAAAGTGTATGACTAAAATTCACACAAAAATCTATCTATTTACGTTCGTATAACTCATTCTTTTTCTCTCTCTCTTACTCTGAATTTTTTATTTTAGAATTTATAATACTCTAGTAAACATGTAGCTAAAGTTAAATGTACCCCAACACAAAATCTCTAGAAATTCATCATCATCATCATCAGCCGATAGACGTCCAGTGAATATACTATAGAAATTATTAATATGTAAATGTAGAAATATTGTCTCTTATTTTCTAATCCCAAGAAGACATAATTTCTTAAAATGGGTGGTACATTATTCCAGCACTTTGTCGCTTGATGACGGAAACTACTTGCAAAAGCCACAGATTTATGTTTATAGACATGGCAAGAGCGAGAGCTTCTACTATTGCACCTATCCCGAGCTGACGAATTATTTAACTTTTTAAGATTGAAAACAGTAAATAGATAGTGCATTAACAAAGGCTACAAAGCCAGATAACGGTGTTCAACGGTGGATTAGTTGGTAATGAGCGGGCCCTGAACATCTACGTAATGAGACAAACTGGCACCGGACACCCAATCAACCTAATTCCGGGCAGCTTCTATTGAAAATGTCATTTATTTATATAGCTTTAAAGTATATATTCAGCTGACGTTTAAAGCTTTAGTTAACTAAATGGTGATGCAGCGTAGTTTATTAACGTGGCTCCGTAATCGCTCGAAACATTCGCGTTAATTTTGAAATGGTTTGTTTTTTAGCTTTTTGTATATATATTTGTAAATATTTTTGTACTAGTGTATAAAGTGTGCTGCAATCAATAAAGTACCAGCGATATTAGAAAATAATATTTCAATCATGTTATCCCATATGAAACAAATGAACTTATTTATTATAATAATTTTTATCATGCTATCATAGTCCACCGCACTGATAGGGCATTTTTTTTGGTTAATCTCTAACAACTTCATATACATACATACATATATATCACGCCTTCGTTCCCAGTGGGGCATCAGGCAAGTAACACCTCTCTCCACTTGCTATGATCCTGGCACACCTCTCTCGATTCCTCCACTTTCATGAGCGTCTTAAAGCATGCACGTCGGTTGCGAGTACTCTTAACCCGGCTTTTCCTTAGGACTTCTTCGATTTGATTGGAATATGTCCGCTTAGGTCGACCTGCACCGATTTTTCCAATCATTCTTACCTTATATACCTCTTTCGTTAATCTTCTTTCATCCATACTTTCTACATGGCCGAATCTCATATCATCTAAGCATCCCTTTCTCTATCTTTGTCACTACATCTTCAACCACGCCGCACCGCTCCCTTATCACACTGTTCATCACTTTGTCCATCAAGGAGGATGAATAACAACTTCATACAGTATTAAATAAGAGAAAAATTATATAGATATTATTAACAAGTGTATAATAAATTTATCCTGTTCCTGTAATAAATTTTACCCGTGAGAACACATAGATTTGGAATGACCATCATCGGGGTATTGACGATACGTTATAGATTCCGTCATCAATTAAGCTCCACAGACGTGGAGAAGACATCATTAATATCCAGTTTGTATGGGCATCCTGTACAAAATAGTCATTCAATAAATTAATTAATAGCAATAACAATAATTTCGACAAATCTCGTTCCAGTATTGCTCCGAACGGGACGCCAACGCCTCGGAAAGCCGTAAGATCCAATCAGTCGAGATCTCTTGGTAACAGGGAAATGGAAATCAATTTTTAACTATTTCATTTATAGCTCGCTTATTTCATATCTTTTGGTATTGGCTTTTCAGATAGATAAATAGATCATTTTATTCCTAACATTAATGTAGGGACAGTCAATTAACTAAAACTATATCTGTAACCTAAATGTGGATAAGGACGGCCACGTTGCCATAAAGGACCTCCTTCACGTAACTCTATAGTTTTAATTGTATATCAAGTTTTAAGGAAGATAAATAATATATTACCTACAAATAAAAAACTAAATTCATCACTGATCTGAATTGACGAGTTTTAAGTTAGTAATCATATTGACTGCAAATTAATATGTTTGAAGGTTTAAACTGCAACTTTATTAAAATTATTAATAAATCATTCATTTAGTTTCTATTGGATATTTATTTCATTGGAAAAGTAATACAGATATATAAAATGGATCTGTGGTTATTCAAAGCGGTGAAGGCTTGTCCATTTTTATTAATATCGTGTATATGTTAAAACGGTTTAAATTTTAATAGCAGCAATAATTTTTTCTAAAGCCAGAGCACAAAACACAATTTCCACGAGCCCATAATACCTTGCCCCGTGGCCTGCGAGGAGCGACGACGTATTTTAGCCAAAAATTTAATTACAACGTCTAATATCGCCGACGAATGCGTGTAAAAAAGCAACGCCGAATATGTTGTTAAAGCGCAGCCGTGGCCCGTTAACATTTTTTTTTTATTATTTCCTCGCTACTTAGAAGCGGCTCCGGTCGACGGGAGTAGTGTGTCACAGAATGAAAAGTATTTCTCATTTGCTGGAAAAGGGGGAAAAAACAACGAGAAAACTTGTACCACGTACCGTCCTCGATCTCTTATGGTTCGCTAACAAAGGAACATCATTACAATAATGTATAACATATTTTAACTTATATATTCATTCGTATATGTCAAAATAATTTTTTTTTTCAACTATTAACATAGAACCGCTATAAAAATCGAAGGTGTGCGGGTTCAATTCTCAACTCTCTCAGCTCAGCTTGAGCTTCATATGACGGAAAACATCTGGAGGAAATTGATATAGCACAGTAATAAGAGCTTTCGAGGATGTACGACATCCATCAACCGGCTCTTAGCCAGTGTGTTTTCTATGTCTTTATTAATAAGTCTTGATTTTCACCTGAGTAGAGTGAAAATAAAACCCAAAAGTATAAACATAAAAAGATCTGTTAATTTTACATTTGTCTAAAGAGTAAAGTTGATTTTGACATAAACGTAATTGAATAGTTTTTCCAGTAAGGTATTATTTAAATGATTATTTAGATTATATGAGATTTTATTTATTTTTTTGCATGGAAGCAAGTAAATGAGAAAACCGACGTGAAAGATGGCAAGCTTGTTGGAAACAAAAACAGTTTGCTTTAGCTTTTGTAGTTAGGTAGCGGAGTGTTAGTTCGAGATACGAAGTTGCAATTGGACGAGGCTCTCGTTCCATTAGCGCGAGCTCCAAATGGACAGGAACTTTTGATTAATTTCCAAAACTAACCTTCGCTCAAATTATTTAAATGTCTTAACAGATGTATTGAAAAGAATTACATTTTACTTATCCTATAAAAATAGCCAATGCTTACGTCCAATTTTCTAATATGTAGTTCACGTATTAGTTTCAATTGTTACAGATTTAAACATCTTGTAACGGAGAGACACTATAAGAAGCAGAGTTCATCGTTAAATTTCTCAGTAGCCAATTCTTCCCTTACAAAATATTTTCAATAATACATAAAAATATTTTACGGTGAAAATTAAGTAAAATGTTAATTTCAATGAGATGTTGAGTCCAAAGATATTTTCGTTATGATTTATTTACACAATATATACATTTGTGGTGATATAATTAGAAACACTTCTTATAAATAAAGTGAGTATAACTTCAACGTTTTGTACGTATATACTTAATTTTTGGAACTTAAGTGAATCATTTTAAAATATCAAATCAGTCATTTAGTGATCCTTATGTCGTACGATGCCGATCCCTGGTCTCAAGATAAGTTTATTATAAACAAAATTACAAGTTAATGAAGCACATTAACGAGGCACGTCTTACTGCTATTATAGTGCAGCGGATAACTGCTCGTCTTATACTATAGTTGGATTATGAAGGCATTTTGAGTGAAGTTTTTATATTAATAGGGTTTTTTCGAATCCGTCTATCTGGTTGAAACCAATCAAAGCATTCTGAGCGAGTACGTTTTAATATCTTTTGTCCCGTTTTCACATATCATGTGAAATTAAGATTAAGTAATAGTGCAGCGCAAATAAAAAGTTTTGCACGATCGTTAACAAAAACAATAACAATCAAAGGAATACAGTTTACCGTAGTGTAACGAGCGTACCCAAGAGCTGCTCCAGGTCTTTATGCGCGCGTATGCATATTCAGATAATATCCATATGCATGAAATGCTTATGAATCCCGCGACACTTCTTAACTTCACCAGTAACGCGCACCAGTCGACGTGGAACGTTGCAATCGACACGAGTGATATTTCAGTAGTTTCATCTAATGCCACGGCTAGAGATGTACGTCAGTTGGTAACAATTTAGGTTTTAGTTATATTTTGGTTTATAACCTTTAATCAAAAAAAGAAGTGTATAATAAATCCAAACTTCACCATAGCGACACCGATTATAATCAAAAGCTTCTTCATTTAAAAGACTGACATTGACGATCTAAAACATTGACGTTATAAATATTTGAAAACTGCTAAATATTTTTCAGAGATATTTTGCCGGAAGTTGATTTGAAATACTAAAATCTAGGTATGTCACTGTTTCATTTAGAAATCGTAGAGATAATTCACATCGCACACACAGTTATAAAATTGTTTCTAAAGTAAAACAAACTTAACTATCATGGGTCCAAAACAAAGCTAGTAAACACCCCCGAACGAGTCGGCTCTGCCGTTGAAGAGCTACATGACAAGATTCGTGAGTAAGTCCCACAGAGATGTTATTAAAAAAAAAGTATAACATCAAAGCATTTTTCTGCACTCGAAATATGAACGAATGCATTTTCCCATCACTATTTAACGGATTCATTTGTTCCGCTTGCTCGCTCCGAATGGACGAGTCGACGCCGGGTCTCGTTATTAAAACGACAGGGGTGTCAAACGAGGAGAGAAACCCCCTACCCACCCTCGCCCCGGTGTCACTACAAACAACATATTTATATGAACCTGTTGATGTTCCCACTATTGGGACTCTCAAAAGGAGAAACTCAAGGCTATCTATCTAAGGATCGCGTTTCCGCTGCATTAAATCAACGCCCGTTACATTCGGCTCTCGCTCCAATGGGCGCGAATTCAACGCGCAACGAAAACAGTTTTACAAATCACTACATCCGGGTGTTTCAAAAGTTTACCAAAAGCTCTGCTCGGGCCGTTTTCGGTTCTTCGCTCGTGCCAGGTCACTGTGTTGCGAACAAAAAGTACTTTCTACAAACTGAAAAGAACTGCTCGCCCCTAACAAAGGACGTGTGTTGGTTTTAAAATTTAAGATTTCTTTAAATAATCTTTTAATTTATTAACATTGAAGAGTACCGCAGTGTAAAACATTGTAACACAAAATTAAATTGTTGTATGTAACACAATTCCAATATTTCTCTTCTTGCCTTCCCTGGATAGCCGGAGTCGGGCTTTATGGTACTTTCAAATTTAAATCTATCTTTCAATTTCTTTCATTCGAGTTCTATCAACACCCCTTTCTACTTTTACACTTAATTTTAGCAATCCATTTCCTTCTTTTATACTTCGTACTCAATAAGGAAGTCCGCATCGCTGAAATGCAAAAATATTGGAGGAATAAATAAAAAAAATTATTAAAAAAAAAAAACAGATAAACATCGACAGGAACAGGTATCCACGATAACCGAAATAAAAAATCCTGACTATCTTTGAGCATCAGCAAATCGTCATAGACAAGTAGCCCTATGTTGAATAGGGAACTATTCAACTAAGTCGCAAGATGTTCATCTGATTGTGACAAGCTTGCCTGTAAGAACGTGGTGGTGGTTAGGATGATGTATACTGTATCACATTGTGCTCACCGCCTTGAGACACTTTAGTTTTATTAGCCCAGAAATTTCACTAAATAAAACAACTTTTAAATCGGTACACAGTAATGTTTGGACGCTGCTATTAGGCGGTTTAGCTAGACGGTCGTCAACAATAGAGACCAATAGGCCGTGGATCCGGGTCCACGCGCCCAATGTCAGATAAGCTGTTTAAAGTCGAATGGCTCGCAGCGTTATCATCATCAGGAATCTAAAATAGAGACCTACCATAAGTAATAATAAAGTATGTCTAGATTTTTCTTTATATTTATAGAATAAATACATATTAAATAAATGAATGAAATACGGGCTATACATTTGTACTGTCAGCTGTCAGATTTCAAAGCTGCAAAGCCAATTTCAGCCGCTGAAATTTTACTATTTAATTCTTGGTCTATTTGAAAAGGGAGTCCGTGGAGCCGGTCCGGTGGTTCGGGTTTGAAATGTTATCATATACATTGGAGCGAACTTTTAATTGCGGCAACCGTTACCCAGTTACTGCGCTGTATGAAAACTGCTGTTAGAGTTTAATGAATTCTCCACAACGAGGTTGGATTTCGACCAAGTTATAACTAATACAAGGCGCGTCACAAAGCAAATAAAGCGAACACTAAGTTACGCGGTTGGCGTTTGCTTTGCATGGGGTAATTAGGGCAGTTTGTATTACACAGGCCATTTATTAACTGTATTTCGTAGGTGTTATTATTTACTGATTATTACTATTTTAATAATAGAAATGAGTACTCTGCTACAATTGTTGCATATCACAACTGGTTCGTTAGTATAGCTAGGTAAGAAAAGTCTTCTCACTTCTTGGTTTTATTAAAGCCATAGTCAATAATGAACAAGACTACAGAGAGGGAGCGAGAGGAAGACCCTCATATGTCAATCCGCAGGCAGAAACCTGGGCGTCGTATGGATGTGAAACAACATCCTCCAATCGCCATAACAGAGGCTAAGGTGGCAGGTCCAAGGGTAATCCGTCGCCAAATATGAAAGCTCTCAAGGAGACACGAGCGATGATTGCACGAGTTTTAAGTAAGAGTCCGGCGTAAAGGTTGGCCCCACAGAAGAAGCACATCGAATGAAAAATTCCGCCAAGAAAACAAAAAGCTATTGGAGATAAAGTTAAAGATATCTATCTACCCATGTAGAGACTAATTATAATATCTTTTGAACCATAAGGCACACAGAATTGAAATATGGTAGGATTATTCCTTTTACCGAATACAGTTAATAACTTGATTTACAAAATTATTACCCGAAAGGAAGTTACGGGGGTGTTGTGGCCGGCTAGGCGGGTCAGGAACAGCTAGTATGCAATTTCATACTTTAACATTACAATTTACCATTCTTGATATGTAAATAAGTTAATATCTTTCCTTTTAAGATAAAAAAGTAATACAACTGTAAACCAATATAACGTGTAAGAGGAAAACCGAAATCGAAACTACGAGATTATTTGCGCGAACGCTTTGTCGCAAACGAAAAGAATATTTACATATAAGTGAGCAAATAATGTCTTTATGTTTAACCAGCTTATTGAACGCCGCCAATAATCTACCCCCTTTGATACGTTTCGCCTTTGATATGCTTATGAGGATATTCCTCTTACAGCAATCGACTTACGGGCTAAACTTATTTCACGAACACGAACCGGGATAGTCTACTTGCGCTTTTATGTTTAGTCTTTTCCTATTTCTTTATTAATACCAAACAATACAATGGTAGAAATGCATTAAATATACTTTTTAAAATCTTTATTATCAAAAGGTACAGATAATATATCACTCTTATAGAAGTGTCAAAAATTTATGATAAACTATCTTTGTAATGTTCATGTACAGTTAAAGTTGTTATGACTCGTTTAATGAAATTTACGATGGTAATTTATCTAAAAGAACTAGTACTTTTCACCAGTACCTAATTCCGCAACTAAACAGTACTTTAGCTTCAGCAGCTAGTAAAAAAACTAGGGTAATAAAACTAACTAAACACTCGAAGTTTCAAAACGTCTATAACAGTAGGGTGCAGTATATATCATATTAACAAGCGACACATTGTTATGAGAAAATGGTCTCCACTATCTGATGAACCCCCTACTTATTACATCGCTTCGTCAAATGAATAATAAAAACTGAATTTCTAGATATGTCGAATTGATAAGGTTATAAACTAAACTTATTGAAGGACAGAACTTATAGATATAACTTGAATTAGGTGAATGTTTCCAGAGGCGGTGTATAGGATACCGCAGAACTCACGGGACTCAAGCCAACCTCAACAGCTCGTGGTCGACCCTGCTAATCATAAACGAGGCTCTGGCTCCCGCCAACCCGCATTGGGCCAGTGTAGTGGGTAATGGCCCAAGTCCCGCTATATGAACCCCTACAGACGTCGGCTCCCGATAGATGTAAAGATCTTTGGGGGAAGCTTATATCCAGGAATGGACGTGTATCAGCTGATAGTGCTGATAATGATATCCAGAGCGACCGCTTATAACAGAGATTTTGGGTAGGTGGTTAAAAATAAACATAGGAATATCAATTCAGCATAGTCGCATACATTTTTTGTAAGTTGAGATATTATTATTTAGATAAGTTTAGAAAGCTAGATTATTATGCAGTACTTATTTGCTTATTGGAAGGGCATGTTCCCGAGTGTGTTTGAATTATAGAAAGGTTTTCGTCAGCTAAAAGACAATTGTGAACAATAAAATAGTACAAGCGAAAAGTATAGTATGTTTAGCGGAAACTTTTATATTCAATATCACTACTAACATTTTTTTTTAATACATTACATGTTAGAGTTCCGGGGAAGCCATTTATCGTTAGCGTTATCTCTTATCACATGGCCACGTGTAACATTTCGCCCAAACCAATGCAAATTCAATTTGAAAACGTCAGCCGCCGCGGATACGAGGAATTTAAACCGTTCACGTGGAGCTGGTCTGCGGGCAGCGATACCGCGATACCACCCCACCGGAAACGCGGTTACCAAATGTCCATTTATTTCCTTTAAATATATTTTTTTATTCGATCAAAAAAAATTCCCTTTGCTTTTCAAATTTTCACTACTAATAATACGCGGTTAACTTTGTTGTTAAACTTTTCTTTATATAATTAAACAACGATACGGGCGGCGCGTTCACCTGGTGGTAAGCGATACGCCCGCCCATAACAACGTGGCTCTAGTTAAGATGATAGTCACAGCACCAGATTGTGCTCGTCGCCTTGAGACATAAGATGTTAAGACTCGTTACCTCAGTAATTACACTAGCTACAACACCATTCAAACCGGAACACAGTAATGTTTGCTCACTACTATTTTGCGGAAGAAACCGAAGCTACAGTGGTATCTACCTAGGCGGTCTCCGGCAACGGCAATTGACGGTAGAGGAGAATAATCTCATGTTATATAGCATTTAAATATTTCTTACAATTCTGGAGAAAATTTTCAGTGCTTTTTTCTTTTTATGTATACATAACAATTTACTTTAAAATTTCAGATGTTTAATTGACTGCATTATAGCCTCTACTTACCCTTAGCCATACTTCGAAACCAAGATTATATGCGAGTCTTGAACAGACACCAACGAAAAGAACGTTAGATGAAATCAGAAACTAACCTGAAAAAAAAATAGATAATTATTGCTGATACATCTTAATACATAAAAATAATAGTATATGTGAATAAATAAAAATATCACGATACAATTATTTAATATAACTCTCTGCTCTGTACCCTATGCTAACGAATATTTCTTTAATTTAATATCGATATAAATAAGCTACCCCTTAGTCTTATGTTTATATAGTTTTAAGTGACAATGAGGTCATGGATGGTAAAGGGTTGTTTTCTTATAAAACTATTGCCCTAAACAGTGATGTTAGACAGGCAGTTTCGAAAATACATTATCACAATTTTAACTCTTTAGCCAAGGAATCGTACGAGGTTCCGCGATACAAAGAAACCCTTTAGCTACTGAACCATGGTGACAATGGTTAACAGGCTCCGTGGTTCAACAATTTCTCATTTCATAAAGTAGCCATTACGCATTACGCAACATTAAACCAATTCTCGCAATGCGCAAGGAATGTTTGAAATACCGAACGTTGCGAGTGTAAATGAACTTGTCCCACAAATCATTTCGTATTCTTTGAAAGGATCGCAAAGGCTTGATTACTTTGAATTCCGTGACAGTGCGTTGCAAACCTTACTGGATGCAAACGTATATAAAGAGTTTTGCGAAAATAAAAAACATGTTTTAAAGGACCGCCCACAAAATTAAAAAAAAAAATCTGTCTCTCACCACACAGTAAGTATGAGCCGTCATAGGCTTACATTACTTTTTACAGAACGATTTCACGAAGCAAAATTCCAAATTAATAACACACATTATTTTAAAATGATTTCAATAAGCAAATGTCTATATAAGACCATACATTATTAATTAATTTAAATTAATAATATAACATGTATAGAGTACAAGACTGTTATATGTCCAGCAGTGGACGTACTTCAGTTGGTGATGGACATGAAAAGTTAATTATTGTACCAAAATACTAAATATATAAATATGAAATATATAAATATGAAATATACATATATGATTAATAATAGTTAACCTTAAAAATGGTGGTGTAAATAAATTTTACATATTTTTTTCTCATAGGTTATATTATACACAACTTTGAACTCAATTATCAGCCTATCTTCAGGTATCAAGAGGGACAACAAAAAGAAGCTTAAGGAAAGGTCAAAATTATGATGGTGAGGTAAACAAAGGCCTATAATCTTAGTTAATCTTAGTTATTTTTCATTATTATCCAAAATTATTTTGATAATTAGTGTGAAAGCTCATCTACAATATATTAAGACAAAACATTAAAATAACTTATTAATTGACTTCGCCGATAAGTTATCGGACTGTTGTACATTTAACCATCAAAACAACTTATGGTTTTTTAACCAGCGGACGTCCAGCTGCGAGCACATAACTTGAACAAGTCCCTACGCGGGGTTGGGGTGGAACTTTTAATTGCGGCACCAGCGACACCGTTACACTGCCGCGTGAAAACTCCAGTTACAGTTTAATGAATTCCGTTCTGTTAGTTTACGTCGGAATTTGGCAAAGTTATAACTAATTCAGCTGGCGGCACAACGCAAATAAACAGTAAACGTAAACCACATACGTTCAGCGTTTACATTTGTTTTTTTATTATTGTATGAAGCGAAGAGACGAGCAGGACGTGTACCTGATGGTAATTGACACGCCCGTCCATAACAACGTAACGCTAGATTAGGGTGATATACACAGCACTCGATTGTGCTTGTCGCGTTAAGACATAAGGTGTGAAGTCTCGTTACCCCAGTAATGTTTCCACAGTACCGTTTGTCGCTATAAATAGGCGCTGCAGTGCTGTCTGGACGGTTTGCGGCAACAGACACCTACCATCAGTAAATTATGGAAACACGATAGTTGTTACTTCGATTTTTCGAAAAATTTTACTAATAACAGAAACACAAGTATCTATTTTATTGTGTAAAATCCCACATAAACCTTCTTTCCTTTAGAGGGGTATCAATGGAAGATTGCTCCCACCGTAATACTGTATACATCTTAAAATAATATAATAAAAATAAATTTTACAGATTTTATCATTTTTAAATATCTATAACCCCTACCTTTTGAGTTTTGCAGTACCATTAGTTACGGAAGGATATAATTAGGTACTGTACTTGGGTACCTGATTTGAAGTACAGATTTAGTAAATTTAGATATAAAAAACAGGATGTGAAAAATCATTTTATAGATTTTAATTTGGTTTTCTCTTTATATTTTTTATTTCTATCAGTATATATATATATATACACTAATATATACTTGATTTAACATTTAACAGTGAATTTTATTTCAGCGCAATTAAGCTCCCAATATCACTTGACCTTTATAAAGCGGCACGTCGTAAGAACACCACAAGCCATTTCAGCGAGTCATTCCGGAACTGCTGGAGCCCGTATCGCTATCGGAAGCCTTGCAGCGTTGATATATATCGTTGGACATTTCGCCCCTCAATCCCCACCCCCCTGCCTACCCTGTCCGATGCAAAGTGATTCAATTTAAAAACGTCGGCTCGTGCAGAGCCGGGGAATTCAAGCTGTCAGCGCCACGATAAAGTGTCGCTGGAATCGATTTAGTTTTTCAAATGCGCATTAACATCCCCTCTCTCCAATTGCACTTCTCAATCGGTGGTGTGTGACACTTATTACCTTTTCAGCTGTCATATAAATCCTAAAATTTTTAAGATGCTGTCTTTGTTTCAATAAATAAATTTTTATTTATTCACTTCTGCATAACTATTTTTTTTTGCATAGATTATACTTAAGAAAGAGACTTTATATACTATTTTAATTAATAAACCAAGAACTTTAAATATTATTGTATAAATTTTTTTTTCCATTTTTTTCTGGATTCATATAGCGTACTAGCACTTCCACACCCACTGTGCTGGCCATAACACCATCGCAGCTGTCTTTGGAGAAGGAATTTTCTAAAATCCATTCTTAGCTGACCTCTAAATAGCAGAAACAATATCTGTACCAAATTTTGCCTGTTTACGATCTAATAGTTTCGAAGATCTTGTGACGTGTCAATGAATCTGTGGATATCTCCTATACATATAGATGAACATATATGAGTATGTCATTGGCATCGTGTCATTGCTAATGCATATTGTAGTGAGCGAGGCGCCGGACATTGTTGCATTATACAGCTCCAATGGACTTCGACACGCAGCGCCCGCCGTGTGTCGGACGAGACAATGCAATATGAAGCGGTTAATGCATAATGCATGTCAACTTGTGTTATGAATTCATTTCCATGTGTCGATCACTTGGCCGGACGCTCAATGATGACCTATTAAATTTTGTTTACACCAATGCCCAATGACTAACGCATTGGACGTACAAATGTAGGCAAGATCTGTGAAAGCTTTTAATACAGAGGCTTTAAGCTATAAGTTTTCAAATAATTAGAAACTATATAATTTACTGCTGGTAGATTTCTGTTGCCGAAGGCCGACTAGGTACCATCCGACAAAGGACCATCGCTACTCCTATTTCTAGTGCCAGACAATTGTGGGCAAACAATACTGTTCCACCCGCTCGTCCCGACAATTTGCTCAATAAAAAAAAACTTATCTATAATGGTTTGTAGAGGTTTTTCAACGTAACGAAGAAACGTTTATGTGAAGGGAAGTGAATCGCCTGCTCGTTACTATGTAGCGCTTGTTAGAATAATGATACAAAGCACCATAAGCTCGTCGCTTTGGGATATAAGATGTTAAGTCTCATTACCCCAGTAATTTCACTAGTTACAGCGTTCTTCGAACTGGAACACAGTAATGTTTGCATACTACTGTTTGGCGACAGCAATAGGAGCTGCGGAGGTACCTATGTGATTGTTCGCCGTCAAGATCTATCACTAGTACAATGCTCGTTTCGTTGTTACTTTAAATTAAAAAAAGTCGCGATTGTTTCATTGAATTAATACGCTCAAAAATACTTTACAAAAGTAAGCTTCCACTTTCTGAATCCCCGCTTCCGAGTGGCTTACTGCTCAGCATTTAATTACTGCATCTCGACGCGATCCTCACTTCATTGCCGCCCCAGCGCGGTGCGAGATTGCGAACACGTACAACTTCACGTTGCATCCGTATCCAACTACTTACCCACATACAAAATAATACACAATATATTATAAACTTAGTCCTAAAGTAATTATTACTAGTAGAGATATGTAAGTTAATGTAAGGATATGAGCTAAAACGTTGTTTCATGTATGATCTATACTTTATTTTCTTATCAATAATTTCATAACTCGAGAACGTGACGTTCCAGGAGGGCGGTCTTACACCGGGAAGCGCAGTATACCGCACCCCTCACTCACTACTGTAGTTTCGAACTAATAAGAAAAGGACTAACGCAAGCTGTAGAAGGCGGCTCAAAGGGTCTACGGGCTTTGCAGGGTTTGAGGAATGGGGTCGTTATCGCTCCCTAAAGGACTCAGTTAGAGGCAGCAAATGTGACGTAGTTCCGTAGTTGCTATAGCTCAGCGATGGTGCTAAGCAGGGTTAAGTCCTTCCTTAAGACATGCTGAGCTAAAGTGTAGAAGGGCACCGGTGCATTCTGTTGGAGATACCATAAATCCTTCCTAATACACTGACGGTGACAACCGACGGGGTTTTAGTTGGTAAAAATCTTCGGTAACCCTGATTTTCCTCGAAAAGCAGGATCTTTGAAAGATTTCTCTAACGATATCAAAAAAACGACATAATAGGAGTCACTGCACTCAAATAACGGACGGCAGTGTTTTGTTGAATACTTTTCAAGAAACCTATGTGTAAGAGTGGACTTCCATCGATGGAAACAATGATGATAATACTAATAAGCCAGTGGTGGTAGGTCTCTGTTGCCGTAGCCCGTCTACGTGCCACCAGTTCGTCTATTTCTATCGTCATACAACAATATGCAAACATTACTGTGTTCCGGTTTACAGGGCGTTGTAGCTACGAGAATTAGCGTCTCAAGTTTAAAGGTGACAAGTACTAGCGTCTCGTTGTTATGGTGTTTCGTCGAATAAAAAAATTAGAGAGTACATAATAAATATATGTACATAGGACACTAAGGCAAAGTAAGTGATTTATTCATATTTTTGAAAAGCTGTATATGAGTAAGTACATAACATATAAATGGATAACTATTCCGAATCTATGGAAAACATCGTTTATCACTGCCATCATCAAATAGTATTCTCTTCTTTTTTCAGGACTGACAATCTCCCAGTAAGAGAGGAAAGCCGACATTGAGCTTTTTATACTTAGACTTAAGCCAACTACAGACCCAACTTTGCGATTCGCTTTTATACCGGTCCATTGAACTTCTAACACAGCGACAACTAACAAGTTATTTTAGCAAAAGTAACTGTAGGGACAGTGAACTTAGAACCTCTAAAGTAGATACTGATATACACATATATTTCATATAACCATCAAAAACATTTTAATAATTTACAAGTACCATATATAAGAAATATTCAATAATACTTGTGTGTTGCTTTCCAAAAGCATTACAGGTTTACTGCAGCGTGTATATTTGTTGGTCATTAGTAAAGTAAGGTCCCATTAGATGAGCGCTTTAAGTTAATAAAATTACTGCAGGTACAAGATAAATCATGTTAGGCATAAAAAAACGACCAGAATATTTAAATACTTATATAGATAAATCAGTTTATTTGTCCTACTTTGTGAATCTTGGTTACCGGAGACCGTTTAGATAAGTACCGTAGCAATTCCTATTTTTTCCACTAAATACTAGTGTACAAATATTACTGTATTCCGGAGTGAAAGGTGCTGTAGGTAATGAAATTCTAGGGTAAGGAAACTTAACATCTTATATTTCAAGACGACAAGCTCATCATACTAACTGGCGCCAAATTATTGTGTGCAGTTTGATCGCTTACCATGAACACAGTGGTAGAACAGGTGTGGTTTGTCGAAAAGTTTAAACCCGTCATTCAAAGAATGAATGAATGAAGATATTTTAATTTTGACTCGTTCAAGGTAGTGTAGCAGGTTGAATGGAAAAAAAACGTATGCAGTGTAAAGCGGGCTTTACAGCTGGAGGCGCTGTCCCACTGCGGGACCCGCCACTCGCAGCCAACTCTACACAATGGACGGTTAATTAGGTCAGCTTTACAGCGACGCATTTAGTAGACTTTTGTTACGCGAGATCTGTCTCACTTTGTTCGCATGAACAAAAAAAGGACTAATTAGGAACCACTCTTTATTTACAGTAAACGGATAGATCCATTTTGGGAAATGATGTTAAAAGATCTTTACAGAAGTAAACAATCTACAACCACGTCTTTCTCTATTACATTATAAAAACAGAAATAACTTCTGTACGTTCACTGTTACTCGGGCTACGATACGCCGCCTATACCAAGTTGTATATAAGTCGGCGCGAGTAGTTACGCTGGCCGGTTTCGTTCGAACTATCGTACGGGCAATTATTTTTTATTCAACAAAGCGCCGAGACGAACAGGCACGTTCATCTGATAGTAAGTGATACGCCAGCCAATAACAACGCGGCGCTGGTTGGGATGTAATACACAGCGTCACATTGTGCTCATCGCCTTGAGACCAGTAATATCACTAATTACAGCGCCCTTCAAAACGGAACACATTAATGTTTGCACACTATTGTTTGGTGGTAGAAATAGGAGCTGCGATGGTACCTACCTAGATGGTCGCCAGCAACAGAGACCTATCACCAGCAAAGCCACCGCTACGATACTGTGTTTATGTGCAGAATATTCACAGATAAATATAACTCAACTAACTCTGTTAATCGGTTTAAGCTAATTCTCATGGGTTTAAGCTAACATTAAATAAAGTAGTTCATAACAAAACTTCTAAGTATGATTCATTACGCGATTTATCTCGTCACAATTACGTCGATGGCCTTGTGAATTTTAAATCCCAGCTGTGGGAACATAAAATGCGTTGTTTATTAGCATTATTACATGAACTAGTTAGAAACACATTATTCAGATCATTTAATTACAGATTAAGTAATTTTGCAGCAGTCGTAACTTTTTAGCTCATTTAATATAGCTTATAAAAAATATTAGCACTTAAAATTTACGTTAAGTAATAATACAAATAAATAAATAGTAGCTCGCTGGCCTAATGGTTAGAGCGCGTGGCCTTCATTCCGAAGGTCGCAGGTTCGAATCTCGGCATGTACCGATATCTTTAATATTTAAGTTACGTACATTTGTGAACTTTAGTAACAACAGCGAAATACAAACGGTGAAGGAAAACATCGTGAAGAATCCTGCACATAAATTAAAATTTATTCTAAGATGTGTGTGATATCACCAATCCGCATTGGGCCCGCGTGGTGACTATGACCCATCGCCCTCATATTGATGGTAGACCTGTGTCCCAACAGCGAAGACGTAAATTGGCTGTTAAAAAAAAAATTATACAAAAGATTGATCTAAATTGCGAATAGTTCAAAGTATATTAGAAATGGTTAAAATAGGTGCAGCATCAGTTTGAATTACTCCCTAACACTAGCCGTTAGAAACTTGAATTCAAAATATTTCCCGGGCGTATTGCGCTTGTAAACTTGATTACAGGATTTGAAACAGAGAATTAAGCACTCGATATCGAAGTTAATTTCTAGACCAGCTCTAATTGAGATACATTCAGTTATGACCTAGTACTAAATATATTTTTACTAATCTAGTTTATATCTAGTATTTTTATGCTGTAATATACACAACTTGACAACGATATTATTTATATACAGATCAGTTATGTATTTGATAGATGCCTAATTAATCATCATCCTCATCATCAACAGCACGCGTCTATCCACTGCTGGACATAGGCCATTAATCGTCATAGTAATCGAATTTTTTATAAATATTGTTCTAAGGAATTATTTGTAATATCCTTGTCGTCATTGTAGAAGATGAAACCAAAGAATATACGCTGCACATAGTTAATTAGTAATACAATACAAATATAAAACGACGAGACAAACGGGATCTTCAACTGCTGGTGTTACCCGTGCTTATAACAACATGGCGCTAGTTAGGATGTTATACACTGCAGCACATTGTGCTCGTCGTGTAAGTAAACTAGGTAAGGACACTACTGTAATATAAATATTCTAAAATCCAAATTAAATGAATATATACAATAATAAGACATGTAGTATCCATAACAGTGCAAATGAAAGTCGATAGCGTCTACACCGAGACGTCTAAGACGTCGTAAACTTTTGCGAAGGAGGCAAGGTCGCAGCGTAATGACGAGCTCTTCGTTAAACTGTTCACTGCAGGCAAAAGGGACATAATCAGTTTTACACAATTACATAGCTTAGGAGTTGTGTACAACGTCCGAGGGTAACGCAGCTCCAAATTGCTTTGTTACAATCGCTGAGTAACTTTATTAAGCGAAATAAGCACCACGAACCCGAGTCAAACAGTTTAAGTCATATATATTATATAAATTAAATAAGTTTTTAGCATACAAGACAACACGATAAACTCTTTAAAGCGTTTTGTGTAAAAGAGGGATTAGCACTGTGTTCATTTGGTGGTAAGCTGTACGTCTATTCATATCGAGCTGTTTACTACGAAAATCCTTGAGATCTATGAAATATATTTTAATTCAAATTAATAACTTATTATCAGTGTCGTAACATGAGTCTTTACTTCACATGGGCGAATTGTCAGCCCGCCGCCGCCCCCATATTGCTTTAGGACTACACCCTACTTTAGCCAGCAAGTCCATCCGACTTAGCCTACCCTTTCCCCATCCGCCACCCAGCGAGTTTCAAGCAGTGGACTGACAAGAAGCAGTGCGAGACAGAAAACGCTGGCGTTCTCTTGTGTCGGAGGCCAAGACTCACTCACTTTGGATCGCTGCGCCAGAGGTATAAGTAATGTCAATAACTAGAAATTGAGCAATTATAAACCCGGTAAACAGTAATGTTTTGCGACAGTAAAAAATATATTTTGTTCAAAATATATATTTTGTTGCATGCACAACTCACGGGACTCAAGCCAACCTCACCTGCTAATGATGCACCCTGCTAATTAATATACGAGGCTCCCACCGACCCGCACTGGGCCAGCATGGTGGAAAATGATCGAAATCCTCCCAAACGAGTCCCTACAAAAGAAGGCCTCTAGTGCTCGGCGGTACCGAAAGCCATGCTGTGACGAACGTTTCCAAAGCGCCGTAACCACAGGTGCTAAGAACTCCCGGACGGCGACGTTTTCTCGTCAGACGATCTTGGCTCTGGCAACATATAACGACCGAGAAACTGCTGGAACTAGAGAAAGAATTGAGCAGGATTCGCTGGAGTGTTGTGGGACTAACCCATTTAAAATTCAATTCAAATAAAACGAGACGAGCGCGACGGTCACTCGATGGTAAGTGCTACGCCTGTTCATAAAGATATGATATATACTGCATCACGTCGTGCTTGTCGCCTTAAAACGTGAGATGTTCAGTCTCATTACCCCAACAATATCACTACATCCAACATCTTACGGAGCCTATGTCAAGCTCACCTCCACGCAGTGCCTCCTGCTGAATAACCACCCGCCAACCCGCAACGCTGCATTGGACCAGCATGGTGGGTTATGGCCCAATTCCCCTCTATGGACTCCAACAACGATGTGGAGATCTTTAGGGGATGCCTATGTCCAGCAATGGACGTCTGTCGGCTGATAATGAAAAAAATGCTCTCCAAACTGTAACACAGTAATGTTTGCAAACTACTGTTTGCCGGTAGAAATAAAAGCTACAGTAGTACCTAACGAAGATGGATTCCGGGAACAGACACACCACCAATTAAACTAATTAGCATTTAATCAGCAGATAATTCTATCTATATATATATATATTAACAATAAAACATTTTATATAATTTATACTTCTATGCTGTTATTGTCATGGAAAATCGATATAGCTAGAGCTTTACGAGTTGAATGGTAGTGATAATATAGCAATAGGGATTTCTCATCTAAAGTCATTCATGTCTGAGTGAACTTTTCAAAATCCAATCAGATCTCGGCAGTGACGACGCCATAGGAGATAAACTAGCAGTGACATCGTGTATCTATGATTAAACGTATCCCCAACGCTGTAATCGATGAATTGGTTTGCTTTGAACTATCGCGTATCTCCACACAGTTTTACTTTATATGTTTATTATTACGCTATAGTTATAGTTTTATCATAATTTATATAGTTATCAATTCATAAATAAATTTTCTTCTCAGAATCATTTAACTTACGGTTTAAATTCTTTGTGAAGGTTATTCTAATGAGCTACGGAATTGGATCTTTCTAAAACCTTGTAATAAAGTTTTTCCTTGGTGGGCAACTCGTCTGTGTTACTTCTGGTACTCCCAGCATCTATAAGCTACGACAACTATTAACCATGAGACGTGCCGTATACTTAATTGCCGCCTTCGTAGTATGAAAGAAATTCTGAACCTTAGATCAATTTTTTTTATACTAATAATACAGGTACCGGATTGTTGCTAGGCGCGGATTTCGTGTTTCATAATATGACGAGATCCAGCTCCCGTCGTCACCCTGGACGGATTCATGAAAGGTTAGCGCAGCGGACCTGCTGTTTGAGAGAAGCCCTGAAGTTTTGGCGGATAAGACTCCATTATAACCCTCGACCTCGTATATTAGTATAATGTAGTCTTTTTATGAATGTGAGAGTTTTCAATATCGCATTTAAAAAAAGCCATTTTCACGGATTTGTAAACAGCTTATGCTCGTGTTTGGTCGAAACTAAAAGCCAACGTGACTAATCAATTACGCGCAAAATTACGACGCAGTTAGCGACGGCGGTTTCACGCCCGTCCATGTGCTTCCGGTTTGGAGCCCATACACAATGACAAATTAATTAGGTCAGCTTTGACTAACTTTCTCTAAAACGGCACGCTCTTTGCGACTTCGGCAAAATTAAAGATAAAAGAGCAAATTGCGTAGGGGCTTTCTAAATGTAAATGAAATAAAAAGTTTCGGAGTATTTAGGCATTTAACAGCTCAAACGTTGTTTGGTTTGTGACCAAAGGGGCTCCGAAATATTGCTTCGGTCCGAGAGATGCGGTAGGTGACGCAAACACGGCAATTTCGAAAAAGATCCAATGTGTACGGTCGGACGAGTGGTGCGGGCCCACTGTTGCGTTTTTACTTTGCAAATTGAATCACTTTTTCAATTGAGGCGACTTTCCAATCTCCGCTTTTCCATTCTTTAAAACGAGTGACGTTTAAAAATAGCGCTGGCTGACTGTCGGCGCGCCGTTAAAGCTCAGCACCTCGCCCACATGCAACTTATCTACATATATATATACATATACATGTGCATGGATGCGCGCTTTACAAAGGCATATAAGCACTGTTCACCACTTTTTTAATTGGGATATTCTTCAGAAGATACTCCGCTTCTGTCGGTAAGTCTGGATTATTTGGGATTTCTACCAACTAAAACCCTCTCCGTAGTCTCCTTCAGTTCAATAGAAAGGGCTCCGGTACTCCTCCGCACTCTGGTTATACACGTTCCACGGAAGAGCAAAGCACTCTTTAGTGCCCTCAGTGTCAAAAGGCAAGCGCTTATCCAATGTTCTAAAGGAGCAGATAAAATCAATAATTTTCTAAACTCACACCGTTGATATAATTTTATCAACTTAAAGTAAGTTTATAGATTCCTTACTGTTACTTTTATTCCGATAACAACACCCCATGTCATTTAACTGTTAACTTTGTGAAATTACGTAAACCGTATCTAACCACTATTCATCAAATAACTCGTTCTGTCATGCCGCTTCATTAAAGCATCGGTGATACGTTATACAGTCCTGATACCATTAAAATTCATTTCCGCCTCGCACCCTCCTTGTACAAAGTTAGAATAACAAACTTCCTCCCCGCCTACACTTTCACCCTTACCCTAGGTAGGAGTAACAAATACTTCGCATTTTTGCGGCAATTTTACGCAAATTCCTGAAAAGTTTAGGTAACTCCGGTATACAAATTTGCTTTGTAAGTTGAAAAAAACCTGTCCGAACGTGAACTGCAGGTGGTTTTTAGTGCTCCTAATATTCTGCTCCGTGTATTTGAAAATACGAAGAGTGGACGTAAAGCCGTCACGGTGTAAGAAAGCTCTACCTATTAGTGCAGAAAACAAAAAATGTACATATTGATCGGAAAAGTAAAACTGTATGTACAATAAGCTTTGAAATAGATTTTTCTTCTTAAAGTGCCTCTGCAACTGGGGAAGGTTGGCGATCAGCGTGGTGCAACCCTTTCTGTCTCTGGTTAGGCGGAACAAATCGGACGCCCCGAATATATTGAATATATATTGAAATGGATAAGTATTTGATTTTAGGCCTTTCCTACTTACTCATATTTTTTAAAACGTTAAAAATTAGAGTTCTTATGCAGTCCAGTTTTCCCTGTAACGAAGTCAGTTTACTACTCACCTTCTATTTATTAATAAGTATATTATTAAGGAAAAGTTTTTTTTTTTTCAATAAAGCAACGAGACGAGTGGTACGTTCACCTGATGGTAAGTGATAGGCCAGCCTATAACAACGTGCCGTTACTCAGGATGATATACACTGCACTACATTGCCCTCATCGCCTGAGACATTAGAACGTTGAGAATCATTATCTCAGTAATTACAAAAATATTCGTTGCGATGGTGGTCACCTGGACGGTCACCGGCAACAGAGATCTACCAACAGTAGTATTAGCTTATGTTCAGAAGTGAACAACATTAGGTTGAAATAATGATGGTCAAATGTTAACGATTTAAAGAAACTAAAATTATTAAATTTAACAGCACGCAGTATAAAGGAAAGCTAATTAAAACACTGCAAGATAATTACAATGAAGAAATCGGTTAGAGCAAAAGCAGAGAGCAGGGGGAGCCATACAAAGGCGAATTTCAAGTTGCAGTGGAAGAATGTCCATTTAAGGTGAGAAGTTTTAACGAGCCAACTTTAAGACCGTCGGCTACTTTTAATTATGGCTGAAGGCAGTCGCCCTTTCGCACGTTCAGCGATTCTCATTTCATTGAAATTTCAGTGTGTCAAGTTCAAAGTTCAAAGTTGTGAGAAGGATATAGAAATATTTTGATAAGAATTTTATTGAACAATGTATAAAGAGTTCTTGTAAATTCTTAAACAAAAATCTAATATATTATCCTTCGAATACGTTTCTAACTATTTTATATATTACACGAGTACATAAAAAGTGATCCGCCTGAAAGTGAGATAACCTTATGGTAAAGTGGGGTAGAGGTGAAGTGTGGTCGTTTATTCTAGTAAGATTCCAAAACAGGAAAAGACGTTTTGTAAATTGTTACTTATCGGCTTTCTTATGCTTTTTAAGGTTTATAAATACAGTAAGCGTCATATTATATTTTTAAATCTTACAATTAATTTTAGTGTACTTCTCACCTTATCAATACGTATGTTTTGAATGTACCTATATATATGTTAGGTTAACATTTTAAACGACCACCCTACAGTAAACACCCTAGTTTTTTAACTCTCTGATTTGCACGTCATTGAAGATATAAGCCAGTGGCTTTTAATGTATAATTACGTTAACAGCAAACTAACGTGTCCTCGGTATGCGCAGGTGTTCTCGAATAATGTTGTCTACTTCAGCGAATCTAAGGCACATGAGAAGCAAAATAACTGAACCAGTCGCCGTAGCCGAAAACGGCTTGGAAGACGAACATTAGAGATACATATAACAATAATCATTATACAGACGAGGTTTTGATCCCGAATTTCAATTTCCAATGAAGAAAAACATCGTGATGAAACTAACATGTTCCAAGAACACCACTTAGCTACTGTAGCAGAAAAACGACCTTGGTCTTCCACGTATGTAGCTTCGAATTCTAACAATAGATACATTAAGTGGGTTTTTCGTTTCCATCATATAAACCGTCCACAATCTAAAAGTCATTAAAAGACGGGTGGCAAACTCCAAACTTTTTGTTTGCTTCCGTTATTACACTTAAAAATAAACCTCCCACCACCGGTTTCCCCCCCGACGATGAAAAACATGGCCGCTTAATGTGACAGTAAATAAATAATTTGTTCGAACGCGCCATATTTTTCTCGCCGTTATCGCCCGCGCTCCGCTCATAAATTCGATGCAGTTATTAGGGAAGGCAAATGTTTCAACCATAAACGGGATAAACTCTTTTAAATAGTTAAAATATGAATATTAGTTAACATGTAATAAGAATATATATACAGTACTGTCGAGATTATATAATATAAATACATACAAACAGATTTTATTTAATAAAATCAAACAAATGGTATAACTCTCGTAAATAAAATTAGTTTTTCAAAGTATTATAGTTAGATACCTAATTAACTACTATTATCATCATCAGCAGTAGCAGAAGCTCATAGACGTCTACTGCTGGACATGGGCCTCCCCCAAAGATATATGTTTACCGCTTTTTTTTATAATACGAAGCGATGAGACGAGCGGGATGTTCACCTGATGGTAACTGATACTACGCGCGCCTACCATATTAGTTGGCACCGAATGAGATTGGTAGTTTTTAAGAAATATTTCTACTCTTGTGGTGTTCTTCCCTCATAGTCGTTTCTCCCACATCGCAGAAAGTACTGCGGTGTGGATTTCCTAGTTCGTCTGTCATCTAAACAGCCTTACATTAACAAACAAATTTAAAGATGCTTGAATGTTTTCTCCAGACATATCTGTTTAATAGTCGTACATTAAAGCAATGGTTTCGTAGTCAGGTTTTCTTAATAACAGCTGACTTTCTTCTCCTTACCCTAGCCCCATCTTTACTTGAGGTCGACTCCCCTGATCGTTCATCTCAATCTGTCTCTATTTTGTGTCATAGCTTCTGTCAATTTGGTATTCTTTAGACATTTATCGATCATCGTCAACCAAGCAGTTGGGGGTCTCCAATGAACTCTCTTTTTAGTTTCAGTTAATAATAGCTGACTTTCAATAGAAGATAACAATTCTATATGGAGAAAAGAAAAGTTGTACATTATATTTTTTATGAAACATAACGAGTACAGTGGTGGATGTGTTTTCCCTTTTTCATGGCTACAGTTAATTACCACTTCATGACGGCCCGTCGACGTAACGAGCCTGTAACAATTCAGCGTGATGTAAATAACCGAGCGATTGAATCGCCGCGCCGCGAACATACGGACAAGATTGATGATGGGAAAAATGAAATATTTATCGAAGGCGCTGGTCACGCGAGCCGGCCCGCGGGATGCGGGATCGCGGCAATTACCACGTTCTCAATTATGGTTGCCACCACAACACAACCACAACCACGCAAACGCATGTAAGCGAATCACAGCTGTACTGAAAACTTCATACAACTACATTTATTTATTTACTGGTTGTAAGTCTCTGTTGTTGGGGGGGGTCTAGGTAGGCACCGCCACAGCTTATATTATACCCGCCTAACAGTAATGTCCAAAGATTACTTTTTTTTATTCTGCGAAGCGACGAGATAAGCGGGACGTTCACCTGATATTTAATGATACGACTGCTCATAACAAACTAGCGCTAGTTAGGATGGTACCTTATTGTTTTCACTATGCACAACTTCCTTCAAACCGGAACACAAAGTAATGTTTGGACATTACTGTTAGACTGTCTCCGGCAACAAAAGGCCTTTCACCAGTAAAAACTGTGTTCCAGACTAAACATTATATTTCAAAGCGACGAGCACAATATGATACTGTATGTATTATCAAAATCAGCACCACATTGCTGTTGGCAGGCGTATCGCTTACCATCAGGCGAACATCCTGTTCGTGTAGCTTCCTCGAATCAATATATTTGGAAATAAAAATGTAAGTCGATCCAAAATTTTATTTATAATTATATCCTGAAACAAAACAAAACCAAAAAAATCTGAATTGCTGTATAAGGAAAGAGCTCATTGTCTTTAAGCAATTTAATCAGTCTAGCTACTGCAACCTAACGATTTTTATTTATTTACACCAAACGATTATTTAACCTCATTCTCATGAGGTCCAGTAACAACGAGTCTGTCGATGGTCTATTGAGTTCGTTTAGAATTTGCTCTCATATGTCGACAGTCAGCAATGTTGTTACAGCGGCATATTTACATGAGCATAGTAGCAATTTTTTTTAAAAAATACTATCAGCATTTAAATCTAACAATGTAACAAACATACTAATGCATTTGTTAAACATATAGAAAACATTTTTCTGTGTTAGAAGGGTTAATAAAATACATCCTAGTAGTAAGAAACTGTTCGAGAATACTTACGAAGACGAATTTTCGTATAGGTACAGTTCCCGTAAATATTCAACTTATATTTCATTACAGACTGTAATCTAAGTAATAATATACAATATATGTGATTAAGTATATTTTTTTCATCAGAGGTATTTCCTGTAATTTTTTAATACAAAAAAATCTTGTAATTAAATTCCTGTAATTATATGCTCATATACATTATATTGTCTAGAACTACTACTACTCTTTAAAACCTGTGTTTTAATACCCCATATCTATTTATTGATTAATAAAAATTGTTAATTTTTTTTTTCATAAACAAATTGACAACCCTATCGGCAGCACGTAAATTATCATTCGTCATTGTCACGCTGGTCGCCTCGGTCATTACGGGTAATAGCATCGGTGTTCCCTGAGAGCGTCTCGTTGGGTTTGTTGTTACAATGCAATTTCATTGATCATTTATCTATTAACTGTTCAATTGATTTATAGCTTGATGATGGTGCTGGATAGTCCCATAGAAAAGCTGTAGTCATCTTACATTGCCGTGGTCCTGTTCAAAGGGCATCGGAGCTAATGAATTTACCAGGATAACTAGATTTAATATATGTCCTAAATAAACGAATGCAGTTTCGTTCTATATTAAATTAACTATAGTTTTGTATTATAACTGAGGATTGTTAATCAAGACACCATTTACATAAGAAAGGATGTTGCTGAGACCTCATCACACGCTACTAACACATTTGGATTTATAATGAAGCATATAGGATCTCCGAATTATGCAAGATGTGGTATCCCAGATATATCATTAATTATACATTGTACCAGAACTATGAGTATTACAAATAACCTTATACAGTCCCTAATCTGAATAAATTCTCTGTTAACCTATTTAATACTCTCACATCCATGAAATGAAGAGAGAAGTTTCTTGAGAATAATGACGAAACTAGTTCTTAAGTAGTTTTTACAAAATAGAGTATATAAAGTAGTTAAGTATCAATAGGACTGACCTACGGATTAAAGTCCATAAAAAATATATAAAAAAAAAATATATTGTTTTTATACTTTTATTAGTTTTATTTAGTTATCGCAATAGATTTTGTGGCTAAGAAGTCGTGATTATAGCAGACGCACAAGCTCATAGCTTATAACATCTCTTTTAGGTATATGCTCTTAATTATTAAATACAATATAAACATTTAATTTAGCCTCTGTTGACAGATCTCGTTACTTCAGTAATTTCATAAGCAACACCTTTTAAACTTGAACACACTGGTTTGCACATCAATGTTTGGCGGTAAAAATAAGACCTATGTGGATATCTATCTAGACAGCGTCCAATAACAGAAACCTTTCTTTTTTTGTCGATGGAGAAATCTCTAAAAGGTATTTTGGTTCTGGACGGGAAGATAGGATTATATAGAATTTGTTCTCGATAAATACCCCTCGGTGATTATTTTTCGTGCTTAGCAACCGGCCCCTGGATCTCCTACGGAACACACTGGTGCCTGTCTGCTCTGCGCGTAAACACGATTTGGGGAATGCCCCAAACCAGTGCTTCGACAGCACTGTCTTTACTAAGACAAACACGAGTTCACCACGTACTTGTTGACCTGTCAAAGCTCTCAAACCCCAATACTTTGACTCGCCTTCTACGACAAGCAAGTCTTACTTTAGAATCCTTAATACCCCGGTACTACAGGACAGTGGCAACAGAGACCTACCACCAGTACATTGAAATAGACAATATTATAACGGCAAATTAAGACTTTTATATAATACCAGCTGTTCCTCGGCCGCTATGCAGGCAGTAAAATAAAAAGGACAACCGCAACCGCATAAATAATATGATATAAAAACAGTTATTTGAAATAAAATAAAGGATCTATGAAATTCAAAAAATAAAAAGCCTACCAATCATTCCGCGTCGAATGCTCATGTTCTCATGTCCATACATTCACTAGTTTTCACGTGATCGTCGAACAAACAAAACCTATTTTCATTATACATATACGAGTAGATGTAATTTTTTAGTTTTATTTAATGTCTCTGTCTAAATAATCTTATCTACGGCAATAGAAATCCACCGCATATAAATCCGCGTGCATATAGTTTATTTATATACGCTTCAACGTTTACACAACGCGACCCGAGGCTATGAACCGAAGTGGTGCAAGGCATCGACTACATCACTTTAACAATATAAGATTACAAGCGGATTAATCACACGTGAGCAGCTGAGCTGGGCCAAGTTAAAGTTTTAATTGGAAAACTCTGGGGCCGCTCGTCGAGCCGGCTGCCTGTAAACGTGTAACGCGCCTGTAAACCTTCAGGAGGGCGAACTCTGCTTTGATTGAATTAAATTGCCTCCGTAGAGCACGAGAGGTACGACGCGGCGTTCCGCAGCCGCTAATATAAAAATATATACATAACCACCACACGTATATAAGCAGTTTCGTTTGAAACTGTTTAATCAGTGGTTGACAGACAACCTTGCATCCGAAAAAGTCAATTATAAAATTCACAAACAGACGTCCACAGCTGGACATAGGCCTCTCCCAAAGATGTCCACATCGATCGATCCTGCACTGCCCGCCATCCAGCTACTTCCAGAGTGATACGCCTCCCTATAACAACTCGACGCTAGTTATGATGATATACACAGCACCACATTTCGGTCGGCGTGGGAAATATAAATCTCGTTACTTGAATAATTTTACTAGTTATAAACCCCATTCCCCCCCCCCCCAAAAAAAAAACGCAACACAGTAATATTTGCATAATACTATTAAGCGCTAGAAATAGGACCTGCCGTAATAACTACCGCGACGTCTCCGGTATCTCAACCTCCCACCATTAAAATGTATTTAAAGAGCAATTTTCTTAACTTATGTTTTATATTAAAAGACATTATCATAGAAATAATTATAAATAAAAGTAGAAACTTAAGTTAATTATGCGATTGTTAAATAAATCTCAGTTTACCAAACAGTAAACTAAATGAAATTTGTTACCATAGTTCATAAAAAGATAATAGTTAAAATTATAACTAGTTAAATATCATGATAGATAATCTTTAAAAAAAAACTATTTGTAATCCATTAAAGTATACATTGGAAAGTAAGGACAAGTTTAAGTGATGTAGTTTTCCTTTAAGGCACGATTTCAAGTTCCTCAAATATCACTCTTCTTTATTAGCTTGCGTTATAAAATTTTTACTCATCTGTTACAAGGCAAGATAATAAATTATATTCTGAACAGGTTAGCCACGATTTGCCGACCACTGGTCTAGGTCACATTACCAATTTTTACAAAAACTACGGAAGAATACAATTTGGTGCAGTGATTATTATACTTACTAGTACTTTATTGTTTATTGGTACATATATCACTTACCATCACATCGAGTGTCCTGCTCGACTAGTTTCTGTGAATTTTGTAATTTATTAACACATTGAAAGATTGTTGTGTGACCAGATTGATGTGATTTATACTTATTTGTTCATTACATAATACCGGAAACTATGAAATTGTATACACGCCAGTTAATTTGCACAAAGCACCCTTAATGAACATTTCTAGACGACGACGCGTTTGCGTCGGGTTATAATTAATTTCCGTCAAAGTGTCTACACCTATTTGCAGTCAGGGTGGTAATATTAAATGTTAATAACAAACGGCAAATGTATATCATTGATAAGGACGTGAAAAAGTAAATTTGAGTTTTTTTTTTTTAATGAAGAATGATTAAAATCAGTTATTTTTGTTACGTCCACATAAAACGCAGACGGACGTGCAGCACTTGATGTGATGAAAATATATCATTACGATGCCTGTGATCTCAAACAGATTTAATAATAGATATTCATACACAGTAGCTATAATTAAAGTCAATTATTATATTGTCTCTAGTCCGATTATTATATGAAAAGGCTGAATAGATTTGAACATGTTCACTGAAAGATGAG
The DNA here is from genome assembly GCA_029034505.1 of Ornithoptera priamus. NCBI lineage: Eukaryota > Metazoa > Arthropoda > Insecta > Lepidoptera > Papilionidae > Ornithoptera > Ornithoptera priamus. The sequence goes on from JARDWD010000686.1 coordinate 2,668,437, forward strand.
AGAAATATAAGATAATTTAAGAGATAATTTGTTATAACAATTAGAAAGTTCCTTTCAAATATACATACTAGGTCATATTACAGTTTTATGTAATCTCGGATGTGATGAGCTGGATTTAGCTACACGTGCACAAGCATACCTTAGCTCCCTAAAACTATCTCAATAATAATCTCTCGTCACACAAGTGGTACGCAAATATATTTTTAATTGGTATTTATCTATTTATAATTGGTATATGTTTTTAGCTATCACAAATCTGTGCACGATTACTCTCCCAAATGCTGTACCTCAGAGATGAATACGTTGTTAATAACTAAAATCACTAGTCTACTTCGTCACTATTCACATCCGATGTGCTCTGTTATTAATTTATGTTTGATTGAAGTGGTAATTTCAAATTTGTGATTAAATACTCTATACAGACACCGTACTCGTGTGTTACGTATTCAATACTCGTGTAATCTATCATTAAATACGTCTGTACTTAGAATTATATTTAATTATATGTAGACGCAAACACTGTAGATATATCTGAATGTGCTATATACAACACGTATTTGTGAGCCTTAGCAATATGGTGGAAACGATTTTGTGAGAATGTCCTGACATTTTATTTGAATCGAAATCGCACTTGAACTCAATCCCACCTGATATTAATTGGTTGGATGGCGCACCCATGTCATATTGGTACTGGTACACCACGTTGGCAAATTGTCCAACTCATTTGCTGTTCTTGTGAAGAACGGAAATGAAAGAGCTCAACCTGAGATCGCAAACTGGTGATATCCACAACATAAGGATGGTGAATTGCCGTGCGTCTAGTCGCCCAATCGCATACTCTGCGGAATTATTATACAGAATACCACAAGACTGGTCACATGGTGCCTACGATTAAACACTGTCCAGCCTAGTTATAGACAAGTTTAATCATCATCATTATTAGCTGACAAACGTCCACTGGTGGACATTTCTACATCGTTCGATCCAGCTGAATACTGATTATAATATACGTGCAAAGATAGTAGGAGATCTCTGTTGACAGGCGCTGTCTAGGAACCAACGCAGCTTCTATTTCTACCGCCAAATAGGAGTGTCTGAGAACATTATTGGGTTCTTGTTTGGAGGGTATTGTAGTTAGTGAAATTATTGGGAAAACGAGACTTAACGTCTTATGTTTTAAAGCATCGAGCGCTATATGGTGCAGTATATAGTACTCTAACTAACGCTGTTATGGGTAGACGTATTACTTACTGTCAGGTGAACATCACTCTCATCTCGTTGCTTCGTAAAATAATAAAGATACAACATTGTTATAATTTTATTTAAGATCCTCCATCTAAATATCATCCTTCTTCGTTTTTGATCTAGAATTAAAAACTTTACCTAATCTACCGAAATTTTTGTGACTAAAATAATTACAAGTAAAAGTATTTACTATTGTTCTGAAGAACCCTGCAATGTTCCAATGTATGAAGTCAAAGAGTTTTGGTAGCTAAATACATTGAACCGCTCTTACCTATATTATAATAATATATTACATCTCGCGAAGAGTCAATTTAAAAAAAGAAGCCATTTTCATCAAATAAAACACTCCTGCAATAATATTAACACAAACACATTATACGTGTAATAAACAAGCGGCGGTTGTGGTTAATCAGATCGCGGGGATCGGCCGCCCGACACGTTCCCGACACGAGACCGACACGTCCGACATGAATCCGATAAGCCCGTACTAACCGCATGCCGTTTTGTAATAGAGTAACTAGAGGCAGCTAAAAAGTTTAACGCACGGTTATTTTTTTATTCCAAAAATTTATAATAAAAGTAAAGCTTTTATTATGGTATTACCAATGAATACTTGAATTGTATTTTATAAACATCAACATCATCAGCCGATAGACCGCCCGTGCTGGATGTGACACCTACTCCAAAGATCTCGCTCGACATCGTCCGATGAGCTACCTGCAACCAAAGCCGCCCTTTACCTCGACTTTTATCAAATCATCGGTGCAGCTTGTAGAGGGCGTTCCAGCAGATTTATTTCAATTTAATTACCATAAATACTTTAAAATCTTATTTGGGTATCACCAGTGCAATCTTCATATTTAAGTTCGTAGGCACTTGGAGAAGACTTATTCGATGCTATACCGTTATTTTTAGTATCGAATAATTAAAACATATCCACTCTTTAATGTCATTAGATCTCTTTCTTCGTTAACTTCCAGATACTTATTTTCCAACAAAATAATTGTATCGATAAAGGTGCCGTGGCGGAAGTACTTTGGGAACCTATAATATATGTATAGAAAGAGCAGTGTCCAATTCTACCCAAACATCTGTAGACCCCGTTGGATTAGAACTCTATGTTTTCCTACGTCGAGTATATCACGTCATCTTTAATAATAGATTGAGTTGGCTGCGCAACCCTAATTGATCGTGCTCAAGTGCAAAATCTCGTCTACACTTCTATCTCGGTGAGATGAAAATTTAGAAGTAACCGGCGCTGCGCCGGCATTCGCTAACGAACTCTATTTTAATTTTACATTTTAAATAACAAGCTCGGACAGTAAATGAACTCGTATTTTATACATTCCGATTCGTGAACACTGATATTTCATGTTACAAATACAAAATCTATTTTTACTCGAACTAGATAGATGTGGATAGACGAGATGGGAATGATTCAAAACTTTGAAAAAACAACACCTAAATTTCGATATTTTATTACTATGGCTGTTATCACTTCAGTTTCATAAACACGGTAAATGTTCAGAGGAACCTGGAATTATTAAATAGAGATTATCATGTAAAATCTACAGGACTCCACAAAACTTTTTCTATATTCATATATAGAAAATTCTTACTCTCTATTTTCCATAGTGCAAACCATGCATAAGGATATTTTTATTAGATTTACTCATTTTTAAGAAAATTTCAATAGTTCAATTTTCTAAATAAAACCATTAAGATCGATTTTGAACTACTTTAAAGATATAGGATTTTATGTACATATTATAATGATGATAATAGTAATAACATTTCAAACAAGTAGTAGTATTCCTTTGCACAATGAAAAACGATTTGACAAGATCTTGACGCGTCTATAGCGCAGTGTATAACATCCTAACTAGCGCCACGTTGTTATAGGAGGGTGTACCACCATCAGGTGAACGTCTTGCTCGTCTTATCGCATAATTGTATAAAAAAAAAAGATATAGATCAGATACTACAATAAGAAACAGCTGCGAAAATACAGGGTCAAGTGTAATAGTTATTTTTGTAGACTTATAAATCTAACTAATGTAATAGAGAACTTACTAACGAAAATTGAAATGCCTTATCCACTGATATATAAAACTACGATACTGCAAAGCAAGACAAACAGGAAAATCATACATTGCGAATGGTTGGTTGGTCTATAAATAAAATTATCCACGACACAATAACGTCATTAGCATTCCGACTCGGAGCTGTGCGGGGATCGCCGCGTTAAACCCCATTATACTCGACGACAACGTTACGATACCGATACGACAGAAAACGATAAACACTATTCTATTACATATATGTATTTGTTATACCACCATCATCATCATCGGCCGATAGATGTCCACTACTAAACATAGACCTCCTCCAAAGATTCCTACACCGATCGGGTAGGGCCCAATGCGGGTTGGTGGGAGATACAGCTTCATATCCCACTTTATTTTAAATATGAGAAAACAACTTTGACGTATGATAAATTATATTTTTGTTACTGTAAGATTGAAATTCAAAAATTAATTACTTTACACTTACAAAAATAATAAGGGTCGGAAATGTTTGCCCCGGCTGACCGACAAAATTCACATTGAAGATGACAATTATGATGACGATATTAATATTACCAGATTGTGTATATAAAAATATACACAATTTTCTGATGATAATAGAAATTAATGATCTTCTCATTTAAATTTTAAAGATTTTTATATATGTGAAAAAAACAGAGCTCTATTAAATTATACATAAAAAAGATAATACAATTGTTGTATCATAGCGCAAAAAATAAATACTTCATGTCTTTTTTTTTTAATTCTCTATTCTGTTCAGAAAACTAGAACAAGTTTAGTAAAATTTTGTATTGACACAGATCCTTATGTATTGTAAAATGAAACTATTGTTAAATATACAACTATCAATTCCTAAAGACATTTTAAAGTTCCCTAATGATGAACACATACATAGACTTTAAAATGTATCGAATTACTAAAAATATTAACGTTACCCGTAAGAAGTATTAAATAATCGTAACACAGTCACAACGTTACAGTAACGTGTAACGTGACGACTGAACGGGAAACCGGGAATTACATAAATCCTGATTTTCCGGCAAAGCCAACTCCGTCGAATCGGATTCAGTCCCTTGATCGACGACCATACGTATATGAATACGCATGAACGTCTAATGGGATATCGCTGGTAACGCCGTAATGAGATGTCTCTATAACATCCGTTAAGCTTAACACCGTGTTGTTTTCCCTCATACTATATTACAGATAATCATAGCAGATCTTGGTTGGACCAATATTCAACATCATACGATTTTCTTAAACCATTAAGATCAAGACAAGAAAAGCTGATAAAAAATTTATCTTTTAAATTTTTTTGACGCAGCCACAGTACTAACGACACGTTCACGCCTTGAGAGATAAGATGTTAAGTTTCGTTACCGCAGTAATTTCAATCGCTATAACAATCTTCAAATCGGAACACAATGATGTTTGCTCACTCTCTATTATCTGAAGATGTTAAGCGCTTGGTAGTGATTTTGACTCTTACAGCTCATCTGACACTGGGCTCTCGTCGACCAGAAGTCAACGGCCAGTTTACACACTACTGTTTGCCGGCAGAAATAGGAGCTGCGGTGACACCTACCTAGACGATCTCAGGTAACAGAGACCTACCAGCAGAAAGCAACTAACCTAACCTAATCTCTACGGTAAACCGTCGCTTGAAACATCACACGACTAACAAAACGAGTTGTATTTTATAACATTAAAGAAGTAAACACTGTCACAAACAAATCGCAAAGTAGCAGATAAATAAAAAAATGTTAGAAAATATTTATCGTTACTTACGCGACGAGGTCAGCCTATTGTTCCTACTCTCATGTCGTAGAGTATCGCCGTTGGTCGCCATTCAGTTGGCAATTAGTTGCCAGTGCAGCGCTTGCTTTGTCAGACGGTCGGCGATTGAGGCTTCGGTCTAAATCAGTAATTAACAGCAAACAGCGAATGCTGATAATGACTCTGTTTAATATGCAGCTGAGATCATTGGGAAACGAAGGAAGATTTATTTTCGTGATGTATTTATAACACGAAATGAAAAATTGTTTGAAGATATATTTGTAATATAACAAGTATTGTTAGAAAGAAAGATTTTACTTGTGGCAGGTCTCTGTTGGCGGAGACCATTTAGGTAGGTAGGTAGGTAACGCCTGATTCTGCCCCCGGACAGTGGTGTACAAACATTACCATTTTCCGATTGGAAAAAAGCTGTAGCTAGTGAAATTACTGGAGCAGCAAGACTTAACATTCTAACTCTAAAAGCGATGAGCACAATATGGTGCTGTGTATACCATCCTAACTAGCGTCACGTTAGTTATGAGCGGAAATATCACTTACCATCAGGTTACCGCACCACTCGACTGTAGACACGTAGTTCTAGAGAACTTTAAAGGCACACGTTACCGGTAATTGGGCATTCTAATGTCCTTCACTCGCTCCATGTTTAGAACAGTGTTTTACTAAGGCGATATGAGATCTACAAGTAAATCATGAAGTAAAATAAACGTACACAAAATTTAATTATGTATGCATCCGATATATGCTGTCAAGTCAGTAGTCTACAAGCCAGTACTTGTAGGAAAGGCGCTGTAAGTACTGTAATTTCCGGGCTAACTAAATTTAACATAAAGTATAAACTTATCTGTTTAATCTTTCTTCGACTTGGATACATTTTATTTAGATTTCAACCGTCTATCCTTACTTACGTAATGTGTTTGTATAATTCAAACGCACGCATTCAGAGTTTTGCAGTGTCTGTATATGTACATACATACATTTAGATATACATGTCTGAAGTTATGAGCCGGCGTATCGCATACAGTGATCTTGCTCCAGTAACAGCTAAGCGTATTTGCGAAGGGTATTCAAAGAACGATTGATTTGCGTATCAATATTTAAACACAAGATCGGAATAGATGAATTGGTTGCGGATATGTGTACCTACCTCGCGTATAGTATGCAATACGTTTAATCACACGGCTTTGAATAAGATCTGATAGCAAAATATTAAAATCAAAAACTACCAGATAAATATATATGTATTCATATATAAATTTATAAATTTATACATTTCATCTGTCTCCCTGCAGCAATAGCAATAATACCTTGTAACACCGTCTATATTACGATCCTGAACCCACGTCTGGGTAAGATCTGATGATGTTTTTTATCATCATCTCAACAGATGATCGCACATAGCAGAACATAAATTGTTTGTAGGATATTCCACGATAAATATATTTCTTTTAAAAATCTCGATTTAACTTCAGACGAATTTCTTCACATAAGTATAAGAATTTTGAATTAACTGTAGCTTTGGCGTTCTCAGCTGCTTCGTACAGGTACTTACGGATTAAGCTCCTTTGGCTTTGATTTTTCCACGTAACATTTTCAAAGGAACTGTTTCTGTCTTCGTGTCTATCTGCAAACGCTTTATGCAATTACGAAGCAATTGGAACGCGTCAAACCATACACTGGGGTGCTCTTGATTATGTATTGAAATTCATGGGCGACCTACATCGCCACATTCATTGAGGTCCGATCGCTTACTCATATATGTCATGTGCGATAAATATTTGAGTTTAATTGCATATGATATTAAGGGACAATGAGATCAAAGACGTTGCTAACTGAACGGTGTATGATATGAGGTAACAAGGCAGAGTTCGAAGCGGTTAGCTAACTAACTTAGCTAGTCGAGAGAAGTTGCTTTATCTCAGAAATAATGAACTGTTCAACACTTGAATGAATGAATTTCTGCGATTTTGTTAAACCGTTTCTAAGTTAGAAATAAAGTTAAAAATAAGTTTAACAATATATAAATGCATTTATATATTTATTTATCAAAATTACTTTATGCACAGTAATCATGGCACGATAAGAAAGATACGCAAAATTTGTAATTGACACAAATATTTTGTTATTTAAATAAACTATGAGTGAATCTCTGCTACTATTTTTGACATAAACTAACATTATAGAAAAGTAAAAAATATTTTTTTTTATTTTCACATATGTGAAGCCCGTTTGTGGTTATATACTCAGTTTGAACTTTGCGGCTCATAAATTTCACAATAAATTTTTTATCGAGAATAACGTAAAGTGAAAATCTATTAAACCTTCAGTGCGAGGTACTATAATTTCGATTTGACAGGTCGTTCCAACAGTCACCGATTGAATGAACACCAACGTGAGCAAAAAAAAAAAATTGCGACATAACTAAATTGAGTTTCGATTCGATCTGGTACTGCCATAAACAAAGCAGTTGACGCGCAAATTAAAAAAGAAAAAGTAACATAGAAAAAAATTGTAAATTAGTATGCAGAGCAGCGTGCAGAGCTCATCACCTGATTTCAAGGACGCTGTTCGTTCGCGAGAGTGAAAAGTTCGTTCTCAACTTGCGTCACCAAGTTTACCCATTGACTGAACATCCAATTACTACATACGGATTGTATCGAATTGAAAACGCAATCAGGAGCAATCAAGATGCGCTCTTAATGCAAAAGTGTAATTAAACGCAATGACGACCGCATGCCTCAGCGGGTTCCGTACCTAATGAATTCCATACACATCAAAACAGCGGGAATTGATGATTCCCGATTTGATTGTTTTTTTACTCTTTTTATACTGCTAAGTTAACGGGACTAAGTATTTGTTTACCAAAGCTAGTTATAATATTTTAATTTTATCACTTTTTTTATCTCTGATTTTAAACCACTACTATGATATAATCTACCAAGATTCCATGATCTTTTTTGGTTCATTAATGCGCTACTTAGGATTATCTACACTGCAACATATTGTATACTGTTTAGCTGAGGAGAAGAGAGCTGCGGTGGTACCAAGACGATCCGGGCAACAGAGATATAGGACATACATACCAGTGAGTATAAAACAACTAATGTAAACGAGTACTTTCGGAAATGTACACAAACATACAAAACGTATACAGTACCACGACCTCTTTCTGAATCGCACTTAAATATCGGAGCTTTCAGTTCACTGAATAAGTTAGTGGTTCTCATAACTACGTCTTTCAATAGTGTAATTTCACATTTCGCATAACGTATGTCACGTGAATAATTCGTATAAGGTACGTTTCATGAATATTCATTGCTCTATATTATTAATATCATGGTAATGCGCTGTGAAATGGTGAAGAATTGTCTAAATGAATAGCTCTGATCCAAAGGTGGTGAATAAATAATTGTGCCATACTAATCAAGTCTTGTTATTAATTCGCATGATTTTCTATGAGAAAATTCTCATGCATATTATGTACTGTTAAGATACATCATTACAATAGGTGTACAATGATCTAGGTAACATTAAATTTGCAAAGTACACGACACAAAGTAACAGGAGGTCGACAAAAAGTAATGTAACGTTATTAATACAGATCTAATAAGTTGATCTGTGTAATAAAAAGTAAGGTCATATAGTCCACGGAAGTGAAGTGAATGTCAAACTGTGCCTTAAGTCTAAATCATATCAAATTTTACACAGCAAGGTGATACTTTCAAATTTATCGAGGTTAAATATATAACCAGGATTTTATTTATGTTATCGTTTTTTGTGTCATTCATTCTAGAATATTGTAAGTCTTTAACAGGTCGTGGGTCTATATAGTCTGTACACTGTCGATACAGGTACAAAACCACAAGCCAGATTTATACCGCAAATCAGTAGTCTGTATACATTACTGGGGTAATGAGAATGAATATACATATATCTTAAGCCGTTAAACGCAATGTACTTTATTGCTGGTAGGTGTCTGTTGCCAGAGACCATGTATATAGGTACCACCACATCTCCCATTTCTCCTTACAAACAGTAGTGTGCAAACAATACTATGTTTCGGTTTGAAGGGCGTTGTAGATAGTGAAATTGCTGCGGTAATGAGACTTAACATCTATTTCATCATTATGTTTCAAGACGGGGAGTGCAATGAGGATGGGGATGTTACCATTAGATGAACTTCTCGCCCGTAACGTAGCTTAGTTAAATAAAAAAAATAATCCTATATTCCCTTTTCTAAATGGTAATCTACTAAATATAGCTTTAATCAGTAAAGTTATTTCCGTGTAGACTTTATTTCATAAAAATTAAATCACCCAATTAAACTAATAACAAGCGCGTTAAAAATTTTTGCTTAAAAACTATTCTCTGTTACTTACACCTTTCGTCTTCCAGAACTTGGATAACGACTCCCTATCGAGCTTCCACTTCACAGTAGACACTTACCTGAAAATATGAGGAAAGAGCAGTTAAGATCACGTACAGAATTGTAAAGTAGTTTTTAATAAAGGCGAAAACTTTCTTTAATTGACGATAAAAGTAAATAAAACCAGTGTCTAACACAAAAACCGTTTTCGCTTTAAAAAAAACACAATAGCTTTCGGTGACGAGACATGAGATGAGAGCTATAGAGAAGAAGGTGATTACCAAGATTTTTTAAAACTCGGTATTAAAATTTTGTCGCTATTTCAACTTAGCAAAGCGACAAGGTGTAAAGACCTCTTAACAATGAGGTAACGAAATGATTCTCGTCTCCACATTGCTATTGACAAAAGATTTGTTCATTATTATCATTATCATTTCAGCTCACCGAAGTCTACTTCTGAGAAAAATCTCCATCAATTTCCGTCACTGCCGGTCCGATGCCACCCGCATCTAACGAGTCCATACAACCTTCATCGTATCGTAAATAAATTTTACATGGGATCTTTCAAGACTTGATTAGGAACAAAAAAATTTAAGATTTTGTTAGGCTGCAAAAACATTATGGAGACCCTTTTTTTTACATCTGATACCTGCCCATAATAAAGTGACGCTAGTTAGGATAGTATACACATTGAGCTCAACGCTTTAAAACATAAGCTGTTAATTTTCATTACTCGAGCACACTTTAGCGGAAGAAGTAGAAGCTGCGGTGATATCCACCCGAAAACAAAGATCTACCACCACCAGTACTACACCACCACTAAGAACCTGTAAATACTACCATTATTGTCATTATTTCGAAAGTACCCATAATATTAATAACCAAGTATAATATAAAGTTTTGTCCGGGTTAATACATATACATATTATATATCCCCTATACGTAACTGTTCGAATAATGCTTATCACGAGTGATATGTGTCAACCCTTTTCTCCCCGTAGCGACCCTCGAGAGCGGCCCTCGCGACCACTGACAGCTCCTCAATTATTCACTCTATAAACTATACGGGCACACGTCGAAACTTTCAGACGGTAATTGAACACGATTTGCATGAATGTATTATGTGAAAATCCTTAAGGTAGGTGTTATAATTACTTCTCGCTTCAAGTTTTTACTAAGACAAGCTTTTACTATAACAGGAAGCGAGAAGGCATGGAATGTTGGCATCGCCTGTTGCGTAGATGTCACAAAAAGAGGCTGCGAAGAGAGAAAGAAAAAGAATTTCTCTTCTCCCCATTCGTAGCCAGAGACCTGGGCATCGAAAGAGAATGCAAAATAACGTCAAACTTCCTTAGCAGAGGACACTGTGGTGGGTCACTCGTTGCCGTATATCAAAGGCCCTGAAGTAGCGCATACGGTGCTTCTGTGCAACAATGAAAGGTGGGAAGCTCTAACTCGACTCTGAGGCGTGATGCTGCTAAGGGTACGCAAGCGTTTTTGTAGTTGCGACCAAAGGTTTTGAGAGGGACACCGTGGCGTTTTAACCGGTAAGTCGGTCGGTCCTTTCGACAGGGAATTATCCGATGTAGGATTTCCCCACGAAGAAAAGGTGTTACAACTAGCGGGTATTGAAAGTTAATGATTAAAAAATAACCATAAAATCAATTGTGTTTAAATAAAATTTCGCTCTCTGCAATACAATATTCTTCTTCTTCCTCCTATCCTTTTCCCAGCTATGTAGGGTCGACACAGAATATAAAATACTTCTCTTCCATATTCTTCTATCTGCCGTCATATCTGAATTTACACTCTTCTTACAAATGTCATCTTTCACATAATCGATCCACACTTTGGTCTTCATCAACCCTTATAACCATCCACGTTCATTCTTTTTACAATACAATATTATAATATTAAAATACAATATTAGCGAATACTTTGCAATTTATACTGTAATAGTATAATATTGTAATATTATTACGTTAAACAAACAATGAGATGTTTTTTGTCTACACTTTAACCATTACCAAGTTAAATTAAACATGTTTATTTTACATTGTAAATTTTATACGTTTATACTTCGACGCTCTCTGTAACTACTTAAACAGAAGGAATATCAACCGACAATTTCATGTATATATTGCAAACTCCAATTCTGAATCCATATCATGCAGCTTATTCGTATGAACATTAGGAAAATTACACACTAGTGAACCACAGAGAGGACGTTTTAGTCATCTAACTTGTTTATTTGTGGCTTTGTGTGGCATTGAGTACTTTAATATTTACAAATTGAAACGTAGTAACGCCAATAAGAAATATTATCAGTTTTGTCTTGAACCTATTCGTTGTTAATATAGAAATATTAAATAGAAGAACTAGAAAAATTAGAAAGTCAGACAAATGTAACAAAAAATTTTGCTGTATGTAACTAAGTCGTCTCGTACGATCTTTCAGTTCATATAATAATTATTATATGATACCGCAAATTAATAGATATGAAGACAGTACTTATAAATTTTAACCTTTTTTACCTTTCTTATAAGCAATTCTAGTTTATCTTCTACTTCTTCCTCCTGCCTTTTTCCCAGCTATGTGGGGTCGGCACAGTATTTAATTCTCTTCCATATCTCTCTATCAACCGACATATTTAAATTCACACTCTTCTTACACATTTCATCTTTCACACAATCTATCCACACTTCGGTCTTCCTCTGCCGTTATAACCATTCACTTTCATTCTCATTACTTTCTTTGTTATATGTCCTTCATCTCTCCGATTAACATGCCCGTACTACGCTAACCTTTTGCTCCTCACTGGAATAACTTTCAGACTTCCTCTAATATACTCATTCTTAATTTTATCCATCCTCGTCACATCACACATCCATCTTAACATTCGCATCTTGGCCACATGTAATCTCATTTCATCCGAACCTTTGTTGGCCCAACACTCAGTTCCATACAATTCTAGTTTATATTTATTCTTAATGGACCAGATTTATTTTTATCATCATAAAATTTTTCAACCACAGACCTATTGGAAGAAATTTCATTTCGGCGTTCGTACCACATGATGTATTTTATGGCGCTTTACATGTACATAAATGAATAAGAAATATCAGGTAATTTTTTACCAAATATTCAGTTAGCAGATGCCTATAGCTAGACTCAGATTATTCTCAAGTATCTCCGCAAAGATCAAGCTTGGGAAACATCAATAAGAAAATATGAAAGTGGAACAATGGTTATAGATATAGCTTAAATATTGCTGGCTGTATATGAAAATGATCAGACAGGATTAACGAAGATGAGACGATAATTTTTTTCTAGTGGGGGGCCATGTTCTAGAAGATGCAGAATTGACAGTCCAAGTGTATAGTCGATCCGGTTGAAGTCGTGGATAAAAGGAGTGGAAGGATATACATAACCCTTGATGAAGTATATTTTGTAACAGCTTTATACACTTTTAAGGACACGTATGTGGATCTACAAGTAAATCAAAATATTGCTGTGTCCTAAATGACATGCCAAGAAGTGCCACAAAAAAAAATAGTGAATCTCAAATAATGGCAAGTGAAGTTCTGTGTGAACCGTGGCTTAACTTGGCTCTGCGGAGCTTCGGTATCTGCGACGATTTGCTCGGCGGAACGTTTTAACGCTAACAAAGCTGCTTCCGATCGATTAAACCCGTTGAATACACACGAGGAACGGACCGCGTTTACGTTTCCCACACTGTGTGACTTCCAGTGTTCGTAACAGCTGAAACTGAAAATCGTAACTAATCTCCATTCGAACTTGCCGAGCGGAAGTGCCCGTTACAATGAACTTAAGGTAAATTATTCGTTATAAAATTACAATTGTATTCTACCAACAGATTTATATGAAGTGTTTTTCAATTTCCTCACATGTTCCAGTATACAAACGATAATCAATGTTCTTAACGCAGTAACAAAGATATTATAATCATATTTGAACATTGACTATGCAAAAATAAATAACAACAGATTGATATATAAAGAAATATTTTACCAAAGATATTTTGGTAAAATTCATATTTTTATCGAATACTCTCCACTCCTTAGTATTTACTAATATAAAATATGTAACGATATTTACGAAAAGTTTTAAGCTGCTTAAGGTTTTAGTAAATGTAGAAAAATGTAACGGGGCTACGGCGGTGAATACAGGCGGTAATAATGGCCACTTTGTTAGATATATGAAAAGAAATCATAAAGCACTACATAGAAATGTAGTAAATGATCCCGTAACCGGCGAAGAAAAGCTCCATGAACAGAATACTCGATTTAGTAGCATCGATAAAGATTATCATATTGTAGGTGCCCGCCTTGATATCGATACGGAAACTTCTTACACATATTCGACAAAGCGACGAGCAAAACGAGTCGTTCACCTGATGGTAAATAATACGACCTTCGATAACAGTGTAGCAATAGATAAGATGATAAACATTGGACCATATTGTGCTCGTATCCCTGAGACATAAGATATTAAGTCTCGTTACTGCCTTTCAAACCGGAAATACTACTATTAGGAGGAGAATATGCTGTGCTTTGTTAATTCCTTAGACGGTCTCCGACAACAGAGACTTACCATAATTAAATAATAACCCGAAGTATCGTTGTACGAGTATTTAGTATTTTGGTTACACAATAGTATCGAGTAGCAGAAATAGACGCTTCGGTAAAAAAAAAACTTTAGCAAAAGTGGTGGTAGTTTTATATTTTCGGAAACTGTCTACCTACCTTGACAGATCATCCGCAAATAATACTATACAAACATTACTGTGTTCCTGGAGTTTGTAGATAGTGAAGTATCGGGAGTCATAGTATCAGGGTATCACTTACAATCAAGTGAACATCTCGCCCGTCTGGTCGCTTCGTAAAATGAAAAAAGGATTATAGAATGTAAATACACAAATGTAAACGAAAAAAAACTCACTTCATTTCTTCACTCTGTCACCGATAGTGATACCGATGAAAGCGAAAAAGAAACGAAAAAAAAAGAAGAAAATAGCGACAAATTGGAAGCAGCTGTATTAAATTATTGTAAACAGCGTATAAATAATAGAGGTAGACGAAGTATAGATAATAAAGCAAACAGTAGAAGTAAAAGAATAACAAGTTGAAAGTGTAAAAGCCACGGCATTATAACAACGCGATTCCTTTGAGAGGTGTATAAGACCCGGGAATATCTTATTCAGACTGGGGGACGCACACAAGAAACGGTACGGTGCACTAATGCACTGACAGGCGCTCGGCCGGGAGGTCGGGAAGTCGGGAGGTCGGGAGGTCGAGAGATCGGGAGTGCTCTTTGACCGCCCGCATGTACCGTTATGACGTGACGTGTGCAAGTACAAACGGAGCAATGGAAAAGGTCCGGCACCTCTTAAAAACTGAAAGATATCAAGCGGCAATCATGAAAGAATAGTGCGTCTTTACAACACCTAGTTTCCATTTACATTTTTAGTTCCCTTTTTTTTACTTGGAGGGGAGCGGGGAATTGGTTATTAATATCTTTAACCCTTATATCTATGCCAACGTTGTATGTTGCTAGCACAACGTGGTACAGTTAACATATGATTCAACATTTTACTTTTTCTCTAGTGGCCTCGTTGTTATGGTAAGGCGTTATCACTCCCCATCAAGTGAATATCCCGTTCGTCCTGTCGCTTCATTGAATAAAAAAAAGGTCTTACATAATTCGCGTTGAAAGACAAGAATGAATTTACTTTCATAAATATTTATTTATGATCTAGAAATATCTCTTGTTTTAATATTCATTAGATTCTATCATACTTTCGTGTATTCTGTATTTTATTAACATTTTAGTTGGTTTTTCCCATCTTCTCAAAAACTATTGCAGAGCACATCATTCTTTTTAGACACTTGTAATATTATAGGTCACACACCATTTTGGTAATTGTTTATGATATACTACTTACTTACTCCTCTGGCGCAGCGACCCAAAGTGAGTCTTGGCCTCCAACACAAGAAGAGGCAGTGTTACTATACTAATATTATATAATTTCTAATTAAAATATTACTAATTTTTAGAATACTTTTAAGGACGTATAATAAAAGTCTATTGTTATTGCTGAAAAAAACTATTACGTTTTATAACAGATCTGGACTATGAATAAATTTGATCGTATTGAATGTTATCTCCATGCTCTAGAATGTTTCGCATTTGCTGTTATATAAAAAGAAACCGTACAGATGCGAGTGTTACAATTAGTGGAGCCGAGTGTCGGTGAACGAGCCAATTAAAGAGTCGGCGCCTGCAGGTGACTGAATACAATCCGCTAATTAATCGACATCGGCGGGTAACGACGGACGCGCATTGTTAACGCGCTGCTTTTGTTACCCCAATGCATTTCCCGTTTCCGGAGTTCAGCTAACAACCCACCTGACCTATAAAAGCGTGTTCATTGCTCGCTACTTTACCCCGCACCCCTCGTCACCTCGTCGGCGGGTATACCCATTTTGGAAATTTAAATAGGATTTTGTTTAAAACTCATAATACACTTCTTTATCTTCAGAAAGCACTCTTTTGCACCTATATTTTATGTCCTCAAAACTTTCCATTTGTGTAAACATCCTGTTCATCTCTAGCGAGTCTAATTAACAGGAGACCGTTTGTTAAGGATAAGTTTTTATAAAGGTAAAATAAAGCTTGCATCTAAAAAGCTTGGTCTATTTAAAAGCAGTGCTTCGCCGTTAAGCAAATATTGATGTTCTATGAAGCGCAAGCCTGACCTGAGGTGAAGTATTGCTTTCATCTTTGAACGGAAGCATTTGGAACAGATTGAACAGGTTCGGGAGGAACCATTGCCTAAGCAAAAATACGCGAACCCTCTCCTCTCCTCCGTCTAAATTTACCCTTATGTTACAGTCGGCGAGAAAGAGGCGCTTGCTATGTATGGAATATCAGTGAAGTTGTAACATCACAGGGGTTTTGATCGGTGGAAATTCGACATAACTTTTCACACTTTTAAACTGGACTAATATCTAACACCTGCTTGCATATTTCTTGCAATGGACTGACCTAGACAATCTCCAAGAAACGTATATATAATAGATAAAAGACGAAATAATTCTTCTCACTCATAAAAGTTCCATTATCTATAGAATTTGAATGTTTATTTTGATCATTGAATCATATTCAATTTTCAACTATACATTTGTGCAAAATTTTAATACTGCATCGTATCGAGAAGACGTAGTAATTGTAGTGGATGAAGAAGCGTAAGTTTAATAATAGCCATTTTTCCATACAACATAGGTTTCAATATTGCCTGCACTATACAAAAATTAAACCAATAATAGAACCAATTCCGTTTCATACAAACCAATTGGAACGATCATAATGCATAAATAAAATCCGTAGCGTCTATCTGTTGGAGTACATTTGTTACTAGTAATACATTGTAAGGAACGTAAGAAAACTCCATCAGACCATTGTTATACTAAAAAGCAGTTGCTATAAAATGTAGTAATTTTACTAGTTACGAGTTTTGCTATATTAATAAATTTCTTCCTTTAACGTTAGCCATCAAATTGATATTGCAACTTTGAAACGGGATCCCCGTATGCAATTCAATGAATATTATGTTCGAAGGCAGACGTTAAACCGTCTGTAGAGGATCAGCGAGAGGTATTCTATGCTCCACTTTGAAGGGTTCCAAGAACTGACAAGACTTACGATATTGATAGTCGTATATATAATCAGGGTTAGTACATAAAAGAAAGTATGATTTCATCTTTCAATTTACTTTTCAAAAAGCCTACTGTTTACAAGTTCTACTTAATTTTGCGGTTAAATACATTTATTTTTAATGTACTTTAAATACAATTACTGTTTTCACATTTAATCCTTTTTTTTATTGGGTTATAAGGTATTTGTACCCACCAAAAATCCTTCGAAGGAGTCCTCTTACCTCTCTCTCTAAACTAATTTCAATGCATTACGACAAGCGTTAACTATAGCCTTATTCTTAATAACCCGAGATTACAGGGTGAACAGTATTTACTCCCTACAGGGGACTTTTTAATATACAAATACAAAAATATTTTATTCATGCAAATGCAAATAGTTTTCTAATACATTAACAGCATCGAGGAAGATGATGAATAACGTCCGGTTAACAATGAATCAGTGCATATTGTTGACTATTTATATGTAACGTGAATTGTAAACAATTCCATTGTAACATTCTATAGCAAATAAGATTATCGATTAAAGAAACACTCCGTGAACGTATTCAAATACTTCACTACTGTATACACAGAGCATTCGATAGTTACAACCTTCTACAAACCTTTATATGAATGTTGAAAGGAGTAATTGGTCAACCTCCTTTATATTCTCTGTAGTATTAGTTAAAACAGACTTATATATTTAACCTCACTTTATTGTATATTGAACGCTTTAAATATTAGTAATTTTAACACTCCATATATATACATATAATTCCTAGCTCGCTTTGCTAGTCGTAACACCCCCGCAATTTCCTTTGGGGACGGAGTTTTCTAAAATCTATTCTTAGCTGACCTCTAAATGGCAGAAGCTATTTCTCTACCAAATTTTGAGTCTACGTCTAATAGTTTCAGAGATGTCGTGATGAGTAAATGAATCTCTGGATATCATGTAAAGGATATAATATATACCTATGTTGATCTTAGGTTTTCGTTAAAAAAATAATAGTTCTCTTAGCTATAATTAGGAAAAAAAATATTTAAGACTCATTACGAATTTCTGCTGCCTTATATAGGCACAACATGAACAAAAAACAGTTAAAACATTTTTGTTCATGTTTTTATTTGATTGTAGGTGTCTTTTGTGAGAAGCTGTCTAGATAAGCACCATCACCTTCTATTTTTTCTGGCAAACAGTAATGCAAATATTACTGTGTTCCGGTTTGAAATGCTTTATATCTGGTGCAATTACTTGGTAAGCGAAATTTAACATTTTATGTCTGGAGGTGACGAGCATTTTCTGGACACGAATTTCGATTGAAAAAGTTAGCTTTTTTTTATTCAACGAATTGTTGAGATAAGCGAGACATTCACCTGATGGTAAATAATACGCCTACTCCTAACAACGTGCTCTAGTTAAAATGAAATACGCGATACCACAGTGTGTTCGGCGCCTTGAGACGTCAAGTTTTAAATCTCGTTCATTAGTTTTACTAGCTGCAGTGCCTTTCAAACCGGAACTTAGTAACATTTGCACACTACCGTTTGGTGGCAAAAATCGGTGGTACAAAAACGGACCTCCGGCAATAGAGAACTACCACCAGTAAAATTGTCCGAAGGTTTTTTTGTTTTAAATAAAACCTTTAGAAATCTCCGACGACACCCGCACAAGGAAGAGTCTAATTGAAAACGTGATAAGACGAACCTGAATGAGGCATCCGTCTGAGGCATGAGATATTGATCCCGGTGTAATATCCGAAGCCCCTTCAAAATAAAACGTTAGTATCCGAAGGTTGCGTCTATAACGTTAATGGAGACGTGACCGCTTCCCTTCGCTTAATATTCGACTTGCACAAGCCGCACGTACGCCGCCATTGATACAGAGCGAAGTGAAACGAAATATCCGTTTAATAATCGACATATTGAAATCACGGAAGTATTACAATACTGACTAATACATTTACCTTATATCACTCGCTAAGTGATACGCCCTTTACATAATATGGGGCTAGATACGATGTTTTAAAAACCAAGTTTTCATCTCGAAACAAGAAACACAATCGCGGTTTATATAGTCATGTTTGACTGAAGAAGTAGATGCTTCAGCGGCATAACATAAATATGCAGTTTAAGATAAAAAAATATAGTTTGTTTGTGTAAGGAAACATAACCAACAGAAACAAGAAATTTTTGTTGAAATGTGATTCTTAGTACACCTACCACAGCAACTTCATGAGTCCCAGTTTCATTGGTAAAGAATGCCCATAAGCGTTAAGTCCTAATATTTCTAATATAAACTAATTTCAAGTGTTTTAAACGTGTTTTATGTGTGAAAATGGTATATATTTCTCAAGTAAAGCTTTAGCAAGAGACGCTTGCTAATTTTTTTTTTAAACTTGATACTAAATCATTATTAGTGTCTTACCCACTGCAGAAAAATTTCTAGTTTAAGCAAAAAAAAATCTGTAATTAGAAACATTTTCCTTGTTTCGTTTTAAGAATCTAAACCTATAGTCGATTACGACAAAACAATCCAAAGAATTAGGAGTCTTGACAAAATTCCTTTCCCCTAAATCATACATTATCTTTAGTAAACCTTCTAGCATTGAGTTTGTCCTTAATACAGTCTCTTTTCACAGTTTATGTGTGCATTAGTGGAATGGCCTTTTGGCCCGTTGCCACCGCTTTACTTAGGGAACATTTTACTTTGGAAAAAGATTCATTAACATACGCTACATGGGTTAATTCCTGCCATTTCTTTCTATTCACCACCTGACCTTAATGAGACCTACATCACGCTGGAATACATCCTAAATTATAAAAGCGTGTTTAAAAATCGGATTATTAATCTCCACTCCTATGTGAACACTGAATGAGAAAAAACAATGTAGAGAGAGAAGGAGAGTATATAGAGTATTTTAAACAGTTCACTAGACTTAAAATATTTTAAAATAAAGTTAAATTATACAATGACATGAACGACTAGATCATATCGTCATAAAAGTATCTTCATTCAGTCATAAAGACACTGCTTTTTCTTTGAATGCGTGAATAGGTCTTTGTTAAAAAATGGCATATAGTCAGTAATAGAAACTAATATAAACAATACTGAGTTTATGATAAAGCAAACGTTTAAGAAATTAACTATAATTTAAATCATTCATTCTAATATCACTTAAATATATTTCAAAGTCGCTTTAAATTAATTCACGTTTCCCGAGCTTCATGTAACAAACACTAAAGAGGTTAAATGACTTAATTCATATAAAAAAAACTCGAATTCGAATTCACTGTTTGATTCAGGTACGGCGATCCGTTATCTAAATGGTAGTCTATTTGCGGCAGACAAAAGTCGCTAATGAGTCTGAGAAGGAGCTCCGTTCATCCCCGGTCTTTTGTCTAGCAGATTTTTTCCTTTCCACACTTTTCAAGACGCGAACTCGCCGATCGACCGACGGATGCCGATAAAAGCTACAAAAGCTCACTCATTAAGAGAATGAACTGAAATAAATTTGACGTTAACACAAGGTCTGTTTGAATTATTCGGGAACTTCCTGATTCTGTATAGATGGGATAACGAGACAAATTAGTAGCAGCGCAATTTGCTTTATATAATTTTTCATTTGTTTAGTATCTGAAAATTTCTTTGCAGGAGTTCTTACTTAATTGCAAAGGTAAATAATATTAGGGAAAAAAATATCTATGAATTAATTGCAACAATTGAACAGGCGAAATTAACAACTTTAGCTGACGCACTCCTTTCTAGATTTTCAATTTAATCGATTTATGTAGACTAGTCGAGAAAGTAGTAAGCTCAATTCGAGATCTAAGACTACGTGGGACCCTATTCGTCCTTTGCTAGTAGTAGTAATGACAGGCTAGTTGATAATTTTCAAATGCGTTTTTAATACGTCCAGATCTTACGGACATTCAGTATTTGGCAGACGCTGTAAGAGCGAACAAAAAGGCGCCGCCCCCGATTGCGCAATGATGGACGAGTACCGAACTACCAAACTGTTCCACTAACGACCGAGGCACTCGCATTTTTCATATTTCCCGTTTCATAGCGGCGTTAGATAACGGCTCTACCAACATTTGACACTTACGGACGTTGCTGCTTTTTTTTGTACAAGTCGCGGCGACAAATTTTAACACATCTAGAAGTTCGCTAATACAAAATATTATAGATAAAAAATTGAGTGCAGGTTCAAATGTACCAGATAAATGCTCATCTGATGACGGAAAGTACACACTGCTTATACACAGGATTAGTCTATATATGGCCTATTCTTACCTTAAGCCTCATTAGCCTTGACGTTATATTAGCCACAACGCATTCAAAACCGGATTAAAGTAAAATTAGACAGTAAATACTTTTTGTTAGTATAAAATAGAAACTTTAGCCGTTGTTACATAGATAGCATTATACCAAGGAGACCTCTGATCATTTACAAAAAAACTTGCCCTACATACGAAACAAACTTAGGTTACGACACAAAACTGTAACGAAGCGGAAGATGTAATACCATTTCCGCTCCACTTCGGTCATAACATGGAAGAGGTAAACCTACTATAGTTTTTGTAAGCTAATAATTTTTACTGATTAATACAATATATTTAATCGCCAGAATATTATTAGATTATAATATTAAGTTTTAGTTAAGATTTTTACTTTGTATAACTTTACATTAAAGTTACATAGTCCTAGACTTAAATTAACATATAATGGCAATGACAATTAAATCAAACCGACGAATAGGTCAAACTTTTCTTTAGGAATCCATTTTTATAGACTTCAGGATAATACTTATCCTTGAATTGCTCATATAAAAATTTACAGTAAATCTTGCTTTTACTAATTACATAAGATTAAAGAAAAAACATTAGATTACATATGAGCGGAGAGTTGAATATTACATGTATTAATAAGTAGCTAACTAAAATTTATAGGCTAGCAGGAATCTAAAACATTTCCCATTTACGATGTGGGTGAAATTCGTTCGAATGAACACTACTAAACATTTTCTACGTGCGAGTAAAATTATGAATAATATTTTTGCCTTTATACTGTAATAGAACTGTAGAGTTTGAAAAGCCTGTACATTTGAAAAATTTGCATGAAAGAGCTTTTACGGTCGTACTCGTATATACAAGTATACTCGTATATGTTCTTATATATAGAATAAACTATATGTCAACTTTACGGAGTCTTGTTGGTAGTTCTTGTACTGTTTTCTCTTTGTAACAGGCGTACATCAACTATGTACTTGCAGCGAGAGGCGGCGTGAATCATAGGTGAGTAGCACTTGACTCTCTCAAGTTGAGTTCAAACAAATTATTATTAAAATTATTTTTTTTTACTTTTTATTACATGACATTATAATTAGCAAATTTTCCTACGAAATATAAAAGTGAGAGAAGTACGAAATATTTATTATTTGACATAAGATATAGAAAGAAAGAAATACATAAGATACATAAAAAAAAATATATTCGACGAAGCGACGATACGACCGAGACATTCAGCTGATAGTAAGTAATACACCTGCCCATAATATTGTGGAGTTAGTTAAGATGATATACACAGCACGACATAGTGCTCGTCCCCTAGAGTATGTCTCTACGTGTTGTCTTGCTACCCTAGTAATTTCACTAGTTATAAGGGAACTATAGGTCCTTCACATCGGAACATAGTAATGTTTAGACACTATATATTGGCTGCAGAAATAGAAGCTGCGGCGTTGCCTACCTAGGCAGTCTACGTCAACAGAAATCTACCACTGGAAGGATTTCTCATCTTCTTAATCTATTATTGTCCATTGCTATCCAAAGACTGGACTAACAGTATAAAAATGAAATATTTTGAAAAAAATAATCGCGATCGTACATAGTACTAGAACATTGGAGAACGACATACCGTAATCTAGGTGTCCGACGGCGAGTTTAGAATAAACAATGAGTCTTGCCTATTAATTAATTCATATTGCATCAGAAAAAAGAGTTCTCTGGAAATATCTAGAGTGGTGTTTTCTAGAAATCTTTAGAGTGGTAGACGGACAAAACACAGGCTTTCGGCGAGCGGAAGATTCATTATCGTTTTAAACTTCGAAATGATACTGCGATTAATATATACTTGCGATACGAGCGATATACAACTAAACTATTGATTTTGGAGTCTATGAAGAGCTTATTTTAGTGAGACTTTTTAAATAGAAATAGTAAACGTTTTCATGTCGGAGCAACGTTTAATTTCGTCCAAATCTAAACTAGCGCGTAACAATACTAAAAGAATCATTTATTACAGTGACTCCGGCGCCATGTTAGAAGCAAATTGAGGAGCGGGAGGTGAAACCGCAGAGCACGGGACCCGTGCTCCGAATATTTTTCTCCCCGACATAAACTCCGTAATGAGGTTGGCGGAATAATTGTTGCAACACTAGGAAGGTGCGGGCGGGGCCACGTCGGATTAATTAAAAGTGTTGCCCGCAGAGGGCCGCGGTCAGGGGAATGCTACGTAAATAATGAAAACAAGAACTGAAAGCGAAATGTATTAAAATATAAAAAGGGAAACGCGCCTAAACTTTCGCATCTGCCCCTTTCATAACTTTTTCGAGAAACCTTTTTTCACCCGACATTATTTCATTCGGTCTCATTTGAGTGAGAGTCCGAGTGGAGTGGGCCGCACTGTGCCGGCTCCATTTAAAATATGTATGGAGTTATTACCCCCTTACTTTTCTCGGGGATGGCCTGTGAATAATACAATGTTGAGTAACTTCTTCAACTTTCAACACATGCGTACGCTTACACCCACTTCGAGTTTGTTGAGTAGTTTTTAAAACTTCAGTCCGTGGTGTAATCATAAGTAAAGTTAGAAAATAGTTTTACATTACATATGGACCGTTGTTTGGTATCTCCTTATAAAATATACAATGAAGAGATATAAGTAGCTATAAGAATACCTAGTGTCCTTTAAGAGCGTTGCAGCAATTGATAAGACTATACACATTAATAATGTCTGAGTACAAATACACATCCTTAAATATGCGAGTATATACTTCTCAACCTCGTACATTTTAACACGAAAGAAAAAAAGTTTATAACAGGTTACGTTTTGGTAGTAAGGTTGTAATAATTTATTCTATTTATAAGGAAGGGCTACGTTTGTACTTCAGGTAGTAAATCTATGGAAATCAATTACAAACATAAAGATTACATTAGCGTAGTTGTCTCGAGAAGTTTACTAATACTTGCCATTGCGTCAGTAGCAACTACTCTCGCCCTGAGAGCCGCAAGGGGAGGATCCATCAAGTTTACTCCCGCATTACAGTAACGAGCGGAGGGCGGGCGACCTTCCGTGCCAAATAGGCGCTTTATTCGGGAAAAAAATGCGAGGTCTCTTGAAACTTTACATACAAGTGGTTTTTCCGGCTGAAGTAAATTGGTAACCCGTCATCGTGTATCTACTGTCGCTCTTATTCTCCCGTTTTAAATTCGAAAGGAAGCATTTCTTTTGCAGTCGTAAGCCATATAAAAACATGCTTAAGGTTTTTGAAAGATTCCCTTTGTGCAACAATTAATAAATTGTTAGAATAAAATGTATTTTACACATAATCACAAAGAAAGAAAGAACGTAGTACTAATTAGGTTCATATGCATTGCACCATATTTGCTCCCGTGGCCTTGTGTCTAAGATGTTAAGTCTCATTATCCCAGCAATTTCAATATCTAGAGCGCCTTACAAATCGTAACACAGGTATGTTTGCCCAATACTGTTTATCCACAGAAACGCGCTACATTGGCATCTACCCAGACGGCCTCCGGCAACAGAGATCTTCCACCAGTACATATGTACAAATGCTCCATAGACAAACAAAATTTGCTTTATTTGAAAGAGCCCAAATATCCTCGTATACGTTTGAAGATAATTCCTATCTAAGAATTTTCATTTGCTTACAAAAGAATTACTTCGAAGAATTCCTAAACGTAGTAAAAGCCTTAAGCACCGGCTTAATCCCCAGAAGAGAGTCGATAGAGAGTTAATTTATATAGCTTCCTGTCAATGAAACCCGTTAATGTCCCGCCCCGGGTTGCAAGCCGACGTATAGAGTACGTCGAGAGCGCTAAGCGGTTTTATTATTTCCCTTAAGCTTTAAGAAAACCGTCGCTAAATCTTTTAGATAACTAATTAAGAAAGAGAATATAATAGTAAAACAGTACACTCACAGAGATGCAAAGTCGGGGCGGGAGTAATGTTAAAAAATGTAATAAGTATGACGAAAATGTATAAAAAAGTTAAAATATACACGAATTTACCTACGACATATAAACCAAACAATTTTCTTTGATATCTAAAGATATATGATTATTGTTGTGGAATATCTTTTTAATAAAACGATATAGATGTTCACACTCTTATATCTTAGACACACTACCTTTGTCCGCCTCTGCTTATGACGGTATAAACATATAACCTCTCCCTATAATATTTATGTACTACCCACTACAACTATATGTATCCCAATATTGATACAGACTTTATATGCAAATAATATTAGGTCCTTACATTTGAAATTAGCGTTTTATCGTACTGACCACTTTGATCTGAAATATCTCCTCTTTGGATGAGAATTCAAAATTCAAATTTATAAATTCATTTAGCTGGTACAATTGAGTTTTTAAAACAGTCATTCATTTGTTTTTTCCTTATTATTTTTTTCTTTAGCGTCGCTTATTACTGCACAATGAAAAACATGAAATATCGGTATATTTACGAGTACGAGTTCTACCGTGGCACCAGTGCTGCAGAAACAGCTCGAAGGATTAATGATGTGTAAGGCGTTGGTGTCCCAAAAGAAAGCACGGTACGTTTTTGGTTTCAACGTTTTCGTTCTGGAAATTTCGACCGTCAGAACCTACCCCGTGCACGGCCAGAGACCAAAGTCGAAAAATAAATAATTAAAGGCTATTGTGGAAGCGGATCTATCACATAGCATTTCAGAGATAACTGCAGGTTTCGGAGCAAGTAACATCGGGAAATTAAAAAAACTTGAACGATGGGTACCTTATGAATTGAGTGCATCGAAGTTGCAAACACGCGTCGACTGCTGCTGCTGTGTTACTTTGCTCAACCGACACAACAATGAAGGGATTTTAAATCGAATCATTACTTGTGATGAAAAGTGGATACTGTACGATAATCGGAAGCGCTTCTCGCAATGGCTGAACCCTGGAGACCTAACCAAATCCTGCCCTAAACGAAAATTGACTCGGAAAAAGTTACTTGTGAGTGTTTGGTGGACTAGCGCCGGTGTCGTTAACTACAGCTTTCTAAAAACTGGCCAAACGATTACGGCAGATATCTATTATAAAACCATAAAGAGAGAATTAGCTGCTAAACAATCGAGCTTGGTCAATCACTCTAGGCCACTGCTGCTTCGCCAAAACGCAAGACCACACACTGCACATCAAATAACCACTAAGTTAGATGAGCTACACTTGGAATGTCTGCGACATCCACCGTACTTTCCGGACCTTGCCCCAACAGATTACCATTTTTTCCTGAATTTGGAAAACTTCTTACAAGGAAAAAAATTCAACTCGGATGCGGCAGTCCAAACCGTCTTCAAAGAGTTTATTGATTCCTGCCCCCATGGTTTTTACTAAAGGGATCAATGAACTACCTATGAGATGGCAAAAGTGCATAGATAACAACGGTGCATACTTTGATTAATTAAATATATTTTACAAAAAAAAAATGCTTTATATTCTACCCGTACAAAACGCCAATTTCACATGTAAGGACCTAATATTAAGCAAGTCTATATGAAAAATTTTGATACTATAAATGAAAAATATTTTCATTTATTTTTTATTCAATTAAGCAACGAGAAGATCGGAACATTTACCTGATGGTCAGTGATACTCCTGCCCGTAACAACATGGCACTAGTTGGGATGATATATAGTGCGCCACGTTACGCTCGTCACTTCGGACATAAGATGTTGAGTCTCGTTACCCCAGTAATTTCACTAGCTTTAGTGCCTTTCTAACCAGAACATAATAAAGTTGGTGCGTTACTGGTTGGAGGCAGAAACAGGAGCTATGGTAGTACCCAGACGGTTTCCGGCATTAGAATCCTACCACCAGTATAACTTTCATATTGTTCCAAGATGTTTCGCCAAAGGAAAGCGTTAGGAGCTTTTGTAAATTCTAAAACATTTATGCTTAAAACATGAAATAAAAATCAAAAGGGTCCATAGCATTCGAGTTCAAAGTGGACGGCGACACCCGCATTAAAGCTGTACTACGTGGGGTAAGGAGTTTCGCGAGCTGCAAAGCCCTTGTTAAAAAGCCTTACAAGTGCTATACATGGAGACGTATTCAACAATTATAACAATATTACAGCTTAATACATGCGTAACATGATAAAGTATGTTACGCTCATTATCATTATATACATTGTATTTTATTTAATAAAATATCATACAATGATATATAACATTTGCGTAAAGGCATTAAGTTATTCAACGAGGTTGAGCTTTGATAATTTGAAGTTTGCACAGTTTCCTACACCGGAAGTTTGCATAGAGTTCAAACAGGTTTTTTTAGTTTTGTATATTTTATGCATGTATGCAAAGGTTTTGGGTCAACTTTTTTAAACGTTCAACAAAATGTCTAGAACAATCTGTCGGCGATAGCGTTTTTGTAGAATGAAGTAGCGTCGGCGCTTAATAGTGAATAAAATACTGTTAGGTATTAGCATTATGTTTTAACTAGCTGTTCCTCGTCCACTTTGCTTGCCATAATATAGAATTAGATTTGAAATTTTTCAGAAATACTTCCTCCCGGCGGCAACCCGAACCGCCCGGGCCCATTCCCGTTATTTAATTACATTAAATTATATAAATGTACGAAAAGAAAAAAGCAGCAATACTAAGGCGTCATATTTAAAGTTATAGATAAGGGTACTTAACTGAGCACTTTAAATATGAATAACTCATACTATTTGGGACAGCATAATATGATCACATTTAATAATTTATCGCATTTGGCACAACAATAACGGCGCCATTACTCAGAATTTATGCACCAATAAAGTCCGAGATGCGTAGATAGGAACTGAATCAGGACAAACAATTTGTGCCCAATACTGTGCTGTTTACACTGCGCAACCGTCGGACACCGGCACTGCCCCCGCCCTCGGGGCGGACGGCGTGTTAACGATAGCCCTGAAGTAATTACACCAGGGAATATCCTTGAGATTAATAACAATAACACAGAATATAGTTTATATTATTATATGAACAAATTGAAAACTTATTTTACTGGTAGTAGGAGCTGCTGGAGATCGTCTAGGTTACACAACAGGTTATATCCCTGCCGCTAAAATTCTTTGTATACGTTAAGGAGATATTCAGTATGAATAACTCATCACAAGATATCCGAAATTATATGTAAGGAGTCAAAACTTAGTTTAGGGACCAGCTAAGAATTATTTTTTATAAATTCCTTCCTTGGAAAGGAGTTACGACGGTATTACAGTCAGCAAACCGGCCGAAGAATAGCTAGTTAGTAATATGAAAGAGCAGAATATTTTCAATTGGATAAAAAACTATAGCAGTGTTCAAGTTTAAATCTTTACCGTATTATACAATTGTTATATCCTAACTGCGCACAAACATAAACAACATCGGGAACTGATATAAATGAAATGTTAGTGTGACATAATCAAGAGCGCGTGCAGTAACTGTCCGCGGTAATTAACGATCGCAATTAGTTACGAGTTAACCGGAGCTGTAGGCCGGGACAAGGACGGCCGCCGCGTTATCTGCCTCCATTATGTGACAAATATAACGATGTGACCATTTAAAATGTCACTTTTTATTCTAAAGTAAGCTTACACCAACAACAGATATTTAGCGGATGATAGCAATTAACTCGACTCTTCCGCGGAAGATCATATATAGCAATAACATATTTTGAAAATTCTCGGTAGAAGTAATTGATATGACATACACTACATCATATTGCGCTCATTGTCTTGAGACATAAGATATAAAATTTTGTTACCCCTGTAATTTCAGTTACACCGTCCTTCAAGTCGGAAAACACTAATAATTGCACACTACCATACTACTGTATTGGCAGAAGGAATAGAAGCCGCGGTGGTACTTAGACGCTGTCCGGCAACAGAGACCTACCACCTCTAAAATCACTTATATAAGGATGTATTGTGTAATTTTTTTTATTACTTGTCTTCTTTTTCAGATGATGTTAAGTAGCAATGACGCCGAAGATAATGAAGCGTAGTCGTATAGAAAAATTTGGCTTCTATATTTTAACATCGAGAACAGAATAATGCTATTTATAGCAGATTTACAATATGAGAGTGTTAGCAAACCAGAGTCGACCGGAAATATCGTAGCCTAAATTCTGACACAAGATTTATTCTTCTCAAGTCGCGCGCCTTCCTTCTCCAACGTTTCTTTCATGCCACTCACGTAAGTAGTATGGCGCGTTAGAAAGGAAATTTACAGCACACGAGGAAAGTGACTGACCGGAACGATTACACGATTTAATACTTTGATATTGTTTTATTTATATGGACATTTAGATAAAGTTTCTTTGGAAACCATATTTTAATAAACGTATCCAAATAAACGACGATCTAATGAACGAAAGTGGCCATTTCCACCGAAATTTAATCCCAAGATATTCAAAACTCTGAAGTACAATAAGTTACACTTTATAAACAGTAAAAAAACAGCAGCAAGTAAAAAAAAAACTGTTAACATTTTGTATTATAATTAAGAGTTGTCGTAACTCAGTCTCATCTTTAATATGAAGAAACTAAATTAAAATAGATTAAGTTAGCTAAGGGATGCGATATACATTTTATTTTTGTTTACAAAGCGACGAGACAACCGCCACGTTCATCTGATGGTAAGTGATACGCCTGTCCATATTAACGTGGCGCTAGTTACAATGGTATACGCAGCACCCCGTTCCGTTTATCCCCTTGGGACGCAAGATGTTAAACACTCATTACCCCAGTAATGTTACTAGCCACTACTCATTTCAAACCGGAACACAGTTATGATCGCATACTACTGTTTGTCAGTAGTAATGGAAGCTACGATAGTACCTACCTAGACGGTCTCCGGCAACAGAGATCTATCACCAGTAAAACCATGGTACCCTACTACTTACGACCAAGAGACACAGAAACAATGGTATTTAGAAATTTGAATCAAGTTATATTAAAAAAAAATTAACAATTACTTGAATTCTGACTAAAAATATTTATAACAATATCGGTAAACGTATAACGTACAGACATCGGTGTCGTATCGTAGTCGTTAATATAGAAAAAAAAACTCAGTCCTTAGCGTTCACCGGATCGTATAATCTCACTCCGACGGACTAATTACATTCTCTTGTACCCATGCATAAGTAATTTAATTAGATTTAATAAAAAAAAATCCTTTACAAGGAATCACCTTTAAGTGACAGTGTTTTTAATTAATTAAACTGAGCAGAAACATTCACATCTTTTCTCTCTTATTATTTTAATAAGGAGTTTTCAGAATAACTAAATTAAACCTGTTAAGGGTTAACACATTTACTGAGGGTAGGCAGGTCTCCATTGCCGGAGATCGTCAAGGTGGGTAGGAGTAGTTTAATATAAATATAATAATAAATACTCATATTTACAATTAGTTAGTATTTTTATACAACGAAACTACGGGACGTACACCTGATGATAAGTGATACGCCTGCCCCTACCAATGTGGCGTTTGTTACGATGAAATACACTGCACCAAATTGTGCTTGTCACTCTAATATATATGTTAAACCTTGTTACCCCAGTAATTTCACTAAGTACGACATCCTTCGCATCCGAATAGAGCAATGTTTACACCACTTCTGTTTGGCGGTATAAATAGAAACTGGAACATCTAGGTAGATGTCATTGCAGTGCAGATGCACAGTCTCCGGCAACAGAGACCAGTAAGATGATCTTTTCATCGTCTCAACCGATGGAGGTCCACAACCGCACACAGGTGTATTTTTTTTTTATATATTTCACAAATACGTTTACCCTGTTTGAGTCCAGTGACTCCCAGAGATTCTTTGATGATCTCAAATCTGGATAAAACGAGTATAATATTATACACAATCAATATCCGAGCTGAATTTCTGTCAGCGAAATAATTGAAAATCTAAAATTCGAGTCCCCGGGCAGGACAGAGTTGCTCCATTACCGCTACATTCGAGTCCCAGCTAATTAGGATGAATCCCAGAGCGGCGACGGATCCGGAATACATCTGGCCATCGCTGAAATGAATTATATAGAAATTCTGCAGCGCAGTGAAATTGGTACAAGGAATAATATCAAGTGTTACGTTATAGTATACCTTGATGTTGATAAGGGTGTTAGATAAACAATGGTTAGTCTGTATAGTAGTGGTAAGATTCTGTCTAGGTCAATACTAAAGTTTAAACATAGCCGTGTTACGGTTTGAAGGTCATTACAGCTAGTGAAATTACAGAGGTAACGAGGCTTAACATCTTATGTCTCAAGGCTATGAGCACAAAAGGGGTAAAGTGTATATTATTCTAACTAGAGCCATTTTTTTATGTATTATACTTAAAAGTTCGTGTTTATCTAATCCTTACGTTTATGTATGTATGCATATATAAAATATATATTTATATATGTATATATATATAATACATAACACTGTGTAAAGTAATAATATATGTTAATTAATTGATTTCAGAGGTTCTAGTTCCTTTTGGTCGAAAACCATCAAGATCAACTACAGCAGCGAATATTTCCATCACCAAGCATACAAATAATACTTTATTGGGGTTCGTGTAAACATCTTAATTATGACCTCATTATTGTTATGCACAGTCGTTTTATTTATCGTATTAACTCTTTGTGCAACTATTGAAAGAAAACTCGGCCACAATTTGAATATGAATTTAATGACATTTCTTCCATTCGTCATACAAGCTCAATTCTAAAAGTAACAAATGGGTATAATGTTACAAATGTTACAAAAATTTAAATATCTTGTCTGTTTGTTTCATAGAATTGTAATTAGTTTTGACGTTTAAAAGAGAAAGTTCTTTTATTCTTATAGTCTCTCATGGAGTGGATAACTTAACTGCAAACCTCGCATCATTAGGCCGAAGCGAACATGGACAAAATGAGCCGTAATAGAACGGATGACCTCTTTCCTCTCGGGAGGGGGCCAGTAATGAAAAACAATGCGGTGTCGATTTACTGCGCTACACGAGATCAAATGACGCATACGGAACTCCCGTACACCGGAACCTACAACGCCTTTCTTGGGACCCTGATGGACACCGGACCGAGGGTTACTCGGTTGAAAAGTATAGATTCGCCTTTTTTTTAATAATTTATTTTTTAATATTCAAAATGTAAAGCATTTGGATAAATTATCTAATTTTATAACGATATAGGCTATACAAACATAATGTACGAATTTCAAAAAGATCATTTTAGCCATTGCTATGGTGATCATAAGCCAATTGTCATAATTATTGTTCAGAATTAACAAATTCTGTTACACTACTTTTAATAATTATATCAACATATATATAAATATATATATAATAAAAAGCATATGAGGTAGAAAAACAAAGTTTAAAGTAATATAATAAAATGGTTTGTATTAATTTGAGAACATATTACATACAAACATAAGAAAAAATAAGTTATTACAAATCACGACGAGTTTTGTGAAGTACATACATTTTGTATGTTTAATAAATAACACTTATACAAAGTATAAATAGAATACAGTTCAGCAATTGCAACTGGCTCTCGAAGTACAGGAAATTTTCCTAGTTGGGGAATCACGGACCATGACAAGTCATGTACAGACTTGCTGTAATTTTTATAAATAAAAATAAATAAATAGCATAAAGAAATAGAATATACACAAATAATAACATTTACAACAACAAGCGTAGATTAATTAGTACCAGAATTATTGAACGAGTACGTAAAATATACTCACCACTTTGATCTGAAATATCTCCTCTTTGGTTAAGAATTCCAAATTCATTTAGCTGGTACATTTGAGTTTTGAAATTAATCATTGATTTGTTTTTCCTCATTATTTTTTTCTTTGGCGTCGCTTATTACCGCACAATGGAAAGCATGAAATATCGGTATATTTATGAGTACGAGTTCTACCGTGGCACCAGTGCTGCAGAAACAGCTCGAAGGATTAATGATGTGTACGGCGCTGGTGCTTCACGACAACGCAAGACACACACTGCACAACAAACAACCACTAAGTCAGACGAGCTGCAATTTGAATGTCTGCGACATCCCCCGTACTCCCCGGTCTTTGCCCCAACAAATTACCATTTTTTCCGGAATTTGGACAACTTCTTACAAGGAAAAAAATTCAACTCGGATGCGGCAGTACAAACCGTCTTCAAAGAGTTTATTGATTCCTGCCCCAATGGTTTTTACTAAAGCGATCAATGAACTACCTATGAGATGGCAAAAGTGCATAGATAACAACGGTGCATACTTTGATTAATTAAATATATTTTACAAAAAAAAATTACTTTATATTCCTCCTGTACAAAACACCAATTTCATATATAAGGACCTGATATATGACTTATAAAAAACTGTTAAAATTAAAATAATACTTAACTCCATAGTTGGGGCATAAGATAAAATTTGATGCCCTAAGTTTGAGCTTGATTTATATAAGTTTTGCAGTAGTCAGCGTTCTCTACCATGATTTGACATTTTTTTGGTGTAAACAGGAAATCTACTAACTAGTCCTTGGTTTAGATGGCTAATAAATGGTTTTGCCTCTCCTTGTGAAACAAAGCCCCAACTCAGTGGGAATATTAAAAGACTTCTTTGTGTTGTTTTATATGAAATTCCTAATCATTTAAGCAGATTCTAAAATAAGAAAAATTTATCTAGGCCATCGTAAAACTAGAAGTCGTTAAGGCATAGTTTAACAGACTAATTAAAAAATACACGGTAAAGCTGACATAACTGGTCGCGCCCAGGTCCCGCCCCCATTCCATGTCCGACGATTTTCTGAGCGCACCGCCCTCCATCAATCAAGTTTAGTCTCGCATTAACGTAATGACCGTCGGCCCGAGCGGATGTCGCCTTATTTTTTCTTTTTTTTTTCCCGCCAACGTTTCCCCGAGGCAATTTCGTACAAGATATTTTCCCTTTTCTGCGCGCCGATGGAAATCTATGAAGAATAGCCACGCTTAGAACACTTATATTTCTGGTAAACACATTTCTGCAGTGTTATCAATCTTGGCGGAAAAAGAAACCTTGCAAGATTCGTATTACACTGAAGTATTCATGAAGAGCTTTAAAAACAGTATGCAAAAACGAAAACACAACGATCTTCGAAACTATTGGATGTAAAGATGCAGAATTTGGTAGAGATATTGCTTCTGCCATTTAGAGGTCGGATAAGAATGGATTTTACAAAATTCCATTTCCAAAGGAAGTTGCTCGAGTGTTAATAACAAAAAAGGGCCCGTGGGAAGATTAGTACATCTTACAGTTCCCATCAACAACTGTTCTTCAGCGTGGATTCTGTTGTAAAATATACCAAATATTTATATTATTTATATAAACACAACTCTACCTTTAAATTCTAAAAAATTTGCATTTCAAACTAGCCATTCCTCTCAATGAATTTGGTTCCAGACGCGATTAAAACACAAATTCAAGCTCTTGCGTTCTAAAAAGTTAAACTTCTAACAACTTAATTTCGGATTTCTTTTTAGCGTAACTTTAAGAAAACTGCAGGCGAATAGTTAAATCCAGGTCGTAAATTCAATCCCGATAAGAGAATGCGAGCGCGAGTGCGTCTACCAGCAAGGATTTAAAAATAGCTGTACCAGAAGTAAACACACGCAGAGTTTGCGTAGATAATATTAATTCAAAGTTGTAAAACTTTTCTTTAAAAGAACGAAGAATTTGTTAATCACATACATTTTTTTTTATTTTGTATTAACAAGCGACAACAACAGGAGTCGAGTGTGAGTAATGTTGGCAATCGCGCCATCTGTGAAGATAATTGGATCAAAATGGTTTATGTAAAACAATCTCAAGTTTCCTTTCAGAACAAATTGACGGTCAGTTTTGATAATATGACATTCAACAACTAATGTGGGTAGTGGTAAATAATCAATAAGTTAAAATAAGTAAGTGGGAGTGTAGGAAGCGTTTTTTTTTTCTCTGAAAGGCAACTTATACAGTATCACTGAACATTGGTGACGAGTGGAAGCGTTCAAGCGTTAATGAGAATCGCTAATAGTAATACACCTATTCATATTAGTACAGTATCTTTACATATACTCCGAGACTTATTCCGATACTGCTCCCGTTACACTATAGCTGTGTTAAACTAAACTATGAATAGTTAACAGTGAGCACTAATTTAAAGAGTCTAGATCAGTAACATTCTAATAATATACAATGTGTTAAGGATGGCTAAAGTAAAATACGTGATTTTGGAGATTAAGTGGGCCGAACGGTAAACGGCTTCGCGTGCTATCGGTTCGTGCGCGCGACTAAAAAGTGCGGGTAGATTCGCCGCCGTACACTTGCCCTCATCATCATTTATTATTCTATTAATAAATATAATAGTCGCGTCGTTGACACAATAAAATATCTCGCAATTGAAAATGAAATTCAGAATGAGTGAAATAAAAAACCAAACATGTTGAAAATCTAAGTTTTTGTAGTAATGGCCAAAAGAAAAATAAGCGATTTGAAAGTATACATGTTGTATTTAATAAATTTCATTCTATTCTTGCAGCACACCAAACCACATAACATTTCTATGTAACGCCAACAATCATGTTATATCTTCCCGATTTTGTTTTATGTTCATTTATATTAAAAGTTAAGTTAATTTTTAATATGCAATAAGACTAAATATTAAGCCACAATGGGGCCCTTAGTGATGAAGTATGTTCCTAAAATATTCTGGCTCTCGTATATTAACATATTAACACAGTCGGAATTCATAAATATATTTTGGCGGCATATTTATTATGAGATTGGTATCTTGCAATATGAATGTTCAGAATTGAAGATGGCTGTGGGCTCTCCATGTTAATATAGAAGCTGACGAATGCACTGTGCCACGGAGGCAATTAAATTTAATCATATGTTGTCTATGTTAGATTGTGACAGATAGAATGAAGGAAGGTATGTTCTGTGCTCGGGTTTTTTCTGCGTGATTGAATCAAAAATGAAGAGTACCGGAGAAGAACTAAAGTCGTCGACATAACCCAAAAAATTGCTAGCCTTAAGTGGAAATGGGCACGACGTAGGTCAAAGAACTAACGGCCGATAAGGCAATAAGATCCTCCAATGGACTTAGCCCTCCACAATCCGACGATCTAATGAAAGTCGCAGGAAGCCACTGGGTGCCAACAATGTAGGATTGATCGACGTGATTTTTTTTTATTTAACTAAGCGACGACACACTTTTACGTGATGGTAAGTGATACACCTGCCCATAACGACTCGGCACTAGTTATGATGATATACACTGCACCACACACACATATATTTCGAGTCTCGTTCGCCCTTTAAACCGGAACACAAAGTAATGTTTGCACACTACTGTTTGGCGGCAGAAACAGACGCTGTAATCCTTAGGAAACCTGTTTCTACAGTGGGCATTATAAGCGATAATAAAATATAATGAAGGTAAATAGGTATTGTTTATTTATAAGAGAGTAACCATTAAACATTTGCAGTGGAAACGCGACCGCGGCCGATCAGTCATAATCAATGCGATAGGACACGCGTCAATGCAAATCGGAGGCGCGTTTCCATTTCCACTAATAATATTTGTATTAGCCGGCGGAGCGTTGCCCAGTGCGCGTTAGTTTTGATTCATGATCCACCGGCGTGATTACCGCGAACAAATACATTCGTTTGTGTCGAATAATACGTAATTAATGGCGGCGTGTTTGTGCGCGGGACTAATCTGCGGCGATTGCATTGTGATTCCGGGGCCCGTCCGTTGTTAGTTTTGATTTGTATAGTTTGTTTGTTACGCGGCCGTGATCCGCTGACGGCCGGCTAAATATAATATTGGTTACTGACCCGTAGTACAGTTCATGGCGGTTGTACGAAGTAACCCCTGTATAATGTAAATAAGTTTTCCCTGTGTAATAAGTTGTGTCCCCATGTTAAAGAAATATACGCCATAGAAATGAAAATAACTAAAAAATTCCGATTTACAGAATGTGAACAAAGAAAATCTTTAAAACGGAATAGTGTTAAATAGATAATTATTTCATCTCGTGTTTCATTCTAATACAATAAAATAACTTTTAATTTATATTAATTTTAAATTTAACAAGGAGTAAGGCGTTCCGCACAACTCGCGAAACTCAAGCCCTCGCTCTAGCTCCCACCAACCCGCTTTAGGTCAACGTGGTGGGAAATGACCCGAATTTCCCAATACGAAACCTTGCAAGCGAGGGGACCTCAAAACTGGGAAACCATGCCGACTGTGAACCGATCGATGAGATCTTTGGGGAAGTCTATATCCCACAGTGACGTCTATCGGCTGATGATGATGAACTTTTAATCCAAACTCTTTTTATCACAGTATTTCAAAGCTTTATAAAGAAAAAAAAACTTAAAAACATTAGGAATTTTAAGAAGTCAATACAAATTGTTCTACTATAGTTTCTGTCCTATACAATACACTAGTATTAAAAATACTACCTGTTATTTTCATTGTTAGTAATATTATTACAAAGTGTTTTACACTAGAAAATTTTGACTATGTGGGTACATAGTCCCAAAGACCTATGTCCAGCAGTGACAATCCTTCGGTTGAAGTGAAGATGATGGTGATGAGGTACATAGTATCAAAAGAACAAATCTGCACAATTACTTTTTAAAAAAAATATTTAAAGACTAATGATTTTGGTGCATTTATTAGTTATAGTTTAGAAGTGTCGCATCGCTCGCATCTCGTTATTATATTGAAGATGAGAATACAATTCTACTTGTAATAAGTAGTAATGAATGTTTTTAATTTATAAACCGGAACATTTGCTTGAAATCCATTACAAGGTGAACAAGATTCAATGGCCTCTACATTTTTATAGTACTATTTTAATACATTTAATTATTTTTATTTCTTCCGTATGTAAAATATGTAAATATAATTTATAATAATCATACTAAGTTAATGGTCAAAATGTTGCAAAACATTAATAGTTAACTTATTGTGAATTTAAATACTTGTGCCTTTTTTATTCGTTACTGCTGCATTTTTTACATGTAATCGCGTATTATTAGTTACAATCGACGACTGTGAGAATTCTGTTAACTGAATAAGGTTGGGTGGCATCCCACAAGGTATACCCAAGAATTAGTGAGAATCGAGGGAACCCCATGGATGCAAGTACCGTGTGACCGATCGACGGGGGAGATCTTTGGGAAGGCCTATGTCCAGCAGTGGACTATCGGTTGATGATGATGAATATCACTTTGTAAAATATCGTTTTCATCCACGATCATACCGTATCCGAAATCTCTGCCGTAGTCTACAGTTAAAAACAAATTTATCGATTTCTAACATCGTTACATACTCTTGGAATTGAGATTATTATTTAGATTAGGTTTACTGGAGCTAGGTTATGCAGTGCTTATTTACCTATATGAAAAGCACGCCCCTGCGATATGGTTCGGTCCGTGTTAATGTTAAACATTCTTCGAAGGGGAAACAAACAATGTTCAATCTCCAGCTCGGTAACATTCCGCGTGCGACTGCGATCTAAGCGGATGCCCCATCTCCTGTGCACACATCCCATACAGGAGCAACAAGATCACGTCCATGCGCGATACGTCAGTGTTGGCAGGCGGTGACGTTGCACAAGCAAGCGACTTGGCAACGCGGGCTTGGCACGTTGGGTAAGCGGGACACGGGCCGGTTATGTAAAGCACAATGTGTCCCCGTTCGTAAATGGCGGCGCGCGAATGCGCTACACACGCAAAAACTGGGAATCTCGTTAAGGTTCGATTTGATTTTCAAATTGTTGCATCGAATTAAGTTCAATCAAACGTTCAACTGGGGCCCACTGAACATGGTCAACGTAATTAAGGTCCCGAAAAATATACGAACAAAATCAAAACGTTATTACCGTTGTGATCAACGATGTATATTCTTAAAATTATTATTTTGATCACTTTATGCTTCAGCTCCACCTTGGTGATGAGGTCTGTTGTGATAAAGCGCACTAATACAGATCCATTCATTATTGTTTCAAAGTCCATTCTAGACAGAATGAAACAAGAAGACTCTTGGAGACACTCGCGTCATATTAGGACAGAAGCTTTACGACACAAACAACATTAAAATTTTATTTAATACGATATTACACAAACTAAAAGATTAAAACGTGAAAAGTTCTATACAAAAAAATAAATTCATTACATAGAAAGGTAGATTTCGTCTTTTTATTACTTTACTTTGGCGTACAAATACGGTTAAATTTATTACTTACAAATATTGACTATACACTTTAAATTTAATAATAAGTAGTAGACGACTTATTTATTGTATGCAGTTATGATTACCGGTAAAGTCATTAAGAAATATTTTTATTTTTATAACATATGAAACAAGTAGTACCTGTTCAGAAAGCTAAGCAACAGCTTAAACCATTTCGATGCGAGCGTCGGTTTTAATGGAGAGCAAGAACTACCTTACCACCTAACAATATTACCTTACCTCTGCTTTTCCAGTGTTTACGTTCATATTATATATTACTTCTAACTATTTCCTATCAGAATATATATTACGTATGTACATTTTTCCACCAACGGTACCATCCTATATACGAAAGCGGCACACTTTCAACTACAGAAAAAATATACATAATCACCTAGTATGTATAGGAATGATTAAGTAATTATAAGAACTAATAATGTTACTTATAAAGTAATTTAATAGATAGATACCAAAAAGTTTTTTTTATAAATATACATTAGTGTTACTGGCTCTGTTACTGAAAGATCTGTTACTAGTGGTAGGTCCTTGTTACAAGAGATCGTTTAAGTAGGTACCACTGCAGCGCCTAATTCTGTCGCCAAAGAGTAGTGTGCAAATATTACTGTGTTCCGGTTTGAAGGGCGCTGTAGCTAGTGCATTTACTGGGACAACGAAATTCGACATATTGTCTCGGGCGACGAGCGCAATGTGGTCCGTTGCATATCATCTTAAACAGCACCACGTTATGGGCGGGCATATCATTTACCATCATCAGGTGAACGTGCCGCTCGTCTCGTCGCTTAATCACATTAAAAAAAGCTTAACTATGATCCCAGCTGATGGTAAGCGTCGATGTAGTCTTTGATGGCAAAACGCCCTAGCCTATAAGTAGCCTATTCATTCCTCCCTTAAAGAATTCGTCGTTTCCTGGATGGAAGGACTGGGGCCTGCTGCCGGCTGTTTTAAACCTAAGTAAGTCTTAAGTGTGGAACAAAAATGAGAGGCTCGTATTCATTGTTGATCAAATCCTGAAAAAGCGCCTGATTTAGTACAAGGGCGCAGTATTCCGCGCATTGTTCGCTCGCTAAATCTGATGGATTTATTGCGGAGCAGCGCAACGGTGCTGCGAGCCGTTAGCGACGAACAATAAAGTTTTTCAATAAAAAAAAAATCATGTCCCGGTAACAATCCGACATGTAAAATATCGCTAGCGGCGCATTGATTAAATTGCACGCCCAATGCTAATGGATTACAAAACGACTATTAACAATTGGATACACATGTTTTATACATACTCCGGTACCCTTTTCACACCGCAACTCCCTTAAGGGGAAGAATTTTTTTTAAATCCATTCTTTTCTCGCCTCTAAATGGCAGAAGTAGTATCTCTACCAAATTTTGCGTATTTACCTGTAACAGTTTCGGAAATCTTGTGACGAGTTAATGAATTTCTGGATTTCTTATATATATATAACCTTCAACCTCCAACGAGAATATATATAAGTTTCAAAATTTCAAAAAGTTTAAAGATTCGCATAGCAATAGGTACTGCGCTGCAGCATTCAGTGGCTAGCCGTGCTCTTCACTAGGTCAATCTTTTTGTTTTTTATTCAACGAAGTGGCCAGACTAACAAGACGTTCACCTAAATGATACGCCTGCCCATGACAACGTGGCGCTAGTAAAGACGTCCTACATAGCGCCACCTTATGGTCGTCGCGTTAATTAATTACATTACCTACATAGTCCTTTAAACCGGAACGCGATAATGTTTGCATATTACTGTTTGGTGGCAGAAAAAAGAGGTGTAGTGGTACCTAGCTAGTCGGTCTCCGGCAACAGAAACCTACCACCCGTGTCTACCTTGAGGAGAGACTGCAACATTGTGTCTTTTAGTACGCAGAGGACGCTCCAGGACTTTGTTTATGATATAATTATTTATAATACTTTACATTCACATTTATTATTTTTTTTAATTTATTATATTTAAAAAAAATTAAATATCTATTCTATTTAGGCTTAGTAATTAAATAATCAAACAGTTATGACGCACTAACTGCAGGAATTTATTCCTTTGTCAAACTTTCGCCTTCCGTAGGATTAACCTGAAAGTGTACTTACGTAAATCACTTTCTTTTTGGTGATGTCATTGCGACCGCTTATAAGCAACTTTCCCTTCAAATAATCCTTTGGAGTTTGCACATTACGTCACGAGCGCTGGTTTGTTTGCAGATTTGTTTGTTAAAATTTCTGTAGCGTAATCATAACTTAGTTAGTAGTTTGTAGTGGGGACCGACCGGCGTTAGTGAATTGGTAGTTTCGAGTTAGTTTGGCTGATTTGTTAGTTTGTTTAGAATAGAGACGCGGGTTATATTTCTCGCGTTAGAATATATGTGATTTATAACAGTTACCCGTTAACTGCGACGTTTCTTGTTTATAAATTCTGATAAAAATGTATAAAAATAATATCGTAACGTTATTATGCTGTACAAAAAATCCAATAACGGAAACTCGTTTTGGCTCGATCGAAATCCTCGAACGGTTACGCATCACGTACTAATCAACGCGGGCGTATACGAGTAGGATAAAAAAAATTAAAATATACTCGTGATAACGAAATACTAAATGCAAACCCGCTATCGGCTCAACCAATAAGCTCTTTGCATAATTCAAAAGAGCGGACGTACTTCGCTTTCGTAACGAATTTCATTCTATCAGGAATACAACCGCGATTAAAGAATTTATCGGAAAATGTATCATTTAGCGATATCCTTTTGCCCTCCTATTTATACATTATCCTCTACATAAACAGGTGCGGGTCACATAAGGGATAGAATGGGTCTCTGAATTAAAACGTACAAGTTTACGAAACGTTGAAATAAATTATCTAAATGGTAGAATTTTGTATGGAACTTTTAAATATAACAAAATTTTGTCTAAATAGGAGATTGAGTAAAATTCTATGGGGATGAAGCACAGATACGAACTATTCAAATGAAAAAAATTCAATACGAATTACTTTGTGATATTGTATAGGTATGTAGTTCATTAAAAAAAATTATCAACTATTAATTGCCTTGATACATTTGTTTTACTTACCCCTATTTGACATAAAAAATTATTTTTCACCTTCAATAAATAAACACTTGCCTTCAAT
Organism: Ornithoptera priamus; assembly: GCA_029034505.1. Classification (NCBI taxonomy): domain Eukaryota; kingdom Metazoa; phylum Arthropoda; class Insecta; order Lepidoptera; family Papilionidae; genus Ornithoptera; species Ornithoptera priamus. The sequence continues at coordinate 2,711,373 of JARDWD010000686.1, forward strand.
TTATGCAATATTGATTTGATATATGATTAGATTATGAGACCGTTTATAGTCAACTGTACTCGCCCAGAACACTGTAGCAGTCATATGTTGACAGCCGGAAATCATCAATGTTATTACGACAGGTTTACGACGTAAGGGTGCTAGTAAGCCAAGCAGGTTCAACAAAATCCTGACTACAACTTGTCCACATGTTGTTCTAGATACGAACCAAGGATTTCCTTATTACATGACAAGCCTTATTTAATTTATTAATATATATATGAAATAACATCATCGTCTTTGCTTATAGTAAACAATCAACAGCATATCTCTATAAATTTCATAACTTTAATTAGATACGTTCAGGTATTTACTCTGTTTACCACAGAACATACACTAACATTGCATATTAGTACAGCGAATATAATGTAATAATTTATTATGACGTACATACTGAGATGTTTTCTGGTTTAACAAACTATTAATAGACAATTCTTATCGGTCATTCGTCATGTCAGCATCATTTCAATGTATAGATATTTACTGCTGAACAATTCCTCTTTTTATCCCAAACCGCCAATCCTCAACCAATTATTTATTCTTATAAAAATCTTAATCTATTCCGTCGATTTTCTAATATATACTTTACACTGTGCGTTTTTATAAGACCAATTATTTTCAGTAAAGACTTGGAAAATACTAAAAGATACTAAAGGTTAACAGGAAAAGTATTCTTAAAATGTATTATGTACATAGATTAATTAAAGCCGTAAAAGCTCAGTTTGAAAGGACGTGCTATACGTTTGGAGGAGGCGCGGGTATGATTCCCACTGAGCTTGGACTTTTAGTGTAAGATTATTATTAAGGAAACAAACATATTGTTATCACAAAAGCTTTCGTCGACATGTGACATCCACTCATTCACACTTGACCAGTGCGATGGACAAATGGCCTTGACTCTCTCCCTGTGTAAAGACCTCAAGTTTAAATAGGCTGTTTATTTATACATGCGTAATAACCGTAATGACGCTTCGCAATCGATTCTAGAACTCGATACTCATGTTCGTATTCCGTTATTCGTAGTAGGAAGTCCTGTTTACTACAGCGTATACACATCGTACTTTAACAAACAAAAAATAATCGATATCATGAGCGCACATAAATAGGTTTACGTAATTATCGAATAGCTTCGGGGCTTTGAATCGGTTTCTGAAAACTGGATAGCCTACCTTCGGCAGCCGGCTGCCGCATAAAGCTTAGCATTCATTAGAGCGCACGTTGCGAAACCTGCGAGTAGGAATCGGCACGATACAATTTCGCAATTTCGAAAGTAACCTGTTATCCATTATGATCCGCACCGCAAACCATTTTACTAAAACAAAATATATAATCAACTTGATTATTTTAATAATTTATCCATTGCAATCATTCCTCCCCCACAATGGTCAGTATCGACAAACTGATCCTGGTTATCACTTAGCTGTGAACACCTTCCGTTCAAGTTTGGTCCGTCCTACTTATAAGTGTTCCCTCTTCTGTTCTGAAGCTTTCTACCTTTCATACATTACTCGCCATCCTCTATTTCTGAGCTATTATTCCTTCGTATTTCCGTTACGTGTATAAATAAATTGTGGGTATAAAAAAATGTGTCCATCTCGCAATTATTAACATGCCCATAAATACGAGTATATTTGTTTTTCTTTAACATCAGTGCATATAAATTAAAAACAAATAGCAAACATACAATTTGTATACTTGTATAACCCCTATTGTATATATATATAAATAACGCTTTTTTTGTTTTATCGAAGTATTTTGGACTCTGTTCTAAAACTTATAATCTATTAACCCAATGTTTTATATAATTAGCTAAAATGATCATCACCTGCCGGTAATCGTCCAGTACTGGACATAGGCCTACTCCAGATTCCCATATCGATCGGGTAGGGATTCATATGGGTTTGGACCATTTCCCACCACCATGACCTAAGGCGGGTTGGTGGAAGCCAGAGCCTCGTTGATGGTTAGCAGGTTGCACCACGGACAGGTTAGGTTGACTTGGATTCTGTGAGTATTAGCTGTTATATAAGCAATTTGAACAATAAGAGAATTCGTATATAGAAAAGAGATTGTGAAAGGTTTTGTTATGAACAAAAATAGAATTGTGATCAGATAGAAATTTTTTGTAAGGGATGCCTTTTGTAAATCGATGGTGACTCACTAGAACAGCTAAAAATATAGATTTGCATTAAAAAAAAAACCATGGATAAAGATTAAAAGTGAACGCAAACGGCTCTGGGACAGATCAGAAATTTGATTGGCATGAACAAGTGTTTGCCAAAGCACTCAAAAAGTCGAATGCAGTTTACGTTTTGGCAAAATTTCTTATTTACGACTGTAGACTGTTTTTCAAATTAATGCCTCATACATTTGGTCAGCACCGATTTTGTATCGTTTCTTGTTTACGAATTTTTAAACGATTAAAATACATAGAAGATCTTTGAAATTTGGAATCTTTAAGGAAACAGTGAATATGATCTACCATCAGATTCGATCATGATCAAGCACTTATCCACATAAAGATGAACACAACTTAAATCAATATTAAATGTGTCTAAACACATTATTGATACATATAAATATAATAAAAACATCTTTTATAATTTTTTTTAAGGTCTCTTGTGTACTAACTTCGTACTCATATTAACATTTAGTGGTAAAGTGGGGTGTAAGGAGTACTGCACAGCAATTCACGGAACCCAAGCGAACCTCGCCTACTCGTGGTGCACTCTCCTAATGAACAAACGAGGCTCTGGCTCCCACCGTCCTGCATTGGGCTAGCGTGGCGGGAAATGGCCTAAATCCCCCACATATGAATCCCTACAAACGACAGCTCCTGGAGCTCGGCGGTACCGGAGGCCATGCTAATTGTAAGGTAGCGGGAGGCCGCTGGATGCCAGCAGCACAAGACCGATCGATGTGGGGGTCTTGAGTCGAGCAGTGAACGTTTATCGGCTGATAATGATAGTAGCAAAGCTTTGGTTACTGTTTTAATTTAAGTACATTTTTGAGTTTATAGACAATATCAAACATTGAAACAAACAAAAAAACACTGAATATAATCGACGTGCAATTCTGACAACGTACTCTCGCAGTATTTCCTTTTCCGCAAATCCGACACCCATTCATTTTGAGCTTTGATCGTTTTAAATGCAATTCTAGATGAAAAATCCAGTGTATTTGTTCGTTGCGGAGACGTGGAGTAAGGCTGCAGCTCCTGACGTGAACCGATCGCCGCCGCGCAAAATAAATGTGTAACGTGAACCGGATTTTGCGCGATACTGTTAACGTGTAACGTGGTGGTTACTCGACAGCATTGCTTATCCCATTTTATACGTTAAAACTGGAAATATATAAAATTTGTTGTTGGTAAGGTGTAACATCATCACCACGAGATGCTTTTTTCTACCGCGGTCAGACTACTGTTTCAACTGGTGGTATTAAAGCTCCTTTATATTTTTTTATTCGACGAAGGGACGAGACGGATAAAAGGTTCACTTGATGGTAAATGATACACCTGATCTGATCTGTTACAACATGGCTCTAGCAAACATTATATATTAAGACCTTGAATAAGTTCTCGCTTTTTCTTCGATGTAGCAGTAGCACTACCCAGCAAGGCAGTAGGTGTATCTAATCTTAAATTTCAGTGTATGGTAGTTCACTTTAGTGTAAACAAAGTAATTTTTTTTAGTACTGAAAATGTATACTTTTGTGCCAAATAAAATATACTTGCAGGGAATTTTATTGCACTATTTTATTTAAAAAAATCACCAGCTAAAGCACATAGAAGTCTTGTTGAGATTCATGGTAAAAATGCTTTGTCGGATACGACCTGCAGAGACTGGTTTCGTCACTTTAAAAATAATGAATTTGAACTTGGAGGATAAAGAACGTTCTGGCGCACCGAAAAAAATTAAAGACGAAAAGTTAGAGGAATTATTCGATCAAGACCCATATCAGACCCTAGCAGGATTCGGAAAAACATTACAAGTAGAGGAGTTGACTGTGTCAAAACGGTTAAAAGTTTTAGGAATGATCCGGAAACAAGGACATTGGGTACCGTATGAATTGAAGCCGAGAGACGTCGAACGGCGTTTTCTCACGTGTGCACTACTGCTTCAACGGCAGAAAAGAAAAGGTTTTTTGCAAAGTGATGATATATGATAATTAATCCAAAGCGTAGAAAATCGTGGAGAAAGCCCGGCCTGGACACGCATCAACATCGTTTGCAAAACCAAATATCGATTGGTTGAAACTTCTTCTCTGTATTTGGTGGGATCAATAGGGTGTAATTTAATATGAGCTGCTCAAACCGAATTAGACTATCACAAGGGATTGCTATCGGCTTCAGCTACAACTTTAAGTCGAGCCATAAAAGAAGAACGGCCGCTATACGTGCTGAGACACGACAAAGTGATTTTGTTACATGACAACGCTCGGCCTCATGTTGCAAAACCATGGAAAACCTACCTGAAAACGCATCAATGGGAAGTTCTTCCCCACTCGCTGTATTCACCTGACATAGCCCCTTCTGGTTTTCACTTATTCCGTTCGATGACACATGGCCTAGCTGACCATCGCTTTCATTCTTATGAAGAGGCTTAAAGGGGTTCGATTCTTGGATAGCTTCAAAAGATACGTCGTTTTTCCGACGGAGAATTCATATACCGGCAGAAAGATGGGAGAAAGTTGTCGCAAAGGATGAACTGAATACTTTGAATCAAATGTTTTTGTTCCTTATAATTTAAATGAAGCCTTTATTTTGTAAAAGAAACAGCGAGAACTTATTCAAGGTCATAATACATAGCACTACATGTTGCTCATCAGTTTTAATAATTAAGGTATTAAGTCTTGTTACCAATGCAATTCCACTAGATACAACGCCCGTAAAACTGGAACGCAGTAATATGTGCATAGTATTGTTTAGCTTTAGAAATAAGAGCTGCGGTGATACCTACCTAATCGATCTCTGGCAGTAAAATCCTACCAGAAGTAAATTATCATACTATATTGTAGAAACTTTTTAAATTAAATAGAAAAAACTATATTGTACACCTTAAATTAAAATTTAAATTTTAACACAATGCGTATAAATTGCAGATTAAAAGAATTTATACCCTCTATCCCCTGTAAAGGCGATACAAATTAACTAAAGAGACAGGGTGGCTGGTTGCCTTTCAAAGAGGCGACGGTTTTAAGGAATCTAATGTGGCAAAGGGTGTTCCAATTACATCGCTCATTTACGTAACGCTAGGTGGAGGTGCGTTTGATACAGAATACGCCTCGGACCCATCTCAACAATGACACCCAGGCAGCGCCCTTAACGAGGTGTCGGCTACCTGAAGTTATTGTGATAGGGGACGAGGTATCGCGTCCCAATGAACCGAATGTATTACTCCGGGTACTCAGGTTCAAAGGGTCATATTATTTGAAGGTATCTACGAGGACGTATCTGTATGAGGACGAATTGACTTCCCTGTGGAGTGGATTAATTTCAGTGATCCCTCTGCTCCACGGGCAAAATGAGGGGCTAAAATATGGATACATTAAACCACAGGATTATTGACATAAAAGCATGCAAATAAATATGACTTATACATAATATGAGTTACACATAATATGAGTTTTATGTAAATAACTATGTATTTAAATCAGAGTTCTTGGAAGACTGTGAAAACCTAAAAACACATACATACGTATTTATAATAGCACTTTAATAAGCACTCATGGAATCGTAAGTAAGAGAAATGTGGACATTCAAATTGCATTAGCGTCGAGTAGCTCGCACGGCCTGGGTGAAATTTAATAGGGCTCGGCATGGTGTACCCCATTGCGCGATACTGCAGAGCGATCGGCGTTCAAGTGGTAGCTGCAATTGTGTTATAAATACCACGACCACAATCGGAGCTAATGCCATTGAGTGGTTTCTCATTTAGCTAATGGTGAGTTGAAACGAAGAAACGAGGAACATTAACCTGATGGTACGATATGCCTGCCCATAATAACATGGCGTTTACTAGGATGATGTACACTGCATCACATTGTGCTCGACGCCTTGGGACATGAGATGTTCAGTTCTGTTATCCCCAGTAATTTTAAATCGGAATACATAAATTTTTACATAGTACTAATGGGTGGCAGTGTTAGGAATTCCGTCGGTACTTACCTAGCAGCTCTATAGCAACAATGATCTGCGACCAGTGTCCAGTGACGTAGTATCATAGACGCGGAGGTCGACTCCCGGAATTCAGGAATAACACCTTACGTAAACACGTGATTTCACTGACTTGCATTTGTAACATTCGTTAGATAAATGAATTTAGTCTTGTGAGATCCCCTTTTGAGAGGAACCTCAAGTTCCAGTAGTGGAAACATTAAATAGATTATTTATTTCCAACTATCCAATATTTGGAAAAAAAAAAACAATTCTATGTATTCGCAACGGAAGATTATTTAATGGATGAATACTAAAAGCGGCTCGTCCGTTTTTTAACACACACGCACATCTACAGGTGTAAACCTGCACTGAAACATCACTCGCTCATCTCAGACAAAACACACACAAAGAGTTATTTCTCTAAGGTCATCGAACTCTGGCACTGTAGTAATCAGCTGAATGGTTCTTAACCGGTAATCGGGCCTTCCCTGGTCTTACTCATCGTGGAAATCACCTTGCTCGTACTGTTGGAGACTAGTACAAGTGTGTAATTTTTTTTAATTACAAAGTTCCCCGGTCTTTCCTGTTAGTCATATAAATATATGAAGTAGTTAAAATCGTATATAATTAAAATATCGTCACTCTACATTCGGCCCTATTGTTGTCAGGTATACTGCCTCTGGATCTTAGATTTCAGGAGGTGTTCGACCTGTATGAAACTAGGACAACTCCTGGTCATATGTGAGAAATCCAAAGTGGTCCTCAGGAGGACGGAAGCGACTATGGTTTGTACAGTGACTCCAAAGCCGCGCTCGATACTGTAACGAATCATGGCTCGCTCCATCCTCTTGCCGTGGTGCCAGGGAGAATTTGCGGAGGGCCTCTCCCAGGAGCAAAGACGTGTCTTTGTTTGGATCAAAGCTCACGCGGGGGTCCTGGTAATGAGCGTGTCGATGAATTAGCCAAGCTGGCTGCTCTTAACGGCAGAAGGAAGCCAGATCATGGCCAGTGCCCGGTATCATATGTTAAACATTCGTTTGGAGATGCCTCAGTTGCGAAATGGAGCGCCCGACATAGCGAGGACAGCATCGCGTCCATCACCAAGTTGTTTTTCCCAAACGCAGCAGAGGCATATCAGTTAATAAGTTAGTAGTTAATAAAGAAGGTCCGGCCAACTGAACAGTTAACCCAGATATTCACTGGCAACGGCGGATTTTCCCAATACTTGAACCGTTTCAAGTGTCGGGAGACCCCGTCGTGCAAATGTGATGACGCCGTGGAGGAAACGGTTCCTCATTTGCTGGCGGAGTGTACTATGCATAGATGCCCAAGATATGATTTTGAGCTGGAGACAGGCTTAAGAATAGATATAGCCAGTCTACCCGAGATGATAAAAAATAAACTAGTTAGAAGTTCATAAATTATTGTATAAAAATATGTGAAATAGTAAACAATAGAAATAAGTACAAATAAATGTTACTTAGCCATATCTATACAATAATATTGTTTATTTGTTTTTTGTAATGTAAAAAATGAATAATTAGAAAAAATATATGAATATGTTGTAAATAATAGGATAAGGTAAAGCCCTGAATAATATCAGGGAAAGTCAGAAATAAATAAAAAAATACAATTAGAAAGTATTTACAATGTAATGGTATTTTTATTAAAAAAAAATATTATTAAAACTAATTAATAAATTTTCTTTAAATATCATACCAACCGTAATGAACGGAAACCACTATATCGATATAAATAACAGGAAATCACTTAGTATTAACATTAAGTATCAAAGGTAGTTTTGGGACTGCATTCCCAGCTATAGATATTTAAAGAGACACTGCTGTTCGATATAAATAATCGAAATTAGCTTAAGATAGCTTATAACTTAACACCACGTACACCACTTATCAATATATTAACCTAGTAATAAATGATACATCTTTGTCGTTCATATGATGTACCTCAAAGTCCAAATGGGTCTTAGATCAAAGCCATAAAACTTATAAATGATGCCTGCGAAAGACTCGGATTTATAAAGATGATCATTTTCGTAGAAAAATGTCTACAATATTGCGCTAAGTGTCTTGAAACGTTTACGTTTTGGTACAATGATGTTGGTAAAGTTTCTGAAAGGATCAGTGTGTCTCTAACATCGACTACTTGATACAAATTAACGCCTACCATCATTTACGAGGAAATTACAAGAATAAATGTAAAAAATCATAAGAGAACATAAGTCTTAAATACAAACAGTGGAGCAAAAGTAAACGGATGGGGAAACAAGTCTGTGTAAATATCAACAAATATTAGACATTGTTGACAAAGAAAATAAAATTCTTTTATCAAAGAGGTTTTGGAAATTGCCGAAACACAAAGGGGAGTTGAATCGCTACAATGGACGCTGGCGACAGAAAAATTCTTAGAGTGTATACGTCGGTCCAGTTAAGTGGTGCGACAATACAACAAAAGCCGAACGTGTATAGCTGAGAGAACAGAAATCTCAATACTAGAAAAAAATTCAATGGAAACGTAACAGACGATAACATTAACAAAATATATTTATAGTTAAATTTAACTAGCATAACAAAACCTTTTCATAGAACTGTTCATAAATAGTGCGGTAACCACGACATGACCGGTGTGTAAACGGATAATGAGAAATATTAGACATCTTACCATTTTTAATACGAGTATGTTCAATAATTTTAGCAATGTTTAAAAAAAAAAAAACATGTAAAAACGTTTCTTGTCAAAGCCGAAATTGCAAATTAAGAAATCAAAAAGAGTTTTTCAATTTGAAAATTTGTAGATTCGGAGAATTTTTTACTCCTATTACGCAAATATTAGTTTCCTACATCAATGAAATTTATATTTTAGCTAAAAACGAACATATTTTTTAAAGCAGTAGTGTAGAGTGAATTCAAAGGAAATGAATTAAGAAGACTAAGAGTAGGAAAAAGCTTTGTAATATTCTATTGTTATATAACGTTAAGCATTATTTGAAACATTGCACGAACTATATAGAGTGTGAAGTGTTTAAGAAATTTTGATTAAACTGGAGATTAGTTTCAATATCCCAGTACAGTAAAATGGCTAGGGACAAAATGGGATTGTAAAATCGTTTAACAGGGAAGCCAAACGGAATCGTGTCCAATAAAACCACGACTACCATATGAAATCGGGGAAATCCTTACGTCTCGACGAGCTATGAGTTGTTAGCGCTCGCCTTACACTCGTGCTCACAGTCGGGCAGGCGGTCCCCGGCTTTTTCAATAGACTTCCACTTTCTATTTTATTGTGGCGCTAACACGACTTTGATGGCGCACTTATTGCCCCAGCGCCTTTCCAACCGATCCCGTTGCCTGAAATTGGTTGCGGCGAAATTGGACTTGTCAATAACCGCGCTCCTCGATTTCTCGATAATAAAACCGGTATTGTCCGACTACTTTCCTCCCCGCTCGTTACGTACCTGAGAACAAGAAATGAAGCACAAGTTAATTTTTTGCTTTTACTTTTACAACAATGATGCACTTAACATAATACATAATGATAATAGTATGTTTTCTTCCGGAAACCGCCTATTTAGTTACCACAACAGTGTTCTTCCTCTACACAATATAGACTCTCATGTCTATCTATTTGTGTGTTGCTATAGATAGAGTGTAATCATAAGGTTACATTATTTCTTAGATCAAGAAACGAAATGTGATGCTTTGCGAAAGAATCTATTTAGGCAGACGCAGCAGACAGAGAATCTATTTACAGAAGCTTCGCTTACCACCAGTAGACAGTTCTTGTTATTCATTAACGAATTTCAGCGATCTATTGTTCTGCCCTTATTTATTATACCATCTTGTCTTATCACAGGGGTGTAAGAGGTCCCGCACGACAACTCACTGGACCCAAGTCAACCTTACCCGCTCGGATGCACCCTGCTAATCGACAAACAAGGCCCTGACTCCCACCAACTCGCATTGGGCCAGAGTGGCGAGAAATGGCCCAAATCCTCCCATATAGGGAGAGGCTTATTTCCAGCAGTGGACGTCAATTGTTTGATGATCTGATGTGATTCTTATCACAGTTCTTGAGACTAGTATGGTCACAGCCTTTTTTTAATATCGAAAAGAGGCTCTTCAAAAAGGCATTCTGCTTTCAGGAGATAAGTCAGAGTTAGGTGGATGATTGTTGTCCACGGCTTTTGGTCACCGCCTAAGCTAAAACGTTCCATATTTATACGTCGCGAGCAAACAGACGTGCGACGAAGCTCGCTCCAAAAGCAAAGTTGACGAGGTTAATGGAAAAATAAACGGAGCATAAATATCGGATCGGACAGCGGGCCCGCCCAGTCCAAACGCGTATCTACATACATACACACAGACGTTAGTTGAACAGCGCAGTGTTCAGAACAAATATATTTGCTTTACGAGATAAAAGAATACTCTTTTTAATCTATTTTTAAACAGAGTAAAAACTAATTTAACAGCTTCAGCGAAGCAGTTTGCATGTAACGTTTATGCTAAATTAGTTTTTATTTGCATAGCTATGAAACATGTTGCCGAGTATAATTTTCAAGCTTTTTTTTTTAAATAATTTTCGTTATGCGCTCGTAAATTTGAATTCTTTAAAAAGCTATTTGAACGTTATAAATATGGAAAACCTATTCCTATTGCCGGCGTTAATTATTTGCCCGTAAAAATGCTATTAAGGTGAAATAGAAGCAATTGTACGAACATAAAATAAGTTTTATTATGCCTATAATGAGGCCATCGGAATGCCTATAATGTTTCAATACCCGTCTTTAAAATTAGGGAAACTGTACTCTATAATTATGGTATACGCCTTTATTGATACTAAGTAATAATAAAGGTGATTCTTAATGGAGACCGCTTAAGTAAGTTTTATAAGAGATTTCACCCATGTAGAGACTTATCACGATATCTCTAATGCTATAATGCCTAGAGATTTGGAAGTTATTAGAATTATTCCTTTTGCCGAGTATAGGTCAGATAGGAAGGAATTTTACAAAATTCCTTCTCCAAAAAATGTCGAAGGGATGTTATGATCAGCAAAACGGGCGGGAAACAGCTAGTATAGGTATAATGACAAAAATGTATCTAGACATATATATAAATTTAAAAGAACATGTCGTTAAAACCCACTACAAGAACGTACACTTCATCACTACAAAATTGGCTAATATACTGTGCTATATTTATGGCGATAGCCGGTATGCATTTTTAGTTGATTATATCCATTTTTAACTGTTGATAAATCCCATTCGAATCCGTTGCTAACTTTTAAACTCGAAACTACTGTAAATCCAATGCCCAATATCATTACCGAAGTCTATGGGGACCGAAATAAATACTCCAAGAACTTTGCTTAACGAAAATTTAATAATAGTTGTAGCCTTTCCGGCGCCGAGTCGGCTTAATATTATTATAATTAAAATATACGACAATTCGGCTTTGTTGTTCCCTTCTCAAGGCTTTCAAAGCCTCAAGGGTAACCGGCTTGGAACTCTGCTTAATTGAAGCAGAAGTAGGGCGGCTTTTAAATTATACTATTTAATCCCATTCGCATCCCTTCAAACCCCTGATGTAATTGATCTCGCGTTTTATTACCTAACAGTGAAATAAATGATTGCTGAATGAGCATTTCGCACCGTCCGTTTCCGTATTCTCTTTTAACCGTATGTAACATTAATGGAATTTGTTTGTTGAAAAATACCAAGAGACACAAGTGGGATACGAATATCACAGTATTTTACAATTCAAAAAATATTCTCAAGTTTTATTTTATATTAAATTTCTTGATAATTTTGCTCAAACGAAATATTCTTTGACATTTTTTTCTATATCTTATAATTGTTATTAATTTTCGTATCATGCTGTGCTCGACTTATATACTCTTAAATAACACCAGTCGAATGCAGCGAAACAAACATTATAAATAAAATTAAAAGAGGTGCGAAATCGCTGAAGAAAATCATTTAAAGAAGAGACAATATTAGCGGGACGTTCACCTGATGGTAAGTGATACTCCTACTCGTAACAACGTAGCGCTGGTTCAGATGATACCTGATGGCTTCTTAGACGATTTACAGCAATAGAGCCCTGCCATAACTTTATTACTGATGGTACGAAGGTACCACCGCAACTTATATTCCTGTTGATACACAGTAGTATGCAAATATTACTGAGTTTGAAAGGTTTGAAGGGGATTAAAGGTAGTGAAATTACCGAGGTATCGAGACAACATCTTATGTCTTAATGCGACGACCACAAAATGGTACAGTGTACATTATCTTAACCACGTTGTTATAAGCAGAGGTATTATTTAACATGAAATTAATGCCTCGCTCTTCCCGTCTTACATATTTCTATTAAAATGTTTAACAAAATTAGTTGAATACGTATTGTGATGGCATTATTGGTATACTGGTGCGATGCAGGTTGGCAGTGCGGTCTGGCCAGGCGCCCGGGCATTGTATCCCGTGTTGTATCGAGATGCGCTCCATGGAAGCTCACGTTACTCCCGTGTGTAGACACAATCTATTGCAGCGAATTTCGGCCTAAATAACATTTCTCGAATACATGCTAATCAAAGAGTAAGAGTATCTGACAATGTCCTTTTTCAACTTTTACTATCAAGACCAGGGATTAATTCGCAAAGTGGCAGATATCGACACCTAAGGATAGAAATCGGTTTACCAATCAAAACAACCCCGCAAAGTTTTTAAATTGGTAAGTATTTTGTATCAATAGGACAAAAAGTAGATACAGAATTTTAAAAGTAATTTTGCTATGGAAGTCTGAGTCTGAGGTATCATTTCATTTTAACACAAGGGTCTCTTGGCGAATCCCTGATCAATAGGGTCTCCGACAACAAAGGCCTGATAACAAAGGAATATATACGTAAAGACAATTTTATTAACTCTTCTAAAATAAATATGAACTAATATAAAAACCGTCAGTACAAATTAACATCATCAAGACACTGTTACAGAAAAAATAACATGCTATATGATTTATACATAGAAAATAAAACGTACGTAAGGATTACATAAAACTTGAAACAATAGCGTTATTTAATATCAAGTGCTGTTATCACAGAAAGTAATTTTCTGTGTACGTACAGCGAGCTGGTCTGAAACACGCGATCCTGAATTTAGGGAATATGGCGTTTATGGCATTTATTTATAACGTTGTTAATTAAGTTCATACCCGCAATGGTTAATAATTTACATTGACGACCGAGCATATTAGTTTGATTACGTTTCGTAACGTTTGTAGTATCAGATTATGTAATATATTATTTTTTTTATTCGTTATAGCAACTAGACGAAAGGGAAATTCATATGATAGTAAGTAATACACCTGACTATATTAACGTGGCGCTCGTTAAGATACTGCATTTATTTATTAGGTGTGTTCGTTGGCATGAGATGGGAGATGTTGTCACCCCAGTAATTTCATTAATTACAACGCCATTCAAACTGGAACACAGTAATGTTGGCACAATACTGGTTTCTGCAACAGAAATAGGAGCTGCGGTGGTTATTAAACGGTCTCAGACAAGGCACCTACCACCCTTAAACAACCATTTTATCAAAGTTCTCTTCGCGTGTTTTATCCTCTAAAAGCCCTCTGCTGAACATAGACCTTCATTAGCTGCCTGTAGTTTCGAGCTATTAAGAGTAGGATAAAGGCGGGTCCTGCCTGCCGTAAAATGGGACTTAAAGGGTTCCCGGGTTTGTGGTTTTTGATGGTGGGGGCTCGCAATGCGCACTAAGTGAGCCCGGGGTGGACAACAAATATGTAACGGTCATATAATTGTCATAGCAATGCGGGTGTGCTGAGGAGGGTTACGACAAAGATACCCGGCCGTCTGTCGAAGACGTTACAGGCCTATCAGCCGTCAATCCTTTCATATAATATGTCACGATCATCGCCAATCAAGTCTAGCAATCATTTGAACTATGTCAGTGCTCTTAATCATTTCAGGAATTTAATTAGTAATATAGCTTTCCATTTTATATAAAAATTATATTCTTTCTGCTTGAATCTTTGATACTATTTAAATAGCACAATAGATTGTCTAATATTTAAATTTATTTCTAAACGCTGTGTCGGTTAAATCAAATGTGACAACTTAAAACTAATGACCCACAGCAGTGACATTAGCAATTCAATAAAGCGAGCGAGCACACGCAAAGTAAGCGAACGGCGGCACGGCCGTGAGTAGAGGCACTAAGCGATTTTCCCATCGGCTAAGCCCTCTAGTACGCAATTACAAGTGAATTATATTGGCTAGTGGATATAACTACTATAGCGTCATTTAACATTACTCACTAGTGATGACTGCCGGATGTTCATTTAAACACACGAAACGCATCCAATCCATTTACAGCTGTCATCAGGTTGAATGTTACAACACATTTCACTAGTGTATGAGTTGGTAGATACGTACCAAATACCAATTGTGATTATATAAGTATACTCTAAGTAAGTTTAGACATTATCAAAAAAATATTACTGGAATACAGTTTCAATGGTTCTGTGAGAAGTAAAATTACTATGCCTGCCCCTGATTAAGAGAGAAGTATATTAAAGTATCTATTTATAATACTGGTGGTAGTTCTCTGTTGCCGGAGATCGTCCAAGTAGATACCACCGTAGCTCTTATTTCTGACGAAAACAGTAGTGTGCTAACATTACTGTGTTCCGATTTGATGGGACTCAACATTATATGTCTCAAAGCGACATACGCACTGTGATGTAGTGAATATTATCTAACTAAAACAAAGTTGTTACATGAAGGCCTATTATTTAAAATCAGGTAAACGTCTAACTCGCTTCGTCGCTGTGTCGAATAAAAAAAATGTCCAGCAATAGATATACATCGGTTGGAACGATAAAAATTATGATATTTAAATAATTTAAGAACACAGCATCTTATGTCACGGCGAGGACCTTAATTTGCTGTTGGTGTATAAACATTCTAACTGCCACAAACATATGGACGGATGTATTGTTACTTTATTGTAAAAACGTCAAGGATTTTTTTTTTATAACCTTATAACACTATAGAACACTTTAACGCCATACTATAGTGACATGAGCTTTATGCAGTAGGTAAAAGATGTAGCACATTTGGCAAAGGTCCAGAACAAAAGGCTCTAGAAGCTCGCAGGAGCAAGACGATATCGGATAACATTGAGATGTTAAAGGTTTCACAACAAGAGTTAAGGAATATGACCTAGATAAACGACTATTGAACAATGTTAAAGATATAATCTTTATAGAAACAATTAATAGTGTCTTAAAAGATTTAAAATATATATCATATATGAAAGCATTCACAAAACTACAATAAATTGAACTTTATGTCGTTGACGTTGTTAATATTTTTACCAAAGATAAATTAGTGTTTCTGAACTAAATTGATGTTAAAGGAGTAGGTGAGAGGCGGAGTGGTGGTTGAAATTGACGGACAGAGAATCTAGACGGAAGCCCTATTTAGAATTAAAACGCTCAAAACTAAGACGTGTGCGTAATAGAAGATTAAGCTGATTTTGATAAAAAAATATTTACTTTTTAAATGTAATAGATGAAAAAAAATTTACGTACTCTCTCCATTTTTAGGAATCGTGTAGAGTAGATACATACATTTAAAGATAAAAAAGAACGACTAAAGATACTTTTCAAAATCTACGTGTAAGAATTAGTTATGTCTTAAATGGGTAGTGGGAACTTTAATGAGACGTTCACCAAAGGGCAATAGAGAGGGCCATGCAAGAAGTTTCTCTGCGCGATCGAATTGGAATAGTAGAAATCAGCAGAACTAAGGTCACCGACATAGCCTAAAAGATTGCTAGACCTGTGGCAGTGGGCAGGGCACATAGCCCGAAGAACTGATGGCCGATGGGGCAGTAAGGCTCTCTAGTGGCGCCCGCGTACCACCCACATGTTGGACCGACGATCTGATGAGAGTCACGGGAAGCCGCTAAATATAAGCAACGTAGGAGAGATCGATGTGGAAATCTTTAGGAGAGGCCTTTGTGCAGCAGTGTACGTCTATCGGTTGATGATGATGATACGTTATATAACCACACCTGAGTTAAATAAATAAAAGTTAGTCCAAATAACTGAAAAAGTAAAGTATAATCCGGATCGAATATAACATTTTGGCGTCCAGATAAATGCCTCTTTTTTAAGTCTCTGCTTTTTACATTCTTTTACAATAAAACGTTTTGTTAAAATCCTCACTGAATGTTTGCTTTGCATATTCAGTATAACTACATAGTTATATTATTGTTGTGACTAAAAGAATTTTTCTAAAGATATACTTACAGATTTCAGTGGTAAGCTTCTAGACTAATAAAGAAACTGGTATTATGTATTATCAATGTGTAACATTGACTATGTGACCACAGTTTAATTAGTAATGTGATGTGTATAATATTTGTTAACGTTAAGGAGAAAAGAACTGTCCAGCATCCGAAGTTATATTTAATGATGCGTTGTGTAATACGTTCACCTGATGGTAACATGCCATAACAATGTATTATGTAATTGGGTGATAAAGACTATCCCAACATTGTGAACATTGATTCGATGTACGAAATATTAAATCTCGTTACCTCAGTAAATTCACAAGCTACGTTTCATACTCGAATATAGTTATGTTTGAACATTAGTGTTTATCATAAGAAATAGTAACTACTTTCGTGCGTTAGGGGTCCTCCGACCTTAAAATAGTAATAATCTTTACATATATTATATACACTTTACATATTAATTAAAACCGGATGCGTGTAATGTAACAAGCTCTTAGAAATTGGTAAAAAAATCATTCTGTTTTAAAACTACACAGGAATATGCAGGCGAAACGTGAGGGGCCATTCATTCGCATAAGGTGAAATGCCAGTATAAACCAACTGCTCTGTTCCATCAAGAACTAGTAATTGACAGCCACTTTGGTGCTCTTTGCGATCAAATTGTCCCTGGGGCACCTCACAGACCATTTATTTCGTATATTCCCTTTGATAATGCACGTGTGATATTACTTCGTTCCGTACTTCCTGTACAGCTCCATTAAAGCTCAGGTCGCTCGTAAAATGCATTATCGTGTATTTATTACTATTTACATTAGAAAGTTATTTACTAAAATTTTTGTTCAATTATGTAAGATTATGTTATAATTTGTGACTACCACTATGAGCACTGGTAATTTAAAAGACGTAAAGTACATAATATACATTAACATAATCCATAGACAAAATCATTGATTAATTTAATAATAAATAAAAACCAGAAAATAACTGCATTACTTATGAGAACAAAAAAAATATAATATCGATTGCTCTACAAAAACAGTCGTTTAAAAACCTCATTCAACGGCAAAGTATCGGAGTACAGATTAAAAAAATACTTTACCGCTTCGTTGAAAAACGGTAGGAGCTCAGTCAACCCTTAATCCAAATAAGGGGGCCAAGGCGAAGATCCGTCGCGGGGAATAAAACGGTATTTTCATAAATCCAGCCGTCGCCGGGAACGGGCCCCACAATAGGCGACCGCAGTATAATTGCTATCTGAGTATACGGTAGAGTGCACCGGCATAATGCCATTACGTACCATTGATGCGCGAACCGACCGACTACCATTGCACATCGAACCATATTGACGGCACACTACGAAATTATGGTTTCATACATAATGTATTTCACGTACAACAGTCACTCATCACGGCAGGCATGACCCTTTGTGATAAAGAGTAATAACAATATGCAATAACGGCGGACAGCTTTATTTATTTTGTTATTCTTATTATTCACCTGATGGTAGATGGTACGACAGTCGGTACACTGCACCATGTTGCATTAGACGCTTTTATACTTAAGATGTTTAGTTTTGTTACTCCAGTAATTTCATTAACGACAACATCGTTCAAACCAGAACACAGTAATGTTTGCAAAATACTGACCGGAAGCAGAAATAGGCACCGCAGTGGTTCTTCCCTTCTTTTTTATTCCACGAAGCAACGACACAATCGGGACGTTCATCTAATGGTAAATGATACGCGTATTCATAACAACGTGACGCTAGTTAGGATGATATACACAGCACCACACTGTGTTAGTCGTCTTTAGACATAAGATATCAAGTCTAGTTATGTTAGCAATTTCATCAGCTACAACGCCCTTAAAACCGGATCACACTCATGTTTATACACTACTGTTTGTCGGCAGAAATAGGAGCTGCGGTGATACCTACACGGTGTCCGACAACGGACCTGCTCCTACTAGTACACGTTTAAATTTATTACTAGCAGGGAACACTACCAAGAAAACTATTCCGGAAATCCCTTTGAGATTAAAGGCAATGCCATAGTGGGTGTTTACTTACGACAACACGCGACAAACAGCTATTGACACGGGCCGAAGTTGCCGCAACACAGATCGCGCCTTATAAACCACCGCCGGGTGTAACTCTAAGTCGTTTGGAACGACCCTAACGACTCCGGAAACTATCGCACGTAACTTGCTAAGTACAACACGTCCGTCCCGAGTCCGCTATTGACGGTACCACTAGGGCGACAACGTTACGCGATCATTTATTTTTTTTATTTCATTTATTTCTATAAAAACACAAAAACATTTACAGAACACTGTAAAGATATATGTTGCTAACTGTAGTAGTCAATTGAATGACTGTGTTGCAGTTAGCAACGCCACCATCCCGATGTGCATACAAAACAAATTTTCCTTAGCAATACTGAATTTGCATATGCGTGATATGTATGTGCGCCAATGACTGCATGAGAGTGTTTATGTGTATATGTATATTTATGAGATGAGTTCCAGCATCTGCACGGATAAAAATTTATTTATAAGTTGTTACATCTCAGACGATGTACAGACCATGAAAATAACAAATACATTTTATTTTTATTATACGAAACGACGAATCGAGCGAGACGTACACTATGGTAAGTAATACGCCAGCTCATAATCACTTGACGATAATTAGGACGTTATACATAACACCACATTGTAATCGTCGCCTTGAGACACAAGATGTTGTCTCGTTACCCCAATGATATCACTAGGTACAACATCCTTCAAAGCAAAAACCAATAACGTACGTACTCTACTATTTAGCGGTAGAAATAGATGCTGCGGTACGTACCTAGGCGGCCTCTAGCAACAGAGACCTACCACCAGTAAAAAGAAATTCAGTTTGTGGATAAAAATTATTTGTCCTAACTACCACATACAATATTGTCAACATACAAATTTTAAACTTTAGGTGGCGCCAAACACGTGACAGTCCACTGCAATACAGGAACTGAAACAGAGCTGTTGTAATAAACAAATATTTGTATGTTATTTATTTATTTACTTTTCAACACTTGGTACAGACGGCGGACATAACGCCTAGATGGCATTCTCTACCAGACAACCCTGGTTTTTGGTACCAGTAGCATTATTTATTTTATTTCAGTGGCACACAAGGACAAAGCGTTTCACTTTTTACTTCATAATGCGATTAGCAAGAGATTGGAATAGTCTGCTGGCGGACTCGGTTTCCGCTCAGTTATAGCATAAATCTTCAAGATGGAATAAGCTTCTTCTAGAATAGTCCGTTTTACCATTAAAGGCTACGTCTCCATTTGGTTTTCATCTATATTACAACAACTATAACTATTATTACAGCAAAATACTATTATACCAAAATATATATTTTCAGGTTGGTTACAAAACAAAGGCTTGCGGCACAATATTTAAAAAAAAACTGTCTTTTTTTATTCAGGGAAGCGACGAGATGAACAGGACATTCACCTGATGATAAGTAATACGCCTGCCCACAATAATGTGGCGCTAGTTAGGATATTATACACACACCTCATTGTACTCGTAGTCTTGGGACAAACGCTGGTGAGTCTCGTTATCCCAGTAATTAGACTAGCTACAACGCCCTTCAAATCGGAACACAGTAAAGTGTGACAGTAATAGGAGCCGCAGTGGTACCAACCTATACGGTCTCCGGCAAAAGATACTTACATTTACATTACAATGTACGAAAAGAAAAAAAAAATCTACATTTCTTTAGCATAAAAATCTGGTAAATATTTTAGGTTCGACATTATTGAAAACAATCGAGAACAACAGTAGCGAAATAAAAAGGACGATAAATGAATACGTTATCACAAGGAATCCATATGACCCTGCAGAAATATCGCGGAGCACTCCAGAAAAATGTCGTGTTCATTTTATTGTTGAACTTCCAGACAAATAGTTATAACAACATGGAGACGCTTTGGCACCGATGGGATTTCAACCGGAAGTATCGTTACGGCTAGTACCACCATAACTATATGTTTTCAACGGACCGGTGCCGCTTTTAAATTTTATTTTCGAGACAGAACCGCTACGTTGTTTTGGAGGAAATCGCGACATTTTCACTACATCCTATCTTAAAACGTGCATTGACTTTAAGTTCAGTGTTTACGTTTATGCTCTATCTACATATATATGTCTTAGCTGTCCCCGCCCGCTTTGCTGGTCGTAATCGAGAATTAGATTTGATTTCAATTCTAATTCTTATTTCAAATATAATTCTATATATAAACACTTAAAATTTGGTAGAAATATTTTTTTCTGTGATTTAGAGGCAAGTTTCGAGGATACAATCGAAACTTGCCTCTAAATCACAGAAAAAAATCTTTCTACCAAATTTTAAGTGTTTATATATAGAGATACGTATGTGGGAATTATACTATTTACATGAGTGAAGATACTCACTGTTTTTTAATTTTTAATGGACCAAAATTGACTCCGAGTCTATTGATAATAATGAACCCCCAAATGATGAACGGCAGTTGTCCGAAACGTGATACACTTACGGCAGCTGATACATACTCACTTTAGTATATATATGACAAGTTCATATAATCTCTTGAATCGAACCAAGGGCACTCTGTATATATAGCAAGCGGGTACCCGTTGCGCCACATGCTGTTATTATCAAATAAGTCTAGATTTTCATTAAAGAAATATTTTTTTAACTATTTTCATATACAGCATAGAAAGTTTGCCACTTGCATCTTACTAATACTAAGATGTTAATAACAGTTATTTTGTCAATAATGTAACAGACAAAGAATACAAAATTTATGCTATAATCTTTTTTACACATTATTTAGGATTTACGTAAATGTTTGTATGTGTCATATCGAGAAAAAAATATACATTAACAAGTTTTTTACGAACAGAACAATACGCGAAACGCTATTTCATGAATAAAGTTGAATACTATGTATGTGCTAGTGCAGTTTTGCGGAACTACCCTATGCATGAAATATGGTTTAAATGGGGTGCCTATAAGCTCCGCCTTAGCACCTACACAGGGTATGATTTATTACAATTTCTCTCATAGTCGTCATATACATACTGTGTCCGAAATCTCTGTGCTTATTAATCTTTTGAGTGACTTTAGAGATTCTTGTATAGATAGGTTGAGGGAGCTAGAGAATGCAGTACTTATTTGCCTATATAAAAAGAACGCCCTTAACTGTATCAATAAAGAATTATTATATTACATTAACAACCCACTAGTTTTGTCATATCTATTATCTCTTATTACATATTTCTTTTGATTGGCTTTAAACTTACAGTGTTAATTCACCCAGCAGTAGAGTACTGTAAAACTATTTCAATATCCCGAGTATGGTATTCGTGAAATGGTAATATTAGTTGTGCTCGTATCTGACTCCGGAGACTACGTCAATTTCCCCACGTATGCATTTATTTCGAAACTGCACACAATTCCGGAAATGTGTGTAGTGGACAACTAGTTAGTTATTCGTTGTATAGAGTTATAGCACGTGTGCTATGAATAATAAATTATTGTCATGCCAAATGCTAGGAACTATCTATTTCGACTTTTTCACTAGATTAGACTTGCCAAAAATTTCAATGTTATTAGTCAACAAAATCTTTCTCATAATAAAAATACAAAATATGTCTCTGTTGTCAGAGACCGTCCAGGTAGGTACCACCACAGCACGTATTTCTGCCGACAACGAGTAGTACGCAAACATTACTTTGTTCTGGTTTGAAAAGCACAGTAGTTACTTAAATTACTGGGGTAATGATACTCACCACCTTAAGTCTCTAGGCGACCAGGGCAATGTGGTGCAGTGTATACCATCCTAACTTGTTGTTATACGCATAAGAATCACTTACAATCACGTAAATGTCTCACTCGTCTCAATGCTTCATATATAATATAGACAAAAGTGAAGTGACACACTTGAAGATAATAAACGACTAGCATCTCCGAAGCGTTGGGATGAGACGTTGACAAATGAGTCAATCGTACCGGAGACGTTGGGACAGGTGATCCGATTGACCATTTACTGTACCCTCGCTGACTAGCAGTGTTTCAGATGAACAAGAAACATTTTATAGACGGACACTTTCTCCACTAGTGCCTTATTTAGCGATGTAATTCACCTTCAAGAAATAGTAAACGAAAGCAGACTATTTATTTTTGCATTAAATTACCAAAAGATACATAATTATTTTATATGTATTGAAAAATATATTTTTAGCTAAAAGCAATATTATTGTGTGCAAGATCATTTTAAAACATATGGGAGTGAAATAGAAAAAGAAAATCTCATCAGTTTCTTGTTAATTATTCTCAGAGGAACGCGCTGTGGCGAAATAACTTTAATAATAAAGATTCGTAGTAAATAATGATAGAAAATGTATATTAGGTCAAAACTTGCTCGTCA
Organism: Ornithoptera priamus; assembly: GCA_029034505.1. Classification (NCBI taxonomy): domain Eukaryota; kingdom Metazoa; phylum Arthropoda; class Insecta; order Lepidoptera; family Papilionidae; genus Ornithoptera; species Ornithoptera priamus. The sequence goes on from JARDWD010000686.1 coordinate 2,734,381, forward strand.
TTAATATAAAAAGAAACAAGAAATAATGTCACAAAAACTAGTTTACTGCTGATAAGTCTGTTGCCGGAGACCACTCTGGTTTTGTTACCACCGCAGCGTCTATTTCTTCTACCAATCAGTAGCCGTGTGCAAAACTATTTATTGCTGTGTCCAATAATCTTCTTCATAGTTTTCATTATAAACAATAATTATGTTATAGGTATAATATTGCAAAGCTAACTCTATTACATCTTGATAGTAAATATGTCATGCGATTTTAAAATAGCTCCGTTTAACATCCGCCTGGAATTGTAGTTAAGTGCAAAGGTAGCAAGAATAAAGAATTTATGTCAAGGCAACGACCACAATGCAGTGCTGTGTACATCGTCCTAACTGGCGCTTTGTTGTAATGGATAGACGTATCACTTGTCGTCAGGCGAAAGTCTTGCTCGTCTCGTCGTTTCGTCTTATAAAAAAATTATTTCGTAGTAGGTACGAACTGACGGAAAAGCCTTGGTGCGCGGTTTCGCCACATTGTGCATTCACGGGCGTTCGCTGATCCTACGGTTGCGCAACGGACGCGAGTGAAAGTGGACAAGTCCGAGCGGCCCGCCGCCTGCACCGCCGTCGCACGACCGGTGGGGCTACGTAAGATGGTACCATCTTTATAACCATTTTGACATTGAGCAGTGAACGGGGAAGGATAATGGTACGATATAATAGATTTCGCAAAGTTACCACATTGTTGCGTGCACATTTTGTTGTAACTCACCGAGTGTCTAATTAATGTAAATCGATTGATTGTTAAAACAATGCAGCGGCTTTAATGACAGGAAACTAAATAAAACATAATATAACCGGAAAACGCATTCCTTAATTTAATTTAGCTCGCGGATACCAGATCCGCGAGCCTTGAGTCCGACCAAGCTGCAATAGTTGTCAATAAAACTTGCGGCCTAAACTTGATCATAAAAAGTCCTTAATTTCGGGGAATGTAATAACTCTCAAAATATAATATAATCAGCACATCAGCAATTTAAAATACGTAATATTTACCACATGCGCGAGTAATAAAGGTAGTGGTAAAAAATATAAGTCTCAGGCAACAGTAACATATTAGAAAACGAGAAACTTTAAGAGAAAATTTAAGTGAAAATACTCCTACAGTTCAATGCGACATCAAGTAAAAGGTCTAAAACCTTAAACATAAAAATTAACAGCCTCTGCGAATGTTTCAATAGGTAAGAAATCTTCTTTATTTGTATAAAATATCAAACTAATATACCAATGTGGAGGCTGATCTTTCAAAGTTCAAATTTGTTAACGTCGATATGCCAAAAAGTACCAAAGAAGTTAATTATTCTTCGATTATTTAACACAACGTTCATTGTAAAATTTCATCATCATCATCATCTCAGGTGCCCTCTTCAAACTGAACTTTCTAAAATTCTAAAATTTATAAGTTTGTAACTTTGAAGCAAATCTAAGATAGAATTCGTCTGGTGAATTGGAACGCGGAGTATTTGAGTCTGAATCGGCTTTGGTGCTAGATAATTAACAAAGTTCAACATTAAACGTAGAGCAAATATTGGTGAAACTGCCCAACGTCCGATTCAGTTCAAACAGGCTTAATGGCACGATCTTCGTTCAAACAGCTAGGTATCACCTGTTTTCTCGAAAATCTCGGAATGATATGTACACTGTATTATTACAAATTTGGAAGTCATTATACACTAATCACATTACACATACGGTGGAAACCATGATAAAGAAAACCGATATCCAAAAACAGTATGCTTTTGTGTGACTACCAAAAACCCACATTACGTCAGTGTGATAGATACATAGGCTTGATTAACTTTCTGTGGGACAAAACCGAGTCCCAGCTGTGGAAATAATTGGACTTTATTTTGTTAACTATGCTTTAGTTGAAAGGTAACAATTAAAAATTAAATAACTAACCAATTTTCAAAAAGCAAGACCCAAATTCTAAACTCTTTCTGTAACAGCAATTGAACTAAAATTGGCTTTGAATTATTTCATAGATAAATATTAATGTGTTATACAGTTATTTGAAGGGGAACTATTCTCGGAGGGAGTCATCTACCGGCTGATAAGGTAATATTTATATTCTAAGTATATTTGTCCATTAATTTTATAAGTAATGGTTAACCTACAGATTGTTGATTACACAGTAATTACAGACAGTGCTGACCGACGGCGTGCGGAATCGACGGCACGCGGCGGCGAGGCCGGAGCTCGAGCAAGTCGCTTTTACGGCTCTAGTGATGTCCGGTTTTTTTATTTAATTAATATTGAAGAAGGATAAAGAAGATCAAAGAATACGATTATTTGAACTGTGTGCAAGAGGATATGATAAAAGAAAGGATACTAGTTAGAAAGTTAGTAGAAGAAAACGGAAAACGTTGAACCAATCACAATTTCTTACTGTTTTACTGGGCATTGTTATTTATTGTACGAAGCGACGAGACAAGCTCGATATTCATCTGATGGAAAAGTGATATGCCTTCTCGTAACAACACAGTGGTAGATAAGTTTGTCCTTTTAACTTAAGATGTTAAGTTTCGATACCCGAGTACTTTCGCTAGTTACAGAGCACTTCAAACCGGACAGGTGACATGATATGAACAATGACCTTATTATCAGATTCCAGTTTTGTTTTATACTATCTAAAATCGTACAATTTAAGATAAGTGCAAGGTGCAAAGTAGGTTATGAGCCTAAAGATATTTAAATGAATACAGCACAGTTGTAACGACGTATTCTCTGGCAGTGTCTAAGCAAACAAAAAAAAAAACAATCTTTATTTACTTATAAAAATTCTTATTGTAACTGGAGAGATGTCTTAAGTAGTTTCTGTTTGGAATTTACGCCATCCCTTAAAATAATTTTACTGGTGGTAGGTCTCTATTGCCGGAGATCGTCTAAGTAAGGACCATCGCAGCGCGAAACACTACTGTGCTGTGTTCCGGTTTGAAGCGCGTTGTAGCTAATGTAATTACTGGGGTAACGAGACTCAACATCTTATGTCGCAGGCGACAAGCGAAATGTGGTGTGGGGCATACCATCTTAACTAGCGCCACTTTGTTCAGATCACTGTTCAGGTGTATCAGTTACCATGAAAAAAAAGAAACCCCAAGAAACAAAATCACAATTTTGTAAATAAGATCAGAGACCTTACAATTTATCGGTACTAATATCGTTCGGGTAGGATCCCTATTGTTATGGTGCACCAGGAAATATTTGAAAACAAATAAAAGCGTAAAAACCGCACGGTTTATCTGGGGTCCCTTACATACATAACCGTTATCCGCCATAATTGTTATTGTTCTTAGAAATAGCCCAGTTGTTTGTTGTTATTAACAATTATTGGTTATGTTTCCTTGTTCTGTTTTGTTTCGATAAAACTTACCGTTTATTCGTTAGGTTTTATCGATAAATTTCGGGCTATCCCCCTTTAATAAAACCGGCGTATGACCGCGACGCGATTTACGAGATTTTTTCTCCCTTTTCATTCTTAGCAATGTTGTATCGGAAAAAATATCTATTGTTTGGTAATCTTCCACAATGAATGGGAAGTACTTAATGTAATTTTCAATACATTATTTACTATGTAATAAGTATTCTTAGTACTAGGTAATAATTTTACACGTATTACGAAGCAATGTTGAATTATTAGAATCGGTGTGTTATCTCTAGTGACACTAAGGTTACTTGAGAGATCTTTAACGCTTAAAGAAAGTATTTGTGTTTTAAAAAAATATTCTGTACGTAAAACTAAAAAAAAATTGCAATACACTACATTTAATTCTCTTTAGTTTCTAATAAAAAAGAGAATTATAATATTATCATCCTTATTATACTTAATGCATGTAAAATCGCAGTGAAGGATAAAACTCCATTCTATGTCTAACATACAACTATTTTTTTTTAAATCACTTGTACTGTATGTATTTATTCGTACATTGAATTATTTATCAGATGCAGACAATTTCTGTCTACACAGTACTAACGCTTGTCCTCAAAAAATACTTTGGCTCTCACATGAAGGCAGTCGGAATACAACAATGTTGTTATGGCAGCAAATTAATAACATAAAAGTGGTAAGTAATCAGGCAGGACATGATGCTCCGTAATCGAACCAGAGACCTCAGGGTTGCAAGCACATAGTCGCCGCAACAGAGAGGTAGTTAAATTTTGCTCCTTAACTATTTATATAAGAATACTACCTACCGAGTTTTGAATTATATATTAATATAAGGTAGTTCACTGGCTCCGAGCTGTCAGGTTCGGAAGCGTCTCCGCTCCGTAGGCGACCTTGTGACGTCACGCTCCAGTAAGCACGCGTCGCGTCGGCACGTGTTGCGTGCACTTAACAAGCCCGTACGTGACATGTGACGGAGGTACGTGCAGGGCTGTTGGAGACGATGAGTTTCCTTAATAATGAATACATACGACGCTAACGGCAAGTTTTTTGTTCTATGGTACATATACGCCTGCCCATAACAAAATGGTACTTAAGATGATATACACAGCATTATGCACGTCGCCTTGGGACAGTTGCAGTGCCTTTCAAATCGGAACACGGTATGTTCGCACACTACTGTTTGGTGGCAGAAAAGGATGTAGCGTTGATAACTAGATAGACCCCGGCAACAGAGACCTACCACTGATGTTAATTCACATTATTGTTGTGAATTCATTGCTAAGTGTGTTAGTGTGTTAGTGCCGTGGAAGTCTACACTAAAAATGGAATTTCGCTATAGGGAAAATTGGTAACAAAATCGATATATTCCAAGATCAAGTCTTCAAAGTCTTCGCATATGCCACCGTGATAAATAGGCCACATACACACATTCTGAGTACAGAAACTTAAAAATGTTATAGATTTCTAAATTGTCATCTCTATGCTGTTCAGGGTGTAATCACGTTTACCGCGAGCGTAGCATCCGATGAGCTATATCAGTCATTCATACGATTGGCAATATTATTTATTACATAGTGGAAAGTCTAAATGAATTGAAAAACATACGTGACTTCTTTGAACTAACCGCCAAAACAAAAAGAACTTGTAATATTAATATAATATGTATATCTGGTGAAGGTTGTGGGAAGCAGCTGGATGCGGGCAGCGCGGGATCAATCGATGTGGAGATCTTTGGGGGAGGTCTATGTCCAGGAGTGCACGTCTGTCGGCTGATAATAATGACGATGATAATGTGTATCGGTACGTTTGTCTGTGGACTCGATGTTTTTTATTATAGTTTTTTTGTTTAAATCGTAGCACACTCAAATGTTACTTAGTTTTTCATTAAAATAAAATCGCCCGTTTAACAGTTTATCTAACACCTTTCCAAAAATAGTTTGTGCGTTTGATACGATATCGTATTTGTAGCATTTATTAATTAATGCCAGGGATGTATCAAAGTCATTACTATTTTATATTTACCTGGTGGTATCTCTGTTGCCGGAGACCGTGTAGGTAATACCACTGCACCTGCAATTTCTACCTCCAAAGAGTACTGTTCGAACATTACTGTGTTCTCGTTTGAAAAGAGTTCTAGCTAGTGAATTTAATGAGATAACGGGATTCAATATATTTTAAAGCTTTTAGCTTAATATTTGTCTGTGTATTTTATCGTAACTAGCGCCACGTTGTTTAAGGCAGAGTTATCACGATGAACATCTCGCTCGTCTCCTCGTTTCGTCGAATAGAAAAAAGGAAATATGTAGTTTGTATGGTTGCGGCAACCCTAGTGCTAACAGCGCTTAATTCACTGCACACGGTGTTCAAAGCGCACGCCGTCGCCACCTCGCGCGATGCAAATTTGTTTACTCAAATGCTAGCTGCGAGTTTTTCGCACGGCGACTGCACAATTTACATATTCATAATTACGACATAAGCGTACATAAGCCGACGTACATAAGGCGCACTTCTACAACTGAACAGCTTAAGGCGAAAACACAAATTTATAATTTCACAAATAATGTATAGGAAAGATGAGATTTTTACTTGAAATAAATTTTGATCTCAACCTAAAATCTGTGCAATACAGTAATAACAAGTAGCTTAATATCATTTATTTTAAACTTAATTTACGTACACAAAAAGTCCACCACAATGTTGATCATAGAATAAAAGTCTAATAGTTACACATAATACGATATAGATCATAATAAACCTGGTGCATACAAAAAGTTAATTATACATTATAAGATAATACTAATACATATATTAACATAAGTATGTACATACACATTAAATAAAGCTGACATGAGCTCAGAACGGGGAAGAGAAAAAGATAGATATTTTATGGTGAGATTCAGTGTTTCCACAACATTTGTTTAAAGGAAGCCTAGCCGAACGAGGAGTCAAGAAATATAATACGAATTAGATAGTTTTTAGAATAAAACATCACGCCTCCTCTTTCACCACACCTGCAAGACAAGTCTGACCATCAACCGACCGAGGATTACTGGATAGATAACCCCTGTAACTCTGACTCTCCTTTTACCCCAGAAGTTAATATTATTGGAATACTAGCTCTCCACCCGCTTTGCTTTTTGTGAAACTCTATTCTAAGCTAACCTCTAAAATGCAAAAGCAATATATCTACTGAGTGTTAACGTCTAATACTTTCGAAGATCTCGTTGCAATGTAATTCAGGACCAAAGAGAACAGAAATTTGTTATAAACGGTATACACTTTTAATATATGTTAGTGAAAAAAATTTTTCATTTATATTCTTAATGCTATACTATGGATAAATACATTTATTAATAAACTGTGGAAAACAACAATTGAATTACTAAGCTGTCAGAAAAACAGTACAGCTAGATAATGAGATTCGCGAATTTAACGGTTTATTATATAATAAAACAGCGATAAATAATTTCATTGTACACTGTAAGCGGATTTTAACATTTTGTTAATATAACGTTTCAGACGAAAGTAAAAATTGCGGTAAACAAACTGGCAAGGTTAATAAATTACGTTAATAAACCAACGAGAGCGTAAAACAGTTTTAAACATGGCTGTTATAAACCGGCCTCGATAATTACCTTCGAAAGTAAACCGTACGGTTAATTTTAAACGTAAAAGACCCATTCATTACATGGAAAACATTTATGATTTAATTTATTAGTGCAGCGATAAAAGCTTCATACGTTGAACAGGGTAGGTGGTGGAGGGGTTTACTCTCCCCTACTTATTGTACCGACAGGCGAGCGATTAATAGGCGGACATCAATTTCAAAATGAAATAATTCCAATCATGATAATAATCCGCGATATCTACACGCTCGTATCAATTACTTGATTAATAACTACTTTGTAATGATACAAGGCTATAAATTTTCCACTAATTATATATTTTTATATACGCCTTTATATTGGCCACCGCAATACAAAAATGTTTCAATTATAATCATATTACTTTTATTACTCAACTGAAAAGGCCACATTTATTACCGTACTTAATAATATTTTACCTTTAAATGTATACTTATTTATTATATATGTCCTATTCTATAAACTAGTCTACTCTCTATTGCCAGAGACTGTTAGTAGGTACCGCCATAGCGCATATTTCTGTCGCCAAACTGTAGTGTGGCAAACATTACTAAATTCAGATTCGAAGGATGCTGTAGCTAGTGCAAGTGGGATCATGAGACTCTACATTTCGTCTTACGGCGACACACCTACAATATGGTGCAGTATATAATATTTTAACTAGCACCACATTATTAGCAGGCGTATTACTTACCATTATAGTAAACGTCCCGCTCGTCTCGACTCCTAGTAAAATAACTTAGTTTCAACCGAATACAAACCTTTATACTTTTAACTCGTACCTATATAGATAGGTTTGGAAAATTGAGCACGCTCCTAATCTATGTTACTCAATCTTTAAAATCGTTCGATTATGAACATTAGTAATATTGTAACAAACATTGTGATTGATTTATTTATAAAATTTTGCTAGTCTTAACTATTTCTTGTGTGCATTTCTGTGAACACTATAATTGACACAAGTGAATTTACGCAATAAACTATAAGAACACTAAAGCTCTATCGTGAAGATTAGGAAATTGTTCTTAATTGTCTAACTTCTCTCAAATCTGTTCATACTTATTCTGATCGCTGTTAAAAACGTAGACGGACTAAATGAACAAATGGACAAAAGTTAATGGGAAATAACGTCATTTTACTATTTACATTTACGTCATCCGATAACAACGTCCCTGTGTGCTGTGAGCCGTCGTCGTTCGTAGATTATTGCTAACGTCAATTACAGTGATTGCCAGGCGACTATGGTTCCGTTTGGCATGGCATGAATGTCAAGAACGAGGCCAGGACCTTGAAACGCTCAATCTCACTCGTTATCAGGCAACGTTGTGCTTTAAGCCATGCACAATATAATTATAACATAATCAGATGCAAGTAATATAATATATATCTCTTTCGGTGGCGATATATCGTATCGTTTAAAGGGTTGTAGCAAATGGAATTACAAAAGTAACGAGATTTAACACCTTATGTTTCAAAACGAACGTTACAATGTGGTGCAGTATGTATCATAATAACAAGCGTCACTTTGTTATGAGTATACGTATCATACCATAAGGTAAAAGTGTTGCTTGTTTCGTCAAATAAAAAATATATATATTTACAATAAAAATATATCTACTACATATATTAGGTCCTTACGTATGAAATCAGCGTTTTGTCGTTCTGTCCACTTTGATCTGAAATATCTCCTCTTTGGTTAAGAATTCAAAATTCTCTTATTACCGCACGACGGAAATTAATTATGTTTACGAGTACGAGTTCTACCGTGGCACCAGTGCTGCAGAAACAGCTCGAAGGATAACGATGTGTACGGAGCTGGTGTCGCAAAAGAAAGCACGGTACGTTTTTGGTTTCAACGTTTTCGTTCTAGAAATTTTGACCTTCAGATCCAACCCCGCGGGTGGCCGGAGACCAACGTGGAAAATGAAGAATTAAAGGCTATTGTGGAAACGGATCCATCACAAAGCGCTTCAGAGGCTGCAGGCTTCGGGGTATGACAAAACTGTATTAATCCACTTGAAGCAAATCGGAAAAGTAAAAAAACTTAAACGATGGGTACCTCATGAATTGAGTGAATCGAACTTGCAAACACGCGTCTACTGCTGTGTTACTTTGCTCAACCGACACAATGATGAAGGGATTTTATATCAAATTATTACTTGTGATGAAAAGTGGATACTGTACTATATCCACCAAATCCTGCCCTGAACGGAAATTGATTCGGAAAAAGTTACTTGAGAGTGTTTGGTGGACTAGCGCCGGTGTCGTTCACTACAGCTTTCTAAAATCTAGTCAGGCGATTACGGCAGATATCTATTGTCAGCAACTGCAAACCATGAAGGAAGAACTAGCTGCTAAATAACCGAGATTGGTCAATGGCTCTAGATCACTGCTGCTTCACGACAACGCAACACCACCACCACACTGCGCAACAAACAACCACTAAGTTGGATGAGCTACAATTGGAATGTCTGCGACATCCACCGTACTCCCCGGACCTTGCCCCAACGGATTACCATTTTTTCCGGAATTTGGACAACTTCTTACAAAGGAAAAATTCAACTCTGATGCGGCAGGCCAAACCGTCTTTTTTTAGTAAAGGAATCAATGAACTACCTATGAGATTGCAAAAGTGCATAGATAACAACGGTGCATACTTTGATGAATTAAATATGTTTTACCAAAAAAAAACTGACTTTGTATTCCTCCCGTACAAAACACCAATTTCATATGTAAGGACCTAATTATAAAATAGAAGCAAATTGTTTTTAAAAATAAAAAATACACAAACCTATTTCATTCAAAAATAGATTGTCTGTTAGGTAAAGTTTTGTACTTATATAACTAACAAGTAGTATTAGAAAAAGACTTACATGTGTAGAAACCTTCCGGTTTAGCCGATGGTAATGCAAAGTACTTTACGAAGTGATTACAAAACGTTGCGAATCATTGACTTTTTATATTATTGATGTAATACACTGTGACCAAACGGAACAGAACGAAAATTAAAAAAAATTCGCTACATTACACGCACGTGCAAATAAATAGAAGTAAAAAAAAATGCAAGGTGTGCATCGACCAATTTATAACAAAAAAAAAACAATCTTAAGGGCAACGTATCTTTAGAAATTCAATGCTGATGATAGTAAACGTAGCAAATACATCTGAAGCAGGCCGTGGATCCGGGTCCACGCGCCCAATGTCAGATAAGCTGCTTAAAGTCGAATGGCTCGCAGCGTTATCATCATCAGGAATCTAGAAATACATCTGATAAAGAGTATGCAAACAATACTATGTCCGAATCAGAGCACTGCAGCTACTATTATAGCATTACTAGAACAGCGAGTTATTGAAGATTACAATCTAATGCAGTGTAATCATGCTAACTATAGATAAATCGCTACGAGCAGCAGTGTTACTTACAATGGATAACATACAATGTAATTTCTCTAGAAATCACGGAAAATTATATTTGCAGACTCCGCAGTAGTCCAATGCCATATACTGAAAACATGAAATTTTTTTACCGCATGACCCGTGCACCATGGCAACTGAACGATATTAATTTACCGACACGCAAGTCCGACAATGCACCGGTTGGCACAACGCCAGCGCGCCTGACCGCCGGCATGATTCCCCCACGGAGCAGACCACGCCTGAAGACTTAATCATTCGTAAAAAAAGGTTTTTAATGGAATAAGTTTAACTCAGTATTTCTGCAAAATTAAAACGCTTGTAACATTAGTTGAACGACAAATGAAATAGACATACAACTGGTGGGGTACCACCGCAGCACCATTTCTGTCGCCACAACAGTAGTGTGTATACATTACTGTGGTCCAGGTTGAAGCAAGTTGTAGCTAATAAAATTACTGAGGGTAACGAGATTTCTTATGTCTCTAAGCGAGCACAATGTGGTGCAATGTATACCATCCCAACCTGCGCCTCAATGTTATAAGTAGGGATAAGTGTCTAATCATCAGATGAACAGCTATGGAATATTATAGAATAAAAAAAGAAACTATCTTTATACATGTTTAACATATGGTTATTATTTTAAATAATTGTCGAACTTACTAAACTGTGTGTGTTTAACCCCTATTTTACCATCGAAAAATGTTCCGATTGGATGCATATCTCTTTCTGTTCCTCTCTTTTTCATAGCTTTTCAAAATGGATATAATGTCCCTAAGGTAAAAACAATTAAAAAGTGTTAAGCCCCGATGGTGGTAAAAGTGGGTAAATAAATTTTGTATGTTTTAACTTCCGTTAAACCCAAACCGATTTCAACTATTCTATATTAGGTCGTGGACCCCGCAGCGTCCGTGAGCCCAGTATTAGATAAACTAAGTCAATAAATGATTAGAAAGCGTATATTCAACAGAGAATAATGACTATTTTGAACCCGTCAAAATTAACTCATTAACACTTTCTGTAAAAGCTTTTTGTCTAATTATATTTAGCAACGTATCTTAGTTTTGTAATTTGTTCTACTTAAATATACAAGTGTTATTTTATTTCGGACAGAGCAGCTACAATTTGCTGAAACAAGATATATTTTAAAATTTACTATTACTTAAAAGCATGTGCTGTTAACACCCCGCAGAATAAGAAAATTGAATTTTTACATTTTCTTTTCTTCAACGTGCGCTTTTAACCTAAGAATTTCGTTGGAAAAGTAAAACATGCCAAATTTAAAGTTTAGAAAATATTCCGTTGAGAGCATTAGGTATACGCCGAGACGTTAGATTTAGAACCTATTCTTCAGTTAGGTTTCAAAGTTTCCAACGAGTAATTGAAACCTTGGCAAGGTTTCAAAATATAGTAGTTACAGATAAATAAAACCGGACCAGCCGTGCTCATCATATTTAGTTTCAGTTCACATTGCGATGCCAAACTAAACCACGACTTGAACAAACACTCCTGTGTATGTTAACAACAATTTCAGCCATTGAACACTAATTGTAATAATTTCTTTACACGCCGTAAATATTGTTATTTTAATTGGAAATTTGTCCAATATAAACCTCTGTAATAAATTACTGATTGATTACAAAAGTCATCATTATAACCATTACCTGCTGGTAATAGGGCTCCTCTAGTGAACGTAAAAGAGTAAGTACATTTTAATTGTTCTACACTAAAAAAATGGCACAAGATACAAAAAGTTTTCTCCAAGTGACAAACTAACATCAATTTGAAGATAGCACTCATCTTTCATCTCAATTAATGTTAGGTCTCTTTTGTCGCAGACCAACTAGGTTGGTATCACCGCAACAGCTCCTATTTCTACTCTCAAGCAGTAGTGAGAAAACGTTATTGTGTTCCGGTTTGAAGAGCATTGTGGCTAATGAAATTAGTGGGGTAACAATACTTAATATATTACATCTCATGCCAAGCACAATGTGATGCTGTGCGCGTCATCTTATCTAGCGCCGAGTTCGCCCATCTCGTCGCTTCGTCGAATAAAAAAAGAGAAAACCAGATGATAATAATCATAAGTGCACGCCACTAAACATAATCCTCAGTTGTCTCTGTTGGTAGTTACAATAATTTAGTAAGACGATCAGTGCCGTCTTACTTACGGCCTATACTTAGAAATCCTCTTGCGGCTGATAGTAAAGATGAGAAATAAAGGAAAAGGCAAATAAGCTAATTGAAAACAAAATTTGTTATAACGTTCGTACGCAGAAGCGCCGTTAAAAGTTAACCGAACGTTTAAATTAACCGCAGTATAAAACGAGCGACGTTATATCGGCAACAATTCACTCGCAAACGACGGAGTGCTCGTCCCAAGAGCGCAATAACAATCAATGAACATTTAATTTCCATCCGCAATGTAATTAAATGGCCAACGTCACGGAGTAGGTTTAACTAGACTGCAATAAAGTCGCTGATAATGGTGGTCATAACAACAGGCTTATAGCTCTATATTGTTACGCGAGCCATGAGTATTAAGAGATAAATGTGTGTTCCGATAAAAAGAAATCATATGTGAATTTTTATCATAAATCGGGAAAAGCAAGTAAACTAACCTAAAGCTTTGAGAAGAAAAGTTCAAATCGCTGTTAGAAACTATTTTTATTCTACGAAGAGACGAGCAGGACATTCACCTAGTGGTTTATGATACGCTTGCCCATAACAAGGAGGCGCTAGTTAAGAATAGTATGTATCTTATGTCACAATGTGGTGCTCGTCACCTTGACATATAAGATGTTAAGCCGCGTTATCCCAGTAATTACTCTAGCTACAACTCCCTATAAACCGGATCACAGTAATGTTTGTTGTACGTATCTAGACTGTCTCCGGCAACAGACACCTGTCACCAGTAAAAACGTAATACACAACCAAAGCTAAATTAGTATTTACTTATATTTTCGAATCCTTTTTCACCTTCAATCCTAATGTTACTGAAATCGAGGATTTTTACTAAAAACAGCGTTAATGCTTGCATACTATAGAATAATAACAGAATAATGAAAGATGCGGCGGATTTAATATCAAGAGATATAAACTAGATTTTTTTTCTTTCAAATGTTGGATGATTATTTCGTTAGAAACCAATCGCACTAGTTCAGCAACGTACCAAACTATAGTTATGAAACAAGTTGGTGCTCTATTCATTATCTACGGACTAACGGGTCAAACTAACATAATGGTGTTGAAGCAAATTGCTTCCGATATGTAGCACGCAAGTCGACCCACGCGAGCCTTCAACTTTTATAACGTATTAACTAATAACGGTGTTACGAAACGATATCGCCTACCGTACAAACTTGAGATTAAAACGATTAAATAAATACCGAAAATATATCATTTTGTATTTATTTTCTTACTTAGTTAATAAAACAACAAAAATGTTAATAAAAAGCAAGATATCTACTTAATATGCTTTTTAAAATGGAACACAGTAATGTTTGCAAACTTCTACTTGTCGGTTAAAATAGGCGCTGCAGTAATACCTATCTAGAGGGTCACTGGCACGAGCGCCCAGAGATTCCGATACAGGCGAAGGTAGTCGGGGAACGGGTCCGCGCCCGCCCTCGACGACCGAGTAGATTCGCCAGAATAACCAATAACCAGACACACGTCATTAAAAACTCCGCCGTCGGATAACTACACTACAAGTAGTACACTTTTTATAAATAGGCCGTGGATCCGGGTCCACGCGCTCAATGTCAGATAAGCTGCTTAAAGTCGAATGGCTCGCAGCGTTATCATCATCAGGAATCTACTGCCACGAGATACCTACCCACCTGTGAAGTTGAATGTATTAGTAATATACTTTTTACCCGCATTGCCTGCTTAGCGAAGGGTGCAGTTTAGCAATGTTCATATAATGCGTAAATAGACGAGTCGAAACTTGTTATACATGATGTATCTTACAAAAACCGTAAATTAAATTGTTAACATTGTGAACAAAATTATCATCGTATCAAACCACCGGGTCTGAACCAAAGGCCCCGTGATATATAACCAAGCCAGCTGTTAACCTATTGTACCACAAAGTAGAGTTAACAAAAGATATTAATTTAACCTAATATATTTAACAGTCGAAACCGTTCTATCATAGAACAAACCTTTTTAAATACCAGGTTAATAAACCAGCATTTTCATAATTTAATAAAACTATTAACACAATTGATGCTGTGTTCAAAAGTCGATAGTTATTAAATCTAACACCGGAAGTTGTATTTTCTGAAATCGCTTTATTAACGATATTAAATTCATGGTTATACGTCCGATTGGCCTGTTACCAATCAACCTAAGTGTATGCGAAATTCAGTTTCACTTTGGTTAAGTGTTTTTTTAAAAAAAAACACTATGAAAAGCTTTCTCCTTATACGTATTTTAAGGAGATGCAGTATAGGATTCGTGAATTAGGTAATGCTCAAGCTATAATCTTTACTGGTGGTAAGTCTCTGTTGACGGAGACCGTCTAGGTAGATATACCACAGCAGCACCTATTTCCGTCGTCAAATACTAGTATATAAACATTACTGTGTTCCGAATTGAAGTAAGTTATAGCTATTGAAATCACTGGGACTTAATATCCATATCTCAAAGAGATCAGCGCAATATGGTGCAATGAATACCATACCAAATAGCACCACATCTTTATGGGCTGGCTTATCGCTTACCGTCAGGTGAACGTCCCACACGTTTCGTTGCTTCGTTGAATAAAAAAAACGAATACAATGTGGGGCTGTACATACCATCCTAGCTAGCATCACGTTGTTATGGTTAGGCGTACCATTTACCATCAGGTGAACTTATCGTTCGTCTCGTCGCTTCGTTGAATACAAAATAAATAAATGCATAATCGTCCTGTTGCTGATGGTCATAAGCTAGGGTAGACCATGGTATCGCGAGAACAGATCTTTTACAAAATTTTTAATTCAAGTCAAAACCGATTTAATAATGAAGTAATTAACACATTATCGACAAGTATTTATCTTGCCCTACAAATAGAATACTATTAGCGATTATATCTCAAGCTAGATTAATATAATGGAGGGTACAGCTTTGCGTGACTTTCCTATCTGCTGCAAACAGTAAAAGCTGCACACACCAAGTTGTAATTACTGTGATTACACTAAATGAATATTGTATTAAACTATAGATTAGTTTTTTTTTTTAACGGAAAAATTACACATAAACCTAGTCAATGTTATAATAATATACAGAAACAAATTTATACCGGTTCACTTCAAACATATATATTTTGTAGTGTGCTTTTAAATAACAAATTAGTGCACGTTCATTAATATAACTGAAAGTTAAAAAAATAACTGTAAACCTTCCTCTAATAATTAATATTACATACATAACTAACATTTAGGTTAACGATTGCTTGTAATATTACCGATGGATAATATTACTGGGTTAATTGATAAAGTATTTTTTCTATATACCGTTGTTAAATACAACAGCAATTTTTAAGTTAACTTTCGATATGAAAGGGAGTAATAACGTAACATAACACTAGATGATTATCGTATACAAGCTACACTGATATTTATGAGTAAAAGAATTTTTTTTATTATAGTTATAATAGTGAGTAAATAATTTAACTTAAATCGCTTTATAATTTGATAACGTTCGTGAAATAAGGGGTTGTTTTCTTTACAGGTTTAAAATATCATTTAATAAAATAAAATGTTTGTTTTCATTCAAAAGGATATTCGTGAAAAAGGTAGAAGAACGTTTTCAGACTTTTATTCGCATTCATTTGATACGGAGTTCTATAAAATACAAAATTACGTTTCCTTTCAAGATTTATAGCGTCAATACATCTCACTCTCATTTTCTTTCTTTTAGTTTCAAAACTCCTAATTCAGTCGGACGTTTTCGCTTAGAAAGTGCTCCACTCGTAAACAAATGACGCAAATCAATCGTTCGACGAAACGGCATTTACTTCCTTGGAGAACCTCCCAATAACAGGGCAGAGAGAATTTCCTCATTCAAATTTATCGTAGCGTTTTTTCCTCCGGCTCCTATTTGTTTACTTGCCTCGTTTAACTTCGTTTAATCTCACGTGAGAGTAACTGGATCAAGAAAAACGTTCCCCCCTAAATATTTCCTTTTGAACGAAGAAAAACAAGCGTCATTTTGTTTTTTCTACTTTTTAAAATGGCAGAAGACGAACGGTACCTAATAATGGACTAATTAAGAAGTAATTTGCCGATTAGATTGAGCTCTTTCAAGCGCTTTAATTGAGTCTTTGTCGAACATTACTATAGATTTATGCCTTTTAAAAGGCACGAACAGTAGTGAGATGCCTTTACTTTCAAATTGTCTTCTTTACAATGTATTTCACGTAATTAATTACAATCAAGTAATTTATACAAGGGTTTTAAAAGACTTTTTTTTGCTAGTAGTACATTTATTTTCGAACCCGCCTAGTTAGTTAACATACCAATATTGAATATCTGCCTAGATAACACCGTCGCTATATATCATAGTTGTTAACATAATCCAGAATATTCTGGACTAACACGCTTCACTCTCTACTTTAATTGTAAAACTACATCAAAACGGTTCTAAAACTTATAATGCATTATACTATTAGATCGTACCGGGGTACTAAGGAAAATAGAGTAGTTCTCATATTCTACGCAGAATTAAAAATAAAGAAAAAGAAAAATAAAGATGTAATAAGAGTTACCACGTTACACTGGATAAAAGTTATAAGGTATTTATAATAGAGAGGATCAATATTATAATAATACTACACGAGAGTGTAAATGTACCAGCGGTGCTAACGCGGCGACAGCAAACAAGTCGAGGGTCGTGAAGCAAACGCAATTTGGGCTGGCAATATTAGACCCACGACGGCGCACTAGCAGAGACTTATTGTTGAATAAAGCAACTAGTGCGACGTAAATATTAAATACGACTCATAGGATACATGAAGCAACTAAGGTATTATTAATATGCCCAACATAGACACACTATAGGGCCTATAATAATCAACCGCTCTCTTCTTCCTAATACCGGTGCGCGGAGCCTTTTCCTACAAAGAGAGTTAAGGTCATTTATTCACTACAATAGCAATGAGCAAGTTATTCACAAAGACGTCACTAGAAGGGCAATGGAACCTTCGCCTCTTCATTTCGATTCTAACTATACACTTTAGAAAATCATATCTGTATAACCACCATTAGCTTCATGTTTAAGAGGACAGAATAAGTATTAAAAGATCACTAAAATCTGGAGACAATGTAATTATATAAGTGGAAAGTTTTAGTTGAGAGACGTCACAAGAATTTAGTATTGCGGGTGTAACAAGAAAAGCTTTACATATTTATATATAAAAAATAATAGCTAAGGATAAACGGAGATTTGTAAACACAATGCAAACAATACACAAACAACGCATCTCTTTAAAATAAGAATTTAGAAATTAAGGTACTAAAAACTTGCAAAATGAAATTTTACTTCCTCTCTATCGTTTAGGAGTAAAAAAAGGCTGCTGTGATATCCCTTTACAAACAGACATTAATAAAACGGACATAAGAATATCAAACTATTCGTCAACGACCCATAGAATAGAAGAGAGACAAATAGAAGTAAGATGTTAGATATGATTTGATAATATAAATCATGGACATCGAACAGTACTTAAAGATGAAGTAGCAGTGAAAATTAATGCAAGTCCCAGAAATTAAAGGGAAGTAGGAATGGGTCCTCATTGGTGGCTAGAGATCAATTGTTTTATAGCTCAATTTGTGAGATGCACGCTTCTCAGCGCGTGATCTGCCACGCCTCGTCTGCACGAACCAGCTAGAGCTTTGAGTGAGTATACACAAACTCTCACCAAACAAGGTCTTAATTAAAAACAAAATTAAATAGACACTTTCAAACAGTAAGAATAAATGTTGTCGAGTGAATAAAAGTTTGCAGATAGTAAGTTCTCTTCGGCTACTACTAAAACCTTGAAAATTTTTTCTTGAACAGTAAATAATATAAGTAATATATAAATAGATACAAATTCTTCATTAATAGATCATCTTTAAATGGTATGTTTTATGTACATTGATTTATTTAAAATTAGTCAAACAAAAATCTTTTTCTTCTTACTCCTGCCCTTTTCCCAGCTATGTGGGGTCGACACAGTACAGACACAGTACTTCTCTTCCACATCTTTATATCAGCTGCCATATCTGAATTCACACTCTTCTTACACATGTCATCTTTCACACAATCCATCCACACTTTCTTCGGTCTTCCTCTACCCTAATAACCATCGACATTCATTCTCATTACTTTCTTTGTTATATGTCCATCCCTCCGCATAACACGCCCGTACCACGCTAACCTCTTGCTCCTCAACTTCTCTGTCACCGGAGCAACTTTCAGCCTTTATCTAATATGCTCATAAATAATATAATTAGTCAAAGAAAAATATTTAGACAAAATTAACTGTTAGAGAGTGTAAGAAACTACAGAAAAACCAAAAAATCCCTTTCATTCATACATTGCACTCGTTGTAATAAACACGAAACATCAAAATTCACTTTCATTGTCATCATCATCAGCCGCTAGACGTCCGCTGATGGATATAGACCTCCCCAAATTTCTCCACACCGATCGAGCCTAAACGTGATTTTGTATAATATTTTTTTTTATGTCCTAGTCATAATTTCTCGTGATGTTAACTGACAATGACGCTGTAGGTACTAAACTATGCTAGCTCAAGTTATTCCAGTTTACACTTGTAAGTACTTGCCAATGATAATTAAACATTTTTAGAAATAATTGGTTTTTCAATAGTATGCTTATACGTTGATACAAAAAATTCCATGTTTAAAAACATTGGTTAAATCATTATTTAATGCCTTAATAGGAGCTCGATTGTAACCCGCTATCCACGGCTTCCGTTGTAATGTCGACAAACTGCACTCCCCTCGAAGTTGTAATTGGTCCGCGTCTGAGTTCCACATCACACGGTGGATTGGGTCCGACGCTCGGAGACCGAAATGGCGTCTCACCTGACGTAGAACGGAAGGCGCTCGAAAAGCATCAGAACGTTAACTTTATTTGTTATCCGCTTCCCGTGGATGCAACGTCTTTATTTAACACATTCGGTGAGAGGATAATCCGATTATTCTAGAAATAGAACATAAAGCTCTTTAAGTTTGGCTTTAGATCAAACTTAGCTTTCTTTGTGTTATATAACTGACAATTGTACGGATGCTTCACATCATCATCATCATCAGCCGATAGACGCACACTGCTGGACATAGGCCTCCCCCAAAGATATCCATATCGATTGGTTTCATGTTGCTCGCGTTCAGTGGGTTCCCGCGATTCTCACCAGATCGTCGGTCCACCATATGGGAGGCCTCCCAATACTACGTCTACCGATACGCGGACACCACTCGAGAACTTTACTACCCCATCGGCCGTCGGTCCTTCGAGCAATGTGCCATACCTACTGCCACTTAAGTCGAGTAATCTTTTGAGCTTGTCTTTTTTACGGATGCTTAAAAACTTAAAATTTAAGCTGACGTTTTCATGCACTAAAGTGCAATTCAGCTTACAAATGACACATACTTATGTCTGATTACATCTGTACCTATTTTTTCTACTCATTACCTGTTCATTGCGAATGCGGGTATGAAGAAATATTACTAGCCTTATATATCAGATACCAACATTGTCCTTTTAACTTGACGTAATCTTATAGAATTCCTATTATTTATATATATATATATTACAATTATTTGTCTTTGATTAAAAAAATTTTAAATTATAGGAAGGACGACGACGACGAACGGGCGGCTCTGCCAACCAGCATCATTTACTGATTTCGTAATTTTTGTATATGTAACATTTTTATACTATTATTTATACTTGTGGTGTGAATAAACGTATTATTATTAATATATTAAAAAATTTCAAATTAAATTATTATACGTTCACTCCATGACTAGTAGATGCATGCCATTTGCGAAGTGGCTATACTCGTAAAACTTTATACAGAAAATATTACACTGCACACAGTATTTGCGTTCGTCTTTTTGACACATCAAATTTCGCATTTAAGCAGCAATAACTACTTATAAAATGTGTGGTTTAATGAATCAACTGCTCCTCAGTAAACATTTTAGTTTAACTGCACTGGTTGACGCTACATTGAGTAAAGACAAACATAGTCTAACCGAACTAATATAATCGAAACGTTCACTTTTTACATTAATATGAAGTATGTTAATTAATAGTTATATACAATTTTCACTATTTTTAACTGATTTTAGATCTGTACTAGACAAAGTTATTTCAATAATAAATAAAGTTTTATTAGTCTGTGTTACCGAAAATCGTCGACGTGCGCATCTCATTTTACTGCTGTTCTTATTTCTGCTGTGAAGCATTAGTGTGTAAATATTACTATCTTCCGGTTTAAAGGATGTTATAGCTAACGAAATAATTGGGAAATTGAGATTTAATATCTTATGTTTTAAGGCGACGAGAACAATGTGATGCAGTATATGTCAACCTAATTTCGTCGCTTAATGAGTATCAACAAAATAATAAGTAATACGGCGCCTCATAAATGAATCTAAATGCAGTAGTGTGTACTTTAAAAAAAAATTTTCCGAATTTGTATCTCTTTGACAATAGTCACCACCAATAAATTTACTTTACTTGTCCAAAAATAAATAAATACCAATATAAAGAAATTGAGTACTTTAACTCTCATACTATTTCTTGTAAATTTGTAACAGATATCATCATAATGCGCCCAACTTAGTGGGTCCCATTTTAGATGAATAGAATCGGCCCGAGACCACTCGAAGGTCACAATTGAACCGAGGCGTGGGCGCTACGTTACACCTAACCGTTACTGAATGATATGTCAACGTAATAAATTAACACATCGTTCAGTGCGAAAAGAAGTATTTTATTTTTAATCACAGATAGTAGAGTACTATTCAAAAATGAACATGTTTTGAGAAGTTTACTTAAAATAGATATTAAATATCTATGCATAAATCAACTTGAAAATTAGTATTATATATTTTACACGAGGCCGAAGAATTGTAACTTTGACGACGACTGTTCTGTTTGTGGTACCATTTATACCAGAAGCATTATCATACAAATTTACTAATACTGTGTCCTGCCGATGTAAATAATATGAACACACTTTACGAAGTTTAATTACAGAGCCCTTCGAAAGTGTTCACATAATAATTCCGGTGAATGCTTCAAATGTACAATTTTTTTTTCTAGCAGGTAAAACCTGCATTCAGCACCAAGTTTTAGTTAAGTTCTTTTCGGCAGAAACCTATAGTCTTTGTCTTATTAATCTTATTAATCGGATCTACGGGAATAGTTTCTAGTTGTACCTACCTAGGCGGACCCAAAGAAGAAAGATAACTGCGAGGACTAAAGGATATAATACATTGTTACAATTAAAGTATCATCAGGTAAGTTTAAGTGAGATCCACCCACACACACCTCTACCACCCCTTAAACTTCTGTACCCATCAGAGAGCTGAATACAAGATCGCATGTCTTAAGTCATTTAATTAACTGCCTTTTAAGCACACAGTGACTAATTATCATTAATTCAAACGTTTTTCATTATATTAAATTAAAGTATTGTCACGCAGCTGTAAATACTAGATGACAATTAAATTATGAAAATGTGTTGATGTCATGTATCGCACAAGACCGCACCGGAAACCGTTGCAGTAGGTACTACCACAGCTCTTATTTCTGTCGACAAACAGTAGCGACCTTCAAACTGGAACACAGCAAACATTACTGTGAAAGGTAGTGAAATTACTGAGGTAACGATACTCAAGATCTTATGTCTCAAGAAGGCAAATGTAATATGGCGTAATGTATATTATTAGAACTGACACAAGTTACTATGTAAGCTATACGACAACAACATAGCAATAAATGCCAAATTAAAAAGACTGGTGGTAGGTCTCTCTTGCCCGAGACCGTCTAGGTAGATACCACAGCTGCGCCTATTTCTGCCACTAAACAGTGGTATGCAAACATTACAGTGTTTGAAGGGCGTTGTTGCTAATATAATTACTGGGGTAACGAGACCCATCTTACGTCTTAAGCGACGAGCGTAATGTGGTGCTGTGTATACCCATCCTAACTAGCGCCCCGTTGTTATGAGCGAGCGTATGTAACACCATCAGATGAACGTCACTGGTCTCGTCGCTTAATTGAATTAAAAAAAAATTGAGATCTATACACTATGAACCATGTATACTAATGATTTAATAATAACGATGATAAAAACAACCACGTTATTTATATTATTAACCTATAACGTTAAAACATAAAAGCTATAGGGAGAATATTAAATAATATTGTATTGCGAAAATGAACTCTATAGAAAAACTTACTGATGGTAGCCGATAATTAGCCAAACAGTTTCCTTAATTACTGTATCTTTAATTTACTATCATCATCATCAGCCGATATAAGTCCACTACTGGATATAGGCATCCCCCAAAGACCTCCACTTCGATCGGTCCCGCGTTGCTCGCATCCAACCTCTCAAATAAACCCCTACAAATTATTATAACTGTAATAAATGAAACAATATCTTCGTCTGTATAACGAACGATTCACTTTTTTACTTTTATCTTGACAAGTATTAGGTTTAATCTAGGTGAAAGTCTAGATAAGTAGCATAGTAATTATGACAGCTGCCAATTTATTCCTGTTGGAGAAAGGAAGTAATAGACCAAACCATTATATTATAGTTTGGTGCAATTGATTTAGAGCCTCATTAATAAAATAAAAAATTAGTAGAATTCAGTTATAAATGTTAGATTATATATATAGTTATAAATATTACATATGAAATTAGCGTTTTATTGTACTGACCACTTTCATCTGAAATATCTCCTCTTTGGTTAAGAATTCTAAAATCAAATTTATAAATTCATTTAGGTAGTACATTTGAGTTTTAAAAACAGTCATTCAATTGTTTTTTCCTCAATATTTTTCTTTAGCGTCTCTTATTATCGCACAATGGAAAACATGAAATATCGGTATATTTACGAGTATAAGTTCTACCGTGGCACCAGTGCTGCAAAAACAGCTCCAAGGATTAACGATGTGTATGGCGCTGGTGTCGCAAAAGAAAGCACGATACGTTTTTGGTTTCAAAGTTTTCGTTCTAGAAATTTCGACCTTCAAAACCGATCCTGTGGACGACTGGAGGCCAAAGTTGAAAATGAAGAATTAAAGGCTATTGTGGAAGCGGATCCATGTTACTTTGCCCAACCAACACAATAATGAAGGGATTTTAAATCGAATCATTACTTGTGATGAAAAGTGGATACTGTACGATAATCGGAAGCGCTTCTCGCAATGGCTGAACCCTGGAGACCTAACCGAATCCTGCCCTAAACGAAAATTGACTCGGAAAAAGTTAATTGTGAGTGTTTGGTGGTGGCCGGTGTCTTTTACTACAGCTTTCTAAAATCTGGCTAAATGATTACGGCAGATATCTATTGTCAGCAACTGAAAACCATGAAGGAAGAACTAGCTGCTAAAAAACCGAGTTTGATCAATCGCTCTAGGCTACTGCTGCTTCACAACAACGCAAGACCACACACTACGCAACAAACGACCTCGACCACTAAGTTAGATGAGCTACAATTGGAATGTCTGCGACATACACCGCACTCCCCGAACCTTGTCCGAGGATTAACATTTTTTCCGGAATTTGGACAACTTCTTAAAAGAAAAAAATTCAACTCCGATGCGGCAGTCAAACCGCCTTTTTTTAACACAGGAATCAATGAACTACCTATGAGAATTCAAAAGTGCATAGATAACAACGGTGCATACTTTGATTAATTAAATATATTTTACGAAAAAAAAATTGACTTTATATTTCTCCCATACAAAATGACAATTGCATAAGTAACGACCTGATATATGTCATTATAGTTTAGAAAAATACATGGTTAATCATTAAACAAGTTATTAGCACGATTTCATACTTAATAAACAGCGAGCTCGTTAAATACGTTGTTAGAGATAATTGACGGAACGTTAATTACTTGGAAATACTAACTTATGTGAAGATAAGGAATTATTATCAAACACAAACTCCACTTTTATTTTGCTTAACAGCGTTAACACTTGACTTTTATGTCACACGATGTTTAGTGACAATTTGGTTGTAGATGGTGACAGCCTTTTAGTCTTGGGCTAGTATGAATAGGAGTAACGTAAGCCCTGGTCTCCGAGTTCGCCATCCGTGCTCTCTCAGCTCCATAAGTGATGCTTAGGAGGAGAGCACATTCAGAGTGGTCTAGTGTTTGCTGTGGCACAGCGAGGGTACTAAGAAAGACTTTACCATTTCTTTAAATGTGTAAAACACCAAGAGATCCTGGAACTCGTCCCAACGTACTAAAGAAGTAAAAAAAAGCTGTAGATGGTGAGACATACTAAATAAGGATACTCTAGTTTTCATACATTGCAATAAATATCTATTGTATTAAGTAACAAAAGCGTATACTTAAAATAATTTCCCGTTTATTATTTCTACCGCAAAGGAAAAGAGCAAACAATTAAAAGTTACTCTAAAAACAATCCCTATATATATACGCTTAGAATATATATATGTATCAGTGTATATGAAGAAGGAACATTAAAGAAAACAAACAATCTTTGCTGGGAAGCTGAGAACAATAAACAACGTACGATAGAAGTATTGCGCCCAGTCTATTTTATGGCATTAGCAGAACCCGAGTCTCTGGCTTTAAAGAAAATTATTTATTAGAAGACGAAGTCGACATAAATTTTAAATTTTTGTTCCTCCAACGTAAAAATAAACTAACAGCTGCTGCTCTTATTTCTGCCGCCAAACAGTATAGGTATATAAACATCCCTGTGTTAATGACATTATTGGGGGTAACGATGCTTAATGTACATATCACAGCTAGTAAATACAATGCGTATCACTAACCATCACGCGAAGGACTGACTTGTCTCGTCGCTTCGTAAAATAAAGAAAGGACTAACTCTTTATCGGCGAAGAGATCTATACCTGTTCTAAAAACTAAAAGAATCACTCTAACCTAGTTTTAGACGTTAGGAAGGTACAACCGTCGCAATTATTTCTAACGGAAAACGGCATTGTAATAACAATGCTTTTTTTTCCTGGCTGCCAACTTATTTCGTTATCGAGGCTCATTATTCATCTCAAAGCGACGAGCGCAATGCTGTTGTAGTGAAGGCGAATCCGGAGTAGCGCCACAATGACTTTGGTTAAGTATATTGCTCGCATACAAAAAATACATAAAGTTAATTCAGATAGAGACAAATAGACGAATGGAAGAGATAAAGAGATAAAGAGAGAAAACACAGGGTGAAAGAGAGATTGCTAGACAGAGTAAGATAGTTAAGAAGATGCTATAGAAGACGAGAGAGTATGAGAGAGAAACAGAGAAATAAAGAGAGATATACATTACGACATTTCGTTGTGGCATTTTCTAGAAATAGCTAAAGAGAAAGAGATATAGAGCAAGAGAAAGATACTTGACTAGAGACTAGAGAATGTGAGAGCTAAAGTAGGAGAGAGAAAAAGATATTATAAAAGATATATGTATAGAGAGAATTGCCTTTGTTCGGAAATTACATGAAAATAGTGAACGTATCGACATGGGAACATAACCATTCGTCTCGGAATGATTTATGGTCGATTATAGGCTATTTATCTTTTTAATTTCAAAGATTCTTCATAATTTTATTTGTAATTGATTTGGAAAGACATTTTCATTTCGTATTCTTTATGCAGTTGCAATAGTAACGGCTATACAAACTCATTTGCGGTTACGGTTGCTCCCAAGGAATATTGTTGAAGTCTAATTTCATATTACGGTCAGCAGAGATAGAGAGACACATCACTACATTTTATGTGGCGTTTCCTCCCATATAGTCAACTTACATGTATGGGGCATCGTTGTGGATAATTTTAACATGGTAGGTCATATCTCTAACACCACAACACGAAAACTCTTCAACTTTGATATCTTGTGAACACAAACAGCGCTGCGTCACCAGCGCCAGCGCCAGCGCCTGTCTCACGGCGCGTGTGCCCGCGACACATGTCAATGCAAACAAGGCAGCCCGCCTGAATACCGCCGAGCGCATAATCAGCCCGGCTGTAAGGCCGCGCTTGCACGTGACGCGTTGCGTTACGTATTTACGTACGTGTTTAGGCAAATCGTATGCAAATGTGACGGGGAGACGTTCGCATCGAAGATTTATTATAATCTTAATGCGTTGCCGAACCGTTGAACATAAAATGATTATATATAACCGCTGACAATCAAAAGGAAATATTATAATAATAAACAGCTCGCCAGTTGTTCGCGTTACTAGGGCTCAGGTTCACAAAGAGAACATCCGAGAGGTTAGATGCGGATAAACTATAAGATTCTTTTCCATATTTGCAATAAAGGATATATTTCCTTATTTATTTAACTAAGCGATGATAGAAAAGAGGTTCTATTTTCAACACATACATTTTTTCTTTTTCTTTTGTATTAGGCGAAACGAAGATCGATATAACTTCGAAGTAAAAGAATCTTAAAAATAAATCATTCAGTAAAAAAATAAGCGTGGTGTACAAATACCGTTTCTCGCCCTCTTATCTGGCTTAAAAACCCCCACATTTTGTTTGTTTACGTCTAATAGTTTTGGAGATCTCATAGTGAATCAACGAATCTCTGAATATCTCTTACGTGTACGGAACATACTCGTTGTATTGAGTTGGTAATAAAATACGGTGATTTAAAAAAATCTAATATAATATGCAAATTTTACGCAATCTAAACTAATTTCACAGTAATCCTTGTACCATTTATATAGAGTTTCGTCGATTTCAAAAGAAATGACGATATCGTTTACATCACTCAAGGATACGTTGATTAGTAACGGTTTAATTAACACATTTGTACTTATTTGCTGTTTACTATGAATTAATATATGCGGAAGTGTTGTATTGACAGCAATTTGCGAACATCATTACCTATAGCCTGTATTTGTAGGGTATTGAAAACAATTGTCAATATACTGATTCGAATCTGTAACTTAAGCACAGAATACCAATTGACCGTGAGTAAGATATAAAAACCGGTTTGTATAAATGAACACGTATAGAAGTCATTATCTACTATCAGAATAAAATAGACTATAAATATATTTAACATATTATTATATATACAACATAAGCTATGAATTTCTATTTTGCCAGTCTCGTCTGTTCGCAAGAATATTAATATTTAGATTACTTACAAATTACGAACACAAAGTTGCGTATTAAGGTTAATTTAAACATTAATAGTAATGGATTCATATAAAACTCGTTAGAAGTCCAACGCAAGATCCTTGACCTCTTAGACATGACAGGTGGGTTCAAGACCTGATGAAGACCGTGGATAATCATTGAATACAGGTGATATTAATCGGTCACCTATGTTCAGTGGATATTCGTAGCCAGCATAAATTTTTAAGCAAAAATCCTTTTTAAAATTTCTACAGGAATAATAAATATACAAAAAGGCATGACAAGGGTTTGGAGAACGGGTGGGACGGTTAAATAACTTATTCACAGATAATTATTATGAAGTTTCGACGAAAAAAGTGTTGATCCAATTAGACAACTCGATCACAATCATCATTTTAAAATACTTCCGTGCTGTAGTGGCTAACTGACCCCGTGCACCCTTATCGATTCAATTCATTGAGTTTGGTTAGTGGAAGAGTTTTTTCGAAGTGTTAGGATTTGTCCTGACTATCATTATTTGAGAAGCAGAATATTCTCGACAAATATGCTTACTAAACAATGGTGTCATTGTCACAACACTTTATGATAGTAAGTTTAAGAGTTAACCTATTGTCGATATAGATAAAAACAAAGTCCGTGATAGTCATACTATATTAAAAAGAGAATAAGAAATATACGAATCGCAACGGGAACCACTTGTCAGTTAACTATTTTAATAGCCGGTGTTCGGTGTAGGAGTGTACACGTACTACAACAGTAATACAGTGCACGCCGGCTACCAGACTTCCGGTATATGTCGGCGGCAGCCGTCAGAGGCAGGTCTATTGGTGCCACGTGTATACATTGCAGCACGGGGCTATGGGACATGTTCACAATGTCAAACGGTACGACAACTGAATGTACGCCCTACAAAATCAGTTAACGCTAGATCCTGCTCAACTCTAGACGCCGAGTACATTCAGTCCATTCCTTTAACCTTCAAATATAACACAAATGTTAGCCACAAGATCAACGTATAGTTACGCGATTATGTTATTCTAAGTGTATTTTAAATAAAAAGTTAAATTAGTTAATTTAGTTTCTTTAAACACTTCAGCGTTAAAAAAATTGTATTCTTGACAATGTACCCAAAAGCGGAACTAATTCAATATTCATTTTAAATATATGGATTACGCAAATAAAAACAACCCTTTCAAATCCTTTAATATAAACACGAAGTACACAACAAGGAACCACTTGGGATTGAAAATTTATATACATGTATAAATTTTTTATATGTTTCAAATTAAAAATGTATAGCAGGTGAATAAAAGGCTCGGCGGTAACGTATTGGTGTATTGCAGCTGTCGAAAAAAAAGGATTCATTTCAATCGCGCATCCGACTAGCTTCGATTTAAGCCATTGTGTCGGAGGGATACACGCGGGGATTAATCCCGACATACGTTCATGTTTGATCAGAAACATTATTCAAGCTCAAATCTAGAAAAAAAATCCACTCTGAATAATCATTCCCGTGTGCCATGGGATATTTTATACATTCCACTGGATGGCCCAAATCTAAATAATAACAGGCTCTTTGTGCTATTGGAAAAAAAATATCTCGCTCCGTTTGTTATGATGCAGATTTTAAAGCACCTTTTTAAATTTTTCCGATCCCATATACCGGGAATAGTTTTTCCCGCAAAAGGTATTATCGGAATAAAAGAGTGGTTACATCCGTAAATTTGCATAGCTGGAGATGAAAGAGAAAAGTTAACGTTCATTTAAAAATATGCAATTATTTTTAACTTATCAACATATATGAATAAAGATGGATGTATTTATACAAAATGTTCACCTTTAGCGTGAAACTATTTTCTGTTAGTAATTATTAAAAGCTCTATATTTCTCTTCACAACATTATACATTGAAACATTTAGATATTTCTCTTGTTCTAATAATAAATTAAAGTCTAACATATTTTTTATAATTACAAGCAAAATAAAATAAAATGTTTGCCTTAAAAAAATTTAATTATTTCGAAACAGAAAGTAGCTACTGAATAAGTAAACAGAGGTACGTACAAAGCGAAGTTCGGAGATCGTGTAGGCGGACATCCTTACAGCCTCAATTTTTTTTTACCAAACTGTAGGGTGCTAAGGTAGCTTAGTTTCGGTTAGCTATAGGTATTTTAACTACAGGAGTAATAATTGTTAACATTTCAACTTATATAAGGCGTGTATATATAAGGCGTCGAAACCCTTTCGATGTGTGTTAACATCCTCAGTATTTTGAAGGTACGTAAGCAAGACTCAACCATAGGTTATACTACGCTGGCTTATAACAAAAACCGATTAACGATGTTTTCATATGAAACTGTAACTTATACAGCGAGCTGCCTGAAAGGAGCAAAGTCACATGGCCTTTGCTTTCTGACACGAGGAGCGTTAGCAGTTTACATTCAAAGAGGTCTCCGCTGTCGGCGTGTCACGAAGTCCCCAGCAAGCTTTTGCATTGACAGTATTCACAAGCTTTCCTTACGATATACCCTGTTGCTGACAAGTGCTGATAAATTTAAATTAATACAGTGTATTAATAAAGTAAGTAGCTCACTGGCCTAATGGTTAGAACGGGAGGCCTTCATTCTGAAGTTTGTAGGTTCGAATCTTGGCATGTACCGATGACTTTAATATTTAAGTTATGTACATTTGTGAACTTTAGTAACAACAGCAAAATTCAAACTGTGAAGGAAAAAATCGCGAGGAAACCTGCACATGAATTAAAGTTTATTCTAAGGTGTGTGTGAAGTCACCAATCCGCATTGGGCCTACGTGGTGATTATGGCCCATCACCCTCCTAGTGAGGGTAGGCCTGTGCCTCAATGGTAGGGACGTAAATTTGCTGTTAAAAAAAAATAATAAGGTAGGTACTACACAAAATTCTACAGACGCAAAGTGAATATTTTGCGTAAATTTTGTAACAACGTAGAGATAATAGAAAAAACTAACGTATACAATACTCGTACAATCCGGATAAGACCGTCTGGGTAGTGTATTCAGAACTGTGTGTGAAATAGATGTATTGTTATATTACTAAAAATAAGATTCATATCTTATTTGCGAAAGGAACGTATCGCAGTAGAAAGCAACCATATAAAATAATTACTATCTAAACTTTCCTTATACATTATATTGGTAATAAAAATTAAACATATATCGATACGTGCGAAACGGACGAAACATGTCTTGAATCATCACCATTTGCTTAACATGTTCGCGTTAATGTTCGGTTGGAAACATTAAAACGTTATTTGCCTAATCATCATTCGGCGGTTGAATGTGACTCGAGAAACCAGCATGGATGAAAGGTCACAAGGCGAACGGGTCTTACTATGAATGTCAATTGCACACCGCCGAGCTTGTTTCATAACATTTCAATAGAACAGAGCATCGTTGGAATAGACAACGCTATATTTATTGTCTGTTGTCGTACATTGAGACAATGGTTGTTATAGATTTAGTCTTCTCTCTCCATTGTACGTCATCCTGGTAGGTTTGAACGTATAATTTAAATTTTGTTAATTGTTACCTCGTCATATCCTGTCATAAAAGAAGAACACCTTCACTCCCTATAATCATTGCCGGAAATGATAATTATACGACACATACCTGAAACAAAGAAAAACTTATTTATAAATACAATAATTACGTTTCTAGTAACAGATAATAGTTATTAATATATTGCATTGGTGTAATGAGACTTAACATCCTTTTTTTTTTTAATTTCGGGGGGAATCTTCGAAAAGATCCTCTGCCTTCTGGGGGGAAGTCAGAGTTATGTGTAGATTTTTACCCACTAAAACCCTATCGTTGGTCACCTTCGGCGTTTAGGGAGGTCACGGGATCGCCGTCCGGAACACAACCGCGGCCTCATTAACGCTAAACTGGGACAGCTTGTCCCAGGGTCTGCTTTATGCAGACCCTACCAGTCTTGTGAGTACTACTTCAGTGACCGGAGACCACGTCCAATCGTTGTCCTCCTCAGGGTCGTTTAGAACGCTATGAGAACCCCTCGCCTGACCGCCAACAAGCCCAAAGGCCCCATTATGATAGGGAACATCATTCACCGGTGCCACGTGTTGACGCGCGTTAACGCCACGACGGCTTCGTCTCCGAGCAGGAGACTTAGCATCCTGTTTCAAGGTGACGAGCACACACAATGCGTTGTAGTGTACATGATCCTAACTAGCCACATGTTGTTGTGGATAGGTGTAACACTTACCATTAAATGAACGTCTTTTTCGCCTGGTCGCTTCGCCAAATGAAGAAGAAATACGTTAAATTAATATACTCCTATTATTAAGAAGTAGCGGAAATATCCCGTGATAAAAAACTAGTTGAAGCTTTATTAATGAATTGTCCTGATTAATGAAGAACTCTTGTTTCTACCGCCAAACAGTAGTGTGAAAACATTACTGTGTTCTGGTTTGCAAGGCGCTATAGCTAGTGAAATTAGTGCCGTAACAAAACTTAATATTTTCTTATGCCTTTAAACGGAGAGCACGATGTAGTGTAGTGTATATCATCCAAACTAGCACCACGTTGTTATGTGTAGACGTGTCACTTATCATCAGGCGAGCGTCTCGATCGTCTCGTTGCTATGTCGAACGAAACAAAACGTTCACACCACCGATCTAATGAGAAATTAAATTCATTATTAGATATCTAATCGCGAATATCTCAATCTACTATTGTGTTAGTTTTATGTGAATCTATGAATCAAATATCAAAATCATAACCGGGTACGATGACCATACTAGGAGGAGGTGCATGCCATTAGTGTAGAGGGAAGTAAATCATAAAGATAAAGCGAGAACACAATAATGACACAACGAAGTAGTCCGTTGGCGTCCGTGCCCGCTTCCCTCGCCTACACACAAACACACGCTTACACACACATAGTACGTTATTGGTGGCAATTTGACAATTTTATCGCGTCATAAAAGCCGACGGCCGGTATATATATATCATACAGCACAAGTATGTCGGCCGTTAATTGCGGAATCTCAGTAAATTCATGGAATAATTCAATATTCATGCTGCTGTCATATGGGGGACTATCAAATCCGTACACTTAATTGTACTCGCGTGTTAATGACTTTTAATTATCAATGCTACGTAGAGAATTTCATATTTATTTCATTTTTTATCAATAAATTGTAAAATTTATATGAAGGTCGTAATATTATATATACGTATAAAGACGAACTTAACTGCAATATAATTCACTTCCAAGAAACGTTAGTGTGGAGAAGATAATGGATATTACGTCGTCAAGTAAAAATATAATACTATAAATGAGTTGACATATTTTTTAATATAATATAATAAGATTTAACTATTTTTCTATTGACATCTAATACTATAATAAATAAATATGAAAATATTTTTATATACATATAAAATGATAGTGAGTTTTCTTTGTTTGCCAATCACATAAAAACTGGTAAACGTACCGATACAGGAACATGACCATTCGACGCGGAATAATTTGTGGATGGTTATAAACTATTTATTTTTTGAATTTCATAGATTCTTGATAATTTTATTTGTTATAAATGTTTATAGATATTTTCATATCTTGTTAATTATCCGACAGTAACGGTTGCCATAGAAAGTCACTTGCGATTGCGGTGGCTCTCAATGAATATGTCAGACAAGTTTCAAGACCAATTTTTTAAAACGGCCAGCAAAGCGGGCGGAGGACAGCCATTTAAATATATTTAAATGTAATGGCTGTATAAAACAGTTAAAAGGTAAGGTTTGATGAACTAAGAAAAATTATGAACAAATGAAACGACAACAAGCCCCACAGAGAAGTACGGAACAAGACCATCACGTGCCTAGTAAATATATATACATGTTATAGGAAATATATATATACTTTGTGTATAATATATAACAAGCTTTCATGAAAAAAGTAATAAAAAGATAATTTTTGAAAGCTATAAAACTTAAATATCTCCTAGAAACAAGTTCCACAATCTAACAGATAATAACTTAAAGTATGATGTGCAGAAATATTCAAAATGAGAGATGGATGCTGTACGACAAAAGTTATCTATAATTTAGAGTATATTAATTACAACAGTATTTAATGACGCAAAGAAACAATTTTCTATTACTGTCAAGTATCTACGACCGTCACTTATATATTTTAATATTAGAGACTACCTTAAAATTTGTTATAGTTTATTTATTAAATATTTCTTGTCAACGTAGCGGAGATAAAATCTCCCGGCCATTTGTATGTCTATGTTAAGGTAATTTTAGACACCAAAAATTTATAGATAGGTCATTACATATAAATATTTTAGTGTAAATATTGCTATAGGGTGAACATTTTCGCAGTTGTGTTCTGAACCGAGATCCTATGACCTCTCCAGACGCTGAGGACGATCACCAAATATCTATAAAACCCGGCTTTGTTCTACCTAGAGACAGGATTTCTTTTCGAAGATTACCCTAAAACAAAAAAAAAGGTGACGTTTTTTAGCTACCATTAGCATTGAGAATGATCTTTCCGAGGAATTGGAAGCGACAAATAATACTATTGATTTTGTTTTCTTTTAAAAAAAATACAGCAGGATATTTAAAGGAAACGTATGTAAATTGTACACACAACGGGTAAACGATGCAATATAAGAGATTGCATTGGAGTTTAATATGGATATTGGCGCAAAAGCTCTAAATATTGAAACTAGGTTTACACGAGCACAAAGGGAGCCTAACGATATTGTGTAACGACTTTTAAAATCCAATATTCATTAACGCAAAGCCGGATCGCGACAACGTATGGGTGTCGTTTGTTTTGCGTAGTGCCGCTATCAATACGGGTTTTTGTCGGATTTGTCCGAGTTTGGAAAGCGTTTCGGGAACGATGTCATTACGCCGGGGCGTGTTTGCGCTATCAATTGCACAAGTTTTACACCAAGGTGAACACCTATACTAAACTCTAAATTATTTCATTGTTGTTTTTAAATTTTATGTCGTTATATATATGATATATATAGGGGTATATAAGGTTTCCGGTCAATATCTTACGGAGCCCAAGCCAACCTCACCTGCACGCCGTGCATAACAACAGACGAGGCTCTGACTACCTACCAAACCCGCACTGGGCCAGCGTGGTGGGGCTAAGGCCCAATTCCGCCTCAATGAGGGATGCGTATGCCTAGCAATGGGCGTTATCGGGTTGATGATATATCCATAACAACCAATTTACGTCCCCATTTCTGAAGCACAAGCCTACCCTCAATATGAGGACGATAGGGTCATAGTCACCACGCGGGCCCAATGCGCATTGGTGATTTCACAGACATTTTAGAATAAATTCTAATTCATGTGCAGGTTTTCTCACGATGTTTTCCTTCACCATTCGTATTTCGATGTTGTAACTAAAGTTCACAAATGTACATAACTTAAATGTTAATATCATTGGTACATGCCGATATTCGAACACGCGACCTTCGGAATGTAAGCCGCACGCTCTAACCATTAGGCCAGCGAGCTACTATACGTCTATATGATATAAAGAAAATAAAATAAATTTTACCACATCTTACTCGTAGCTTTGAGACGCAAGGTGTTGTCTTTTGACCTTAGTAATTTCACAACTTACAGCGCTGTTTAAACCGAAACACAGTAAAGTCTACTATCGGAGAGAAGAAATATAACTTGCTAAGATACTACTACTTAGACGGTCTTAGACCAACCACCAGTGAATCAATTTTCAAGTATTATGTACCTACTTACCATTAGGTTTACCGAGTATATATTTACTAAGATATGAAAAAGGTCTTGGACTATCCGACTGGATACATCATATCTAGTACATCTATTTCCAGTCTCCTATCAATATATTTTGTATTTTAGGAATAATGTGTATACTGTTAGTTATCTTTCTTGTTTATCTTACACCTGTAAAAAATTACAATAATAAAAACTTTCCTATAGTGTTTAACGTAACGACTTTCAATATTAATACTCTTGTACCGAAGGCCGCAATAAACGTTGTTCGTTGGACTTTGTATAATATTTAATTTATTTCAAACTCGATTTATATGAGAATGGCATTACATCTTATAACTCTCTTACATATGAAAAATATTTAACTAAAAGATTTACCAAACTAAAGTTTTGGGTATTAACTCTATTTTTGTTTTGGAAATTAAAAGCTTTCTTAGAGACGGCAGCTTGAATTTTCCTTGAAATTTAACTGGATTATGGAAGAAACTAAATTGTTAATGAAGTATATTACCTGAAGTAGTATAATAAATAAAACAAGTTAGCACATGAGTATTACAAGATTGTATATAAGCGCTAACCTGTTTTATCTGTTATAGTACTACTTTAAGTGATATATTATACATACGATTGTGTAATACACAACTACTATATGTAGACGCGAATTCATACACGCACAAATGCAACTTTTTATCTGCCTTCATAGCGGAGTCGTTAACTGCCTGCTCAGAAATAAAGAAGCCTATGATTCGATTCCAGTTCCACATGCTGTGGAAGGTAGTGGTTTTCAAATATGATTTACTAGCTAGCTAGCGTATTAACGTTCCGTCTGCCAAAAATGTATGAGAGCCAGTGTTCACCGCGAACACACTTAAATAAACTGAAGTACAAGTCTTAGGTAATTGAGATGAAATAATTTTTCCAAGCGACGTGACGCGCAAGACGTTCACCTTATGATAAGTGATACACTTGCTCATAACAATATGGCGCTAGTTAGGATAGTACACACAGCACCACATTGCGTTCGTCGCCTTGAGACATAGGATGCTAAGTCTCGTTACCACAGTAATTTCACTAGCTACAACTCCCTTCAATCCGGTACACAGTAATGTTTGCAAACAATTGTTAGACGGCAGAGATCTACCACGGACAAATTATGAATATCCCCAGTTTGTTTGAATGATTGGTTCCCTAGCTGCACGTAAGCGGGAGCCGTAATTCGCAAGCAGGCGTCTCTATTCCATAACACATAAGCTCTTTTGCGAGTAGAGCTCGGCGCTCGGTGCTCAGCGCTCGGCGTCGCATGTCCTCGATGCGCCTTTGTCTCCAGCGATCAGGGCTCGGATAAAGCGGGTACGTGTAATACGCAGCCATTACTAACAGTTGCTTAACTGTTGCGAGCGTGTTTTAAACGAGCGGTGCCACTTGTTATTGACATTTTACATAAATAACACATATATTCGATTTATCTTGTTAGATTAACTCAATAATAAATAGAGATGTTTTTACCTATATAAATGCATATTTTATATTAGTTTGTTAATTATTATATCTAACACGGTTTTTTTTTAAATTAAAAACATCGTTCTATGAAGAACAAGGAACTAATGAACTCTTTATTCGCAAACAGGCGAAATTTACAAAACAAGGATGATAATTCGGCGGCGTCAGGTCGTCAAGTGGTGAAAAGGGGATGAAAGAATTATATCATGTAATTTCGGCTCACACTCTCCGAAATGTATCATAAGAACACCGCGAAACTGACCAACTCGAGCCTGTTGACATGACTGTACAGTCTCGGTAGTTACAAATTTGTATACTTATTCATGTTATTTGGTCTTGTACAGATTAAGGAAATCTCTTGCCTACTAGGGTTTGATCTCCTCCGAATGTTATTAACGCCCTGCGTACCCTAACGGTTTAGTCATAAAATAATGTATCCCCATAACATCTTCCTATGATAACAAGTAAAGAAAATCCTACCTGTGTACGTAAAGGATAAGTAAATAATTTTAGGAATATAATATGTAAGTAACTTCCTTAGTTAAGGCAAACGTAAAAATACAAGATTTGTTATTTTTTTAAGGAGCACATTGTAGGACTAATGTTATACATTTAAATTCACCGTTTCCTCTTCCAGGTTACAGAAATTCGTCTTGTCGCTTCAATAAATAAACAAAAAACACTATTTTACAGTTTACGTGTGATGTTCCGTTTTAAAAAAAATAATCTACTTCCATTAGGATTGAACTCACCTCTTATAAATATGTATGTCTTATCACTTTTTTATCACAAATAAATTAACACAATTATATACAGTTAAACAACAACAAAATCACCTTCGCGCACTGATGCCGACGACAAACTAAAATCTACAAGCCGCTAAATGGCTAGGAAGTGTTTTAAATATTCTTGCAATTCATAATTGTTCATTACAACAAAGCGTGTAAATATTAATAAGGGAAATAAATGCATCGAAATATTATAAACAAAACTATTATAATGATCATAATGGATTTCTGTAATTCTTTATGTCATTGGAAAACGTCGATGTTATGCAGCGATCCAATACTCGATAACATTCGTCACCTCAGAAATTCCAGACAACTGTCACATGGTTTTGAGATTACGTAAAAAATTATAACATTGTTAATATGAATTTAAACTAATCTTTCATGAAAATACATTCTTACAATATTATGCTGAAATTAGCGTTAAGTAGTATATAAGTAAATAAATGTGACTAATGTATACCGCGTTAGATAGAACCTAGTTTATGGAGAACGTTATGTTAGCAATAGACGACCGAGATAAGAATAGAAATTCACAAGGAAGATGAAGCTGGTACCCTCAGCCTATTATGGCCCACCTAGTTTAAAGCTAGAGCACAGCAACGATGCTATGACGATAAGTCAGCGACAAGAAATTACTAGGGTAACGAGACTCAACATTTTATATCTCTTGACGACGAGCACAATATGATGCAGGGTATATCATCCTAAGTAGGGCCACGTTATTATGGTCGAGAGTGCCATTTACCATCGATTGAACGTCTCGATCGTACCATCGCTTTGTCAATTAAAAATAAAGTATATAACATATGAGTATTTTATCGTTAAATAGATAAGTTCAAAAAATTCCTACCACCAACCAAACTCTACTATAGCTCGACTCGAAAATGAACAAGGAACCGCAATGATTAAACAAAGTAAAGAATTTGTAATGTTACTCTACATAATTTATATATAAAAACAAAACGCTCGAAATGTTTAAATAACCTACACAAAAACTCTCGCTTGGGGTCCGTTTATTCTGTTCTCTCAGTCGGAGGGATCTTTAGTTATGACCCACTGCGTTTCCTAAATAAGCTCAATTTCATTTAAACAATGCGTTGTATCTTTTCAATTTAACGTAATGAAGCCTGTACGGTGTAGAGTAAAACGCGCCCTAATTACACCCTGCGTTTAAACTTAACTTACTTCCACAAAACGTATTACAATGGGTGACTTTCTTTTATTATATTTAACAGTAACTATGTTTACCTATAATAAAATATTTAAATATTAATTATATCGTTTGATTAATAAACCTAAGTTATACTTTAAAAATAAATGTGTTAACTACTAATATATGAACATAACTACTAAGTATTCACTAGAATTTTTTATCGACAATAGATACTTGACTCTACCAGGAACATAGCTGCTGCGGAGTACTCGAAACGTCGAGGTTTTAAATAATCTGGATAAAATCCCTAAGGTTATAATTAACTGTATAATGTTTTCTTTGACATAAAATATCATTACTTGAAACTCAGTTCCACATAGTGTTAGGTTAAAATGCTTTCAGAATACTCCAGTTCTCATGTTTACAGTTGGAACTAATCATTGTTGTTACGAAAGCACATTGATTAAATGTAAAAGTGACAATCTTCTTACTTTACATTTTAAAAGGGAAAATCTATACCTTGAAATCATTGCGATACCATAATTTAAACATTGAATGGCAACGAATTAACATATTATAATATATGTAAATTCTATTGTAATCATATCAAGATTAATTGGTAGATTGATCAAAATAATATGAGGAATTGGTAATAAAAAATTTCACACTGCTTCTAAATTCTTACAACTTTTACTTTACCTTTGTATCTATTTCCGTTTCGCTTTCGTTACCAAATTCAAACGCCTCTATGTTCAATAACTTCATTCTCAGAATAAAGTTTGATTATCTACTTATTGAAAACTATA
The DNA here is from genome assembly GCA_029034505.1 of Ornithoptera priamus. Taxonomy (NCBI): domain Eukaryota; kingdom Metazoa; phylum Arthropoda; class Insecta; order Lepidoptera; family Papilionidae; genus Ornithoptera; species Ornithoptera priamus. The sequence continues at coordinate 2,774,283 of JARDWD010000686.1, forward strand.
ATATTTAGTTGACTGAATTGATCTGCTTTTGAAATATTGTTGTTCTATCTTTAACCTTTTCAACTGTATTATAGTTGTCAGAACTTTTGTGTTGTAGGTTCTGACAACTACTGATAGGTAACTACTGTACTAACTACTGTAGAGTAATTTTATAGTAAGCTTATACATACTCTATTTATTGGTAGCAATACTATATTGCTGGAAACGTACGTTTAAGGCCAAGATTACGAAATTGTTTTGAGCAAGAGACACCTTTTCCAAGATAACCTGATACCTCAGATATCCATATCCAAATTACTTAAAAATCCTGTCTCTAGAATACCTAACAATTTAAAATCTTTGCGGTTTGGTTAATAAACTTAACATTCTTTTCTTATTTAAATTTTTCATTTGATATTAGTCATTCTTATAACGAGTTGGTACATAAACACAGCTTGAGATTAAAAAAAAAACTTTTGTAGATTAACAGGGATCGATTTTTAGGTACCGTTGACCCTCAAAATCAATTTTAATTTATGTCAACCCGTGAAAAACCACCTGAATTATGAAATCAAACAGTAAATTGACTCTTTTATTATGTATACACTTTATTTAAATCTATAGTCGAAATATATTTTCTTATCTAGTAGGCAGGTAGATGCAACCGATAGTTACTGACGTCACACAGTAACATGCAATGATTACTGTTTCGGTTTGAAAGGCACTGTAACTATTCGCTGGAATAACGAGACTTAACTAGATCATTTTATAAGATTATTTATCTCAGAGAGACGAGCATAGTGTGGTTCAATATTTATTATTCGAACTAGTGCCACATTGTTATGGACAGACGTTCCGATATCAATTATAATGAGGTGAACATCTTGGAACTTTATGGGAAAAAAAATAGTGAGTTGTATTGAATTTTTTTACCTTCTCTACTGCTACCTCCGGTATCTCCGTATCGATATTACATGGACAAATCTTCTTCTATTCAAGCTGTTTGACGTTTTATGTTGTCATGACAATAAAAATATATTCTCTTCTAAGAGTATATGGTACAGAGAGCGATTTCTTATTATTAAAGTTAATAATACCACCAATAATTAGTATTTATCCTCTAATTATCGTTACACGTATGGTTAAACAAGGAAGGAAACGAAACATCCGGTTCGCATTATAACTCCTATACGCAATATTAATACATATGAACATAAAATAAGAACTAATATCGCCGTATTAGTGAACGCCAGAGCAGCGCTCGAGCAGCCCCAGCAGCCCCTCTCTCGCGTAAACCGAAACGGTTTTAATAAACCTCATCAACGGTACACGGCGTTATAATTTAATTTTCCGCAAGACATGCCAACTTATATTAAACACAACCGTTTGTATCACGGTACCAATTAAATCGTAATATAACTGTACTGTACTGGTGGTAGGTCTCCGTTGCCGGAGACCGTCTAGTTCGGCACCATTTTTTTTTCGCATACCTCTGCGTAGTTTGGTTCAGGGTCTATCAATTCAATCACTTATCATCTATTTATAGTTATACATTTGATTTCCTACACACTCTTCTTGCATGCTTTCTTATCTGTCTTACCATACTTATCGTCCATACTTTTGTTCTCACTCATTCTCCATCCCAATTCCTTCTGCCATACCTCCCGCTCCCGAAGACCGTCGCCATGCTGTGCCTGTAACAATCATCCGTTTGTCATCTGTTGTCATCTTCTTCTTTTTCTTTTTCCTTTCTTCTGCTTCCTCATTTCTGTTGTCATTGTTTTGTTTTTATTTTTAAATTTTATTTATTTTATTTTTACAGCCTTGCTTTATTTTACATTTAAATTTTTTCTCTTTGCCTAGCCATTTTATCAAAATTTACAACTTTTAGTTAATTTTTGATACTTATATTCTATTCCTTTCTATGGCATCGGCTGCTACAGCTTTAGTTCGGCACAATTGCAGCTCCTATTTCAGCCGTACGTTTTGAAAACTTCTGTAGTGAAACTGAGGTAAGGAGACTACATCTTATGTATCAAAGCGACGAGCATAATGTAATGAAGTGCATATAAAAACTGATACATTTTCAAATAATACTATCATAGGATGTAGTCGAACGAAAACATTGTAATAAAAAGAAGGTACGTATACTTTTCTCGATTCACGATTAAAGATCTTAGATGCTGAGATAATGAATTATTAATTACATTATAATAAAAGCATTTTTGTGTTGTTTCTTAAGCGCACGACTCCTGCTAAACGACTAAAGTAGCGCAGGTTCGATTCCCACTGAGCTTAAGTTTGTGGTGATAGAAAAAATGATAAAGAAACCATCATGTTTAAACAATAGTATTCGTGCACATATGACAACCATCAATCCACAATTGACCAGCGTAATTGATAACTTTAACTCTACTTAAGTATAAAGGTTTCAAGTGCCAACAATGACTAAAGTGAGTTCCTTATTTTTTTATTCAATTAAGTGACGAAACGAACGGAACATTCATCTGATGATAAATGATACGCGTGCCCATAACAACGTGGCGCTAGTTAGTGTGATATACACTACACCATATTTAGAGACAGAGACAGTCTCAGGAAACAGAAACCTACCACCAGTGTTATTTTATATATTTAGTAACAATATTAATCTGAGAAATTCAAACCGCATTACAACGCCGTGTGTTGACTTCCGTCTCCGTACGTTTTACATTAATGCACCCGCATTCAGCATCAGATCGTTATGCAATTAATTAAGTTAAAGCGGCGTAATGTAAACGGAACAATTTTGTAATTTCATATGAAAATGTTCGCATGTGGATGACATTATTAATACACGGTTGGATTCGGTGAGCGGTTTTGAGAGCAAACGAAATTACGTCGGAGTACGTTTAGCGTGTGCTTTACAATTTACGTGCACTCCCACAGCAGACGTTTTAGGGGTATAAATAAAAAAAATACGAGTTCAACTTTAACTTATAGTTTATATGAGAAAAAAATAATTTTTTTTACATTATAAAACATCACGCTGTGCAAAACTTGAACTCCATGGTTCAGTTCCACCGTAACATTTAAACATAAAAATGGTAAAATAAAATACAACCACCACATTGTTCTTCAGACTTAAATTAAGTATTTTTTAAACTATATAGCAGTAGAAATGCACTTCATATTGTTATTAACTACGCTGATATAATTCCGACATCTCTGCGTTCGTACCTTCCTAGACCGAAACGTGGACGATACGTTTGACATTAGTCAATCTTAATTATAGACAGGTATTGTTTTTGTAGATTAATCAAACATGGCAAAATTTACAGCAATATCAAGATAACAAAGAAGAGGGTAGATACTTTTAGGGAGTCAGTTTTGAGTTTCTTAGGTTATTATTGCGTCCTCTCCCTAGAAATGAGACATCAGAAAAGATCGTATTATACAGGTCTACTTCACTTTAAAATTTATTAATATTTAACTTAAAGTCTCTTGTTAATAATCATGTGCGATATAAAGATTTTTAAGCGTCTATTAAACTTAAAAAAAAAAAATAATTGTGACGCATGTTTTTCCGTGAGTATTGACAATGTACTCGCCACGGAGACATCGACCGCAAAAGGTTAATACTACCGTGCGACAACTTAGTGAATTACGTCGACATTTTACATGCGGGTATCGTAATACATATCCGCCATGTGAAATGTCGACATAATACCACAAAGTGCAGAAAACATACCCGCACCTGACTTTAAAAGATACGCTGCACACTTTAAAGCATATCCTCATAATACAGCATTTATATATTTTATTTAAAACGTGATCTAAACTATTTATTTCTAGTATGTACTTTTATATTTTTCAAACTTTGTCTACCTAAGTAACTTACTAAAGATTTTTTAATTTTATCCCTAAGTCACGTAACGTCGTCCGCTGTTCATATTCTTGCCGCTTTGCTGTAATATCAAAAACTTACTATGTTAAGGTTTCAAGGGCGCAAATGTCTAGTAAATATACTGAAGTATAAGACAACAACATCATAGGAATAAAACCGTTCATATTTTTTTTTAAATTGTAAAAATTTGCGTCTGATATTCGATGTAAAACAGTATTTATTATTCGTTAGCAAGATACTTAATAAGATATCCGGTGTCCTATTTAGTGAGCACGCCGCAACATTCACGTAGGGGCCCAACCCAGCCGAGCTGATATTTCGGGCTAGTTCGTGCAAATTACATTGGATTAAGCATAGTGACAAGAGCCCTGCGGCCAAGTGATCCTCCAGCTATCCGTCGGATTGGTAATTGAATGAAGACAGCCGATGGCTTAATATAATTAAGTTGCCGCAGGGGCGGTCGCGAAGATTATACGTTACCTTTTATTATATTACACATAGTATTATTATATTATTTATTAACAGCTCAAAATGAAATAATTTATGTATTATTATATTTTTTGAGGATACTTCATAACTCCGGACTATATTTTTTTTCGAAAAATCTTTTAGTGCAACTGTAATTAGTTTTATAATTTTAGGAAAATTTTGATGTTCATGGATATCGTGATGTTATCTTGAAGAGTAAATGTATATAAACCGATCTTAATGCTTAAAAAAAACGATTAATAAATTTTATAACGGTAATGGTCTATATTTATATTTTACCAAATAAACTGAATTTTTTTTTAGAATAAGTACATAATATCAATGTGTTAAATTGTAATGAAGAAGTAAAAAGAAATATTCAAAAATTCTTGTTCAACAAATTCTAAGAGAATTGTTTCAGGAATTACGCGAACCAATGAACTTCATCCGTATTTTTTTATTTGCATATTATTTTGTGACATTGTATTTTATCCATTGTCATCTTACTCGTATATATTTAGATTTTAGATATGAAGCAATTTAAACTGTTATTCCTATTCTCGTATTATTTTAACTCAACGAAATCGTTATCTTTTTCCTCTTATAAAATAAATTCTAAAATTTTTACTAAATTGCTACAGAATATAACATTTTAAGGTTGTTACACATTTTCTTCTTGCACTTGTGCAATATATTCACAATATTATAAAGAAATCAAAAAATGCTGTCAAAAAACAATCTTTGTACCTTAAACCGTTTCTTACTATATTACACCTACATTCAAACATTGTAACGAGCACATGCTGGCTTCGGCATTACAGTGACTACTTACAACCATGCGGGCCCTATCCTTTATTGCCAATTCAGTAGTATAAAAACTTGACGAAACTACCGATAAATCAGAAACACAACCTTGTAAAGATTAAAATTGCCAAACCGATTCTATCTTATCGAATTCAACGCACGAATTAGGAATTAGTATGCAAACAAAGCATTTCCGAAGCGACAGTGATTTCAAAAGCCATTTGTACACGAACTTAGCTCGTTATATAGAATAATAAACTGTACAATGTAATAACAGGAAATATAATGGCCGCACCACCAAGGTTAATCTCAATCTTTAAACGTACAACCGTTTTTTTGTTTTATTTTTGACGTCGAAGGGATACTCTTGGTAGATATATAGTCAATTTTCTGTCTAGATAGTTATCACCACCTACTTCTATTTCTGCAGTTAGACAATTGTTTACAAACATTACTATCTATCGGTAGTACGCTACATCTAGTATAATTACCGGGGTATAGGCAGCGACGTGCTATTTATTTAGGCGAACAAGCACTGAATACCCTAATCTTCTAAACCTATCTAAATTATAATCTTCTAACTCACTCAAAAGGTATACATCTATGATGAATTCAAATTAGTAAGTTTATTTTTAAGTATAGATAAGTGAAGAGATCGCGGGTGCGGTGTGCATACCCTACACTAAAATTGTGTACGTGCCTTCGCTCACACGGCGCCGTGTTGACAGCCCCGTTACACAAGAAGCTTGCGCTTTATATAAGCAAATAAATACTGCATGCCACTCAGTATTCACGTGGAATATAAACAAAATAGCCAACTTTTTATTATTATATACTATATACTAATGTTAGGTCTCTGTTGCCGGAAACTTTCTAGGTAGGTAGTACCACATCGCCTGTTTCTGCTACCAAAAAGTATTGTGCAAATATTATTGTGTTCCGGTTTGACGAGCGTTGTAACGAGTGTAATAACTGGGGTTACACGACAGAACACCTCATGTCTTAGGCGACGAGCGCAAGGTAGTGCATATATATCATCCTAACTGGTTCTATGTTGTTACTGGGGCGTGCCATCAAGTTTACCATCAGGCGAACGTCCCGCTCGCTTCGTCGGCTTGATGGAATAATAAAAAAAAGAGTAATTACAAAACTAAAAACTAAAGCGTCGTTACGCATTGCGCAAACCACAAGGGGGTAGGCAGGCAATCCGTAACGGCATAATGACTGTGTAGACCAATTACCCGGTTAATTATCAAGCGCGACAATGTTGCCAGGCGCGCTCCGACATACGACTGAGGCCGTGACGTCACGCTCACGCCTCCGTTATTGTCATTTCGCGGCACTTTATTAAAACGCGCTCGGCGGCGGGCGGCGGCGGGTGACGGCGCTAATTAATCGGCGACTAATTAGGCGCGAAATGAGCACGCGGCAGCCGTGAAGTGTTCACGTCGTTTGTAAAGGGCCCCTCCATTCCGATCGCACGTGTCGTCGGCGTCCCGTTTTACTTTCGCGCTGTTTATTTACCCTAATGAACGGCATTCGAAGAAACGACAAATTAAACTGTTCACGCCCGACACGGGCGATACGACCGTGCATTGAAATACTGCCGCCAACTAATTGTATGCTTTATTGAAGTGTTAATGCGACACGATGCAGTAAATAAATAACAGTCTAATTAATAATTTGGGATTAGCAAAATTTGATTATAAAGTTTGCAGAGTTTATCGCTTGTTGTTGCATTATTTATTACCACGACACTTGCGAGTGCTAAGCAGTCACGAGAAAACCAAGATAGATGAAAGCATTTTAATTATTGTTTACAGTCCGATCTGCAAATGATGTCACTGCGAAGGTCCCCAGAAAGTTTGTTTGATCATATTATTGTATTAGATTTAATTTTATTAACAGTGGTATTCCAAACCGGGACTAGTATCTACCGAACTTCGGTATTAAACTTAAGATATTTTTCTTTCATTCCAATAGCCTAGTAAATCGTAATTGATAGTAATCAGTGTTCTCTTAGAAGAATTTCGGGTCTATCGATGTGCCAAGTCAGCCATATGTTCCTTCACAGGAGTCTTGATAGTTATCAAGGAGTTCCTTTGTATGCCTATTTAAGAGAGATTTCTTTAATCATATCACTATTACCAAAACAGAAAAGATTTTTTATAAAATATCTGGAAAAAACTGGACAGTACTTGATATTCTCTAACCCACTGTCTACTGGTGGTAGGGCTCTGTTGTCGGAGACCGTCTAGGTAGGTATCACCCCAGCTTATATTTTTGCCGCCAAACAGTGGTGTACCAACATTACTGTTTCAGTTTGAAGAGCGCTGTAATTAGTATAATTACTGAGGTAATGAGACTTAACATCTTGTCTCAAGGCGATAAGCGCAATGTGGTACTGTGTATAACATCCTAATTATCGCCACGTTGTTATGGGCAGGCGTAGCACTTACAATCAAGTGAAGGTCCCGCTCGTCTCGTTACGTTAATAATCAATTTGTCACAATATTAATAATTTTACCAAACGAAATGTGGTAGTAAACTTTCGTCTCACATGTATTAAAAAGACAACGTTGTACATGTCCTCACGGTCTGAACCAATTTAATTTAACGAGTCATTTCCTTGTCAAAGAGTGACGTACATCATGTCCATGAACTCTGGAAATTACTTAACAGCAGGTGAAATGGACGTTCGTTTATTATTATGTATCTTTATTATTGAATCTGCTTATTTACCTTAGCTTTAATCATAATCAACTGAATTAATATACAACAGATTTAAAGATGATCGTTGTGTTTAAAAAAAACACACAACCCATTCAGTCAAATATATTATCATACTTAATCCTTTTCCTTTAGATGAAAAAAGTAATATATACAGTATTCGTTTTTTTAAGAGGTTCTGTCGATTGAAATCCGTGCCAAAAAAAAGTATTTCTATTTTCTATGTATCTGTCGTATATTAAAATTTTGGACATCGTATAAATCAAAAAAGAAAAAAATCTTTGGGAGACATTATACTCAAACTGCTCAGGACCGTATGAGATATGAAGTCTTCAAACCATTATTTTTAAATTAGATTTAATCAATAACTTTAAAACGTTATTATAGTCAGTTCACATGGCGCCTTTGTCTTAGAAAAATAGAAAAGTAAGTGAGACAGAAAGTTCTTTATTTTGTGATCATACTTATATTTATGTGTATATTTTAAAAGGAATATTAAACTTCAAAACGTCATCATCTATCAAATAAACTAAATTCTCTAATACTTTTATCTTTTCACAGGGTTGTCTCTACCCTGATCTCTTTCTTATCACACAACTTTTATAAGTGATTATAAAGTTAATTGCAATATCATGAGACTGCTAAATTATATTACCATGTTTGAAAGTAAGTTTTGGTATAACCTTTAGGCATTCATTTGCAATTATTATCTCTTGCACAAAGACCAGATCGGTATTGGATTACCGTTATGCAAATAGGACATTGGTGTGCATTTACGCAAACAGCATGAGCTAATTGCAATCCACTCAAGTTTCCCACACGCCTCTTAGACTACATGACGTGAGCAGTTACGTCAAATAACATTACATAATCACCATGACGTACCACTAAAGCCCTTATTTAATTTGATAACCTTATATTATCTAAATTCTGTTTCCTGATGTACTACATGACGACAATTCCTCTTCGGAAAAACCGGATGATTATTAAAACTAAAACAAGGAAAATTATTACCAAACATATTGTGTTAATTGCTTTGATACAAAATACCAGGAACTTTGACTAAATTATTAGCCTACCGCTGAGCGTACGCCTTCCTCAAAGATTTACCTCCACACAGATCGGGCTTGTTCCGCCCGCATCCAACAGTTTTCCACGACCATTACCAGATCGTCGGGCCACCATGTTGAGGGCCAGTCAACATTGTATCAACCGACATGCGGTTACACGACAAACTTACTGTCCCATCGGCTGTAAATCCGTGATATGATCACCAGTTGATTACTTCTTTTATTATCCTCTGTTGCTTACTAATAAATGCCACAAGGTCAAACTATTTACCAAACTTTTTACAAGAACTTCATCATCATTTTCTTCATCCCAGCCTATCGATCATCGTAGTCACCATACCAGGCACAAAGATTAGGGACATCAGTATATCAAAAGTTATAACAGGATAAGCTGCTGTTTCCCAGAATATCATTTCAAGTCGCCTTTCACGAAAATCGTTACCTGAAAGAATATTTATTTGATTGCCGTCTTCTACTTGGGAGACAATGAATTTAAACAAATGTATTTTAATACTTTATTGGTGGTAAATCTGTGTTGCCGAAGACCATCTAGGTAGGAACCACCGCAGCGCCTATTGAAAGAGGCCGTAGCTAGAGTATAATGGACTACGAGAATTAACATCTTATATCTCAAGGCGAGGAGCGCATTCTGGTTCTGTGTATGTCATCCTAATTAGCACCACGTTATTATGAGCAAGCATATCACCATCAGATGTACATCTCTCTTGTCTCATCGTTTCATTGAATAAAAAATAAATAAAAGAAACAAAGTATATCAAGCATAATTGGGAATAACAGAACATTGTTATATAGTTAAAAATTATCGTGGAAACTATAAATAAGAATATAACATATACAGTTGTAAAACGTAATACATAAAAGATAACGTAAATGGGAAGTAAAAAAAAACCGATTGTAAGGTCAAGAAAGTTTTACAACGCTCAAGTTATTCCTGTTCAGCGATCGTTAACACTTAACGACGCAATATTCCGATCCGGCTAAAGATGCAGTAAAATGGGGGAAAGTGTGTTACATTTGTATGCTGGTGACGTGGCGACGGAGTCATAAAGCAAAGGCGCCTGGTGCATTGTAAGCACCACCTTGGGAGGTGGGAAATGTAATATTAGACGCGTTGCGGTATTCGCGATGGTTCAACCGAACGCGGATATACATTGTGTAAGATAAAAGGAATTTGCTACGCTTCTCATCAGAATGAATATAATCAGCAATTCAATGTATAATTAGATTGGAATTTGAAAAATTTTATTGATATTATGTAACTACAATTAACGTGTAAGTTCAAGTATTATCAGATCAGGCAATCAATATAATCAATATATACAGACAAACATTTTAGTAAATGACAAATTGCGTTAATAATGACTGATGTATAGATAACTGATACGCTTACTCATATCAGCATGGCACTTACGATGATATACACAACACCACATTGTGCTCCTCGCCTTGAAACATAAGATATTAAGTCTCGTCATCCCAGTAATTACACTAGCCACAGCGCCTTTCAAACCGGGACACAGTAACGTTTGTACAGTACTACTCAGCGGGAGAAACAGGCGCTGCAGTAGTACGTTCCATTTTTTGTTTCGGTGGGGAAAACTTTGAAAGATACCCTGCTTCTGGGGAGTAGTCAGGGTTATGTGAGATTCTTACTCACTAAAACCCCATCGGTGGTCTGCCATCAGTGCATTCAGCGAGGCTCCGGGAACTCTTATAGAATTCACCGGTTCCTCTCTACACTTTCTGTTACACGTGTCTGAGGAGGAGCCCAACCCTCCTAAGCACCATCTTTGAGCGATAAGGGCCCGCACCCTCAAGGCCCGCGAAACGCTACTGTACACTCTTAGACCCTTTTAGTCGCCTTCTCCTTTCCTTTTAGACACCACATTATGCTCGTCCCAATGCGACGAGCACAGTGTGGTGTATATCATCTTAAATAGCTCCATCTTGTTATAGGCAGGCGAATAACTTACCATCAGATGAAAGTCTTGCTCCTGTAAGTCTAGCTTTATATGAGTAACAAAGAATTTTCTTTTCGCACAGTAACCACATAAAAACCAAGTTAATGTTTAACAATACAAGGGCATTACAAAGTGAAGATGCTAATAAAATGTATGTTATTCATGAAAAGCGCGGAAAACAACGAGTTCGGGTTTATTTTAGTCGCGTTGCGGGGTTTTACAGCGGGATATTCCTTATGTTACGCGAACTCATAGAATGAGGCTATAAAAGTATACGTTGTAAAACGTGATTATGACGGCCGCCGGCATAGGGAGACGAACGCACCTCGTCCGGGACGACCACGTACGCCTTTTTATTCCCCCAACGACGGCCTCAATTCCCTAACAATAGCGTAAAACATCCAAAACTACGGACGACACTCGCAATTTGGGATACAAGTGAAAATTATTTAATTAAACAACCAAGTTTACCGTTTGCGTTTTTTTTATTAAATGTATATGAAGCTCGCTGGTTTATGATTAGAGCGTGCGGGTTTCATTCCGAAAGTTCCAGGTTCGAATCTCGACATGTACCAATGACTTCAATATTTATGTACATTTGTTAAATTTAGTTACAACAGCAATATACAAACGGTGAAGGAAAACATCGCGAGGAAACCTGCACATGAATTAGAATTTATTCTAAGGCGTGTGTGAAGTCACCAATCCGCATTGGACTCGCGTAGTAACTATGGCCCCATCGCCCTCATATTGAAGGTAAGCCTGGGCCCCAACAGTGGAAGCATAAATTGGCTGTTATGAAATGATATGTGATTTTAAATCTCGTTACCCAGTAATTTCAATAGCTACAGCTACTATTCTCAAACCGGAATAGTGTTTGCACAGTACTGTTTGATGTCAAACTAAGAGTTGCAATGGTACATTACCTAGACGATCTTCAACAACAAAGGCCTACCACCAGTAAAATTTCTATCAGTTAATATTTGAAATTTCAGCTTTCTTTGAAATAATTAAATTAATACGTTGAACGCTACTTAAAAAGACTTTGTCTTGAAATTTACTTTTTATCAAGTCCTATACCTAAAATGTTCACTATTGAGAATTCGGGTTTTATAAATAAAAATAAAACTGGGGGACTGGTAACCCTAATACAGTGGTCAGTACTTTGAATCCATATCTCTAAATATTTTCCAAATAGTTACATCCTCTTGAAAAAGAATTACTCTTAACATTACAATGGTCACACGCAGAAATAAACAAATTAAATAAATATATACTAAGTTAGTGCACTTCACCACTGCACATTTAACACCAAGTGGTATCGATCAAGCACTAACGTATTTTATAAAAAAAAATTCATACATTTGACTATTTGATTCTAATATGTATTTTGACGTCGTTCAAAATACATCAAATATTAGAATATGCCTTTCCTTTAAGGACACCGGTGATCCTCGCGGTGTTTAATGTGTTAACAATTTAAAATTATTCTGAAAAATTCTACCACTGACTAAATATTTAAATAAGGCAAAAACCTTTCTTTTTCTGTTATTCAACGAAACGGCGAAACAAGCCCGTTCAAGCAAGAACATTCACCCTATGGTAAGTGATTCGTCTGCCCATAACAACGTGACGCTAATTAAGATGATATATACTACACATTACGCTGGTCGTAGCGCCCTTTAAACCGGAACACAATAATATTTGCATAGCACTGTGTCTCGGTAAAAATCGGAGCTGCGGTGGTACTTACAGGGACAGTCTCCGGCAACAGTGACCACTGACCAGTAAAACCTTACCTTTCGTTTTGTATATTCTCGACTATACGGATAAACTGGAATAATATGCCACGAACAAATTGAAAATATGTACCCAATGTTAAAAATGCACAGCGTGAACATTTCTGAATTAACTCCTGAATTTCGATTAAAAAATCAAATTTTTATCGTTCTTCTTACCGGTTAATGGATTTTTAAGCGCGAACAACAATGAAATAACTTAGAATACAAAATTTCCAACTTTGATACAAATATTAAGAAAACAATTGCTTGCAAATTTTTCGCATCGCCGCGGTTTTACTATGACGAAGAAAAAAAAATATTTTATTGTGTTTTAGTTCATAAATTAGAGACGTCTTGATGTTTGTGACTAATGTAAAGTAACTTTATCTCAAAAGGTCATCTAATGCCTAAATATACTTTTTATTTTTACTCTACACAGCGAAAGATTCACATGATGGTAAGTAACACGTCAGCGCACTGATATACACTCTGCATCACAATGTCCTCGTCAGTTTGAGACATATGTTGTTAAGCCTGGTTACCCCAGTAATTTAACTAGCTGTAACGCCTTTCAAGCCGGAACACAGTAAAGATTGTTCACTACTTTTTGGCAGCAGAAATAGGAGCTGCGTTGGTAGGCAGTCTCCGGCAACAGAAAACTTCTTACAGTAAACTTACGTTAAAACAATATAAAAATTTCGGATAAATTATATATGTGGAGTCATTAGAATTTTTAAAACTTGAAACTGATCAACAAGGCTAGGTTGAAGACCTAACCACGGAAGACCGTCGCCTTCCGACAGGCATGTACGTGAGGTGGTTCTGAAGCCGAGCCAATCGTTTCATTTCGTCGTTTCAGTTAAACTCAAAAACTGATGTCCATCCGTTTCTTATTGATTGACTATGAAGGAACTCCTTCAGGAAATAAATCTTTTCAAGCAAGGTGTCACAAGATTAACACGTGCGTACATATATTCAATTGATGACTTCCCCTACTGGACATAGGTCTCTTATAATGTATTATCGGTTGACGTGATAATGATGTACAAGGTTAACATTCTACTGTAGAAATCCAACCGCATTGGAACAGCTCTTTTATTTTTTAAAAGATGATTTAATTGGAAATATTTATTATCTTATTGTTAGTCTAAAGAATGTATATTATATGTCCCTAAAATTATTTTTTTGAATCGAATATAATTCAAAACGCTAAACTGTTTATGTGATATTTATCCAATACTACTACACGAAACGTCATTTTAAATTACAGGAAACTATATCAGTAGAGTACGAAATATGAGACATAAATATAGATATCTCTTCCAAATTTCAACCAATACGGCCAGGCCGTGAACAGGCTACTGAATTTATATGGTCTCACAATTGAGGACTCTGTTACAATAGGCAAGCGATACATCCGCTGCGCTACGGAGGTTAATTACATACCTATCAATTCTATTTAAGTTTTTTTTTCCTGAATCATTTCCTTTGCCTACTCATTGAAGTAACTTTTAATTACAATAAAATTATTGTACTCAATCGTCAACTCCACAAAAAACTGATATTATATATTACCTTACAAGAATAAACTTATGTGAGTACTTAACTTAAACAATTTCTGTCAAAAATTGTTGTATAAAAGAATGACAAAAAAGTAATAAATTTCGATCTACTCAGTGCAGTAAAAATGATATGTAACAGTAGAAAATGAGACATCCGCTCCTCTCGCTTCACGGTGGAAGAAACAAACGATCGTTAGCCGTTGTCCGATATTGCCGGTCATAAACAGTCAGTTGTAACATCGTCGGATATTGTACTATCAGTTTATACACAACGTAAATAACAATTTAATGTTGCAGCAAATTGTACCGAAGATACTACTCTTAAGGCTCATTTTAATTTTAAAACCTTCAATAGCTTAGTATAAACATAAAACAACATCAAAAAGTAAGAAGGTAACCAAGAAGACGTCTAGTAATACGCTATAAGAGGGCCATGAGAAAACAAATTAAGTACATCATAGTTGTTACGTAACTTGCCTTTTAGAACATTGAATAACAGTATAGGAATAATTGAACTTAAATTATTACTCAATCGTGAAACTACATTTTTAAAGCCCTTCTGGCATAATGATATAATATAAATTTTTCTCTATATTTTTTCTCCTTTTAGGTAAACAAGAATCTATTTGTGTTTTATAATGAATATGTGGTAAGATCTACAGAGAGCAACGCAAACATTATTTAGGAGAGGCGTAATGCGTTCGTTCTCATTCCACGAGCCGCGATTATAAATTTAAGCAGGCGTCAGTATCAACATTCCTCTATTTGGTATTAAGATATATTTTTTGCAGGAGCTTATAAATATGTGAGCTGCGGTGGCCTCGACGCGGCGGTCGCTAGCGACTGTTTTTCTCCCCCCTTTACGATTTACAACCTCTAAAATGGCAAACAAAACCCCACCAGCTTATTTACACGGACCCGAAAGAAAATTTGTACGTACGGACAAACCTATAAGCACATAAATCATAAATGTCCGCCTGTTATTACATTTTTTAACTTCGGAAACACAACAAAAAAAACTTTACTCTCCCTCTTAAAGCGATAACGTCGAAATTAGATCCAAAGTTGCGAAACAAACGCCTGAGTCAAAACATAAACAGAAGGGAACATTTCGGCGTACGCATGTTTTTTAATACGTATTTGAAAAAACAAAAAACATTGCCCCAAAGCTGTGTGGGGAAACTTTGCAGCAATGTTGTCCTGACAACTTAGAGTATTGTTTAATCCGGCAATGGTGTAAGTAGAAAGTATAACAAGACAATCGCATTGGTTAAGTAAAGGGCGTCGTGTGTAGGTAGGTACTATGGGTTAAAGGCAAATAGGGAAAAATATAAAAGGTAAACAACAACGCGCAAACTACATGTTGTTTGGTATAAACAGAATAAAATATTTTATGGCATTATTCTATACACCGAGCTCTATATATTATATAAAAATACTATTTAACATATTAATACCCACAACAATTTTATATTTAAAACTAAAAATATTCAGGTAGTAAGTTCATCCGACGATCAATGACAAAAAAAATTTTTTTTGGTGTCAAGTACACCAGCCATTGTAACAACGATATCACTCTAATTATATGTAATGTATCTGTAAAGTTTAAGAGCAAATCTAAGAACTCTCCACACTCCTATCGATCGATAATATTGAATTAAATTAATAACAAGTTATTGTTCGTTACTTCATCTTGTCATTGTCATTATAATATCATCATGCTTCATTTTTAATCTATACTACATAAAACTATCAATGAGTTATTAAAGTGTTATATCTTATGTTCAACGGTAAAATTATAGTACTAAAAATAAATTCTTTGAAACTAACTTCAAAAGTAAGAAATCGTTAATCGCACCGGGATCTCAAGAAGAGGGTACTCTAACCACGGCCACTTGTGAACGCTGGCCCGAGCGGGTCGTTACCACTTCAATATAGAGGTAAGTAAATGACAGCAAGCTGCGGGAAGCCCATTCGTATTGAATTTATTATAGCCTCCGCGCTCCAGTTTCCGAGACCATCCCCGCTGATAGCTCTTATTTCGCTGGAAATAATAACACTACACGAACACTTACATCACGTAACTACACGAGCCAATTTCAATGCAATTTCGGTGCTGCGGGTGCGGTTAACGGAAAATGTTTATTTCGTTCTTATTTTCGGTATCTACGAAACATTTTACTGATGTAGTTCTCATAGAACTTGAATTTCATGAAGGGCTCCCTACATTTGTTAATAATTTGGAACAGGACGTATGTACTTTATTTTATTCAACCGAAACAGAATAAGGAGTCTTGCGTGTTAAATAAAATCTCTTTTTAACGTCACACATTTTTACAAAGTAAAGAAAGATTTTTTTATTGTATCTTTTAAAGAGAATGTGCGGAACATAGTTTTTGCATGACTATCTGCTGCTGGATCTGAAAATATGGGGGTATCTATAGATACATGATTAGCAGAACCACAAAGGAAAGGTATCGCGATCTCCATCAGACCAACAGTCTGATACAAATCGCGAAAGAAGTTGGCTACGGGTAAGATGGAACTGATTGGTGTGAAATCTCTAGTGTCCTACAGCGATGATAATTAAAGTTATGTCACATTAAACTATTTTTAAAATAAAAATAGTTTAAACGATTATCAAGTTAGTTAGATAAATCGCAGACAATAGCAGAATCACTTTAAGAAGCAAAAAATGTTAAACAAGTAAAACTAACAATTTTTTTTAACGTGTAATATTTCAAAGCATTAAATAAAAAACCTTAGTTTAAATTTAGTATAAACAATTAACAAAACGATAATTGCTTATTTCGTTTTTCTTTAGTGAAGTAAAGAGCAGTGGCTTAACCTAAAAGTAAACAGCAATGCACGCAACGTGTTATATTTGCCAGCATGTTTAAACAGCGACACAATGTGCTTTTCGCTGTATTACAAATAATCCTTTTTTTCTAAAGCTATACAACTAACCCTTTTCATGCAAAATTCGAACACGGAGCGAGTACCAATCAATTTGTACCCAAAACCGGCTCTTACGCAAACATGTCGCGGGACAACCCAAACATGCACGCCTAGGGAAAATAGTTTCCCCAAAATTGTTTCCATAATAATGAGTTAGAATCGGTTACAACGGCTTATTCGAAGAGAGTAACATTTCAAGTTAAGAGTCAGACCTACAAGTTCAGCAGGCGGTTAATTTGATGGAAAAGTTTCTTTACTCAGAAATTAGCTCAGATATTTGCTAAACAATGTATATGGGGAAATATGTTATATTTCCACTCTACTATTACACGGTATTGGAGCACCGCTGTTCTATATGTCACTGTTCTATATTACATATGTATTATCAGATATTTATTATTAAACGTAAGAGTATCTATTCATATGAAGGTAATCGTACATTGCCAAAATCAGATAGCGAACAGCTAACTAGTATATTCCCAGATCAGGGACTCAGTGAATTCTCTCAGGAAATAGTCAAGGCTATTTATCACTACTCTGGTTAAGTGTAAGTTAGCGGATGTCGCATGTACACGGAAGCTTCTTTAAGGTGGTTTTACTTCAAAAAAATATAAGAAATAATTTTAATCTCAATTTCACATGGTTTTAAGAGAAAATGTTGTGAAATTGGAGCGTGCTCGTTCAGAGTTATTTGTTATATAGGGTGGCGCAAAAGTGATCCTCCTATCAGAAAATGCTATAAATTTTGCCTTAATGTAAAAAAATTAAAAGACGAAATAAAAATAATCCACAAGAAAATCAAAGTTTTTCATTTTTTTTTAAATTACAACCGAAAAACATCGGAAGGTTATTTTTGCGCCACCTTGTATATATGTATATACAATATACATTTTCTGATAGGAGGATTACTTTTGCGCCACTCTGTAGATAAACCAATATGTACGCATAATATAACAATGTATATAATAATACAAATGGTGAATTTTTCGGTACTCGTCGCTTGGAAAGATTTTTTTATCGATTTTATTGGTTTAAAAAACATAAACTTTTCAAATAACTGCAATTCGTACACAAGCAACGTCAGTGAAAAATGCGTACATTAACAAATGTTATCCGCAAAGCCTGCGACGCGGCATTATCGCGACGTAAATCAGTGGCAACGATACGCAAATCACTCACAGAATTGTTTCGTTTGCAATTTGGCCCCGAGCAGCAGAACAGGGCAGGGCACAGCGGAGAGGAGTAAGAGGGGGCTTGCTAGATAAGTGTTTATAGGGTAATTAGTGGCACACGAAACGCTCTCTACGGAGGTCGACGTAAACCTGCTAACTGCTGAGATACGGCAGCGCTCAGCAGTTTAACGATCCCACGTCTCTGTAAGTTAACATCGACGTAAAAATATTCAGTGATAAAAATTTAATTATATAACAGGACTGACTCTTGTTTTGATTTGATGAAAATTTTAAAATTTTTTATCATCATTAGCCGATGGATGTCCACAGCTGGACAGAAGCTACCCACAAAGATCTCCACTGCGATTTGTCCAACGCTGCCCGCATCGAGCGGTTCCCCACAACCTTCACTCTACCGTGAGTCAACTTTGTACTCTGGGATCTTACTGCATACTTTAAGCAAAATCTTTAAAAAGGAAACGTTAAAATTTTTTGAACAACCGACTATTTCAAAATCACTTTAATAATATTTTGTTTAAATTAAAGCATGTTGTGGTTATCAGTATAACAATTAAAAAAGAATTTAATGAATTTTTTTAAAGGGTCATATAAATATATTTAAGCTTGTAGAAATTATAATTTTTTACTGATAGTAGAGCTATCAAAGACCATATATATAAACAATACCGCCAATCCTGTTCGTACCGTAAAACAGTAGAGTACAAACATGTAATATCTGGAGGCGGAAACGCCTGTAGATATCAGTCGCAATATAGTGCTGTGTGAACATCCAAACCGGCACTTCATTGTTGTATTTTTTTTGGTTTTAAACGGCATGCCGGATATAACTGCTGAATTGAAGAAACTACAGATTTTCTTCATTCATGTGTAAAACATTTAATTTACTGTTAATTTGATAACGAAACTTGCCTTCCTATTCGTCTCTTAAAGGATAAATAATAAACAAGATATATAATAAGAATAAGAATGTTTTAAGAAGATAAATATTTTCTTACATCTGCGTAAAATAATGTACAGATTCGCGTCAATCAGTTATGTGAAATTCATGATGTATATCTGTAATCATCTATCAGGTTTGATCTATACAAGTATCAACTTTCAAAGAATCAAATAAGTTAGTTATGTACATGTTTCTGTTTTTTTTATACAAGAAACCTTGCTAATATATTATAACGAGGCTGACAAAACAAAACAATATCGACAACCCTACTTTCCCATAGTTGTGTTACACGAACTCCTTATCCCCATTCAATCAAAGTTTTCCACTCGTGTTATAACAAAGACGATATTGAGCCAAAACACCAATCGTCTTACATAAACTAATCATATCGGCATTTTTCTAATATAACACTTCCCAAGTCGTCGTCCTAACTACTTTTCTTTCTATGCTTTTAATAGTGGCAACAAAAAGTTTTATTACGGCGAAACTTCTCTAAATATTACCCAAATCATTACATGTATAAACTTATTTCCTGGTAAGCTATCATATAAATTACTAATACATACAATTTATGTATATGATTATGACAATCATCATTTCAGCCTATTAAAGCCTATGGCTGTTTATATACCTCATTGATTTGCAGGCTGCTGGTATTATGGTAGCGATCAGTATGCGTTGTGCATTCATCAGCAAGGCAGATAATCATCTAGACTGGTTCAATACAATCAAGTCCTAGACGCGAACCTTAGTTGGCTTGATTGTAAAATCGATTTAGGCAAGGATACAAATATATATTTTTAGAGATTTCAATTGTAATATCGACAGAGTTGGTTCACCAATGTGTACATGTTTATTAAATTCTTTACAATATGTTGTAATAAGTGCGGACATCGTAAAAGTGAGAAACTATAATTACTTTCAAGAATTATACTTTGTTCCACAGTAATAAGCCCAAACGTAATAGTGTTAATGAAATATTTTTTCTTTTTTTAAAAAACTACGTGGCTCCATTACATTATTATACTATATATAGTATATATTCAAATGTTTACATTTATAATTTGTCGTTTTGTTATAAAAATATGCTCTTCCCAAAGTTGACGGGAAAAAACTGTCATCGAAGCGTGAGCTTAATAACAAAGTTTAAATAAGTAAATATTATGTTACCTTACATAATATATACAATTAATAAATATAACTAACCGTTGTTCTACGACCTTATCACCAAACAATATAAAGTGAAAATAAAAAAAATATGTTCTATGTATAACAAATTTAACCTTATACACGCCCAATAGTTAAATTAGACGTCT
The DNA here is from genome assembly GCA_029034505.1 of Ornithoptera priamus. Lineage (NCBI taxonomy): Eukaryota > Metazoa > Arthropoda > Insecta > Lepidoptera > Papilionidae > Ornithoptera > Ornithoptera priamus. The sequence goes on from JARDWD010000686.1 coordinate 2,794,952, forward strand.
TCGTACAATTAAAGGAGCCCAACTTAAACGGCTGCCAACCGCACTGGAAAATCTAAATGGGGCATAATTATCGTCATTTAAACGGGGAAGCGGCAAAAGTTTTGCATCCCCACCAAACACAACCGCTCACGAACCGAAATTAAGGAGAGTATCAATTTACTACACGACGTGCAGGTGAACCATAATCTTTCCTTTTAACGGAGTTTCCTAAACTACCTCAAAATCAACTATATTCATCAATTAAATACAATATGAAGAGAACTCTAGTTCTTCTGCGAATATTCTTATTTTTCTTCTTCTCTTTCTTCTTATGTTTCAATCGCAGATACTCCAAGCACCGCTCTCTCCATCGCCCGCGGTGTGACTCTAAATATTCTTACCACACACACACACGAGCACGTAGCTCGTAGAAACGATGGACGTTGGAGACTCAAAGTGCTGGAACATATCGCACCGGAAACCACCGCGTTAGCTGACACCCCACTAGATGGATGGACGACATTAAAAGAAGAGCTGGGAGCCACAGACCTCCAACAGCGCAAGATCGTGTTTTGTAGAATATATTACGAGAGACCTATTTCCAGCAGTGGATGTCCATCGGTTGAGATGATGATAAAGCAAGAACAAGGACTTGATGTAAGAGATCGATTTGTTAGAAGGCCTTTTGTTGCCGGAGATTTTCTAGGTAGGTACCATCGCAGCTCTTATTTTTGCCGCCAAACAGTAGTGCGCAAATATTACAGTGTTCCGGTTTAAAGGGTGCTATAGCTAGTGAAATTGCTAGATGAACGAGGCTTAACACCTTAAGTCCCAAAGCGACAAACACAGCATGGTGCAGTGACATCATCATCATATCTACCGTCACATTGTTATGGGCAGGCGTATCACTAACCACCAGATGACCCGTTTCCTTCGTCAAGCGTCAGCTTAGATTGAGGACGCTTGACGAATGGAACAGGAGGTATGTGGAAGGAACAACGGCTTCAACGACGAGGATCTTCTTCCCGGACGTCGTGTCGGCGTATCGCTCACTCCGTCGGCTCGAGCTCGACACGGTTCTGGTCCAGATGTTCACTGGACACGGGGGATTCTCCGAGTACCTCCACAGGTTTAAGCTCAAGGAGAGTCCCGCGTGCCTGTGTGACCCAACGGTGGACCAGACCGTGGTGCACGTACTCACCTCCTGTCCCTTATTCGGGAAAGAGAGGTATGAATGTGAAATGGAGACTGCAAGGAGGATAGACGCAGGCGTCATTGCCTCCCTGATGAGTGAAGACGAAAGTCGCGAAATATTTTTAAAATATTGTAGGAGAGTGGTGGGGAAGGTATTGAAGGGGAACAAATTGTAATTTTAGAAGTAAATAAATAAATAGTATAATTATATAATAAGACATTATAATTACGACAATAATAAATATAAGAAGACAGAAGGAAACAAATAAGAGAAGACGAAAAGAAGAATGTGACAAATATGACAAAGGAATGATCTTTTCAGGCACCCCCCCCCCCCTCTTCAGAAGGCGTCATCACTCCAAGGGAGGAATGAGAGAAGGAAATGGGATGCAGCATGATAGAGAAGAGAAGTATGGTAGAAGAAAGGAGTAAAATGATGAATGGAATGAAAGATAAGAGAGTTAGGAATGAGATACATGAAATGATGGTAAATGATTAGAAAGTAAACGGCCCTGACCAAAAATACGCAGGGGGAATTATAAAAAAAAAAAAAAAACCATCAGATGAATGCCTTACACGTTTCGTCATCATCATCATCATCAGCCGATAGACGTCCACTACTGAACATAGGCCTCCCCCAAAGATCTCCACATTTATCTTGGTTATATGGAGAGATTTAAGCCATTTCTCACCACGCTGGCCCAATAGGGTATAGTGGGAGTCAGAGCCTCATTTGTTGATTAGCAGGGTGCGCCAAAGGAGGTAAGGTTGACATAGGTCCCGTTAATTGTCGTGCGGGGCCGCTTAACCTCTCGTTGCACGTATCGTAGGTTCGTTGAATAAAAAAAAATTTCAGACTCCAATCACCCAGTCATACAATATTCATGCTCTTACTTTAAACTTTATATATAAAGTATGACTGTTAAAAACAAAATAAGGCGGTAGTGCGCTGAAAATAAAAATGCCAACGCAAATGAGCGTCGAATTTTTCATATACTTGAAACAAATTAAGCATAAAGCGCTGAATTCAGAAACTTTTCACCAAACAAAAATTATAAACAGAAAGTAACAAAACAAAAAAAATATATATACAGAGTGGACGCGCAACCGCACTGTGCAACGAGTTTAATCCACTTCCAGTGAGTTGATTTATGCGATAGTAAAACTTCGTCTTTCAGTCGCGTGACCCTCCCGGCTTTACTTTAATTGCTTTATTGCATTCGTAAAACGACTGAATATCGTCATAAGTTTAATCGACTAGTTTATGTATGAAATTTGCTTTGGGAGTAAGAACTTCGAAATATTATACCCCCGGAGGTTGGGCACCAAATACGTTTCAGTTAGTCAACATTTGAAAGCGAGATAATATTATGTATTTAGCTTTAATTGTCCTATTTAATTTGTTTCAAATAAAAATAGAGTTGACTCTTTAATGCTGATGACCATCTCTAGATCAGGGGCTGCCAAACTTTTTGACCTCATGGACTAGTCAATAAAGACATTATTTAAATCACGCGGACTACTAGAAAAATTAACCTAAGAAATAAAATGTACTTAGTAAAATAAAACTATTAATTGTAACCAAATTATGAAAGCTTTACTAATAAACAATTACATTTCCTAATAATTCATCTTAAAACATAACTTATCGTGATAAGTAAGTATATTAAAAATTTTTCTTACGGCTATACTAGCATAGTATAATTGGCTATATAGCAACTATGCTAGTCTAGATAAGTACCACTGCATCAGCTATATCTGCCTCCAATTAGTAATAAAGGAACTTTACAGTGTTTCAATTCAAAGGGAACCATAGCTAAAGACACTACTCATGTTATGAGAAGCACATCTTATACCGTCCGAAAGCGGGGAGCACTTTGTGTTGCAGTGTGTATTATCCTACCTAACGCCGCGTTGTTAAGAGACCATGACTTACCATCCGAATGTGAACAACTTCGTCGTCTCGTTACTTAGTGGAATGAGACACTAGATCACCTTATATTGGGTATCTCTTCCCCGCCGACAACTAAATGCTAACCTCTATGTTAAATTACGTATTCAAATATATTACAAAAAATATAACTCGTGCAATATTTTTGTATTAAATTAGTTTACTATTGTTAGCGTTAGTACCGTAAAAAAATAGTAAAATATGTTGTATTTTGTGTTATTAACACTACAATCGTTTTTTGTAAATTGGCACACATTTCGAATATGGCAACACAATAAACGACAGAATGTTCTGCGGACAATCTGTCTTACGTCGTCCGGACAGAAAATACGGAAAAGAGTGGTTCGTTGGTATTAAATTTTTTTAGAGAAATGTAATGTATTTCACTATGAAGTGTTTAAAATTTGTGAGTAAAATCGTAACCATCCATTTAATTATTTGTACACAACTATTTGGTCAATAATGAACTATTATGAGGGAAGGTGTCCCCAGAAAAAATATGTAGTAGATAAATACTTATAAAAGCAAGTAGTACTGAATTCAGTAAGCAGTTGCGGTAGTTGCAATAAAAAAAAAACAAAATAAAAGAGTTGAAAGAAGCGCAAGTAATATTTCTCATAAACAGTCGACAAGACCGACAGCGCGTCGGTACTTAGCGTCAACTTTATAATAGAAGTAGAGCTAAGTGTTTCTAGAAATTTCTTAACAAAAGTTTTTCAGTTCGCGAACACTATCACCTTAAACAACAATGCAATTTTCATCGCAGCATCGTACCCCCAGCAGTTTTGAGAATCGCGCCGTACGGTTCCCGAGCAACTCATTGTGATCACAAGTTTCATTATGGAAACGGTTTCGTTGCTTATTTCCGGCGAACTTTCGGAAACGAGCGATTTTAGAATACTGTCACATTATTATGTTTTGAAATTTTATATTTGTTTCAAAAATTATATCATCATTCACATACAAACATAAGCAAGATTTTTGAGATGTTGTAAAGTTATTGTTCATACAGTCAACTTCCTTACTGGATGTGACATTTTGACAGTGTGTGGTGACATTTTTAGTAGATTTATACGACTTTGGACCTACTTCAAGCATTATTTTTCACGCATCCTATTCACTGTTGATGAGTCTCTGTTGCCACAGACTGTCTAAGTAGGGATCACCGTAGCTCCTATTTGTGCTGTCAAACGATAGTGTAAAAACATCGCCCGTTCCCATTTTAAAGAGGTTGTAGGTGGTGAATTTACTGGTGTTAACGAGACAACATCTAAGTCTCAAGACGACAACCACAATGTTGGTGCTTTGCGTATATAATCCTACCTAGCATCGTTGTTAGCAGGCGTATTACCGAAGGTAAACGTCTCGCTCGTCTCGTCGTATAGTAGAATTAAAAAAAAATCTGTTAATAATACTTGTTACTTTTGACATTTGAGTGATATGAACGCTTTATTATATATTATGCAGTTATTTACCGATAAATAAAAACACGTCGACCTTGTATAAATATTTCTTCTTGTCACCCAACTGGAAACAGATCCGTTATGCAATAGGGAAGTTTGTAAATGAATACATACTATATTTCTGGTATTTAAACCTTTTAATGTTTATGATTTTGCAACATTTACTATAGTAGCGTCGATGTATAATCTAAAATAGATAAAAATAATAATAATTTGTAGTACCTATACAAGGGTATAAGGGGACCAGAACAACAACTTATAGGACACAAGCCAACCTCACCTGCTCGTGGTGCACCCTGCAAATCAACAAACTAGGCTCTAGCTCCACCAACCCACATTGGAACAACGTGGTGGGAAATGGCCTATATCCCCCTTCCCATCTGAACTCCTACAAACAACGGCCCGTGGGGCTAGGTGGTACCGGAGGTCATGATAACTGAAGGACGTTGGCAAGGCGCTAGAACCAGGGCAGGGCAGAGCCGCTCGATGTAGAAAGCTTTGAGAGAGGCCTATGTCCAGCAGTGGACGTCTATCGGCTGATGATGATGATGATTACCTATATAAAGAAATATTTTTCACCAACAACTGTTGGAAGGAGCTGCAATTTTAGAACTCGCTCACAAATCGTGGCCGCGTGTGGAGTACTAATGGCTATTCATTTAATTACCATATTATTAAGAGCAAAAATAGACCGCACTCAAGGCTATGACATAGTAATTAATGAATAATAATCACCTAGTTACGTACTTATTTAAAATACATATGTGGTAACATAAACAGAGGAATCCGACGGAAAAACCGATTTGCGTTTTAAATCACTACATGACCCTGAATTTTAGATAAGATACATAAATACTTCTCTAAAACTATAGTTCCTGGAGCTGAGTTAGTAAATTACATCAAAGATTCTAATTTCAATATTCCGTGTTGGATATTTTTAATGTTTATATTGTGGATAAATTTAACGATGCAATAAAGCAATTAAGTTTCTGAAACCTGGACACTAAAAGCGAGAGTAAGATCGAGGTTTGACGCGTTCGAAATGTGGTGCTGGCGCAGAATGCTGAGGATATCCTGACGGAACGTCACACAAACGAGTCAATCCTCAAACAGTTGAACATAACAACACGGCTCTCAACAATCTGTAGGTAGAGAGTCCTCAAATTCTTCGGACACATGGTCAGGCGAGACCCGGATAGTCTGGAAAGACTGATCATTACTGGTTGTGTGGAAGGAATGAGAGCGAGACGGCGGTATCCTACAAGATGGACACGCACAACTCAGGACGCTACGGGAGCTACCCTACAATCATCCATCCAAATGGCGCAAGACAGAAATGTCTGGAAAGAAATAGTGGCCAGGGCAACGCACCATAGTCACGTCCCTCAGTCATGAGGTTACAACAAAGAAGAAGAAAGCAATTAATTTTAGTTTAAAGGTTATTCTTTTTATAATTAACACATAGCACATAAGCTATGCCGTCACTATATTAAATGAGACAAGGGCAGGGACATAATGATGATGATGGATTAATGAAAGTTTTTTATCGGAAACTAACAATTTATACGACCCTCATGGCATTGAATGTGTTTAACATGTAAATAGTTCACGGTCGTACAAACTTTTACAGCATTATTCATGTATATGACTTTTTACGTATTGTTTATTTAAATAACGCATAGTTTACTCGACTATCTTGTAATTATGAATATTACATTAAACTTTAGTATTCATAAAACGATTATAAGCCTGTATTGTTATTTATGTGAGAATTATTACAAAAGATTATGGTAATAAGAATAACGTAAAACATATTCTATCCTCATAGAAATAATGATAGGTACCGTCCACAAATCAGTAACTTAACACGATAAAGCGCGTGTAAAATAGATACGAAGTCCGTCCGGAAACGTGTACGAAAATGGCGGCGAGCACAAATAACTTTTATGGGGCAATTTGCAACGAAGTTGTGTCATCAGAAAGACCAGTAAATCGACAGCGGGGAAACGTAAAACTGCGGACGATTACGGCCCTAGAGACAATAAAGAGGCTATACGGGTTCCCGGTGGGTGATCGCGTCGTCAGTACCACCTTCCTAGTATTCAATGAATTGGACATAATAAAAGGTGCGGAAAGTTTATTGATGTTAAAGCATCTCTTCTATAAACTTTCTTGACCGATGCTTTTTTTTTGTTTCGCAGAGAATTCTTCAAAAGATACCCTGCTTCTGGGGGAAAGACAGGGACAGAGAAAGATATGTGAGATTCTTACTGACTAAAATTCCCTCTGTGCTCTGCATCAGTGGATTATGGAGAAGCTCCGGGATCTCTTATAGAACGCACCGGTGCCCCTCTACACTTTGTGTTAGCACGTCTCTAAGGAAGGGCCTAACCTTAGGCACCATTGCTGAGCCATACGCTGTCTCACGCAGGTTCACTTATTGATCGATAAACACCCCCCTCCCATGCTTAAGACCCGCGAAACTCCTAGATCCTTTTAGTCCCCTTTCACGACAAGCAGGGCTTTACTTAGTCCTATTCTTGATAGCCTGAGACTACGGAGATGTGAACAACGGATGCCTATTCACAAAATACCTGGCAAATTCATAAATACAAATATATATATATATTGATGTAATTAATATCAAATGAAAATATACAAAATAAGTGTTGAAACGTCTGTGTCAAAAATAATTTTGATTGTGCTATAACGTCTATAGTCTGTAGCACAATGGCCATTAATATAGTATTATGATTTTTATTCCAAAAATTGCGTTTAGTTCAAAAATACGCAGAACCCAAAGGTTTAAAGATCATTGTCCAACATTCACCTTAATTATATATACTATAATCTATATTTATACATCCAGGAAAGCATTGACTCATTATGAGATGTCCGATGCTATTCGACGTAAGATTAAATATTTGGTATTGCTGCTGCCATTTAGAGGTCAGTTAAGAATGAATTTTGCAAAATTCCTTCCATAAATGAGTTGCGGGGGGTGTTAATAATGGGAAAGGGGCTCGGGAAGGCGACGGGTTGCGGCAATATTTCTGACAAATTTCAAATTTAATTCTATATTACGGCCTTCAAAGCAATTATGGTATATAATTAATATATGCTTGTTTTTTTTTTGTTAGCGGCGATTAAAATTATTAATTTCTTATAGGTCTAGTTAAAATACTATAATGAAGGTGATGCGCAGAGTCAATAATATTTAAGATTCGTAAATGTTAGGACACGGATATAAAATCAGCAACATAGTTTTAAATCCAACAAGAAAAATATTTAATAATATATGCAAATAACGCTAGATATAGCAGTAAATAACATATTATTCATGGCGCCCAGATCAACTTAATAATACCTGTACTCATTGACTGAAGTTTCCAGAATAGCTGAACACGTATACTTTTGAATGAATGTTACGGACAAAGCAAATGTTTTGACATTGAATTGATGATCTTTAATTTGTGTGGAGACTATAATAAACGTTCCATAAATATCAAATTTATTTCAAATGTGATTTATGTTTGAAGTTTGTAACACTGAAACAACATGTAATAAGCCATCACAAAGTTTTTATATTGAGTTCATACTGCCAAAGACTGTTCCCAGAAGAGGCGATGGGCAGTTTGTTCAAACTTACCACCAGGGTTATCACTGCCTTTGTTTTTATCATAGTTTATGAAACTTTTATATCTTCTTTTTTTTAGCGTTGACTGTTTTCCTGCTTTTCATCCTTTATTTCACTCTATCTTGGAAATGGTCCTCTAAAAGATCGTGGATCTTATTAAATGTCTTTGAGCACTTAACCGTTGCAGTTTCGATCTATTATACCGTGGACTCGTGATAACTCAATTTGTAAAATGATCGTACGCGCTTCTATATCTCTTAGAGGCTCTGGCTCGACCCCCATTATGCTTGAACTACCAATGAAAGAAAGCATTCTGTCGAAACCGACATATAGGTAAAGGAAGTGCTTTCTTAAAAATGTGATTTCAATCAACTGTCACTTGACCAGCGTGGTAAATAAATCTCTTTGCGAGAGAAGGCTTCCAGCACCAAAAGTGAAATCATTAAAACAGCTCATTTCCCATTTGCTTCTTTCAAGTATGTTCTTTGATTGACAGCTTTTTCTCACTTATAGTTAAGTTTAAGAGACAATACCTATTACTTACTGAATCATATATTCTCTGATTATTGTAAACATTTTATTGTCAGATATTAATGATGAAGAGTTAACTCATAACAAATTTTAACTTTGACAGATAATTAAGTTACATCATAAGCTTCGGTGTCATTAACATAAAACCATTCTTTAAGTGTTATCGAAGTTTAATACAGTTTTGTTTACTATAACTGGACAATGACTTACAATGTATATTTTATTGATAATTATGTAAAATTTAATTAATGCGGTGTTAATTGTGAATTGATAAGGCGTTTCTTCATTAAAAAATCAATAACGAACTAATTATAAATCGTGAGGTTTAATTACTATGTACTATGTCTGTCTGGCAACCCTGCTTACCGCTAACAGTTGAAAACTTTCAATGAAAATAGTTTCGGTTGGCTTTTAAGTTGTCATGCCAGGGGAGGCTGGCGGACTTGCGGTCATCTGTCTCGAAATAAGATAAGTTACTTCATCGCGCGGCAAATTGATGGGCTGTTTGCGTAACTTTCTTATAATGTCTGCCAACAATCGGTATCTCATCTCACACGAAAATTTCGCAAGTCAATAAGTCTAGTGTTTCTCAAGATAACTTATAAAACCTGAAAGTTTTATTGAATAGAAATATTTTACTTAACTACTTTATTTTTTCGTTTATTTCATCTACAATTTTGGTTCATTTAATCTACGTTATTTTCAAAATTAGTGTACTTATTAATATTGAAATTAAAGGTTTAAATTTGATAGCTATAATGGCTTATTTTTACATATAGGTAACTTTTGATTCAAGTTACAACATAAATGACATTTCAGTGAAAAACTTATCGAAATTGGTTTACCAGTATTGGAGATTACACAAAACAGACAGACTAATGGATAGTTTGTATTTTATAAAAAAATTTCCATAATTACAATACAATTGTTCTTTATAAATAAAGAATATGATATTTATTAAGTTTGTAACGTTTAGCCTGTCGGAAAAAGTTATAATTATTATAGACTCCATAATTGTTACTAAAAGTTATATCAATGTATTGGGAGACATGATGGATGCAAACAGGTCTTGGATCCGGGTTCACAAGTCTAGTATCAGATGAGCTGTAAGAGTCGCTATGGCTTTCAAGCGCTTACATCATCAGAACCAATATGAAGGATGCACAAATCAATAATACGGAATAAACTAAAACTTTAATCGACGAGTTATCTTTAAAGTAAAGTGAAATAAATTTAAAACGAACCTTGGGCGTCGGCAGCACATAATGATAGTTAACTGCGTTATTTTAAGTACTAGTATGCCGTAACAGCGCAAGGTCACCCGTTCACTGCCGACTCCATATTACACAATACAAAACATCCGCCTCATAAGCCTCTTACTGCGAAACAAGACGTCCTTTCTTTTTCACTCGCTTCACTCGGAAACGTAATTAGAGCTGTGAAGTTAAATATAAAAACCAATTATATTTATTTACGTAACCTGACCAATTAAATAGAAAGTACATTCTCAACATGTATGTGACTACAGAGTTATAGTTCCATCGAGAAATCATAGCGATGATTCATCCCAATAGCTCCACCATAAAATGGTAATTAAGAATCTAAATTCTAAACTACAATTTCGGGAGGAATCGTAAAACTTGTTTTTACAATCTTGTACTTCATCATCATCAGTCGATAGACGGCCACTGAGGGACATAGGTCCTTAAAATCTTCACATCGATCGGTCTTGCGTTGTTCGCATCCAGTGGTTACATTATACTTAAAACTAGCTAAAACACAGAGCCGTAAGAAATAGAACATAGCTACCAAGAGAATATAAGATATAAAATTTGTTACAACAAAAAAATCTCACTTCTATAAGATCACGTGGATTACGAGTAAATGAAGGCGACCGTTTTATATGCTAATAAGAAATATTGTTATAATCGTAGGCAATTTCTAAGCTTCCAAGCACGAATATTTAATGTTAAAATTTTCAACGTTCAGCGCGACTAAACGACTCCTAGATAAAGAAATCGTTAACCTGATTTCAGGAAAAACCCGGCTGTACTTTCAACGTTTGCAGTATCAAAAAAAAATTAAAAAAGATTATTCGCTTCATTGAATATCATGAAAAAAATTCAAAAACGGCAAACATCTCGCTAAGTTAATATAAGGTTTTATTTCAGTGCATATTTCACTTTATTTTATTACATAACTATGACATAAATGTTTTTTTTTTGCAAATCATAATGATTGCCATGTGATAGATTCTTATTTTAATCAATACAGCATATAATGTATATTAAACTGTATTACAATCAAATAGAGATGCACCGACGTTGTGATGAAAGGCATGAACAAATTCGTATGGAGACCACTGAGAGAGACCAATAAGTGAGGTCTGCCGACTTATGATGTGTTGATGTACCTTTGGGACACAAATCCTCTTTCAACTTTTTTCACACACTCTTCATATCCGATGTTATAATGGCCCTATTATTTTTACATTACACAAACGATCATCAATTCCAAAGTGTCTTCGTATTTCTGTATGGAATCGAGGAATTTATTACTTCAATTCTTCCGTCTACATATTAATATTCTCTCAGAGTTATAGTCTAAGTAAGTTGAAATTGTTAATTTACAAGTGTTAAATATTTCCTTTGCTTAAAACAGAAGAAACCATAGGAAAAAGTGTAATATCACATTCAACAACAATGCATGTAATTAAACAGTTGAAAAAAAATTTAAAAACAATTGAAATAACAAATATGTTATAAAAATGTAGGAGACACGATATTTTGTACGCAATGTAAATATTACCTAGCCTAGCTTAAATATTAAGTATAATAAATTCATGTTACAATCGAACGGAAACAAACTTATTTCGTTAAATATTCATGAGCGAAGTTAATATAAGTTGAACAACAATCGAGCGATATATCGCAAGTATGGAACATCCATCGAAGTCCACTCGTGCCCAACATGTTGGATCATTGCCTTAGTTAAGATATAACCTAAAGGTGCTAACACACTGCAGTGAAGTAGTGTTTATTATTTTTATATGTCCAATATTGATACCCGTCTAAAAGTACCTGTTCTCGGCCTTATTTCAATGCCTTATATAATATATATGAAGATCTATTATTTCCTTGCTTCTTAATACTTTACCTTTGCTTTTTTATATTCACTTGTCGATATTTCAATTTCCAAATAAAAGTAATGAAATCTTCCATAAAGTGCACGAAATATCTATAACAGTAAATGCTTATATTATTATTACAATTATTTATATAGATAGATTAAAATATACGAGCTTGCTCATTTTCAAATTAGCTAGTTTACAATACACTCATGTGTGAGAAAGAGAGGCTAGACCCTTCTTGGTACGAACGATTCCAAAGAACACATTGGATGAGTGAATTCAGCTGTATATCTTGTCTAAAAACGGAGGATATATGTTTCGTACAGACAGTTTCTAGTAAATTTTTCGATATCAATATTATCTAAACATAATAATAACCCCTCTAGTAACACTTGTATGCGACTATGCTGAATTCAAACTGGGAAGTTTATTTTTTACTACAGAAAATTACAGAGATTCCAGGTAGATGTTTTATCATCATCTCAACCAATGTAAGTCTACTGCTAGATATAGGTTTCTCCGCAAGATATTCCACAGAAGACAGTCCTGGGCTGTTTGATTATGCATAGCCTATCCAGATTCCAGAATCTTTGTGCGTGTACCTGGTGCCGCCGTTTTGATAACTTGCCCAAAATAGTTATATAATCAACGTAATTGTGCGAATGTTTATCTAATTACATTTTGTCTTAATTTGTTTGAAAAATGTAATGACCAAGTAACAAGCATCATAAATATAGAAGATTTATTACTGAATATACAAAGTATGCTATCTTTATATATAAAATTTTCTCGGGTCACGGTTACCAATGGTTGTAAAGAAATAATTCTTCGTTAGCATGACCAGACGCTATTAAGCTATGACGTTGATGTTTCTAGCTTTTTTTTACACTCTACCCGAACTACTGTGCTAATGTTAAAATAAATGCTGGGTAAGAAACGCGTAATAAGCAAGGTTACGTTCTCCTATTACAACCTTGTAACATTTAAAAAATTGTTGAACATGAACTGCTCAATCCATCAAAATAAGGACATAGCTTTCACTGTGAGAGCGTGATCCTTTTCTTTCTATATTAAACACAATGTGAAATTGTCTCACCGTAAGAACATATACAATAATATTGAAAAACTGTATATCTTATTTATCGGTTAAAATCAACATTTCCACCTAAACACTCATAATCTTCAACAAGCGCTATTGATTAGAATCGTGGTCATCAGGAAATCATCATTAGCCGTTAGTGCATAACCCATGTCTTTTGGAATCTCACTAACCAAAACGAGCTTAATCATTTGTACAATATATTTCGACAACTGGTTATTTTGGTCATTCGTCTTCATGAGCTGTACTGGCATACTGCGCTGGTGGTAGGTTTCTGTTACCAGGGACATGTACAAAGATTTTGGATAGTGCAATCCACACTCGAAATCTCTTTGCTTAACTATACTTAAAAATAAACTTTATTAATTTAGTCAATTTAGCCAATAGTCAAAGCATAGCTGTTTACCTTCCGAGTAATTTGGGAGATCATTATTAAGCTAGATGCTCATTTGCCTATATTGAGCATTCGCCTCTGTCTGTCATTAGGAACCGTCGAGGTACCATCGCAAGACCAGTTCAGCCGCCAAACAGCAGTGTGCAAACATTACTGTGTTCCAATTTGTCGAGTGTTATAACTAGTAAAATTACTGGAGTAACGACACTTAATATCTATATCTCAAGGCGACTAGCATAATCTGGTGTAGTATATATTATCCTAACGTTATAGACTGGCGTACTTCTTATCATCAGGTGAACGTCTCCATCGTCTCGTCGGTTCGAAGAATAAAAAAAACTATGCAACGATGAAGATATTGAATAGTCATGTTCATTTATAGTACTACTGAATATTATTATTATTATAGACTGACTGATATTAAGTAATAATTGCTGGCATCGTGTGTATCATACAGTGAAAACGAAATCCGACATGAACCTTTGAAATTCGCCTTTTATGAAATCGCCGTATTATATAGACAACCTAAAGCGATGGCTGACTGTTTTAGGTCATTTAACACGAGATACATCCCCGCATCAGGATGACGCCGCGGAGTTTTATCGGTAAAGTTGGGCTATACGGGTGCATTGGAGCGCGAGGGAACGACACTTCTGCCACATTCAGCGCCGCATAACACAACCTCCTCCTCCATTATTACATGTACCTAAGCTAAAAGTGACCTTTAACCGTTTCAAATGTATGATCATTTCACACTCTTAAAGAGTCCGTTGCATTAGTTGTTGCTTAACAAACACGTTGCTTTTTATTTAAATTAAATTCTGTTTGAAAATTTCAAGATATTGGCAAATAGTTTTATTGCTAATCACAAGATATTTTATGGTTATTAGAGGTTATGTATAATGTACAGTAATTCTAACTACTTCACGGACCTGTCGTCTTCTTGCACAAGGAGAGAGTCAAAGCCTTTCCTTACTGTGCTGACCAAGGCAATACGCTTTTTTTTAATTTACGAAGTGACAATACGAACTAGACGTTCACCTGGTAAATGATGCGCCTGCCCACAACGAAGCGCTAGTTAAGACGATATACATAGTAACACATATTGCTCATCGCCATGAGACATATGGTGTTTAGTCTCGTTACCTCAGTAATTTCACTAGCTACAATGCAAACGCTCCAAACCGCAACAGAGTGAAGTTTGCCCAGTAGTATTTGGCTGTGGTGGTACCTACCTATACAGAGACCTATTACTAGTAAGTCCGGAAAAGATAAATGTGATCTGATTTGAGGGGCGCTTTAGTTAGTAATGTTACTTTGTTAAATTAACATCACATTATTATGGGCAATAGCACGACTTACCAGCAATTTAAACTACTGAACTTTTTTTTGCTTAAATCATGGGGTTCAACTAGATATTCCAATATGGATGGTACTGCTTCCTAGTGAGCGCTATTTTTACTACAGCATAATTAGAGAGAAAGAAAATTATATTTGAATTTGTTATTTATAATAGATAGACAAATAAAATTAGTATAATTAACTAGTATGTAAATATGGGCGTTGGATTATATTCGATTATTGGCGGTAGTTCATAAAAGCTAGGGAACCTATGATTTAGATGAATATTATTATTAAAAAATTACTTAGTATTAGTTAGCTAAAAAAAAACCTTTTCAATCATCGTCGCCATTCATAGGAATCTATCGAATTTTCTTATACCGACAATACTGCACAATTTTTTATTATAATTACATTGAACTTTGTTATATTAAATTTATGACAATGTATGTAACAACTAGAGAGATATGTTTACAAACCGTTTAGGTATAGAATTGGATTGAAAGTTGAACAGTTTACACACTACATTGGTAAAAAGAAAGCGGTTTGTGTAAATTGACATTAGTCTTTCAGTGGGTCGGAGAAAGGTGTAGGTTTTTTCTGTTTTGTTAATGAATGCACTAATTTCGTTTTTCAACTACCTCATTTTTCCTTTGCCTGTTTTTTAATGCATTTGGAAGAATCATATACCGTATATAATAATACGTATAAATATAAGCTCCTAATGGAGTTTTTTTTATAATTCGATGAAATTGTGTATTTTATGTTTACAAAAATACATATGTGACAACACATAAACGTTTTACGTAAACGAAGTTTAAATAGAAAGTAAGACAATCCTTAAAAAAAGTCATAGTTCATTAAAAACCATTTTAATTTAATAACGAAGTAATTCAAACTTTCAGTTAAAATTATTTCTTAATTACTATTTCTTTTGCAATGCATGGAAAAAAAGTGTGAATAGGCTTCTTCTAGACTGGTGCACTTTACCACCTAGAGTGTATTTCCGCATTCTATCATAGGATTGTGTTCACGCACTGGTTTATATTAGATAAAAGAGGGTTCCTAAGAATAAAAATAGTATTATTATTGTATTATATTTCAATTGATACATACTATAACGTGCGACACGCTAGATGTTTACAAACATCAATTCGCATAATGCAAATAGATAATAAGCCAGTACGCCAGTTATTTAGCCAACCACACTAACTGCACCAGCAGTGTTAGCCGATAATCTTGTGAGGCTAATAAATATTATCCTTGTAACAGTTTTTGTTGATAATGTTCATCATAAATGATACGTTAAAAATTACTAATAATTTTTAACCGATACAGTTCAATCTTTTAAACTCTTCTTTGGAAGATAATCTATGAATATCTATCGCATTGGTTCCTAAACTGTTTTCTCCTTATTGATAAAAATATATTTCGCAGCACAAATAGCTTTGAAACTAGTTTGCAATAAAAGAAGAAATAGAGTGTATACTCAGTACTCAGTTGTATATAATGCGATGAATGAAACTAATTGGATGAATTTATCATTATTTTCTACATATACATTCATTGGCAGTTTAGTTAATATTCATAACATCCGCTGAGTACGTATAATGCATTGTTAATCCGTCTACCTCTTCATATTATTTTCTTTCAAAAACCGTAGCATAATACGGGGTTTCAACAATTTCTAAATCTTCCCAACCTTTGCCACGACACTCCAGAATGCCCAGCAGTTCCAACTTAGGAACTTTTTCTTATTATTATCGGGGGAGGAGAGGGATATTCGAAAGAAACCCTGTTTCTGGGACAAGAGAAAGTTATATGAGATTTGTACCCATCAAAATTCCCTTGGTGCGTTCTGTGGGATTCGAAATCTCTTACGAAACATACCGGTCCCTCTCTGCAGTACGCCGTTATGCCTTCTCTTAGTGGGCAATGAGGGTAACCACCTTCAGGGCCCACGTACCGGGAACCCTGTGACTCGCCTTCTACGACAAGCAAGGTTCACCTTAGTCTTATTCTTAATAGCTCGAGACTACAGAGCAATTTGGCAACCTTGGCTCAATCTAACAGAAACTTATTAGTTATATTAAACATTTTATAATTTGTAGCGCAGAATTAGTATTCGGTAACATATGTAAAGACATATGTTACTATCAAATGTATCTATCCATTCGTTCATGAAAATATTCGCAGTTTATATGTACAAAGTAATTCTGGAGGATGATAATCTGAGTCTGTAACGTTATACGTATACCGTGAGAACTTGTAATTAAACCACATTCAGGCTACAGACAGATGAATTTGTCGCCAAATCGAGGCATCATCTTACACAATATAAAGTTAATAGGTCACGAACAAAGCACTCACACACACAGACACACGTACGGACAGACAATGGAATAAATGCGAGCCGCTCTAATTAAGGGCGACAATGGCGAACGTTAATTATTACACACGAGTTTTTTTTTTCATTAATAATATACATCAAATCTACATCATAATGTATTACACAAGATTGTGTCATTATAAGCAGAACAATTAACAACGTTTTTATCATGATAATTAGATTTTTCTTAGCAAATAACTTCACAATAACAAATACAACTTGGCAATTTATTCTTTAAAATTAATTGTACTGGTGGTAGGTCTCCGTTGCCAGAGATCGTCTAGCTAAGTACTACCTCAACCCTTATTACAGCCGACAAAGAGCAGTGCGCATATATTACTATGTTCCAGTTTGAAGGGCGCTGTAGCTAGTATTATTACTGGGCGAACGTCTTGCTTGTCTCGTCGCTTCATCATATAAAAACTATACCTTTTTCGGTTCAGTAATTTCACTAGATACAATGCCTTTCAAATCGGAAAGCGGAAGTGATAACACACTACGGTTTTGAAGCAGAAATAAGAGCTGCGGTGGTACCTACTTAGTCTCCATGACTTTACCTCCTTCGTAATGTTAATGTGCAGCGATTTCTAAATTCCGAAATGATTTAGCTTTTAAAGTGAAGGATTACACATCCTTGTACTAATCATTAATTTATAACCACATTTACAAATCTAAAACTCGCATGACCATGAATCATTGAGAATTATTTCCAATAATTACTTCGACTAACTTAATTCCGGTTAAACCAGATAGGATTAATATATTGCGGTAGTATTATTTCCAGTCTAAATACAAATATTTGTATATTTATTTACATTATGTGGAATGGTAAAATATAAGGTTTCCATCTATGTAGAGACTCATCACGATATCTCTTGAAACATACGGCCTCCAGATTTGAAATTTCGTAGAAATATTCCTTTTGTCTAATATTCTTCTTCTTTGTCGTAACCTCATGACTGAGGGACGTGACTATGGCGCGTTGCCCTGGCCACCATTTCTTTCCAGACATTTCTGTCTTGCGCCATTTGGATAGATGATTATAGGGTAGCTCCCGTAGCGTCCTGAGTTGTGCGTGTCCATCTTGTAGGATACCGCCCTCTCGCTCTCTTTCCTTCCACACAACCAGTAATAATCAGTCTTTCCAAGATGTTTGGGTCTCGCCTGACCATGTGTCCGAAGAATTTGAGGACTCTCTGCCTACAGATTGTTGAGAGGCGTGTTGTTATGTTCAACTGTTTGAGGATTGACTCGTTTGTGCGACGTTCCGTCCAGGATATCTTCAGCATTCTGCGCCAGCACCATATTTCGAATTTTGTCTAATATAGGTAAGCTAAAATCGGATTTTATAAAATTCCTTCCCTAAAAGAAGTAAAAGATGCTGCGCTAACAAAGCAAGCAGGGAACAGGTAGTGTTTCAGTAATACGTTCAAAACTATATATGTGTGTGTGTGTATATTAGTGTGAAAACTTTTTAACTTTCATTATATATACAAGAACAAAAAAGAATATTTTAAGTACAACGTTACAAGTAATCTAATAAGTTTCTTGAGAGTTTCTCTCATTAGAAGGCGCGCTGTAAACTCTCGTACGACGGTTAATGGTTATCATCATCCACTTCATGTGGGACCGGCGCAACACATCTTCCATTAATAGGCCGTGGATCCGGGTCCACGCGCCCAATGTCAGATAAGCTGTTTAAAGTCGAATGGCTCGCAGCGTTATCATCATCAGAATCTAGACATCTTCCATTTCTTTCAATCAAGCGTCAACCTTTTAGACGCATGAACTATTTTTTTTTTCGAGCAAGACGTAGTTACCTGATGATAAGTGGTATGTTTACCCATAAAAATGTAGGGCTAGATGGGATGATACACGCTGCACGATATTGCGTTCATCGTCTGAGACATAAAATGTTAAATTGTGTCTGTGGCTGGTGAAATTACTCGCTACCCCAATAATTTCACTAGCCACAGCGCCCTTCAAATCGGAGCAGAGTAATGTTTGCACGCTACTGTTTGGCGACAGAAATGATAAAGGCGTTGCGGTTGCACTTTACTAGACGGTCTCCGACAACTGAGACCCAGCCACCAGTATTATCCTCTTTCATATCATCTATATCTTCTTTGTTCTGCAGATCCACGTACATATTTATCATTATTCTAATAATATTATTTTCTTCTAAGCCCATTATGTACCCACTAACGAATCCGTTTTAATAAAGAAATTTTCTGTTTTAGTTACAAAACACTAAAACGTTAATAAAACTATCTGCGATTTTTAGTCGACTACACAAGGAATATTTAGAATTTGACTCATAAATTCATTTGTTAAGACTGTTTATTTTGCATATGTTAGCTTTTGTTATAACTTTTCCTAGTTTCTCTTCATTGAAGGTTAATTTTTTGTGAAAGGGTCCATAAAGTCGAGTTTCGTAAACACAACGGCACCGGTTAAACGTTCACTGCTTTACAATACCTAGGTTACAAATACAATATGTCCTTGCTCATTAGACACTAAAAAGCGTAAACTGAAAAGTTGGACTGTTCATTTATACAAATAAATATAAAAGCAGGTAAAAAAACTTACTGTTAAGTATTAAAACAATTTTCTTTGTGTCATAATAGCGAATATTGTTTTTATTGTGAAGCACGTCGCTAAGATCGATGCTATGGTGTCATGAACTCTTACGAGTTCCCATGGATGGTAACCGTGACAATGAAGTTGATAACTGTAATAAAAACATTACTGTTCATAAATCTTGAGTCTAATTTTGATATTAATATCGGACTAGTATACATATGTAATCTTTTTTTGGAAAATCGATAGTAATGATCGTAGAGCGAAATATCTTCGTCTTTTTATACGAAGACTAATCTATCATATGAGTAAATTTGGAATAATTGAGAAAAAAAAACTATAAACCATATTTTCCAACTTTGTGCTAACATGTCTATTTAAAGTCGAAAATACTTGTTTTAAAATATATATCATAAAGGAGATAATTTTTTTTTGCTTTATGAATCATTCACGTGTTTAGAAAAACGTGATTTTAATTAAGTAATTGACTATGCTAATGACATTGCTAAACTAATACATATGCTAAATAACATGTTTATACAAGCTGAATTAATACAACAATTAAATCTTTATAGATATAACCTTTTTATTATTTTAATTAAAAATTTAAGTATTTGTTATATTCATGGATAACTATTGAAGTTTCACTTTGCCTCACTTCATAGAGGTTTTCTCTAGACACTTTTTTTAGAATGTTTATAAATTGAACATAACATAATTTTAAACAGTACTTATGTTTATGGTTTATATCGAAATACATAAAACCAATAAACTAAGTCCATTATTCATATGTAAATAAACCTTGTATTAAGTTACAAGTTTAACAAAGTGAAAGTGCCATACAATGTATTATTTCACAATGACCTCAATATTTCATTTGACAAATAACACAGTGTGCGGACAACTGATGCAAACTGTGTTGCATATCAAATGTAGGTATCAAGTTATAGCATGTTACACTATCTGCCTTTATAAAATATATTTCGCCACTGTAACATATTACTGTAAGTTATTGCAAGACATATTTTCTATACATCATCTTTAATGAATAAATGTAATGATATCACTTACTATCAATTTTGTAGTAATTTGATAAACTATATTGACCAAAGCAAAATTAAAATATGCATTGACTTATATTTGAACCTAACACTTGGTGCTATTGTTAATAAGTTAATTTTAAAAGTGATGATAAACATAAGGATACATGAAATGTATAAAGATGTCAATATTACTTATTGCTAAGATTATTGCCTCAGTTAGTAATCACAATACTATTAAAATGTTCCTGAAAAGATGAAGCAGTATGGTGTATCATTGTTCTCATTATTTTCCATAGATACAAAAAATAAGCCATCACACTCCTTGTAGACCTAACAACATTAATAACAAAATTTAGTTACATATATAAACAAGATCTTCATCATCAAGTGCTATATATATCGCAGCATAGTAAGCCCCAGGTAAAATATGTAAATATCTAGATACTTTCATCTTTACAATTACATTGATTTATAATATATTTATCTAGAAAAATAAAACCGTAAGTACAGTTTGAATTTAAAATATCTTATTTCAAAAATTATGTTTTAAGTTTTATATTAATAAAATTTTTACATAGAAATTTACTTAAAATATGACCCCTAATTATAATATTTCAAACAAACCAGCTAATTACATACTGACTCAAAAAACAATAAACAAAATCCTGCTATTGTTTTACTTAATGTTTACATAAGACTTCATTCATAGCACAGATGAGTATTTATTGTTTATAATTACATTAAGAATGATTATGGATATTTAATCAAGCAGTTTTAATTCTTAGTTAGCAGTTTTAACTCTTAGTTAAAACATTTAGCTTAGCGAATAGTCATACTGTAAGATGGGTTACTTCACTTTCACTAAACAATTCACTTTCAAAATTATTATTTACATTTCTGTCAAATGAAAAAATATATTAACAGTTACTAGGTGCAACATGCTCAGTAGAAACAAAAGTTTGCAAGCAGTGGTAGTGTAAGATTAGAGTTCCGATAATCCTACGATATTTGCTCAGCTTCAAGAGCAAACAACTTTCGCCAAGCGCCCATTCTGGGCTTGCGCATAAGGACCCTGCGCAAACGACGCGCCAAAGAACTGGAGCTAATCGCAAATCATATACACGGCACGTTTAATTAATTTTCGTCATTTTCATTGCGCTGAATTTTTTAACAAACAAAACACGAAATTTTTCAACTAAAAAAACATATAGATTAAATTCAGGTTTTATAACAAAAAATAGCACGGTAACGTCTGCAAATTGCCTTCTTTAAAACTGTTAAAATAAAAAAAAGGAAATACTCACCGATATGTTTATCGCACGAATCCCAAACAATATAAAAACTGTCACTCACACGTTAGACACAAACACGACTTATTCACCTCTTGACATCTGACATGGCTTAAAGAAATTAACAAAAAAAACACGATTATATTCCACCGATATCGTAGAAGTAAAAGTACTATAATAAAAACAATACGATATAACAAAAGTTGTGCAAAACGATCGCAAAATAACGATACAAAACGTAAACAGCTGCCTACTTTGACAGAACCGTCTTGTAAACTGACAAATATGACTGCCAACTGCAAAACCACTTTCGCTCTCATATACCAACATGATAAATAACAATGCAATTTTAACAACTTTTAAGGTTTATTTCGTTACTTATTCTTCAGTGTTACAATAAAAGTATTACTGCATTGGATTTAAATTAATACACTCTTATAATGATTTTATTTTCTCCACAAATAGAAAAGTAAAATTGTCAAATGTGTAGGTACTGAATTTTATTCTGACATTAGATATTTTTAAAACTGTTTTCTTGTTTAGTTAGAACTGAAAACCCTCTCAAATCAGCTACTTTTAAATCAAAAAAATGTATTTTAATACTAGGGTATGTTAAATTGCAGTATTTATATTTTGTTGTAAAGATTAGAAATATCATATTATAATGAAAATGGATAAATAATTAATTGAAAATAGATTCAGTTAAATACTATCAAAAACAAATATGTTATTTGTTTTCACAATTCCACTACTAACGAACATACGTTAATCTATGTTTTACGTTCATTAATAGTTATTATTTTAATTATAACTTCACTCGTTTTTGTATTTCGTTTACTAGACAGGCATCACTTGTTTTCACAACACACACATCAACAAAAAGTTTACATATTTATTTTTTTAACATTTTGATATTATTTCCAGCTGAAGAAAATATTTTTTAATTGTTAATGAGGACATAAATTATTTTAATCATTTATTCTTGGTCATGAATCGTATGCAACATTGAATATAATAATGTCAGTTTTCGTTACCGTCGTCATCTTAGCAATCTGTCATTTATTGTATCGGTAGCGTAGATTTATTGAGTTTTACGCTAAAAATAAAATACCAAAAAAATTCAATTGCACTACACAACATTTCATTTGCTAAAGTGGCGTAGTAAAATCTTTACCAATGTCGAAATTTGAGGATAATCCCTTCAGTGATCCAACCATAGACAATCCTTTTGCAGTAAGTAATCCTTTGATGAGATTTGTAATTTGTTATTATCAATATCTTTATACATTCATGTTTCTTTGTTTAGGATCCGTCCGTGCAGCAAGTAGCTAGAAGCACAACAAACGCAACTCGAGGTTTAGACGATTACAATCCCTTCGATGGGCAACAAAATGCAAACCAGGCTGGGGTACTACTTCTTATATCTTAGTCATGAAATAATTATTAAACTTGTTATCAATATTTACATTAACAGATATTGAAAATAATTAATAGTCAATAATGCTTTGTAGTTAGGTTTTGTTGCATAATAATGTATTAAAAATAATCATCTCATTAATAAGTTGAATGTTAAGAGCTTTTAATTTATATGAAGCTATGTATGACCATTCTCATATACATATCTCAAAATGTTGTTGATCCCAATATGATCTGTACTGTTTATGCTGCAAGAAAGTCTAATTGGTGAATCCTTATTGTATTTTCAATCATAGTGGAATTAAAATTTTATCTATTTTCATGTTTACTTGCTTATCTATTTGTTAATAACAATGTTTGTAGTAATAGCTCTTTGATGACTGGTAATAATTTTGAATTATTTTACTACATTTAATGAAACATTGATAACAACAAAATTGTAATCTTAATATATTTTTTATTTCTCAGAGTCAGCAGCAAACCTCACAACCAGCTATCATGCAAGCAGTGTCCCCACCTGCTGGTGGACAGTACACAAGACCTGCTCAACCTCAACATTCACAAGCACCACCACAAAATTTTACAACTGCTGACTTCCAAGTAAGTAGTAATTATTTTTCTGTGATATAATTTCTTATGAAGTCTATATATTTTGAACATTTAATACTAGCCCTCACAAATATATTTTTTGCCTTGTTTGTTATGCACAAAAATACAAGCAAGGTACATTTTTAATCACTTGATAATGCTGTATATAATGACAATCAGAAAAATATTCACATGTTAAAGAAATAATATAAGAAAGACTAGACCACTTTTAAAAGGACTTTTTAAACATGAAACTCATTTAACATATATTTAACTTTTTGCACTTGTTGAATAAATGTAATTACCATAGACCAAGTCTTGCCATTGTCATAAAATGATGGATTATTTATGTAAACTAATGTCTTTGACATAGAGTAATGAACAAGTTGTTATCAAATAAGATGAACGTTATAAATGTTACATCCATGTTGAGAAAGTTAACAATACTTTTAATGAAAAGTATTTGTTATTAATATAATAATTACAACTTAACCATGTTTGAAACAATTTACATGCAATTTTTCTTAAATTATTTAAATGTTATAATACTAATATTGACAATCATAAAGTATTAAGCTCTCTTATAGTTTAAATAAAAAAAAATTTTTCATTTGTGTAAAAATTATATTCATCTTTACAATGATATTAACACTGCATGCTATTAATACACTTTTTGCTATCCCCACATATCTGGCACAAAAGGAATTGAAGGTAAAGATTGGTTTTTGTCAGTCATATTAATGAGTTCACAGACCATAATATCCCGAGTTTGTTTAATTTTAAAATAATTTGTCTGTTGTTTAACATTACAACTTTTGGGATCTGACTATATACCATGCATGATGACTAACAGCTTGAAAAAAATGTAATGGACTTTTATGTTTTTCTGTTTTCGGACCCATTATCAAAGAAGATAAATTTGCTCAGTTCTGTTCATCTCACAGCTTTTTAATAAACGCCTCTCTGGCGCAAGAATATGCACTAGCTGTATAATAAGAAAATGCCTACTTCAACCAACATCAACATAACTAGTTGTATTGGACAATAGCAGTCGGGCCGTGGATTCGGGTCCACGAGCAGTGTCAAATAAGCTCTAAAAGTTGTATGTCTTCCAGCTCTAACATCGTCAGGAATCTAATAGCAGTTTTTGTCCAACAGAATTGACTGCCTATGATCCTCTGAAAATGCTGTTTGTTTCCCCCATAATATAAATATAAGCCTTGAGCATTCTAGGTGTAAATATCTTCATTTCATTGTCCATTAACATTATATGACATTCAGGTGGAGTCATTACTCCTAGTATTAAAAAAATGTCATGTTTGTTTTATACACATTTATAATTGATATATTTGTTGTGTATATATGTGTGTGCATGAACTTATCAGTTATCAATTTTATTTTCTAGATAAACAATGTGTGGTACAATAGCTGTTATTTTGTTCTGATAAATCTATCAACATTTTTAATGGACAATCCATTAAAAAAATTTTACTGATTTTATATTGTTGTTTCCTTTGTGAAGCTTAATATGCTGTCCCAGTATATTAGACACAAAGTTGTGCTGTATAAATGTACTGAAGTTGTTATTATGGACTGGTATAGTATAACCAATAGATTAAATTAACTACCGTCTCAAAGTTTTATAGAATAAAGAAAAATACTGACAGAATATCAAGTACCTACAATCACTGAATTAAGACGTCTGTGATATAATACATGCTGATCCTGAGTCTGAATGTGATAAGTGTTCTTTGTAGGCTTGAGAGGTACATTCAAACAGTGGTTCACAGTTGTTATATTGTTACGGCTAAGAGTTTCGAACCTGCACAAATTACTCTAGGCATTAACTAATGAAGCTTTATTACAAAATTATTTGTGCGTAGGTTTCAAACGCTACATTATGACGAATATACCATATTAACGTACGCTTGTTTCAGTTTACATGCACTCCTTGTAAAGTCAACATGCAAATTTTTTAAATAGCTTAAAGTCTATTTTAAATAATATAAAATGTCTTCCAAAAATCCTGCAAGTGTACAATCGCTGCCGCAATTTAATGTGTACGAGGAAAGTTCAAAGCAGCTTGAATTGCAGAGGAGACAGGAGGAATTAGAACGGAAGGCGGAGGAGCTCGCTCGGCGCGAAGCGGAACTGCGAGCTGGCTCAGCGGGCCGCAGGAACAACTGGCCGCCGCTGCCCGCCTTCTGCCCGGTGCAACCGTGCTTCTATCAGGACATCAACGTCGACATACCGCTTGAGTTCCAAAGGATCGTACGCCATTTGTACCATCTATGGATGTGTGAGTTTTCTTGTTTTTAACGGATTTCCTTATCACAGTATCCTGTTAACCGTCGTCACATAACAAATAATGTTTAGATTCAAATTTTAAAATATTTTTGTGACAGAAATTAAAATAATGATATGTTTTTGTTTCATAACTTAGAAGTTATTACAATAAAAATAATTACATTAGTAGTGAAAACATTTAATTTTATAATATTAACTCACAGATTTCACCTAAATCTCAACACTAACCATACGAACGTCTCCGAAGACTACTGATTTTTTTTAAAAAAAACAGCGCATTTTCTATTTGCAGTTCACGCATTGGTATTAGCTGTGAATATAATCGGTGCCATGGCAGTTATGTTCATCACTGAGAGTTTCACCGTATTCGGCCTCTCCATACTCTACTTCGTGCTGCTGACACCGTTCAGTTTCATTTGCTGGTACCGACCGATATATAAGGCGTTCCGGAGCGACTCCTCCTTCAACTTCATGGTGTTCTTCTTCATCTTCCTGTTCCAAATCATCATAACAACGATGCAGGCGATTGGATTCACTGGCGGAGGCGCTTGGTAATTATAATGTTTATATATTTTATATACTTTTTGTAAAAATTTGACCCTGTCTCATTGGACTTACCTACCTCTAGCTTTAGGTTTGCGTTCGAAGCTAAATATTGTAATATGTCCAGTGGTAGGGATTCCTGAACCCATTTGAGCCTTGCTTTGTTCCAGTTGTTCACATGAGTTGAGGTGTTCAGAACGAGCATACTTTTGACTATATTCGGCCTCATACTCATTTAACTTCACTAAAAACTGAGGTCAAGTTATCCCATTGCTTATAGTCGTACCTAAGATGAAAACAATAAATCAGATACCTCATGAGGTATCCATTCCATTGCAGTAAAAAAGTACAATTCTAGAAAAGTTATAAGCACCAGTGTAGTCAAACTACAGGGATGACGAGACTTATATCTTCATCATCCTAATTGCTGCCACTATGTTACGAGCAGGTGAATAAAATATAATTACTTGATAAATATATATTACACAATTTCAGTGGCCTCATCACCAGCATCGAGGCCTTTAAACAAAATGTGGTGGTTGGAATTATAACTCTGTTGGTCACCATTGGATTCATTACATCGGTGGTTGCTGATGTCATGCTAATGGCCAAGGTAATTGCTCATGTTATAAATGCTGATGAACTTGTAGATGAACCATCGATGGCGGAGTTTATATGCACTGTCTCAAAGAATCGCGGGTTCGATCCCCACTGAGTTTAAACTTCTGTTTAAGGAGAACATTAAAAGGAACCGAACATGATAGATAGGTAAATAGTTTATCACATGTTGAATGAACAAAAATTTTTGTGAACATTTGATATTAAACTAATGTAGTAGTTAAATGGCTTTGACTCTCTTATGAGAAAAAATCCCAATGTCCCAGCAGGTAGAGTAGGGGCACTTTATGTAGTTTTCATGTGTGAATTCAAATCTAAAATGCAAAGAGCATTTTGTGGTGTTGTTTAAAAATCATAGCTAAAGCTTCGCAAAGGAAATCTGATGGATGCAACTCAGTACCAATTGCTATGGATGCTATATTTTTGATGTAAGCGTTAATCCCTGTCACGAATAAAACTTCACATAATCGAATCGGAGATCTCCGTGTTAAAAGCCAAACGCTTAGCTATTGTACTACAGAAGCAGTAAATTTCTCTAATATCATAAATAGGCAATTCCTATACGAAGCGGCAGTGTTTTTATAAGATCACGGCTTCTTTTCGAAGGTCCATCGCATCTACCGTTCGACAGGGGCTTCCCTTGCGAAGGCCCAGGCGGAGTTCACCACTGAGATCCTCCGCAACCAGCACGTGCAGACCGCAGCTTCCAACGCCGCCGCGGCAGCTGTCAATGCGCAAATAGCTAACGCCAACCGGTACTAACATGACCGCTTTAGGTAAGACAACATTCACATTTAGCATACAGCTGTTTATATAAAAAGGAGACTGCTACAATATTGATAGATCTCTGTTACTAGTGACTATCTCTACATAGGCCAAACAGTAGTGTGCAAACATTACAATTTCAGTTTGAAGGGCTCTGTAGCTTGTGAAATTACTGGAGTGATGACAATTTTATCATAAGTCTCAAGGCGACAATCATAAGATGGTGTGATGTATATCACAACAAAGAAGCGCTAGGGCGTTAAGATACTTATACAACACCACTTTATGCTCCTTGTATTAAAACTCCACCAATACATTGCTGTAAAATCAGTTAAGCTTTTTGTATTTGACGAAGAGATAAAACGATCAAAATTTTAAATTAATGATAAGTGGATTCCCTGGATTATAACAATTTGGTGCTAGTGAGAATGCTACACACTGCATCACGTGCTCGTCGTCTTGATACAAGTAGTTGTCTGTTTACACAATCCAAAACATATATATGAAAATTATCGATATTGAAACTTTACAGGTGCATATGGATATACTACAAGCATTTACTATACACCCGATGGTAAAGTACATACACTAATATACATTCAAGTTATTTAAAAACTTTCTAATTTAAATAAAAATCATATTTAATGTCATTTTATTGTAATGTTAATGTATTTATAAACACTATATATATATATTTGTAATACAATGCGGTGATTTAATGTAATAAAATATATTTCCTGTTTATTTTTTAGTTGACAATCGCCTGATAGCTATTAAAGTAGTTTATATATCTTAAGCAATTATTTTATGTTGTATTATCAATTTCATTTTTTTCCTTAATGTAGGAATTTTTAGTTTCTCAGTGACATAGTGGTTAAAAGCTTGCCTAGTAACTGACGTCCCTGATTCAATTCCGCGGCCACGTATTGTCTGCTAGCTATCACTATCATATTGTTAATCTACCTCTATAACAACTTTGATGTAGTTCGACTGTCCACGTGATAGCCAAAGTATTCTGGGAGAACACGTTTTACTATCATTGGCCTCATTGTAACTTAGGGTCTGTTTCATACTGTCCAAGTAATGTATTGGATAAGTAATTAACAAATAAATTAACTGTCACATAGAACTTATTGTTAAAAATCTTTTATAAACGTCGAGCTGTTAACTATGTGTCAGTTTGTTAGAGATGGCGTTTCCCATTTTAACGTTTAGATTTACAGAAAATGTAATAGTATAAAACATTTGTATTTAATCACTGTGAAAAGTATATTATTTAAATTATTTTATTATGTATTGATATATTTAAATTCATATTCTGCAACGCTCCCTTTCTTAAGATCTCCGCAACTCACTTTGAGGTAGGGATTTTGTAAAATCAATTCTTAGCTGACTTTTAAATGGCAGAAGCAATATCTCTTCTAAATTTTGAGTGTTTACGTCTCACGGTGAGTCCAGTGAATCTCTGGATATCTCCTATACATAAATAACAATTTCAAAATTCGATAAATTATATTTGGAACGAAACTTAAGGCAAATGTCAAAGAAAGAAAAACTCTGCTTGTTTGCCTTTTGTCGTAGGTTATCATTTTGTGTTTATTTCTTACACATTTAATATGTTTCGACTTCACAATATATAAAAACGGTATTTCCACTTGATAATGATCTGTCAACTTAAAGCACCAAACAATTTCCTTCCTTAACCTGATAGATGATCTAACTTATGATTTACTTAGCACTTTATTTACCAGTTATTTAAAGGTTGCGAAACACAAATGTTGACTTCATTCTTCACATAAGTTATATATACATATGTTGTAATTAAACTATTCAGGAAATTACTTGGTAACGGTGAAACAGACCCTTAATATTACGTAAAGTTGAGGTCAAGCGTTATCCCATTGTAAATAAAAAGTAATGTTTGAAACAGCTAATATGGCGAATAGCTGTTTGTATTTATTATAATCGTTTCTTTTATTATTCAAACACGCATATTAATTTTACCATAATGAAATATATTCATCGGCATCAGTCGCGAGACGTTCACTGCACACCGACCGATGCAATCTAATATATTCACACTGCACTTAATACAATTTGTATAAAGCGTTTTACTACCAAATGTAGTCTAATGTTTTGTGACAATTATAAATGAATATTTACTAATAACGTATAATAGTCAAAATGTGCAAGTGTCGGATTGGGTCAGAGATGCACAGGTTTGATTCCCACTGAACTTGTGCTTCCGATGAAAGGAAAACTAAGAAAATCAACAATATTTCGTGGATATATGACTACCGCCAACGTGCACTTGGTCCAGCTTCAAAATAGCCTTGACTATATCAGAGACACCCGAATCAAAGCTGTGGAAACATTAAGAGGCTTATTTATTATAATACAAATAATTGCTATGTTAAACTAACGAGAGCTTATTGCGAACTATTTAAAATGTATGACTTAATAGTTACATATATTTACGCGAATTTTAAACATTTAATAAAATTAAACAATAAGGACTTTGTCGCGCTTATTTTGACTCTATTATCCTGAACACCATGGGAGGACTTATATGATAGATGTCCTAATGTTACCGTTTACAGAGTACTTAAACGCGAAAAAACCATTAAGATTTAGTTTCATTAACTGTATGACTTAACATAAGAGTAGTTTTCGTTTTGTACTAAAGATTACTACAATTTAAGGTTATATTAATTATTTGCACGGTCAATGTGACTATGTTATATATGTTAATGAAACTGTTTGCCCGTTTACGTCTTAACATAAATTCGGTTGAAATTAATTAACAACATTCCATTATAGTTGGTGGTAGGATTTTCTGGCTAGCTACCACTCTCATATTATCAATCTGCCGGAACAGGATCGCGGATTAACGGTTGTCGTGTGTGTTAGAGTACTAGGCGAGCACGCTTCATCATCCACCGCCTCGTTGTCACTTAACACCGAGTGAAATTGTGATGATGAAACATTAACCAATTGAAGACAAAAGAAAATTCCAAAACTGAACAAAAGTAAACAACGCGCCCATTTTTGATGTGTTTGTGTAAATAGCGGATAATTCGCGAAGTAGTGTGTGTTCGGTGTTTTTACTCCTTCACTCTATTGTTCGGGATATTTACTTAATTTTACTATGTAGTCGTAATTATATATGTGTACCCTTTTGCCCCTGCGTAATAAGGCTCCTACATGCACAAGACTACAGATGTAGCGTTTGTAACGTTGTATAAAATAACTTAAGTTTATAAAGAAAAAAAAAAAATCTTTTTCAATTGACTAGTCATTGGAGCTTACAGTTTTTTTAAACTGATCAATAGCAGTGGTTCTCGACCTGTTACCCTGCTCTAATCTTATTTCTTTCCGGACAACCCTCCTAGTCTTAACTCTACAAAATGCGCGATTTTTCTTTGTATTCTTCTGGACCGCCCTTAGCCAAATGTTTGGAGGCCTTCTGACTCCTCATCTGTAGCAAGTTACTCTATTTAATTCTCGGATCGTCGCTGCACATTGCTCTACCAGCCTGTTTTTCAATAAGTTTTCCTGAAGCTGAAGTTACCTTAAAGCTAACTAATATTTATACATACGTTAGTTTTTTTTCATTGACGAGAAAAATAATTTTTCAAAATACTTTCGGATAATTTTCTGTTTAGAATGATTCAAATGATCATTTCATCTAATGTTAGCGTTTCTTATAGTTATATTTTTATATCGACCACAAAGTTTCCGTTTTACAGATATCCTTAAAGGTCGAGTACCACTAGACAAAACGAGAATTAACCGCTACTTTAAGTATATATACAACCACACTGCCCTCGCAGAAGGCAGACTTAACAAGTACTGCTGTATCATGTATGTATCTGGGCCTAGTATAGTGTAAATTATTATCAGACCGTCCTTACCCAGATAAATGGTAAGTGAAGGGAAGTAGACTTAACTGAAATGTTTAAACTGTTTTATAACTATTAAGTCATGTTATACTTATGATTAATATTAAATATAGTTTCCGATTTGTTTTGTTTTATTTACTCCTTTGCCTCTAACAGAAAAACAAAAGTTTGAAAATCTCACCTTTTACAATGCAAAGCAAAACGCACTCTAGCCGAATAGTCTCTTTTTCATATATTGACAGCTGGAACACAGCAATGCTCTTATGGCAGCAGTTCCACATTGTGAGAATGATAACTATCCGGGCGCGTCAAAAAAAGCCTTATTCTACAAAAAATTATGGTAATCATGGAAACCGAACCAGGTAGTTATAAAAACAAGAAATATGGATCGTTTCTGAAATTAATGTGTTCTGTCATTTATATTAATACCTTTAATTAACAATATAATAGGTAATTAGATCTTATATTATTCATTAATATGACAGGAGGTCCTAACGAAAGCTTATTTTAAACAAACTCGTGCAATAATTTTTGTCAAACTAAACTAACTTCTTTTGGATAAAAAGAATAACTGACTTTCGATCCTCACTGCTTGACTTTCCAGTGAAGAAAAACATGTCGAGGAAACCGTCATGTTCCTGGGACGACTTCAGCTCGTGTTACCACCCGATCTGGTCCTACAGCGAGAATATACGGTCGTGACTCTTGTGCGAACTTCTTTTAGATCTTCACCTTAATACTAACCAACTGTGGGAATATTAAGATTGTTTTTAATTTGTTTTATTTGACGCCGCGAAGTAGTGGGACATCGGCCTGATGATAAAATGATATCTGCCAACAAAACGCAATAATAAATTCCTGTTTGTTCTCATGTATATCGTCCTTGATATACATTGCACCAGATTGCTCGTCACCTTGAAACATAAGATATTGTCTCTGTACCCCAGTAATTCTACTAGTAACTACGCCCTTCAAACCGGACAGTATTGATTGTTGCACTGGTATCTAGACTGTCTCCGGAAATGGAGACATACCAGTTATGATAAATATGAATGAATAGTATGTTCTATTGTAAGCTTAGACTTAGGACCCAGTCATTAATTTAAAGTGAACAGAAAACCCAATAGTAGATGTAAAATTTTATTCACAACAGATGTGTAAGTTACATGGCAGTTTTTCTTAAGGACGAGTGTTATAAAAAAATATTTGTAAATAAAAAACCTGCTAGTTTCTCCCACTTTGTTACTTGTTGACAACACTTAGCATTTTTAAATGATAGTCATATCAAAAATTTTTAGTTTCAGGCGAAACACGTAACTATAGTACAAAATAAAGTTTTACAAAACACTCCCATTGCCTATTAATTTTACAATATTATTAAACATAAAAATTATGTTTTGTAAAATCTAATGTTTTTAATCAAATATCGTCAAAAATATATCATAAGTGCAATTGAAGAATCATTTATTTTGTAAATGAAACATATCAGAACTTTATATACAGCTGTGGGAAATTGGTTAATCAAACAGAATTGATCTGTGTGGAGAGGAGGTGGTCTATATTTAGCAGTAAATATACTTAGGCTCTTATCACATTTTATCAAACATTTGTTATCAGCTCGTGAAATGTCTTAAAAATTTTTGCTGGATGTATATTTAAAAAAAAATGCAGTAAATGCCTGCATGTTATGGTTTTATATCACCAATGTTTATTTTAACACATATTCATGTTACCTTTCCAAATAGTTCATGTATCAACTAATACCTTTCAGTTTTGTGTGTACAGATAGATTTTCATGTGATTTGTATAAGAATGAAATAGACCAGACTAATTAGATAATCAAATATAGAACAGTTTTAATAATGATATAGAGCAACAATTTCCAGATATTTTTTTTCAGAAGCCTCATGCTTGATCTTGAATTAATTTTAAGACACAATGGGGCAAAGAAAGGTGCTTCCTCGCACAGAGTACTATAAATATCATATATTCACAGCCAGCATCCAACAATGTTGTTTCAGTAACTTACAATAAGAAGGTGGCTTTATGGGTGTAAAAGAAACACTACACACATTTATTTACCAGAACATGTGGCACTGGAATTAAACCAGAGGGTACAATACAGGACAAAAGATTTAGTTCCTGTGCTATAGAGGCCATTGTTGATGAGCTATTTCTTACAATATTCATAAAATAAAATGTTACCATCATCATAAGATCTAACACAAATAGTTATTTGTTTACAGTTATATATTTAATGTGAATAATTCACAAAGTAATTGAAAATAATTATGATAAACGGAATTCAAAGCTTCTTAATATCTGTGGGAGCATCGCTTTCTTTGAAGATAGAAAAAGGAGTAGGAAATTGGTTGTCTTGTGGCTTTGGATGTTGAAACAAGCACCATGCCTTTTCACATGTTATGTCCATAGACAATCACTTGTTCAAATACAATATCACCATTTCACTTAATAAAACACTTAATTGTATTATAATTAAAACACTATTTTCACTTGACGTATAGTTTGCATTAGGAAAATGCTCTAGGTTTGAGGAGCGTTGGCGTGAGCGTGGGCTCCTAGTCGAGCTGGATCCTGACTAGGATAATGCAAGCCAGGAGGCGGCGCCCAACCCCACCCCGGTCCTGCATAGTGCTGCAGGTTGAAAAAGTCATTTGGACGATTTGGTGGTGGCGGCATCTATAAAATCAAATTAAATTATGCTCAAATGGTTAGAACAATGTAAAACAGACAAGACTAGTACATGAGGTGTCATAGTCATTTTTTTATCAACAAGAGAACAGCCTTTGACTAAAAGTTAACATGTTATGTAACAATGTACCGAAGACAATGAAGGGGGAAGGAGGTTTAAGAAAATCTATTGCTATCTAAATGACACCACACATGTTTCTGACATTGAACTAGTGATATATTTCAAAGCAGGTAGCCAAGGAAAGTCTTTACTTCTTTTGACCAAACCTCAAAATAATGTAATTGAAAGATTAAGTTCAAAACTGTTATCTCTTTCTTGATACTATTTAGTTCATATTCATCAAATATATCACATATGTTTAGAAAGAATATATGTTTACAATAAAGGTCCCCCCACATTAGCCAGTTACAGAACTAGGTACCCACCAAAAACCTTAAAATAAAATATGTTGCTAATATGATAAATAAATTTACCTGTGGTGGGAATGGATGTAAGAAAGTAGGTGGTGGTGGTGGAAGTGTCCCTGGTAATCCAGGCACAGGTTCCAAAATAGGTGGCGATTCATTCTTATCATTTGCTCCTTGCCGACCTGTAAAATATGATAAGATGATTGTATAATTCAACATATATCAAACCTGATACTTTTCAAAGACAACAATAAACAATTTAAAGTGAATTTCCAATATTTAGAATGTATTTAGAGTAATACTGCGAAAGAAATGTTTATGTTTCCAATCAATGGTTCCCTTTGTGGATATTACCTTGGGACTTGCCCCATTTGATGGTAAGCCTTTTTCCTCCTATGACCAGTCGATTGAATGTTTTCTCAGCAGCATGCTCTGCTGCACTTCTGGTTGTGTACTGCACAAATGCACACTGAGCTCTTGGCACCAATGTCAAACATCTAAAATATAAAATCAATGAAAACAATATTAAAATAATATTTTAAAAAATTAATTTTTTCTTTTCAAAAACTGTACATCATGTGATTTTATACTGCAATTATACACACACACATGCCAACTAAATTATTTTACACTAGAGTGTCAGTAAAATATGTTTATAATAATATTTAGTAGTTTTAAACATTACATTCAGAGTTAAGAATTGTTGCAATTTACCTGATCTCTCCATATTGATAGAAATGTCCTCTCAGTTCATCTTCAGTAATACTTTCTGGCAAATTGCCTATATATAATGTAGTTACTGTCCTGTCCTCAGGAGGAGGCAATGCTGGCATTGCTGCAGCTCTTCTCATCAATTTTTCAGCAACAGGATCATTGACACCATAATACCTGCATTATAACATAAACAAGTGTCAAGACTATAAGTAATACATGATGGATTAAAATGTTAAAAAAGTCCAATGAAGTCAGAATAATAGTAATATTGTGTAAACACTTTACATTTCTTCACTTTCAGGCCTATGACAAGCAGTGGAATTACAAATTAACAGTATAAATTGAAATTACTGAAAAGAATTGTAAGAACACACATTTTTTATGTAATTGTATGAAACACTTACCTATCCTTAATATTTTGATCAGCCAGTGGATCATCAGGATCTGTAGGCTTTTCATGTCTATAAGGACATTCTTCTCCTCTCCTACATTCCCCTTTCACCCAGAATGAACACACATGTGGTCTGTTTCTTTTGTAATAAGGTGCGGTTCTTGCCAAGCGCAGAAGCATATCTGAGGCACCCTTGGACTTTAAAGCCGAGTTACTGGGCTGTGTTGAATCATACTTTGACATTTGACTGTCTAGATTCTGAATGTAATATTCTTTATTCACCTCATTACGAGGTAAATCATCTTGTATTTTTAGTGCTGCATCCCTTACTTGGATAGGCAATCCATATTCTAAATCTAAAAGGCATGTTTGGCAAACATTTTTCAATTTTGAGCATGTTTGACAAATTTCAGTTTTCTTAAAACGCATGCGAGATCCGGGGCACCAACGGAACACGGTAAAAGGCCGACAGCAAATTTTACACTCTTTTCCATATTTCTCCTTGGTCTGAAAATTGTTTTAATTATAAAAGGTAACCTTAACATAGCAGAATCAACCTAGTAAATCAACCTTACCATACGAATATAAGGGTTATCTCCAAGGCACGTCTGACATAAAATTGGGAAGTCCTGAAAAAGAAATAAGCATTACATTACAAAATACATCAACACCAATACTGCTATAATCTTGAACACTTACGGAATCTTCCCAGTTTTGACGATTGTACGTATTTGTCGATTTGGAAACAGCCATTTTGAAAAAATGCTAAATTGCTTCAGATGTTCAATTCTATCCAGTGTTAACTTGAAAACATGTTTTATTTAACTGAATACTAATTAGTTACTCTAATAATGTTAAGGCGTAAATAAAAAACTGACAAATAACCCTATGACTTTTAACGGAAACAAAATGTAATATAGAATATAGAAAATATAACAGACCAAAAGAACAAAATGCAAACGTAACTATCAGTGGTATTGCCTAACAAAGAAAAAAAAATATTGTTTATTGTTGACAGAAAGTCTAAATATAATTTAATCGCCTTACGAGCTCGTATATATAGCTACATATATACACAAAAAATTTTAAAATGTAAATAAAAATTACCGATTTTAAATGTCCTTATATTACTTAATCATTCAAAATAATTCAAAACTTTAAGTAGATATTAAAATAATTATGAAGACTATTAGTTTCTTTCTATCTAATATTTTCTTAATCATAGCTGAAACAACATACAAGTCAAAAAAATTTACTTAAATACGACCAAACGTATCATTTTCCTGTTTAATAATTAAGCTAATATAAAATAAAACTATTCCATTTTGACAACATACCTATCTATACATATTATATACTATAGTAATCTGCAGCGTGCATTTGACAATTTTAACATGTTTAGTTGTTTTATTTTTAAAACAAATTTTAGTTGTTAACTTATAAGATCATCACATAGTTATAATCTAAGTTGATGTCCATTTAAATTTTAGATTTGTTATTAGAGATTTGTAGAGTAATGTCCATTACAACTTTGGTATGTTTTACATTATTCAATTGTTATACCGGTCAAAATTGTACTTTTATATTTTAATTATTGTGTTCTAGTATTATTTACAAGTAAAAAAAGAGAATGCCCATGAAGACTCAATTTGGTGTTGCGCTTGGAGCCGTATAGATAACAATGAAAAAAAGAATGATGCAGAAGATAACGCTGAAACCATCGAAAATTTGCAGTAAGTTTTTTGTTTAAAAAAATTATTATATGGGTAAAACATTGTTTATTCTCATTTACATAATTACTTCCTACTAATTTGATTTTCGTTTATTGGTTCAATCGTTCTGTATATGCAACAACACAATTTTAATAAAACCATTGAATATTTAACGAAGCGTTTACTTGCCCCAGATTCTTTATAGACAAGATACAAATTCGTGCTCAATATCGTAAATATTATTTGGATCATGCACCATGACTAAGTGCTACTGCTTAAGAGAAATATTAATTATTGTTTGAAAATTATAAAGAAAGTAATATAATCTAATGGCTTGATCATCACTTAAAGAGAAAAGAAAATAAGCTAATTTTATTTTAATAATTTTGAACTAAATATTGCTGCATCAGTAAGAGCAACTGGGTTAGAGGAACCTTTGTTAGGGCAAAAATAATATCTATTAGCTTATTTCTAGTTATTATTACTGAGTGTGGCATTAAGATTAAATTTCTCTTGAACGATATGACTTTATTACATAATTTTTTTTTTAACTTTTTTTTGTTTGTTATATAACTTATGCTTTTTAATAATTTTTAGCCTATGTTTTATTACAGAGATTCAAGTGATTCTCCAGAAAATCATGAGAACTATATAATCACTGGTGGGCTGGATGATGTCATAAAAGTATGGCAGTTAGAAGATGGTAAACTGGAGGTTAAGCATCAGCTAGAAGGACATTCACTGGGTGTTATCTCTGTAGCTGTAAGTCCTGATGGCAAAAGTGAGGAAAAAGATTGTATTTTTGGTATTAACATTACGAGTGTGTGTTTGTGTATATTTCTTAAATTCAAACCTTAAAATTTATGTCAAAAAATCATTTGTTGATAGAAATGTCGAATCTATCACTAGGTCATTAGGATGGCTTCAGCACTTTAGATGTAAAGTTTTATATAGGTGTAGATGAAAGATTTAATTAAGAATTAGGTATATTAATAAATATAATTTCTCACAGCTCTAGCTAGTAGTTCCCAAGACTCCTCATTAATACTCTGGGATATAAAAACGGGTGAAAAATTAAAAACAATGGAGGCGGCTCCCACTGATGTGTGGACTTTGGATTTTTCGCCTGATGGGAAACATATAATTTCTGGTAGTAATGCAGGCAAGATTTTAATATTTAATGTTGAGAGTGGAAAACAGGAACAGGTTTTGGATACAAGAGGAAAATTCACACTTAGTGTGGCTTATGTAAGTAATAAAATAAATGTTCACAAGAAAACTTCTAATTTGAACTATTTATAACAAAGATATTTTTGTGAATCTTCATGATTTCATTATATATTTTAAAAGTTAAAAAGCTTTTTAGTTATAGTAAAAGTATGTAATTAAAAAAATATTATAATTAGAAAATTAAATCGAAATAAAAAAATATTTCCTACATAATATATAGTATTGATCAGTGTAATGGGACATTCTTTCAGAGTCCTGATGGTAAATATATTGCAAGTGGTGCCTTAGATGGCATAATAAACATTTTTGATGTAGCTCAAGGCAAGCTTGTTCACACGCTTGAAGGGCATGCAATGCCAATCCGAAGTTTATGCTTCTCACCGGATTCACAATTACTCCTCACTGCTTCTGATGATGGGCAGATGAAGCTATATGATGTGTAAGTTTTGTAAAGTAATTTTATAATAAAAATATTTAAAGTTTTTGTTATTACTAACATTTTTTCTTTGCAGAGTTCATGCAAACTTAGCTGCAACATTATCGGGTCATGCATCATGGGTACTTTCAGTGGCATTTTCTTCAGATGGAAAAAGATTTGTTTCTGGTAGTTCTGATCGTACTGTACGCGTTTGGGATTTAGACAGTATGCAATGCCAAAATGTTTTTAAAGAGCATAACGATCAGGTAGTAAAAATAGTTATAATTCAATGTATTTATTAAATTTACCAGTTTTATTAATTCTGTGTGATTACATTTTTATTTTATTTTTATGAATTATTGTACATAGTACAACATTATCCAAAAAACGAATAGTACTAAATATTATTATATCATTTTCTGTACTGATGTAATAAACATTTTTGTACTGATTTTTTTCCAAATTTCTCAAAAATTTTGCATAATTATTTAATTAACACATTTCAGGTTTGGGGTGTTAAGTTTAATGCAGAAAGCAACAAAATAGTGTCTGTATCAGAAGATAAAAGTATAAATATTTACGACTGCCCATTGTAATTAACATAAGTAATAAATGTCTACTATTACAATAGTATTTTTATTATCAATTTAATTTAATTAATGAACAATGTACTTTCAGGTATAATAAATATCTTCTGATAGATAAATAACTTTAATATTAAAGTCTAATTTGTATAGAGTACAATTATATCTTGTTCATACTTTTTATGTAATAGTAGGTCTATGCTGATTATTTAGATCAATTTCTAATCGTTCATTAATCGTCGCCGCCTTTTCAAGGAAAAAATTACATTGTCTCCCTTTTTATATAATTTACTATGTCTATATTATATGTGTTTTTTATATGTCCGATTGTGTATTAATAATGGCAAATTACGGTAGTGTGCTCGCTTTGCAAAAAATTTTATACTAATTCATGTACTTTTATCAAAGCGTATTAGTTCCACGCCATGCTTGCGTACACTTATCAACAATTAAACCGAACCAATTAGTTTATACCTATTATTTATTAAAATTTTAATTTGCGTTTAATAGGAAAAACATTATAGATGACTAGATGAAATATTTTTCTGTTAACATTTAGGCATTTTAAAAGTAATTTACTAAATTAAATTTGTTATTATGTTGGTATTTCGCGACCGTTCCTTTAAGTTTCTTAACACCCTCCATTCGCTTCGGACACATTAACGCCGCAACTCTCCGTGGGAACTTATGATTTAGATGGATATAACTGCAACTCATATTTCTGCTCAGAAAATTGTACTGTGTTAATACCGTGTTCCAGACTGAAGGACGTTGCACGTTGTATAATTATTGAAGTTAGACAACAGTATATCCAACAGCGAACACCATAATGAGACTTTGTGCATATCACCATCGCTACCGCTATATTATAGGCAGACGTATGTATTCATTAATTTTCATTTAGAATCCTTGTAAGAACACCAGAAATTACGTTACAATAAACGGATTTAATTTCTATAGGCCTTCTATTTCAGTTAACTTAAAATTGGGGGAGGTGCAGTTGTAGGTGGAGTAGACAGATTTACCATCATGTGATCGTCTTGCACCTCTTGTAGAATAAAAAAGTTAACGTCTATTAAACTTCTACTGTTGACTATTATAATAAGATATTTTACTGCATAAATGTAAGCAAAAAGCTTATGATCATACACATTATTGTAAAAAAAAGAGAACCACATCGATCTAGTAATGTCAAAATACTATCAAGTGTTAGAATTGCACCAAACGGTATCGATGAGAAAAATTGTTTTAAAAAGGATTTGTTGTTTTTAATAACAAATATAAAAAACAAGTTTATTGGTGCTTTAACAAGCTTATAACTATTCAACGCTTCTTTGGCTATTTTTTTTAATGTATAAAGTATTTAAAAAACCACGTTAATCCAATTATAAATGTTTCATCCTTATACTAAAATATATCTAGTTTTTACAAAATTCAATCTAATATATAAAGATTTAAAATTGGGTTATAATCTTTAACGTGTATTGATTAGTAGCCTCAATTTAGTAAAGCATATATCGGTTTTTTTTATGAGAAGTCAAGGCATTACTTATTTAAACAACTTTATGAAATAGAGAAAATAATCGAAAATGTCTATGGAGAGTCGACCTTTGAACCATATGCATCGATATTTTAAGAACAACTCTATAGACGTAAAAATAATGTGTTGACTGAATATCGGAAAATAACATTGCGGTAATACGAATAGGTGTGTCTTTTTTTCTGTTCTATTTATATAGACACTAAACATTAGATGAATACAAAATGTCAGCTACGTCCTTGGTAAGTAAAATTTCTTTTAATAGAAAAACACTTGATATGTCTTTAACCCAAGCCCTGATTTGTACATTAATTTTTTTTTTAAGTATTCGTTGCTAATTAAGAAAGAAAATGCTCATGAAGATCCTATTTATAATGGTGTGTGGGCACAAACAAATATTTCGGGTGAGCCAAAGTAAGTCGTTTATCATATTAGTTATTTAAATAGAAGCATACATATGAGATGATAATTTGCAATCTTAATTTATTCATTTATATTTCCTTTATATACAACGATAGTGATTTTCAGAGGACCGGTGACAAATTTTATAATTACGGGAGGATTAGATGGTTTGATAAAAGTTTGGACTTTACAGAACAATAAGCTAGAGGCATTTAAAACATTAAAAGGACATGCCATGGCTGTTGTG
Organism: Ornithoptera priamus; assembly: GCA_029034505.1. NCBI lineage: Eukaryota > Metazoa > Arthropoda > Insecta > Lepidoptera > Papilionidae > Ornithoptera > Ornithoptera priamus. The sequence goes on from JARDWD010000686.1 coordinate 2,837,469, forward strand.
TCTATCGCAGCGAGCCCAGATGGACACAGTAGGTATTGAAAAATTTTTTCACAATTAATAGACATTATTTTGAGTATCTAAAGTAAAAAGTATATTATCTGTTTGTATTAGTGTTTTGGCTGAAAAAATTTTTTTTAGAAGTGGTAGGTATTTTAAAACCATGGCTTATTTATAACAAATTATAACTTCATAAATTTCCTCCATGTCATTTTAGATAAGTTTTTTATTTAATTCAATTAAATGATGAGATGAGTGGGATGTGTACCTGATGTTAAGTTATATGTGTTTGTTAAGTAGAGTTCACATGTTTACCGAGTTACATTATGTAAACTAGTGAAAAATATAACTGAAGTAAATATTCCTTGGTAAACAATTAGATTTATGATATTTAATTGAAATAAATATGTTATAAGGGCAATCCTGTGAGATGTCATGTATATTAAAATTATACAGTGGATATTTGCTAAATCTCGAAGTAATTTTTATAAACTTTTATTGAGTGATAAGTATTCATAGTAACTTGATGTATAATATTTTTTATAGCCATAGCTTCTACTTCTTTAGACTCTACTTTAATTATATGGGATTTGGTATCTGGTAACATGGTTCATAAAGTGAAAAGGGAAGCTACTGATATGTGGAAGGTTGCCTTCTCTCCTGATGGCAATCAAGTTGTATCAGGCAGTCACACAGGCAAAGTTATTATCTATGGAATTACTGGGGCTACTGTAGATAGAGTGTTGGATACAAGAGGAAAATTTTCTATATGTGTAGATTGGGTAAGTGTTTATTTTATATGATTTTTTATTTTATTGTAATACTGAAGTAATAGCAAAGAAATAAAATAAGTTATGATAAACGTTATCTTTTAATTGATAGAGTGGTGACGGAAAGTATATATGTAGTGGAGCAGTTGATGGAAATGTATGTATATTCGATGTAGCCCAAGCCAAGTTGATACACACAATGGAGGCACATGCACAAACTGTGAGAAGTGTTGCATTTTCAAGAAACTCTCAAATGTTTGTTACATCATCTAATGATGGTTATGTTAAGATTTATAATTCGTGAGTATAATTTAAAAAGTTTTGAACATTTATGTAATAACTTTTTTTATCTACAATGAGTTAAATTTTACATGGTGTTAAGTGATTATGAGGTTCTGGATGATCAAGCATACTCTCGCAGAATACTATAATACTTATATGTTAACTACCTGAGCAGCAATTTATAGTACAAGAAAGATAGACAGTGAGAAGCCTCCATATTATTTGGCTTTGGAATTTAAGCAAGCATCTTATTATTTGATGAATGGAGATAGTCATTAATGCCTCCTTAAGATTTCGTAATGTACAGTAATACATATTTGATTTTCTTTTACTTTATTAAGTGTTTTTTCATAGTCATATTTTCTTCATAAGCAGTACAAAATTACGCTATAACATATTATCATCATCAGCCGATAGACGCCTACTGCTGCACATACTCCTTATATATGTAACTAAATATTTGTTTTATTTGACAAAGGATCTAAATGAGCAGGACATTCACCTTATGGTACGTGATATATCCACAATGTTCGTGTTAGGATGTTAGATATTGCACTACATTGTGCTAGTTCATTGATTACAGTGCCAGTGCTAATATCCTTAACAAGATAAAGCTCAAGTCCTGGATATTGAACGCGTGCTTTTCGAAAGACGACAACAGGATCGCCGCCGCCGCGGCAGACGGATCCGTCTACGTGTTGTCGGTAGATGATATGCAGATACTAAAACATTTTCAGGAGCACTCTCAAATGGTATGTTCTGTCATCATTTTGTAATACGCGAGTATAGCGTTTAGAGTAAATGAATATATCTTACATTCAATCTAACTGAGCTAAATTAGCTTTTAAAGCTTTATTAACAAATTTAGCGCCAAGTACATGGCTTGGTGATGTATTGATTATATTGGTTCTTCCTGACAAGGAGGAGATACTCAATTCTATTTGTTTGGTTTTGTTATTGTAATTATTTTAGATAAAAAAACGTCTCAAATAATCATAAAGTTTTATAGCACAGTTATCAAATCTTCCACCAATGAAAAAGTTTTGAAAATAAAGTATAACACAAAATTAAATTATAACGTAAATATCATTAACCCTCTTTAATAATTTTAGTTGATTTTTATCTAGGGTAACTTTGAATAGACTCCTCTACCACCCAAACTACATATAGCCTCGGAATCCAATCAGGAACCTATGTATTATATGATGAGCGGTTAGCCACTGTACCACAGAGCCAGACAAACAATGTTAGCTTAGCAAAATTTTTTTTGTTAATACGTTTATAAATTTTCAGGTGTGGGATGTGAAATTTATAGACTCTAGTAACAAACTGATATCTGTATCCAAAGACAAGTGCATTAATATTTACGAATATCCGTTACCAGCTAAACATACTAAAAAGTAATAATCATCATCATCAGATACACGTCCACTGCTGCACATAAGCCTCATCCGAATAGTAATAATGTAATAAAATTAAGTTGTAATAAATCATTGAATTTTAATCATTTGTTTTATTTCCTGATCAATATCCACTGGTGTAAAACTATTCTTTTTAGTATTAATAATGTTTTACTGGAGAGTTTGGTCTCGACGGAAATCATTTAATTAATACTGTGCATACTTTTCTATCTTCAGCTTAATGGGACGGTGAGTCAGGACCCGAAAGTCGACAAGAACAAAGTATTCTAATGTATATCATCCTAACTAGCACCATCTTATGTTATCGCTGCTTTGCAGTGGCACCTAAATAGATGATCTCCAGCAACAGACCTAACACCAGCTATCTAGCATAACTGATTTATATAGACGTTTTATGTTGAAAAATGTTATAGATTAAGCGTCAGGTGAATAAAAATTACAACTTCATTCAACAACTCATCCACCTCACTTTATGTTTAAGAAGATTGCTTCGCTCTCCCCACACTAAGCCGGAGTCCGTCAAAGGGCTCGTTTTTGATTAATTTTCGGCGTTAAGAGGATCGTACCGTGCCCACCGCATCGCATATATTCTCGAACCCAATCTCTAATCTTCTGATATGGTTTCTATGTAACTGCAACTGGACCCCAAAAGGAGAATATTATAAGGTTATAGAAAAGAAAAATTGACGAAGTCTAATTACATATTTTGTTATAGAAATAGATATAAATGCAAAACGTTGATGAATGTTATTCACAAAGCGTAGCATTTCTATTTATTGTACTTTAATCTTTTTTAATATCTTTTTATTCGACATAGCGATGAGGCGATCAGGACATTCACTGAATGGTAAGTGATACGTCTGATAGTAAGTAAAGTGAGATGTGTCTCGTTACCGCAATCATTTTACGTGCTACATCGCCACTAATGTTTGCCTACAACTGACGTTCTTGGGCCACAAACACCTAACATTAACATTTTCTTAATTTCTGAATACATCTAAATTTTTTTCTTTAAGATATCAATACAAGATAATGTTATAACTGTACTTACATGAAGAGGCAAAAAGGTTTTCAATATATATTTCTTACTATAATATAAATATCTCAAATGTTAAATAACTATGCAAAAAAAAAAATTAAAACCGGTGTTGATACAAGTTATTAAGATTTTGCCTTCAGAACTGGCTTAAATACTTTCCATTGGGGCCGTGCGCTGAAATAATTAGCCGTACGCATTCAATCATTAATGAAAGCGAAATTTCGATGTCAATGGCTAAAGGAATCTGGTTTTAATTTTTACATTTAAATTGCAGCGATGTCGTATATCGATCGCGTGTAATTGACCATTTTTGTGTTGGGTAATATTACCAAAATTCTCAATATATTTTATAATATTGCTAAACTTTGTAAAGGATAATTATGTTAACGAAATTAAAGAAAAAATTTTGCTATAACAGAATTTAGTGAATATATCAAGTTCGATCACGGAGAAGAGTTCAAATAAGACGAAATATTTTAGCATTCGACAGCATGCTCTCGAAAATTTGCAATTAGTTACCTCTTTAATTTGTGGATGAAGATTTTGTAATATTTAAACCAATATTGATTGATTTGTTTTGATAAATCAAAAGAAATCAATAAAAATGTACTTTTCTGTATTGTAGTGTAGAACTGAATTTCTTGTTTAATTTGTTATTTGATGATGCTGTACAACTCAGATAATAATGTTTACATTATAAACATCAGTCAAAAAAAATGCCTCATGGGTCAAAAAAAGCCATTGCTTGTAAATAAATATATTAACCTTTGTTAAAGCAAGATGTTGAAAAATATATGAAATAATAAAATGGCATAGACAAATGTAATATATATTAGCCTCTTTTAATACCTGTCTTAAACACGTGGGTTCAAGGTCTTGTGATTAGACCATGGTCTAAACCATATTATAAATGGATCAGAATGTAAGATACTATAAATTAATTATTATTATGCTACCTGCAACCCAATGGGATAGAAAGTAGCAAAATCACATCCTAATAGACCTGTTTTATATTTGACCAAGAGGTTAAATAAAAAGTGAATGAGCGGAAAAAAAAAGATTTTTAAATTAGACAGAAATATAAGTAGTTAACCAAGAATAGTTACTGTATTTCTTATGTACTATTTACTTCACTATGAGAGAAGCTAGATTAGCTGCAACATTACAAAATTCAAAATATTACTTATTATTAGACGAATGAAGGCATATCGCGTCGTTTTGTTACAGTGTTTACTACCATTTTAACCCAGAATAATTTGCACCTACGAACTTCATGCACAAATTCATCCATTTATAAGTTTTAACTTCAGTGGATGGAGTCTATCATTTTAACAAGTCCTTTGAAGGATCAACAGACTTCCGCTATGAAACTTCTAACAAGGCTTGCTGGAGTTACGTCTTGCTAAGAGAGAAGTTTTTTATGATGATGACTATACTTTTATTTGAGTATAATTAATTTTTTTTATTAAAGTAATGGAGAAAATATTTCCCTACCCTTACAGGAGTGCGGTTAACCTCTTTCTACTGCAGCTTATTATTATACTAAAACTATTTTTCTGCAGTACAAAAAGTACAAAAACAGTGACAATTTAACATTACGTTACACCATAAAATTTACAGCACATTAAAAAAAAGGGGACAGCGGCTTCAACTGCGCATTTACCTGAATCTTACCATTGAACAAATATAAAACTATTTAAATAACTACATTCGATGATTATTATGTTATTGCTATATTATTATACAAGAAAATTTTAAGAGTAGAAAATATTATTTTGTCTCATCTTTTTAAAAAGTCAATTAAGTCAAAGACATATGTTCACTTCCAATTCTTGTTACAATTTTATTTATTTGGTCCGGGGCTTAAATTTTTGTGAAACTTAAACCATGTAGATATTGGTATTAAACATTTGTAATTTAGGTACAAAATATTACAACAGTTACTGATCCTTTTAAGAAATTAAGCTTTAGACCTTCAGGTCGCATTTAATTTGTACCTGCTTATTAAATGCATGACCTAACGCCTGCGGCGGAGTTTTTGTATCGCAATGACAAAATACTTTGCGCAGTCACAGTATAAAAAGTGTAGCAGTTCGTTCATAATTACAGTTCAACTTGAACAGTTCAACCAACACCATCTAACAATGGCAGCCAAGGTATAAATCAATTATTTGATTTATAATTAGGCTTTTTATTTATAGCACAATTGGTTTATTTACTAAATACTGATTTGATTTTTTTATTTCAGTTCTTCGCTCTCCTCTCCTTGGCCGTTGCGGCGTCAGCACTTCCAGTGGTTCCCGTCGCCAAACTGGCGTACGCAGAGCCCGAGGCGCCCGCACACTACGAGTTCCAGTACTCAGTACAGGACGCGAGTACCGGCGACATCAAGCAGCAGCAAGAGGCGCGCGCCGGGGACGCTCTCCACGGCTCCTATTCGCTGATACAGCCCGATGGTGTGCAGCGTATAGTAGACTACTCCGCAGACAAAGAGAACGGTTTCAACGCAGTCGTCCGTTACGAGGGACACCCAATTGAAGCTCCCTCCAAGGTCGCCTACGCTTCAGCTCCAGTTGCCTACGCTGCACCCAAAATTGCGTACGCTCCAGTCGCCAAGGTCGCCTACGCCGCACCGATCGCCAAGGTCGCCTACGCCGCCCCCGTAGCTAAGATCGCCTACAGCGCTCCTGTAGCGAAACTCGCCTACGCCGCTCCTCTTGCCCAAGTCTCCTACTCTTCTCCTGTTGTTTCCTACCAACACTAGAGCATATCATTGTTGTTGAATTGTTGAAGTTGTACTATTTATTGATATGATGTAAATAATAAAGTATTAGTTGACATTTTCTGCTATTTTCATTATTTTTAACCATATACATAAATTTTTAAAATTCACTAGTTTGAAAAACAAATTATTAGTATTAAAACATTCGGTGACATTTTAAAACTAGTTTTTAAATTTGAATTTATATTCCCAAATCAAGCTCTTAGAGATTTCCAAGAGCTCTTCAGTGCACATTTGAGGAATTAGTAAACATGTACGACATAACTTTCACAAAGCAAAATCATTTTTTTGTTTACTTAGACGAGGTTATATTATTAAGTGAAGAAATTAATCTTTTGATGTTTATCCAAGTAATATTAAATGAATCAAATGTAAATCATCATCATTATTATTATCAGCCGATAGACGTTAACTGCTGGATATAGGCCTTCCCCAAAATCAGTGGTAACCCGCGATTCTCTCTCACCAATTCGTCGGTCCACCTTGTGGGAGCCTTCCCAACACTACGTAATGTAAGTATTAATGTCTAAAAATATAATTATAATCATTATTAATATTGTTCTGGAATTTCATTAAGGATAGCAATGTTAAAGTACTTTAATCAGAATATAACACTATCGTTCTAATATAGGTGAAAATAAGTTTTGTCTGAAATTCACAAGTTGTCATCAAAACGTTTAATTGCTAATACATAACTAAATTTTCACAACCTTATTTCTCATCAGAAAGAACTCAAGACTCCACTACGCTGGTCAAATGCAGTCCTCGAATAGTTCTTAGAATATGTTGCTTTCCTTTCGATATTTTCCTTCACCGAAAGTTCAAGCTAAGGAATCCATCGCACTGATCTCGAATCATAGAACGCGTAGTTCCAACAGCACATAGAAAGGATTATTAATATCCAAGTTCCAAAGTATTGTACACAAACTATATGATCATACAATTAATAGTGAACACAATCTACTTTAATCTATCAATGCCCGAGTTGAATATCGATATGAAATATCGATGACACAAATCCGGCGGCCTATTTTCAACTTTATATCATTGTCCAGTGGTGGCGGGGCTGAGAGCGGGGAGTGGGGCAGTCCGGCGGACCGCACTTGAATTATTCATAGGCCGCATAGTGATTTCATCTCATTGAATCGAACTAGTGGCAGTGCCGTGATTACGAAAACGATACCTCCGACTGGCCGCAGCATGTGAGCCGCGGGTGCACGACGCCACATATTGCTCAATCCTAACATTACCCTAAGTAAATTGTAACGATATCTTCCTGATGCATGGCAGTCAACGATCCAATAGTTGTGGTTTACACAATACTGGCTGATACCACGCAGACTAGTCAGATACTGTTTATAATTATTTAACCTTTTCATATAAACGAATGTTTAGAATGTACCAATTCAGGTCATGAAGATTGTTTTAAAGGCGTATAATTGTATCTACAACTAAACTTATTGACTCATAAGATTAGCTATTTACCGGTATATGTTTAGACCACAGCTTCTCACATTTATTTTTGTAATGATTCCCTTTGGACTTGGTTATTCCTTTGCGATGATTAACACCAAATATCCATTCATATTGTTCCAGTAAATGAAATAATTTACGCAAAGAATAAACAACAAATAGAAACAATAATTTTATTGCTGCTGAACAGATTTGATTTTTTATTACAATTTAACATTTGATTCATATACCTGTCGAACAACGAATAAATATCTCAACAGACAAACAGGTACACTTTCAGTAAGTGTCTTGAGTTGCAGTATTTAGATATGTAGCCTTTAAAGTAATCAAAAATAATTTTTAATTATGTCAATTTATATGTAATTTAATGATGACCGCATCCTTGACTTAAGCCTAGAGTTCTTTAAATTATGTACACATCTTTTATTACTCATAACGTTTGATATGCTTTTACAGACCACAACTCTTTCGATGAGAATTTTATTTGTAGCAAGTCTCTGCTCCCGAAGACAAGTACGTCTGCAGAGTCTATTTCAACCGCCGAAAGACAGGGCATAAATATTACTGTGTTCCGATTTGAACGGCGCTGAAGCTAGTGGAATTACCTTGGTGACAATACTTAACATCGGTCTCCAAGCGATAAACACAAGGTGGTGTAGTGTTTATCATTATTCCTTCCTTCATTTCTTTCAAGTTACGTTCAGGTGAACGTCCTAGGTCTAATTTTATATAACATATAACATTAATCCTTCTAATATATAATATAAAAAAGCAAACGAGTGGGTGTAAAACGTCGAACAAATCATTATACAAACTCGCTTGTATTTTCGCAAAGCTCGAAACGGGCGCGCCGTTTATTCTCTCCGCAGGTAAAAATTGAAAGAGATTGCTTTTTATCAGTGCAGTGGCGGCAAATTGAATGTAAAGTTGATTTCCCGGCGGGCAGCGCCGCATAATTCCCCACAAATTAAGCCGATACCAATTGGCTTGCTGCCGGTAAACATTTTGTAAAATCATTTTCATTATATATCTGTACCGTTACATTTCAAGACAATGGAAACTACTGACTACTAAACTAGACACCTACTTTATTTCTACTATAAATATAAACTGAGACATCAATCAGATGACAGTTCAGTTTTACTGATTTGAATAACTACAATATTTACAATAATTATTGTGTACCAACAACAAATTGTATTAAATAGATAACATATAGCTTCTACAATTGTAGTATTTTATGTATTTCTGGCAAATTTTCGGATGAACAAGTTGACAAAAGCAAAATTTATGAACCAATGAAGCTGTTATTTTATTGAATAAAAACTAAACTCAGCTTTGAAAAGAATGGAGAAACAATTTTTTTCTAACAAGTCATAAAAATTTATAAATTTGGTTATTCATTTAATGAAACTAGCATAAAATATCAACGAATTCTTTATTATTTACATCATATCAATAAATAGTCCAACTACAACAATTCAACGATTAAGCTCTAGTGCTGGTAGGAGATAACAGGAGAAGAGTAGGAGACTTGGGCAAGAGGTGCGGCGTAGGCGAGTTTCGCTACAGGAGCGCTGTAGGCGATCTTAGCTACGGGGGCGGCGTAGGCGACCTTGGCGATCGGTGCGGCGTAGGCGACCTTGGCGACTGGAGCGTACGCGATTTTGGGTGCAGCGTAGGCAACTGGAGCTGGGGCGTAGGCGACCTTGGAGGGAGCTTCAATTGGGTGTCCCTCGTAACGGACGACTGCGTTGAAACCGTTCTCTTTGTCTGCGGAGTAGTCTACTATACGCTGCACACCATCGGGCTGTATCAGTGAATAGGAGCCGTGGAGAGCGTCCCCGGCGCGAGCCTCTTGCTGCTGCTTGATGTCGCCGGTACTCGCGTCCTGTACTGAGTACTGGAACTCATAGTGTGCGGGCGCCTCGGGCTCTGCGTACGCCAGTTTGGCGACGGGAACCACTGGAAGTGCTGACGCCGCAACGGCCAGGGAGAGGAGAGCGAAGAACTGAAATAAAAAAATCAAATCAGTATTTAGTAAAGAAACCAATTGTGCTATAAATAAAAAGCCTAATTATAAATCAAATATTTGATTTATACCTTGGCTGCCATTGTTAGATGGTGTTGGTTGAACTGTTCAAGTTGAACTGTAATTATGAACGAACTGCTACACTTTTTATACTGTGACTGCGCAAAGTATTTTGTCATTGCGATACAAAAACTCCGCCGCAGGCGTTAGGTCATGCATTTAATAAGCAGGTACAAATGAAATGCGGCTAGAAGGTTTATAGTTCCAAAAAACCAATGACTGCCTGTACCTCTGCCTTTTGCCTTATCTTTTTGTTCACGTATAAATATTAATTTCATCATTCTTTATTTCGGCATTCTCACGCAAATACAAATCTATATATATAATAAAAATGGCTTTCCTTTGTACGCTACTTACGTGAAAACTAGTGAACGTATCGACTTGGATACATGCCCGTTCCGCCTGAAATGATTTGTAGATCCGTTATTATTTTATTTTTAATTAAAGGATATAAACATTTTCATTGCGTATCGTATTTGCGGTTGCTATAGTAACCGTTGCTCTCAAGGAATAATTTATGTTACGGTCTGGACGCAATAGGAACTGGAAGAAATCAATCTGAGATAGTCAAGGTCACTTGTTTGCTATTGACAAATAGCATATATCCACGACAGATGTTATCTTTTGATCAAATCAATTTCGTCACCTTCAACGGAAGTTCAGTTCAATAGGAATCTTAGTGTCTTTCCGGTATTTTAATATATAAGCCTTTCTGCAAAACGAAATGCTGTTATTAATTCAATTAATTACATTAATCCTCGTTTATAGTTTTTGCTATTATTAGTATAGTAATTTTTATTAATCTAAAAAGTTAATATAATTAATAATATTTTTTTTTTTAATTAATGATAAGAGAAAAAGTTTGAACTAGTATGATTTTATATAACAAAGTACTTGTCGTGACCTGCGTTTGATTATTTATAAATTAGTATATCCCATACATCCCCATCTCTTAGCCCTGAACAATGTATTCTTACTTATATATATGCTTATTAAACGGTGCTGGAATGGCATAGCTTGTGCTATCGCATGCTTTTAACATACAGTTTGCGTCCTCGCTGAGCTGGAGGTTTAATTTCAAGTGAAATATCGTAAGGAAATCGACATTTCTAAGTAAAACAGCTTTTGAGAACATACGCCGTCCGACAGACCTGCACATGACTGGCTTCTTGGATTATTGTGCTCGACTTTACTTTTGCGAGCTCCGAGTCTGCTGTGGGAACGTTAACCGGCCTATTTATATTTATAATATATAAAGTATATAATTAAGCCATACATATAGACTTGAATAACCCAATGTCGCAGTTGTTGGGGAAGACCACTGATGGCAACGAGTTCCAGAATATATATTTATATCTATTTGTCTCTATAGATTTGTGTTTATTTACACATTGCTTTATTATCGTAATTACCGAATAATTGCTAATTACACAATATAATAATATAGATTTTAACGTTATATGGATAACCAAATTATTAAAACTACTTAGATTACCAGATTATATACTGGGTGTTAGGAGACCGCTTCCGAAAACGAGGACAGACGATAGTACTAATGACACCCTTGATGATAGGACGGAAATAAATCGATTCTGATAAAAAAAAAAATCATATTTTTAAAACGTTTTATTAGCATCATTTACGCTCCATCATGTTAGTACAGCTAAATGAATCGATGGTTTCATAAAAAATACATTACTTTACAAAATCAAAAATAGCTGATACTCGGATCAACGACCGCCCGGGCGCGCAATCGAAATGTTCCGTGGCCCTATGAAATAAGATTCAAATTGAAACCAAATACATCGCGAGTTCCCGCAACACCCGTGCGTTCGTTTTTTTATCAGGATTGATTCATCAAAGGGGTTCATGAGTACTATCGACGAGATCATCATTGTCTGTCTTCGTTTTCGGAAGCGGTCTCCTAACACCCAGTATTTAACAAACATAATATTATTTTTATGTATCTAACATAATTGATCAAGAATTTTCGTAAGTAAACTTTTGTTGAAATTCTACCACTGGTAGTTGTATATATAAGTTTACATGTGTTAAAGTGACGATGAAACCAACGATGGTAAATGATTAAATATTATGACACTAGTTAACAATTTTACATAATACTCTTGTATGTTATACATGACAATTAATACAATTAATACTAAACGTGTACAATAAATAGTACACTGCGTAATACACACAACTTATCTATACAGTTTTCGGCAATAGCGACCTGCCTTTGCTATACTTACAATAAAATCTAAAGTACTAGACATTATACATATTATCCCTATGAGATATGGACAAAAAATATGAAATCTATTTACTTTTCTGTATTCATGTAACAGGTATTTTTAATACATATACTTGTATTTTTTTATTTTATAGTTATTTATTCATTCCCTATAAAGGAAATAATATGTTTTAACAAACTTTCTATATTTGGAGTAAGGAATAAAGTTGTTTGGTTATCTGATTAATCAAAATAGTAAAGTTAATTAAGTAAATCTTTTATTATTAAAATCATATCAATAAATAGAACAACTATAACAATTCAACGATCATGATAATGCTCTAGTGTTGGTAGGAGATAACGGGAGAAGAGTAGGAGACTTGGGCAAGAGGTGCGGCGTAGGCGAGTTTCGCTACGGGGGCGGCGTAGGCGACTTTGGCGACCGGTGCGGCGTAGGCTACCTTGGCGACTGGGGCGTAAGCGATTTTGGGTGCAGCGTAGGCAACTGGAGCTGGGGCGTAGGTGACCTTGGCAGGAGCTTCAATTGGGTGTCCCTCGTAACGGACGATTGCGTTGAAACCATTCTCTTTGTCAGCGGAGTAGTCTACGATGCGCTTCACACCATCGGGCTGTATAAGAGAGTAAGAGCCTTGGAGAGCGTCCCCGGCGCGTGATTCTTGCTGCTGCTTGATGTCGCCGCTGCTCGCGTCCTGTACTGAGTACTGGAACTCGTAGTGTGCGGGTGCCTCGGGCTCCGCGTACGCCAGTTTGGCGACGGGGACGACCGGAAGTGCTGACGCCGCAACGGCCAGAGAGAGGAGAGTAAAGAACTGAAATTATGAACTGAATGGTTAAGAAACAACAGGATATTTTAATAAAAGATTTTTCAATGTGTCAATTAGTGCACAGTCTGAAGTTTACAGAATTGAAAAATGTTATTTAACTGTTTAGTTATAACTAAAGGTTATTATTATAAATAATCCTATTAAGTATTACCTTGGCTGCCATTTTGTGTTATCGGTGTAATTGTTCAAGTTGAACTACAATATTTAGCGAGCTGCGACACTTTTTATACTTTGTGCATAATGTTGCCCCGGGCTCCATCTCGTGCAATAATTAAGACAGGTACAGTAAGTTGCGAGGTGAAGGTCAAACGCAGAGCTTTGAAAATCGAGAGCTTAATATATATATATATATATATGTATGTATAAATATATACATATAATATATATACATATATTGTATATATATATATATATATATATATATGTATGTATATATATATAAACATTTATAGAAAGTATGTATTAACACGAGTTATTGTTATCTTTACTTAAGTTTACCTTTTCAATAATAAAGATATTTAAATAAATAAATGATTTGTTTTGTGTGTGTTTCGATAAATAGTAAAATGTAGAGACATCTAACAATCCATTGCAATAATTATGATAAACGATACGAAATTGTCAGATCAAAAGGATATTTTTAAATTTACACTATGTATCATACTATAATAATACTATTAAATTACATATAAAATGTTAGATATGTATCAATTATATATTTATTTCTACCTTACAGTCGTAATATCCATATAACAACTTACTATTAAGAAAAACAAGTTAAAATAAAATTATGTAATGTTATTTATGGAGAAAGTCTTCACATTATTCCCTTTGTAACTCAATATCAGGTAGCACTGGAGTATATCAACTTCTGCATCTTGCTACTAATTTTCATAACATCTATTTGTAGATATTTAGAGATGTAATATGTGTACACAAGTAGGACAACATATCAAAGTATTGGCTAGCAGACACACAAAATATGGTGAATCATCACATAAACATGTTAATTCGGTACATTATAATGATTACTTACGCTTTGGTCCTAACCTAGATGAGATTTTTGGACTCCATAAAAATCCCAAAAAAGTGTATAGTGGCAGCAGTTTGGCAACATGGTTTACACCCATTTACTTTTTACTGCTGGAAGGTCAGTTTCCGGATATCGTCAAAGTAGATACCAACGGAGCGTCTATTTCTGTCGCCAAACAGTAATGTGCAAACATTACTGTGTTCCGGTTTGAATAGCCCTGTAGCTAGTGTAGTAAAGAGATTCAACATTTTATGTCTCAAGGCGACGAGCACGAAATGGCCCTGTTTATATCGTAACTAGCACCACGATGCTATGGGCTGGCATAACACTAATCTAGCTTAGCTCTAGCTTAATTGCCTAAAAAAAAATTAACTATATACCATAAACCAACCATAGATCGTTTTACAAGACTGTTAACAGCTACGTCACGGGGACAGTATAGTTTTATTTCATATTTTCCCTGAAGTCATATTGCGTTAAAATTTTAAATCGACGTTTATGTAAATCTGTGTGATTACCGAACAGAAATATATCGAATACTGAATAATAATTGATGAATTTAAATTCGTTAGTTTTCATTTGGTTATTCATTATTTTCATTAGCTGTATATAATTATACATTATAAGCAAAATTATCACTAAAGGAGATATAACATAAAGAAATGTAGACAACAGCAAAGAAATCAATGTATTAAACATACGAGTTTGTCTATATATCGTAGAAGTAAAGATTTTTGCTATGAGTATAAAGTTTCATACTTTTTTAGACCTCACATCAAATTCCTCCTTCTCAGTCATGAGCTCACCATGGATATATAAAAATTTAGCTTCAACTTTTAAATTTTTTCATTTGATCGCCTGATGATATAAGTTGCGTTAATGTTATACATTATAAAACACATTTGAACCAGATCAATTAAAAATTTTATTAAGATGTAGTAAAAGTTAATTAATTGATTTTGTAATCATCATCAGTCGATAGACGTCCACGGCTGGACATAGGCCTCCTTAGATAATCTCACATCGACCAGATAGGGATTTATTTAGGCCATTTCCCACCATACTCTCACTCATACTCAATACGGATTCCTGGGGTCAGTGCCTCGTTGATTAGCAGGTCACAACGAGCAGGTGAGGTTAACTTGGATCCGGTGAGTTGTTGCGTAGGAACACTCCTTACATTCCTACATTGTAATGAATTGAACGACCTGTTTTACGTTAACTGAAAATTATTGAAGTTACAAAATCATTCATAGTAATAGGCCTTTATTATTGTTTCCAGTATTTATACAATTGAACATATACACAATAACTGTCAAAACTATTGTAACTACTTATCAGTAAATACCTATTTATATTTTCCAAACTGCAAATCAGTCCAAATAAACGTTACTGGGGCTCAGGATTTTTTTTTATACTACGAAGCGACTAAACCTGCAAGACGTTCACCTGGTGGTAAGCGATAAGCTTGCTTATAACAATGTGGTGCTAGTTAGGATGATATACATTGTGCTCGTCGCCTTGAGACGAGATGTTCAGCCTCGTTAACCCAGTAATTTCACTAGCTACAGCGTCCTTCAAAACGGAACACAGTATTGTTTGGCAGCAGAAATAGAGGCTGCGGTGGTACCTACCTAGACGGCCTCTGGTAACAGAGACTTACCACCAGTGAACAGATCCACTTTTGTGTATGACTCTTTTCTCTCTATTCTAGTAGCATATCTAATGGCATATGCAGCTATTTATTTTATATTATCTTTCCAACGTTTCCTTCGTCGCCTCTAGGTTCTTTTTCCGTCTTTTGAATATAATTCAGTAATTATTTTAATCCATTTGTCTTCTATATCTCTTTTCAGGCTTCCTGACTACAGTCTTTGAATATAATCCGGGTACATATTTCTCATTTCATTCTTCACTTCTTTCATTTCTACTCCGTTTCTTTTTTATTTTAATCTCGTTACTGGGATGATTGATTAGACAGCGAAATACACAGTTTGTTTTGTTTAGAGGCAGAAGTACCAGTCTAGGGCATCATTAAACATTAAAGAAATTGCGAAATTTTATAATTCGGTAAAGGCTTTAAACAACAACTAACTAACTAAAAACTAACTGTGAACACGGAAGCATGTTGTAATAAAACGTAGTAATAGTTTTTTATATTACTATTTTTCTATAATAGACAATTATAATTTATTTTGTGCTTTGTTTTATAGAACTTTTTAAGGGTAGACAAAAAATGTGTAAAATATTTAAATATTTCTATCCCTTTCGTATTTTTAATAATAAGCCTGTCTACTCCATCAAAGGATAGTTTTTAAAGTAGATATTAAAAAATTAATACAGAAAATTAAAAAATCAATAAACGTTTTAATATTAATGACATATCAATAAATAGAACAACTTCAACAATTCAACGCCAACGTTTTAGTGCTGGTAAGAGATGACGGGAGAAGAGTAGGAGACTTGTGTGAGGGGAGCGGCGTAAGCTACCTTCGCTAGAGGGGCAGCATAGGCAACCTTTGCTACGGGAGCGGCGTAGGAAACCTTGGCGACGGGTGCGGCGTATGCGACCTTGGCGACTGGAGCGTAAGCGATTTTGGGTGCAGCGTAGGCAACTGGAGCTGGAGCGTAGGCGACCTTGGCGGGAGCTTCAATTGGGTGTCCCTCGTAACGGACGACTGCGTTGAAACCGTTCTCTTTGTCTGCGGAGTAGTCTACTATACGCTGCACACCATCGGGCTGTATCAGCGAATAGGAGCCGTGGAGAGAGTCCCCGGCGCGCGCCTCTTGCTGCTGCTTGATGTCGCCGGTACTCGCGTCCTGTACTGAGTACTGGAACTCGTAGTGTGCGGGCGCCTCGGGTTCCGCGTACGCCAGTTTGGCGACGGGGACCACTGGAAGTGCTGACGCCGCAACGGCCAGAGAGAAGAGAGCAAAGAACTGAAATAATAAAAGAGTAATTTAATAAGCATTTATAAAATGAGTCAATTGTGGTAAATAATAAAACATAATTATAAATAAAATAATTGATTTATACCTTGGCTGCCATTGTGAGCTGGTGTGTGTTGAATTGTTCAAGTTGAACTATAATTATAAGCGAGCTGCGACAGTTTTTATACTGCGATTGTGCCCAGTATTTTACGCTTGTTCAAAGCAGCCGCAGGGTTCGGGTCGTGAAATAATTAAAACAGGTACTGTCGGTCGCGAGGTGAGGGTCGAACGTAAAGCTTTAGAACAGGAAAGGTTAAAGGTATAAAGAAATAATCAGATAACTAATTATATTCGGGACAAAACTACGTGTATACATACATTTAATCTACGACTAATAAGATTTTCATGAATTAACGTTCCTTTTTTCTTTTGACATGTTCAGGTAAAACTCTTTATAATACACTAGTTTTTGACTTTCAACTGAGTATTTATTTGTTTTTTTTTTTATCACTATTGAGTAACAAAACTTCATAATCACATTATATATGTTAACTGATATGTGTCAGTATGGTGAAGCATGCTGCTAGAATGCTATCACAACGGTACCTCTGGGCTCGAAGCTATATAATAGCATTTTTCACCTCAGAAAAAAAAACGAAACAGAAATATTTTGATATACCTTTTTTTATAGTTTAAAAAAAGTGTAGAATTTCTTAAAATTGTCTTAAGCCTATACGTAATTAGCTAAAGCGAAAATATTTTTTATGTTTTATATGTCACTAAAGCTAGAAAAAAAAACCATGCTAATTGACATTAAAAAGTGGGCCCACTTACATTTTTTTTGCGAATTTGTCATCTTAAAGTATACCCGTTATTAGAGCTCGAAAAACTGAGAAAGACGGCATGTAAGTAATTTTCGCCCTAATAGTACTTAGACCCTATAAGTCTAAAAGTATCAATATGTTGGTAGGGGGAAAGTATTATATATGCATATTTAACTTTTTGGTGGTCCTATTAAATATAAAGTTTGGTATACTGCAGCTGTATCTAGGGATTTATAATAAGAAATCTGAATTATTTGTTCTTGTGTTTTATTGTTATAAAATCTTAATCTTAAACAATCGAAAGTCTTTCATATCATCACGTTAATGAGATGGTTAATAGTGTAATGATAGTTTATCTTTTGAAATCTGGCAATCCAATATACAAGTATACAAGTACAGTAAATATTTCATTAAAAAATGTGGTCGGTAACTTGCACTATGCCCTTGGTCAAGTTATTGGAATATGTATCAGAGAGAATATTCTAGACACAAGGGCGCTGTTTCATTAACTTTTTTATGACTTTAAATAATTATGATATATATATACATATATATACATTTATATATATATTTATATATATATATAAAAATATATATACATGTGTATATATATATTATTTAAAATCCCTCCATATGAATCTCTATTCGATCAATGTTTTAATCAAATCTTTGGGGGAGGCCTATATCTAGCAGTGGACATCGGTTCATGATAATGATGAATTTATAATAAATTTTTGAAACTATCTACCAAAAAAAAAATTAAAGTAGTTTTTTTATAATTGATACGTTTACCGTTTGTCCTCAATCGCACTGATGTCATGGTAATATAGTCTGAGCTGGTAAGGCGCTCTAAATTAATAGTAGCCTATTCATTGTTTTCTTGAAGACACCCACGTCCTATCTGGACGGGAATCCCGTTGTCGGCTAGCTGTTGTATTCCTTTGCTGCTCTTGTGAAAAACAAGGAGCTAAATCTATTTTTATTTTTCATTCTACGTAGCGATGAGACTAGTAAGAAGATTTGGTAAGTGATACCCTTGCCCATAACAAAAAAGGGCTAGATAGGAAGATATCAGATTGCGATCGTCGTCTTGAGATATAAAATGTTGTCTCGTCACCCCAGTGATTTCATTAGCTACAGCGCTCTTCAAAATGGAATACAGTAATGTTTGCACACTATTATTTGGTGGCAGAAATAAGCGCTGCGCTGGTTGGTGGACCTACCACCAGTGAAACCTACCTTAAAAAAGACTAAAACTGTTTTAAAGACATGAATAAAGTTAGTATTACAAATTAAAAAAATATTTCTCTTATAATTCGTCGCCGTTAAGGAATGCTCGAAATAACTTTCAGTTATAAATCAACTTATAGTAATTGAACAGTTCGTCGGACCTTAATTTTTTGGCGATGAGATCAAAAGTTGTCTCGTGGCCGCCGGGGCCTTGACCCCAATTCGTCGGGTGTGGTCGGCTGGCTCACTGGTTGCTCGAGATTCGGGCAAACCGGCCCGTTGGCATGGCATTCATACGTTGAGCTTTCTTATCAATTTTGTTACTCAGCGGTGTATGGAATAAAGTTCCGACGTAAAGTTAACTAAAAGTAGATTCATTGTTTTAAACGAAATTTAAATAGAATATATTATTATTTGTTAGTAATAATAAAATAGCACAATGCGATTTACAGACACCCACAAACTAAACGAGCTTGTATAGTGGACGCTTTTTGTGATTCTTAACTTGTAGCTTTATTGTACTTACTATACTTATTACCAATAACGAGAATAGACGAAATTAATTTGACAATAAATATACTAAATAATATATTCGTTTCCTCTTACCTTCCACAGTATTTATTTGCACAAGTTGTTACTCTGACAATCCTATTATTTAGTTCACTATTAAACGTTATTTCTTTTCAAAAACATGATCTTTAGTCTTCATTGAGCACCTCAAGTTTAAAGAAAAAAACATTATTATCACATACCTGTCATTGCACATTGGGTTAAATTATTATACTTACATAATGAACTGACGTAAAGAGACGTTTATCTTAATTACCAAGTGAATATTTAGGTTTTTATTAACATTATCGCATCGTCTGGTTATTCTAGTAAAAAATTACTACTGTATAAAAAGCGTATCATACTCAGGTTGCTCAGTGTAGAGAGCTTTCAAGTGATATATGAAGCACAGGATTTCTACATTGTAACAGGTTTTCCTATAAGAATGAGATTAACCAATTAATTATTTTATATACCAAAAATTATCAGTATCTCCAAGGCCACAGTTCACAACCATGCTCATTCAAGACTTATCGGCTACATACACTAAGTCGATCATCACTTCATCAAATTCAGAATTAATTCATTTGTCCCATACATAATCTTGTAGGTGATAATGAAATTATAATAGTGACAACACCTAACATTGTATAAAGAAAAAAAAATCACAGCCTTCTTATCGCCTACTACTAGGATTCAGAACCGTAAAGACACAGTTGAGGTAATTTATCGACCTCGTTAACCAAGTGTGGGTTTACGAATGTCACATATCTATGAAAGCTGACCTCCGTAGAGTATATCACCATAAGCCGATAGATGTCCACTGTTGGATATAGGCCTACCCCAAAGATCTCCATATCGATCAGTCCCGCGTTGCTCACATCCCGGGATTCTCATCAGATGGGCAGTCCACCTTGTGGGAGGCCTCGCAACACTACGTCTACCGGTAGGCGGGCGCCCCTCGAGGACCTTACGGCCCCATCGGCCGTCGGGTTCTTCAAATTATTTCCTTCACCGGTAGTTCAGGCTAAGTGGGACCGAGGCCGAGCCGTTTCCGGGACGTATATTGCGTATGACCTCCTCCAAATTGAGCTATCATGGCTTCGTTAACATACAATATATATATATATATATATATATACATATATAATGCATTATATATGCATATATATATATATATATATGCATTAGCGTGATTTTATATATCAAATTAATTATTTTATTTATAAAATTTTTTTAGTTTCTGTTAATAGAAAAATGTCTCGGGAGACTTTGGTTCATAAAATAAAAACAGGTCTCACTTAGCTCCGAGTGTGCATTAAATTACATAAACCTCAAGTCAATGTCAAAACTTAATTATTTATAGTAGTGGAGCAATAACTTCGACACGAGTATGTCTAACTTAGTGGTAATCCATGAGAAACTGGTCTAACGGCACCCGTATATATGTGCATTTGTTGTTACATACATACTGATCTAAATTTGGGTGTTATTACTTAATTGACGTGTTGCGTAACTTAAATATTACATACACATGACATCTGTAACTTGTAATATAAAAAAATACATTAAAATTTTGGTATGAAGAAATTTTTGTATTACAGTCAGTTAAACTGATACTGGGTTACTGCCAGCCTCTGTTGCCGGAGAATGTTTAGGGAGGTACCACCGCAGATTCTCTTCCTTCCGTTAAACAGAAGTTTGTAAACATTACAGTGTTTGAAGGGTATTGTTGCTAGTGAAATTAGTGTGGTAGTTAGGTACCTTTTACGTCTCAAAGCGGAACATTAAATATTAGTCCTAACCAGCTCCACATTGTTAATGGCGAGCGATTTATCATCAGATGAACATCCAGCTCGTTTCACCGCTTCGTCGAATTAAATAAAGATCGTATAAAAAGTCTAAGGTATATATAAAAAGGAATTTAAGTTATTTCCTTAAGGAAATATAATATTTTTTTATTTGACGAATCGAAGAGACTAGTGAAACGTACGATGGTAAGTGATGTGCCTACTCATACCATTATGGTACTAGTTATAATGATATACACTACACCACATTTTCCATATCGCCTTGAGACGTAGCGTGTTAATTCTCGTAACTCCAGTAATTTCATTATATACAGCGTCCTTTGTACCGAAATACAGTTATGTTTTTTCACTGTTGCTTGGCGACAGAAATAAAAGTTGCAGTGGTACCATCCTAGACGATCTCCGGCAACAAGACTTACTTCTAAATTTATATTTATTACTTAAGAAATCGAATGGAGACATTATTAATTTCATCTATATAACTTTCAGAATTTCAGGCGCGTTTATTTAATATGAATGCCATTAACATAATTAACTCCATCAATAATAAATCTTAAACCTTATTACAAAGTAATACAAACAAATTTTAAATTACATGAAATGTATGTTACAGTGAAAGCAAGCTTGATACTTTTAATACTTGTAATTTTTTAACAAAATGATAGTAAAGACTAGCTGTCTCCTCGCCGGATTTGCTGGCCGAGACACCCCAGCAACTCCATTCGGAGAAAAATTTTTGTAAAAATCCATTCTTAGCTGACCTATACCCGACAAAAGGAATGTTCTTACTAAATTTCAAGTCTATAGGTCTTACGATTCCAGATATATCGTGATGAGAGACATGGGCAGAAGTCTTGTGTATATATAGATTTTTAAAATAATATAGCTACGTTAATATTTGCATCTATAGTTTCCACCTCTGTAGATCCTTTAGATATGTTCTAGGGTCGATTCAGTGCATCATGATAATTTTGTCAAACCCTAGCAACTTGTTATTCAGCCGTTATAACCAGCTTCACTACTTTCGAATTATCAACATATAAGAACCATAATATCTAGCACGAGCTTCTTCAATTTTGGCATCACTGTCATCACCATTTTGTATAATTGACAAATTTTTAATATATCACCGATAATGAAATAAAAGTGTAAGGCCTCCCACACAACAACTCACGGGATCCAAGCCATCTTCATCTGTTCGTAGTGCGCCCTGCTAATCAACAAACGAGGCCTTGGTTCCCAATTACTCGCTTTGGGCTAGCATGGTGGGAAATGGCCCAAATAATCCCACAAACCACAGCTTCTGGTGCGCAGCAGTACCGGAAGCTATGTTAACTGTGACGGACCTTGACAAAGCGCTGGAACCACGGCAGCGCAGTATCGATCGATGTGGATATCTTTGGGTGAGGCCTATGTCCAGCAATTGACGTCTATCGGCTCATGAAGATGACTACAGATTGCAGTAGACTTAATGTCAGTACTATTGTAGTCGGTAAATTAAAGTATCAAAACTACTTGATCCATGTTCAATTTGGCCGCTTATAAGAGATAACATCTTTGGACAATTTTTTTTATGGGCTTCGTGACCCGCGCTACCGATTGTTATGCATTGATACTGTTTACAATTAAATTAGGTGTTATAAAATATCTAATACTTGATTAAGATAGATAACAAATGTATCACCGTAGATATCCTGTTCTCCACACCTGGGATTGACTGAGAGAGAATGCCACTAGGACATTGAATCCGCTTTTTGTAATCTGGGTTCAAGGTTTATTAAAAAAATCTTCGAGGTCGCATTTCTCATTACAGAAAGTCGTATCTCCAATACAGGTCCTTTGCAGCGTTATACATTACTTCCTTCCATAAAGTCCGGTCCTCTGTTTTTCTGATAGCTGATAGAAGAGGGAGTCTCGTGAGCGACTCGGCAGCGTAGTTTCCTAAAATAATTAAAAGAATCAACCGTAATAAAAGCCTCCATACCCTATCATGAAGTTTGCCACCAACACATGTACTCATGACCACAACCAGTCTGTCAAGAGTGATACTAACGAAGAAGGAGACCCTATCGTGACGTCAACGGCGATTAAGAAGGGTAATTATATGAAAAATGCTGATTCCCATGCACAGCAAACAACAACTGCAAATTGTCCTGTTTTTAGGAAGCTGAAATTGTCATGTTCAATGGACAGAAATATGATTAAAAAGATTTAAATTTTTCAAAAAAAATAAGCCAAGAAGGTCAGTTGTTTAATCTTTTAAATGGAAAAGTTACATGTTTTCGGTCAACCTTGTCAATTAACACAAGCAGTGACTACTCTAGTATAGCAATATTATTGATTTATTAAGTACTCTAGTCTTCTATATAAATCTGTAAAATTGAAGTCTGTTTGTTAAATCAGCATTTAACTTAATTTATATTTTATCTATTTTGCGAGATCTAATGATTTTTTTGTTGGTTTTGGATAATCTTCCGAACGGTAGAACCGATTTTAACAGGGAATTAGTTACGTTTTATTATATTTAATAAATAACTTAATTTGAATAATAATTAAAGTTAAATTCAAGATACGGTGAGCTCGTTCTACGTAAATCGGACTGTAATAATAAAAGCGACGCAAAGTACTGGAAACGTCGATGTAATAAATAATTAAACTAACGCAATAAAATCCGTAAAAAATTGTTTTAATAGATGTGTAATATTCAGATAAACATAAGATCAATCATTATATAAACTAGTAACTACTGTTTCCCAATGTTCTATTTACATAAACAATTATACAATATCATTTGGTCTTAACATAGAGCGATATCGACTCGTAAGTGGAACTATGTTACAACTTGACAAACACAAAAATCATCGTTATCAATTAGCACGCTGGCGTGTCAGAATCGCGAACTTTCACACCAGCAACTCCTCACTCATGCTTGTAACTGACATGACAAATAACCAATTACCCGCCGGCCGTGAATTAATTATATAATCTCGATCCAGTTTTTGACCCACGCGCGTACACCCAACCCAAACTGCGATAGGCTAATGCGCAACACCGTTCGCTAACTATAAAAACCTGACCACCGTGCCATGGGACATCATTCACTTCCAAAAACTAAAACAAACAACATGGCAGCTAAGGTAAGTTTAATCTACATATCTATATACATAAGAGATTTCCACCTAAGTAGCGACTCATCACATCTCTGGAACTGTAATATCTACAGACTTGTAATTTGGTAGGAACATTTCTTTTGCCGAAGGTCATCTAAGAACGTAGTTTCCAAAACTCCTTTCCCAAAAGCAGTTGCGAGGGTGTTACGGCCAACAAAGCTGGCATGGAACAGCTAGATATGTACATATATATATGTATGTAGTATACTATCCCGGCGCAATAGTTCAGCGCTTGTCCTGTAAGAAAGTCTTTGATCCGACGTTACATGTTGTAAAGGTTAGTTAGTGGTAGAGTTTTTGGAAAATTCCTAATTACCTTACTCATACTACACAACAGCCACCAAAACAGCATTACTGTCTTCCGTTTGCTAGAGTATCTTGGAACACTGTTCGCTCCACAGCCTCCCCGTATATTATTTAAATTGGTTTTACAATCTCCAATACATTTTAAATGTTTACATCATCATACTTGTTATTATGTTATTTAACATTGAAAAAAATACACCCTAATTTTTTATTTGGACCAAAAATTTTTAAATTGTTTTTGTATAAGCAGTAATATTTCAAGGTTCGACCTTCAATACTATAAAAAAAGTGATTAAAATTATGTATGTTAAATAAGTTTACTAACATGTGACAATGTAGAACACCGTTATATATTTATCTTCGGTTCTGTTACATTTCAACCTGTAAAAAATACTACTTGAATATTATTTAATCTCAACATTAAACTTTACAAAAGTAAAACTAATAATAACAATTATGCTCTGTTTTACCACAGGCCCTAGTCTTCCTGTGCGCGGTGGCTGCCGCTGCTGCGGTTGCTGTACCCGTACTTCCTTCCGCCAAGCTCGCATACGCCCCAGCACCTTTGGCTTACGCCGCAGCTCCTGTTGCCAAGCTCGCCTACGCTGCTCCCGTCGCTAAGGTTGCCTACGCCGAACCCGAAGCCCCCGCTAACTATGAGTTCAACTACTCCGTCCACGACTCCCAGAGCGGCGACATCAAACAACAACACGAGCAGCGTGCTGGAGAATCTCTTCAAGGCTCTTACTCTCTCGTTCAACCCGATGGCGTCCACCGTGTCGTAGACTACACCGCTGATGACGTGCACGGCTTCAACGCTGTTGTTCGTTACGAAGGCCAAGCCACGGAGGCCCCTGTTAAGATCGCCTACGCTGCTCCCATCGCGAAGGTGGCTTACGCCGCCCCCGTAGCCAAGGTTGCTTACGCCGCCCCTGTTGCCAAGCTGGCCTACGCTACTGCCCCAGTCGCTAAAGTGGCATATGCTCCAGCACCATTGGCTTACGCTGCCGCCCCAGTCGCTAAAGTGGCATACGCACCGGCACCGTTGAGCTACGCCGCCCCTGTCGCCAAACTTGCATATGCACCAGCCCCGGTCGCTTATGCTGCTGCTCCCGCCAAGGTCGCCTACCCAGCATCGCTCGGTCAAGTGAGCTTCTCATCCCCCGCCGTTTCTTACCAACACTAAGTGTCTAAGTTCACCCTCAAACTATTTATTCCGTTTAATAAAAAAAATTAGTCAACTTTAGCAACTGTTTTATTCTCGCCCCAGGGAGGAAAAATTGCACAAGTAGGCGTCAAACTCGTATCTGATATCAAAACGCTGCAAACGAAGTTACGAGGAAGCGTGCGGGCAGTGTCGGGGAACCAATTGAATTATGTAGCATTATGAGGCGATGAGCTCCGTTAACACTGCACGTCCGCACCCCAGCGGGCCCTTTGACGCATTACTCCTGACACCTATTCATCCGGATAGTTTGTTCAAACTTGCGCCCAACATAACTAAATGTTCGGAGAAATACGCCCCCCCCGCCGTTGTGTGTAGTATGATTACGGCGGCCGAGGGGCAGGGTAGACCATGGGTTGATGCGTACCAACGCCTATTTTAATGATTGCAGGCAAATATGAATGGACAGGCCTGATGGTAAAAGTGGTTGTTAGGACAAAGCACCCGCCCGCTCAGTGTGTGATCTGAATATTCAATTGTCGGCGCTCTAGAAGAGGGTACAATGTGCAAGAAATTCCGTGTGTTGCAGCGTCAAAGGTATACTTTCGAAAAAATTGACGTTTGAACAAGGATCTTAGTAAGCAAAATTAGAGTAAAAACTATTGTATATTTTACATCATTTCAAGTATATTATAATGTGAAACGGTGAACTTAACTTTAACTAAAATAAGGTATAAGTTTTAACTGCTGGATTTTACAATTTTTTTATCCTTTAAGTCATGAATTAATCCACTCGTAAGTAATAAATAAAACTATTACTGATAATAAGTTTATTAATTTTTTTTATGTACAATAAAGCAATAACAATCTATACTGTTATATAATAGGAAAATAACTGATCGATTTTTTTGAATTTGAGGTTAAAAAAAATCCATTAGTTTATCTGTATAGTTTTAAATAAATGCTTCAAGCAGAGTGATAACTAATAGCTTTAGATACTTCAAAATCTAAAGTTAATAGTAGTTTTAATGATTAATGTGTTCTCAAATAAGGTCTTGGAGCTCCTTAATTATGTAAAGGTATATAGAATTTCAGTTCAAATATCTGGTATAGACATTCCGATGAAAGAGTTGGAGACCGGATATCATCGCAAATATACATCGAAATACATATTCGCGATTGCATAAATACTTAGAAATTAATATGTTTATTGGTATTATAAACGCTAAATTTAATAAACCAAAATAATTTAACAACATCATTGTTTTCATTTTGTTCTATAAACAAAGCTTAACAACAAATCCGATGACAGAGGGAATAGTTTATGTGATGTTTTTCGTTCTGCCCATAAAAGGGTTGCGTCGTGTTAATCCCTCTATTATATGATAGTGAATTATTAATACCCCTTAATAGCACTGTAACACACATTCATTACACAAAATGTTGCGAATATGCATTATAGTGTTATTACACAAACCAAAGGGTTACAGGATAATACTACAGTAATAACACACCAGTACATACAATATCGCTTCAAACAAATTGTAGTGATGACTTAGTTTATTAGTACGTTCATACGTATTATATTTCTTGAGATAACATGGGATCTATCCCTACTGAATTCAAGCTTCCGGTGATGGAAAGCATTGTGAAGAAACCGACGAGTTCAAAGATCGAACGTTATCTTCTTTTGCTTAGCGTGGTGGATAAATAACTCTTGACTATCTTGTATGAAAGATGGTCCGATTTACTGGTGGTAGGCCTTTGTCGCCGGAGTCTAGGTAGATCAGCTCTATAGTCTCGGGCTAGTAAGAATTGGACTAAGGTAAGCCCTGCCTGTCGTAAAAGGCGACTAAAAGGGTCTAAGATTTCCGCGGGCCTTGAAAGTGGAAGCCCTTATCGTTCAACAAGCGAACCTGTATGAGACAGCCTAGGAGGGTTAAGTCCCTTGTCAAATACATGTTCAAAGAAAGTGTAGAGAGGCACCGGTGCATTTTACATAAGCTCCCGGGGCCACTTCGAATGCATTGATGCCGGGCACCGTCGGGTTATAGTAAGTATAAATGTCTCATAACCCTGACTTCTCCTCAAAAACAGTGTATCTTTCGAAGATTTCCTCCTCGAAACCGAAAAAAGTGTAGTTACCACCACAGCGACTAATTCTGCCGCTAAACAGTACTGCGCATACATTATTGTGTTCCGATTTGTAGGGCGCTGTAGCTAGTGAAATTACTGAGGTAACGTGACTCAACATCTTATATCTCAAGGCGACGACCGCGATGTATTACAGTGTATGTTATCCTAACTAATAACTAATTTTATAGGCAAGCGTATCGTTTACCATCAGGTGAACGTCTTGCTTATCTAGTCCTAATAAGGTGCAGTGTCCCCAGTAATATTTATTTCAACTTATTAGCAGTTTGGAAAATATAAACAGGTATTTACTGATAAGATCATCTACCACTAAAAAGACATTCGAACGTTCTTAAGGTTGAATGTTCTGAATCTGTAATTTAAATATATTTTATTATTTTGATTTTAATATATTTTTTTTGGTAAGATTGTTGCATGTTCACATCCGGTGGTAAGTTTCTGTTACCGGAGACCGTCTAGTTGGATACCACAGCATTTCCTATTTCTACCGCCCAACAGATGTGTGCGAACATTACTGTTTTTCAGTTTAAAGTTTAAATGTTAGCTAATTAAATTACTGTGGTAACGGGACAAAGCATTTTGTGTGAAGACGTCGAGCGCAATGTTGTGCCGTGTATACCGTCCTAACTATAGCCATATTGTTATCGGCAGGCGTATCATTTACCATGAGGTGAACGCCACGCGACTCGTCAATTTGTAGAACAAAAAAACATGTAAAGTAGGAAAAAAATGTCTGTTTCAAAGGATGATGTCTGTATGTGATAATATAATTTAGAATACTTTTTCCTTATACGGTCTATTCAGGCGACTGCCAAGAAAGCACCAGCACCAGCATCTTCTACCATTTAGAGTAGACTCAATTATTGGTATATTTTTCGCTACTTCGAAGACTACTTCATATAAATTTACTATTGATGGTATAAAAGAATTTTATTTATAGACTTTTAAATTATTAATGAAACTTTAATTTTTACGGTTACTTTTCATCATCGATACTATTTTTCGAGATATAATATCATTGTATTCAGTCAGAACAAAGTCCTCGATGAAGATAAACGAGACAATAACCAGCTGATCCTGATAGCGTGGCTAATTGCGATAGTTGCCGATTCGCCGTGCGAACAAGCATTATAAATAGGGGCAAGCGCGTACGTCGGCACGTGCCCGGACAATTGCGCGGCGCGCTTTGTCCGGCGCAGATTGCTTCCGGGTATCGTTTTACTTCAAAAAATGTTAAAACTGATGTGGCTTCTATCATCTGCATACTGTTTTATTGTAGCTACCTTTTTCTATTCAATTAAGCGAAAAAACGAACGGAACGTACACCTTATAATAAATAATACGCCCGCGCATAAGGCACCACTTTGCGCTTATCGCCGGGGATGTAAGATGTTGAGTCTCGATACTCCAGTAATTACACACATTACATTGTAATGTTCTCACACTACTGTTTGGCGGTAGAAATTGGCGTTGCGGTGGTACCTAATTAAACGGTCTCCGGCAACAGAGACCAGAAGTTATATTAAAAAACACACAGTTAATATCTCTATGTTGCACACGCACAAGCCCCTTTCGCTTATTCCGCTGCTTCCGCCGAGGTCACCTACCCAGCATCACTCGACTGAGTGTGCGTCGGTACCCGACGGATTCATTACATTAAAGCAGTAGAAAATTCATTGTGAGATATAAAAACATTATTACTACAATCCACATCAGAAAGAAGTTAGTTAATATTGTCTTTATTTTAGCGATAACATCTTACAGTAGTGTTGTAGTATTAATCTTATAATAATGGATCAGACACAGTTCCATCTCGCACATTTATAAGCTATATCCCCAATTATACGACAAATCGCATTAATAATCTGTTTCAATAAAAAAAATCTTCGCGTTTTTTATCTGTGCAAATAAATCCATAACTGTTTGAAACCACAGTATACCTAGCGAGACTTAGTTGAGATATTCTCGTATTCCCTGTTGTCGCGTTGGATGGGGGGGAGTTTAGGAGTGTGAGGAATAGGGAGAGTGGGGTTTTGAGGGTTAGACTGTGACGGAAACAATTAGGCGGTGCGCAGGCGCGCGGGCTTCCTGCCCCGTCCTAATTGGCGTATCTTTGCTCGCTCGATGTATTCCTATTATATTTGGGAGGCGTACTGTCGTCACGATGCTATTGAATTATTTGTTAAATGTTTACGATTTGCTTCATTATTTACATGTGTAGTCGTTTTTAATTGTTTTGTAATGATATTTTTTTATATTAAATTAAACATCGCTTAATATATTCATAGAAAAGGAGGGTATATTTGAGATCGTGTCTTCGACTGTTCGTGTGAACAAACTCTAAACAAAGGCTATGTTTAGATGATATCGTTTGGACGAAAACATACGATAACATTATAATTGAAATACTACTAGTAATATGTGCCTGTTGGAAAAATTATGCATATAAAATGACATTTATACACCGGTGCAAAAAATAAATGAATACACACAAATATAAATTATTACACAGTTCTCATACTACCTTATTTTTCTTTTGGTATATATAATCTACTATTCTGTGTTAACTACTAAACATTAACCTCTCCAATTGATTTCCGGCGCGACCAGTTGGATTTTAAATAATTTATGTTATCGGAGAAATGGGCAACAAGGAAATGCGAAATCGTTACATAGAGCATTAATTTTTAGAAACCTCTTGTAGGCTGAATGCTTGGGTATATGGCTTGTAACCCTTTGTCTTTTCAGTAAAGTAAGAAGGGAGAAAAAACGCGGCATAAAACAAAGACTGCCGTGCGGGAGCCCTTCATTAGCAAGGCTAACGATTCGCTAAACATTCACTCCCGGCCCTAAAGTCGTATTCCCCTGATAGCTGCTTTGTTCAAAAACCAAAATCTACTTATTCATATCGTATTGCTAATTTAAAGATTAGGCGGCGCGTTCCGTAGGTTATTAAATTATCAATTCCGTTTGTGGGGACCGCGCCGTCCCTTGGGCTTTCAATTCGAATAGCGCGTCACTATGACAACATTTTTTATTACTCTAAGCAAATTTTCAAAGGTATTTGACGTAATCGTTTTATTTATACATCATTTGTCTGAAATTGTGTTTTTCGTTGTGTATGTACATTTGTGAACTTTAGTTACAACAGCGAAATAAAAACGGTGAAGGAAAACATCGTGAGGAAACCTTCACATGACTTAGAATTTATTCTAAGGAGTGTGTGAAGTTATCAATACGCATTGGGCACGCGCGGTGACTGTGACTCCATCGCCCTCACATTGAGTGTAGGCCTGTGCCCCAACAGGCTGTTATGATGATTTTCATTTATATTATTTATTTGTTATTTTATTACATGTGGTATATGTATTTGTAAATTTACTACGACAACATTTTTCCACGAAAAAGTTCAAAGGATTTTCTATACAAAGCGTGACAAGATGAGCAGAACGTTCACCTGATGGTATTGGAAAGAAAATTACACTAGTTAAGATAATATATACAGCACCACAGTGTGTTCTTCGCCTTGAGACCTACGGTGGTTTTTTTTTGTTTAATGTGGGGGAAATGCCTGCGCATACCCGTCAGAACGTCCTCGCACACATGCGCGACGCCGCCAGAGCCGGCCGCACAATGCAGCCCCACCTCGGGAAGGAGAGAAAAACCCCCAGCTTCCACTTCTGTAGGGGCACGCTGGCACACAACGCGCCTCCTCCTCGGCCTCTTGCAGTCGCGTGGGCAACGGATTCCCCCGAATCCGTCACCCAAACGCCACGGGAGCTATGAGAGAAAACGCTCCAAACTGCCTGCGGCGGATCTGATCCGGCCCGCCGCCACCCATTATACGGCCGCGGGGGATAGAGAGAGCGGAGCATCGCAATACCGACACTCCTCTTCCCCCGCGGCGGCTGTAGACGGCAGCATAAAACAGCCCCCGCAGCCCACCGGCGCACATCCGAGGTGAGCTTATGGTTTAGTGGCCGCCTCAGGCCGGCTCTACACTTCATGCTGATCGGGTAGGTTCCTCTTCACTTCAATTCCCTTCAAACCCCTCCGCCACTACAAGGCGGGAACCTGTTGGGGGGAGACCTACGGTGGTACCTAAGCGGTCTTCAGCAATAAATTGCTACCACCTATCACCAATGAATGGTAAAAGTAAATACTAATTCGAAAAATGTCTTAGTTTTATCAGATATTAACAACCACCATAATAATCTTTTGTCTTTGTTTTAATTTTGAAATCTGCGGTTATAAACAAAATTCAGTTAAAATTTTAATAAATTTTAGTGTAATAAATAACCCTAAAGTTTAAGCTACAAGCAGAATTTAGGTTCGGACTTAATGTGAGCGGGCGTCTTCAGAGAGATTTAATTAAGAATTTAACTTTGTGATTTCAAACCAGTGTCCAACTGTAGTTACCAACAAATTTAAATGGATTTCTGTAGTAATGGGAAGGAAATAAAATTATATCTGAAAATGTTTTATCATATTCAACAAACAAAATTGCCTTCCAAAATAAGTATAGCAAATAATAAGTTATGAAAAATCACTATTTCATTTAAGAATCATTAATACACTGTTAAAATGTCGATTTTATTTTACATACATAATGGGTTTGGCTGTTCACCCGCTTTGCTGGTCGTAATATATAAGAAAACTTCAAATTTGTCTTAAATATTATTTGAAAGCAATCACAACAGCAAATGACTTTCTAATGTAACCGTTATTATAGCAATCGCATTCATAATACGAAATAAAAATGTTTATAAAAGTAAATTAGAAATAAAATGATGAAAGATCTATGAAATACAAAACCTAAATAGCCTATAATCATCTACAAAGGATATAAGGGTTTCCGCATAACTACTCACGGGACCTAAGCCAACCTCACCCGCTCGTGGTGCACCCTGCTAATCAACAAACGAGGCTCTGGCTCCCACCACCTCACATTGGGCCAGCGAGGGGATCTTTGGGGGAGGCCTATGTCCAGCAGTGGACCTCTAGAGGCTGATGATGATGAACTATCTACAAATCAGTCACAAATTTTTGGCGAACAAACAAAACACATTTCCTTTATATATTATATATATAGATTTATTATGACAATAAAAGACTTTTTTTTTAAATATAGATGAGGGTTGATTGACATTATTGAAGAAATAGTCAAATGACTCTTAAATGCGTACCAGGGCGAATTGTTACTGCGCCTTCATGCGCGAAACATCAATGAAACCCTTATTAATTCGCACGCGCTTAACTTGTAATGACTCTGATGGTATCGACAATGGATCAGTGGAGCGTCAAGGAGCCACTCAATTATGTGGTATTCAGGAACGGCTCTGTTTGCGCTGAAGCTCGGTCGAGTGTACTCTTGGACGCTCTCATTGGCTAACCGCCCCTCCATAGGGCCCGAAAATGGGGTCACTCCCTCCCGATTAGATCGCTGATGCTTTATGGATTGTTTTAGTTTTATGTACTGTATCATTTAGTTTCCATTGTTTACGTTAAATAAATTTATATACATATAGTTTAAATGGAGGTCTTTGGGGGAGGCCATGTCCAGCAGTGGGTGTCTATCGGCTGATGATGACGATGATTTAAGTATCTCTCTAACTTCAACGTTACCTGCCGATAAATTTATATTTATAATATTAAATACATAAACGTTAAAATTATGTATTTAATATAATAAATATAAATTATAGAAAATATGTCTTCGTTATTAAATCTTAAAATTGCCCTTAAAGTAATGTTTGATAAGATCAAAACAAATCACATTACGGGGTATAAAGTTTTATAGATTATTTCGTACAACGTAAACCAAGTTACATAAAAATCCATATTCAAACAGATAGTAATAATTTTAGAATAATACAAAGTATTGTAAGAGACTTGCCAATAGAATCGTCTAAAAAAAGATTTGGTACATTCACAAGTCCTCACTAAGCCAACGCTTCACACTGTCGGTAGCTAGTGTAGCGATCCCTCGTAGCCGCATTAATGTTATTATTTGGCAACATTTACTAAATAATTTGCTCGTTAAACGTCGGCCGATACGCAGCCCTCCCTCTCTAACTACTGCATTGTACTCCCGCGCCTCCCTCGGGACTTCACCAGCTCAATGCGACTCTAACGTTAATTACTCCAGCCTCCTTTGTACCAATATTTGTAGCAACATGCTCTTTTGTGAGCGATACGAAATTAATAAACCTGTGTTATTGTGTAGACGGATTACACTATCGGTGCCGGATTCAATGAAGTCCTATAAGTTTGGATTTGATGAGTTTTCTCTAAGCTCCGGAACGGGGGAGATTATTTTTGTGGCTGCACACTTTCGCCGCTCACAGGTATTATAACTTACGAAAGTCTGTATTCAAAAAGAAATATACTTTTTATACTTGTTATAGCTATGCAGAACCGAATTTGGAACTTGTTTTAAAAAAAATCATTACGAAAATATTTTCTTGTAAAAATGAAGTTTTTTTTTTATAATAATGGGTTTATAATATTTTCATGCCAACTTCGCTTCTCAAATATTATATTAGAAGAAATGATTTTTACCACACAAATTAGTCGGTCACCAATTAGTATTACGAATTGATCATTATTTATATTAATAAAATTAAATTTTAAGGATTTTCACTCTTAAGAATATCATTACGAGATATTAAAACACAATAAACTATTCCTACGTAAATTAGACTAAAACAAAATTTTATTATTATCTATAGGTACTCCGTCATAACCATGATATCAACATCTGACTTCTCACACTACCCGTAACCATGGGTACTGTAGAGCACTCAAACCTCCGGTAATAAAATTTTAATTGAACGGGATAAAATTCATGAAAGACATATTTTTGAATATTTGTTACTCGCGTAAATATAATAACTGTAGATCAATCAGTGAAAAAAAAAACAAGTAAATTTGTCGTTGAAATACAAGATAATATTCGGAAGCATAGTTGAACACGTTTTGGAAATACTTATACGTTTTTTATTATCTACATTAACCGACATATTCTAAGAACACCAGGTTTAGAAGACTTGCATCATTCATATATCCGCACTTGATCAGTGTGATGATGGAGTTGAAGTTATGATGGAGTTTTAACAGACTCGTTGGGAAAAAAAGCTCCGATTTTCAGCAGTGATAACATTAATATTTTTAAGTTTATACCACTATAGTTATCAGTATCTAAATGTTTATCAACTGTTAAAACACTGGATAATCTATTTAATACATTTTATTCGCATTTTTCGTTGTTTATTATACTATGTTGTAGTTTTAACTCACGTAATATTTAAGTCGTTTCATTTTTTAACTTCGACATCGAACATAATTGCATTCCATCTTTACCATTCCACCACTCCCTGAAATTTTCCTTCGCCGGTGTGTTTACCTGTTTGTTTATCGCTTCACACAGATCACAGAATGGTTGATAGCTTTCTACTTTATAAGTGTTTCGCCATTTAAAAAAAAATTCGTATTGAGTAATGTTGTTTAAGGATTCGTAAATAGTTAATGCTACGTCTTGTGGATTACCGCGACCGTCGACGTATGAATTCGGTGGTAGAAATCTGTTGAAATAAAAAAAAATTATAAAATTAGAAATTGTAGTGTATTAATACCTTAAGTACATTGTAGTATTATCTAAAACAGAAATTTATCATTATCAGCTAGAGCCTATTGTTAGATCCAATCGATTGTTATGAGCTGCCCTTCCTAATTAATATTACTTAAAGTTAGCAATGTTTTTGACGATGGCAGTGACCTGAGTTCACCTTCAGATCTGCTTTCGGATTTGATTAGGTAGGTAATTCCCGAGCACAATCTTTTTTCACTTATCTTTTTGTAATATAAAACCTTTCTTAAATGCTCAATGTAAGTTGCCACGTCATTAGTATAAACTGAAATCTGTTGATATTAAAATAATCTTTTGTCAACTTTACATCGTATATTCACGGAGGTATACTCTCTTATTTAACTAACTTGAATTAGAAGATAAAGATGACTATCAACACGAAAGTTCACATACCTGCTGTAATTGGCCCCGCTAAATACAATCGGAACTACGTAATTGTCATACGCAAATAATATCTTCTTCGTCAAATAGTCCTCTGCGAACATATCTTCAAATATAACACAAAAGTAATATTGATTTCGCAATTTTATATCGCAACGATTATTTCCACAGTTGGCAGATGAATTGTATTCTTTTATTTTCATTGAATATTTTGAAAGATGTGGTTCCAATTTGGATAAATGTGTTCTCTTCCAAGTCTTATACTTATTATCGCTGTCTATATATGCAATTGCTTCTCGTTTTCTTTTCATTATCGACTTTACTTTTTCAGATACACGACTCAAACTAATGTTCCACAAAGTATTAATATTGGGAGCTATTATATCTCCGCTAAGGTTACGAACCACAAAGTATTTTAAGACAATGTCTGAATCCAGACGATACGTAAACGTCAAATTGAAGAAATTATCATAGAATTCGTCGCAAACCAATTTATTACGCAATGGGTTGGCTGATGTGAATATATTCAAAGTATTTGATTTCTTCTCGGGTTTATCATTTGATTCGAAGAACCATTGGCTGAATAATAATGCATCGAATGTTGTATAGTCTTTGCCTACGTAATGTTTATCCGTAGTTAGAATACAATTTGGTGCAGTGCAACAATCATATAGGTTATTTTGCTGTTCCAACTTTTTATCCCAGTTTAAAATGTAAGTGGTCACGTCAGGCCAAGATTTGGCAAAACGATTGCCATGGTTGATTACCATGATATCAGTCACGTCGTTTAATATCGCCAAGGTTTTGCAGACTATCCACACGTGAAATCCCAATGTTAAACAAACCAACGTCAATAACATTATTGCATTTCTGATGGAAAATTTTGTAATTTTAAAAGTTTTTTTATTTATTCCTTTATACATTTGTATAACCTATAAATTTACAAATTTGAAATATTAATTGACGTCTACTATAAACGACAAGTCAAATGTATGTAAAAGTTTAAAAATATTAATTCTGTGATATGGTAGAGCAGTGAGCAGAAGTCTTTCTACATATAAGAACTATTTATTTCAATATTGCATTACATGAAATAAAAAATAATATTGGGTATTTGTTATTTTCAGATTAAATACATTTGTTTATAAGAGTACTACATAAACAATAAGCGATGTCGACCGGATACGGACCGATCGGAAAAGAATTATTGAAGAATATCGGTCTATTCTAATTCCGTAATGCGTGGGAGTGAAGTGTTACAGCTATTAAGTAAACCATTGTGTCCCATAGGTGGGCATCACAATCACGTAGAAATTATGAAACGCATTTAGACAACCTGACAATGGTCCTTTAAGCGCCACTAATCCGAGATTTAGATCGGTATCTTGTTCAGGACTCGATAAACACTTGAAGCGTAAACACAATTCATCTTTTGAAAATATAGTATCCATACTTTGTGAAGAATTTCGAAGAGAATTTATAGTGGAAAAATTTATCCAGGATTGATTTAAATGCCTTTAATCATAAACTCATATGTTCATATACAACAATAACCTCACAAAATTTGCGTTAATTATATCAACTATTTACTAACCAAGTGGCGATCGCATACTATATGCTTAGACATAACGTTGTTAGTATCTTCATATAATGTATCGATGATCTGGTGAAGATCGCGGAAATCGGTGGATGAGACCTACACGGAACCAAATCTTTGGAAAATTTCATGTACAATAGCGGTTAATTACCAGCTGACGGTGATGATTGAATGTGCTGGATCTTCCTATAACGACAATTTTTAAAAAGTTGAAGTTGATTTACTGCACTGTCATTTTGTGCACAGTTGTACAAAGCGGATATTATAATATAACTTCGTATTGAGATGTTCGTAATGATACTATACGTATAATACTAATAAATATATAATGATACGTAGGATACTCAGTCTAGGGCTACATTTTGAGATGTGTTAGGTTTTTCGAAGCAGCCGGTCTAGCTATCACTCTCATATTGTAAATTATCGCCATTACAGTGTTGTTGCGTTTCGATAACACATAAAAGAATCTGTGTATTTTGATTAAGAACATAAACAATCTTCAGCTTCATTATCACTTAATATCATCTAAATTTGAGGTGAAGTAGGAACCAATTAAAGATAAAAAAAACGCATTTTAATAATGTCAAATAGAGATACGTTATGAAGAAATGTTATCCGCTTTTTTACCGTATGTATGGGTGTAATATTTGTTACAGTTAGTTTTGAGTGGTTAAAAAAAACACTGTCCGTGATGACTGGACGTCATCGTGTCCGAAATTCGGACGGCATTGTATGTACAGTTATTGTTGGCAAAATAAATGCATTGTTGTGGTGTTAATGCTTGCAAGCAAAAACCGATTTCACAATCGGGCTGTAATTGAATTAAGTGAGCTTAATACGACACTTCAAAGTCCGTTCTTGGAAATTACTTCTGTTATACGAGATTTTTAAGGAAACGGGCAGCTGGTCGCCACTTCCTTGATGTATCAAATTAAACAAGGTCCGGTTTGTTTATTTTATTTATATAATTGTATGCATACATCGAGATGTATAGTGGATAATAGAGTGTCTTACAAATTATAGATCGATAAAATGAACCTATTTATTCTCAAGATATTATTTATTAAGTACACGCTTGATAAAATATAGGTATACCACTTATTTTAAACTTCTTTCGATGAATTTTAAGATATTTTTAAATTCTGCTCTGCAGCTTTGTGGAACTAGTCCGAATCATGCCCAGATGGAAAATTTTTTAGAAATCAAAATATTGGCATAAATTTTAGAATGAGAGGTTTATTTGCGTTAAAATATACCTATTATTATATTAACGAAACATATAAAGAATATGAGTATATACTGATAACGTTATTATTATATATTTTTTATATTAACGTTTCATAATTTTTAATATATGATACTAACAAATAACGAACTTGTACTAATTGACCACGGGTACAAAATCTAAATCTAATTTTAATAAACAAACGTAATCAAAGCTGTTGCTAGTAGACCTTCTTTCCGAAATGTAATTTACATATAGTATATTAGGACGAGATGTCAATCAATTTCAAAGTCAAAACTGCTGTTAATTAAGAACTATACTATAAAGAATATGCTATAATATTTTTCTAAGCGTATCAAGCGCACTTGATGCTGTACAATCGTGCTTAATCCAACGCTACGTTGCTATGAGCATAGCGAATCACTTAATACTTTCTTCCTTCTAGATTGTCAATAAATTATTTTTAATTAGATGCTCATATGCCGGTAATAGAACAAAATATAATAATTAAAGCGTAAAAATATAAATTTCTTAATAATCTTTGACATTTTCTTTCTGATAATCCATTAACATCAAAGTTTTCCGTGTGAGGATGGAATAGAACATCATCATTGCTATTCTACTTATTTGGTGGTTTCGTAAAAGGAGCCTAAAAGCAAACAATTCTAGAAAAATGACTGGAAAATATCCTATACCCATTACTAACACTGCACTCAACAACCCTTATGCCAAGCGAAGGAACTGCTACAAAAACACCATTTGAGAAGCCTGTGCCTTGTTTAATACAGGATATCAATAGGCTAAAATAATGATAATGATAATGATGAATTTTCAAACAACTGAAATTATTTTATCCTTGTTTAGCTTAGACACTTAATTGTATTTTCTAACAAAGAATAAGGCCGCAGAAGAAACTATCAAGTCAAATAAAGTCTAATTGCGTCCATAAAAAAGTATAAGCAAATGGCAGTTACGCCCTTATAATTA
The DNA here is from genome assembly GCA_029034505.1 of Ornithoptera priamus. Classification (NCBI taxonomy): domain Eukaryota; kingdom Metazoa; phylum Arthropoda; class Insecta; order Lepidoptera; family Papilionidae; genus Ornithoptera; species Ornithoptera priamus. Next base: position 2,877,414 of record JARDWD010000686.1, read on the forward strand.
TAAAGAAAAAATTGCGGATACTGTCGAGTGGCCATTAAATTGTTCACAAGTGAGATTTAACATCGCCAACAGCGGAACAATGGGCAAATGCTATTGTCAACCATTTTGTTTTGTCAATACGTAAATAGTTCATAAATATTTAAACAGCTTACCGTTCAACCCTTGGGAACCTATTGTGCGAATGTTGTTGAGTTGCGAAAAAAAAAATAACAATTGTAAAATTATCGTGACAACGCCAACTTGGAAGGATGTCCGAATGATTTCATTTGTGTATATCGTTGTCATACCAATAATGAAAATGGTGCACGAACATAAAATAATTACTTAAGACCTAAATCGAACTGATGTCCAACCCTGCTTGTGGTTAATCAATAGAGATTATTTAAAGAAATATTTTCTGTAAGATCGCATGTTAAAATTAAATTCTCCTCAAATTAATTCACATTATATTACTCGTAATTTGAGGAACCAATGTAAAACATTCACCATAAACGTCCCTGTTGAACAATGTAGCGCTAGTTAGGATGATAAACACCACCACATTATGTTTGTCGCCCACAAAGGAGATTTTAATTAGGCTATCTATCTATATATATTGTATTACCACAATGTCTATATTACCATCAGACGCAATAAATCTAAACGGAAGCACATTCTCTATATTTTGCTGTTGTAGTTGTACCAGCCTAGATATAGTAGATTGCCTCTTACAGGACAAACCTGTAACTCATGGGTTTACAAAAAACTCTAGGCCGTCACTTCTATGTCTGTCGCGATTACATTTGCGGACAGGAAATCCGATAATTAGGCCTCAGTGCACTGGCAACGGGTATAAGGGAGTATGAATCTGTCACCACATGTCATGTAATCCACTTAGTCCGGACGTAATCCTTACGCTTGCTTACTGCGATTGTATTACTATGAATTGAGTTGCCTCCTTTTTTTTAATATAGACTATCGCAACATACCACTCGATGATATGTAAAGATATAGTCCATCTTGGTATATTCGTTAGGTGTTTCTTCTACCTGAAATGGGCTAACATTGGGTTTTAATTTCATATGTTATTATGTGACAATAAGATTGATGATGCTGAAACATGATCGTATATAACACTTTAGCTCTCATACGTTTAAAGACAGAACGTAGTATTGTTGCTATGGCGGTAGATTTAGAATGTGAGAGAGACAGCTGGTAATAGAAAACTTCAAACTGCTAACTAACATCCCAACTGCAGTAAATGTGATTCCGGAGTAGAACCAGTGATCACCAGGATACGATTACAAGGCAAGCAGTTAGTCGCTTCGCTAAGGAGAATTTTTGTTAAAATACTAACAAATCTTGTGTACAGAGTCTAGGTACATTATAGTCACTATAATTACATCGTTCCATTTAATGTTTAGGAATATGGAAGATTCTGGACATTCAAGACCGTCTTTTATACAACGGGGCGACGAGACAAGTAGGAGGTTCACTTGATAATATACATCACATATCCACTAATATAATTCTTAGGATGTTCCCTCAGCAAAACGCTCGTCAACTTAAGGCTTAATATGTTAAGTAATTCGTGCACTATTTATATTAGATACATCACCCTTCCACATAAAATATTCATTACAATTTCAAAGATTACAAATTTGGTTTCACTGAACTGCGATCTAAGTTATTTAGATAGATATTAGAAAAGAAGTATTCTGCTACATACCTTAATCGGGAATCTAGAGAATATCGAAAATCTTTCACCAGATAAAGAGCACCTTTTAAAAAATATTTATTGTGTTTACACAAATACGTAGGTGGTAACTTGAGTTAACCACACTTAGCAATTGACAACAGTAAGGCACCAGAGTAAGGGGATCCAGTCGTTCAACGCAGCAGGGCAAGTCAGTGAAAAGAAAAAAACTTAATAATATTATTGGGCTCTAATTTCGTTTTGTAATTGTTAATCGTGGCTTTATGGAAGTGTCAACGGCATTGAATAGAGGTAGCGAGTCGTGTTGAGTTACGATTAGGGCAACAAATATTTTGAACTTTATGAGAACATTCGTGAGACCTTCGGAAATTGACGTTTATGTCTTGCATATCTCAGTATATCCTCATTAATTATTTAGCCAAGCTATTATACATCGAAAAGATATGTAGCAATAAAAGATTAACATATTGTACAAACAATAAAAACTATAGTATTTTTAGGTCACTGCGAGGTGGACCATCTGAGGATAATCGCGAATACCAGCTTAGTGGGGGCTCTAGAAATTTCAGTACTAGGTGTGTACCTGCAGATGATAAAAGATTTATCACTATCAAGTGATTTGATCCTGTGAATCATTAGGTAGTAAGAAATTAAAAGATTAATGTAGGACAGACAGTCGTTCTGAATTCGAAATTCAAAATTCACATGAGCGATGGACAATATCATAAGGAAACAATTTCTTTCCATAACATATGATATTTGCCAACCCGAACCTAGACAGTGTGGTGGGTAAATGGCATTGACTTTCTTCTTGTGAGAGACGGAGCCAAATCCTAGTATAAGAAACAGAGAGCTACTTGTTATTGTTATTTACAAGTTTTGTTAATAATAAAAACTTGAAACACAAAAGAATGTTTGGTGTGTTAGTTCATTAAATAAAATTATTAATTATTGATATATCACAAGGACCTGTTAGATTGTTAATGTCCTAAATATAAAAAAATATTTATGTTCACCGTTCTCAAATTTACTGAATAGAAATACTTACCCATAAGTTTCGTTGGAGAAAAAAAAATATGGTATCGTCCTAATAAAATAAGGTTATTCAAGTGCGGCAACAGTTTTGATACGGATTTTCGAATCGAATTTTTTGCGACAATCCGAAATGTCCAAATCTAAAGATATCTCGCCTTTATACTAATTGGCATTGTGGCTTTCGAGTGATCCTCTCGAAAGGACTATTGCTCGGCCTTTGTAGTAGCAGGAATGTAATATATAATATATCATGCGTTATTATCAGGCGATAACAACTATTACCAAATTTTTAGTTAATTTAATGTTATTATCTTTATTATTTAATTAATATCATAATTATTATTACCAGATGAAAGAAATATGAGGTACTAGGTTATATTATGGGAGCGAAAAGTATAATTCGTTTTCGCTTGAAACCAGAACATCCTCGAAAGCGAAAAATTGGTTCTCGTTCTGTCGCGGAGATATTTTAAACATGATTTATAAATGTCTCTCCGATCTCTATTCCCTTTCTCTCTTCTTCTTTTTATTTTACTGGAGCAATGAGACGGGCGGGACATTCATTTGGTAATAAAGGAGATGAAAGATATAACATGCTTACACAGCATCACATTGTGCTCATAGCATATGAGCTTATTTTCAAATAATAATACTGTACTATCGCTAGGTGATAGTTATAGGGAAAGAAACAAGAGAAATAACAAATTAATTAAATTTTTTATGGTTTATAACCTATAATTCTGTTTTACGAAAATAAATTCGAATGAGTGTAAAAGTATTGTTCAGAACAAAATAAAAATTTCAGGAAATCAACGCAGACAGGTAGGGCAGCCAGATTCCTGATAATTAGTCATCCCCTACTCCATCTCGTCCATTTCGTACATGAGCCGCAGTAACAAAGTGAAAAGTTTGAGTGGACACACTTGTTGGCAGTACACCTCGTTTAGTATTATTTATTTATATACTCATAATTTGCATTTAATTTTTTCTCAAATCTAAATTCTCTCGAATCTTTTTTATTCTTAGAGAAGTCATAATCAGCTTCTAATACTAATACCAAAGCTAGCATGATGAGTAACCGACTTACATTCGATATACTGTTAAAGCTCCATAACGTCAATTATAACAATATATGTATATAGTTACCCAGGTCGAGTAAGAAACGTTGGGAACCGTACAACTTCGCCGCTGTGTGCAATTCGGCGAGGGTGAGGGATTACCTTCAAATAAGCGTATTACGTCTCCTACCCCGCGCCGTGCTTTGTGAACCAAATACTTTAAATTCATTTTAAATCATGCTTTATCGTAATATTTCCTGTTTATATTTCGTTATTTGTTATTTCTATATATCAAAGTATATCGAAAAAATAATTTAGAAAGTGACATTTTTGAAGAAATATCTAACTAAAATCTTTAGAAGTAGTACAAATGTGCAAATTTTGGTAACACTTCATATATATAGCTGTTCCTTAAAATAACGTAATATTAAATAAAATTGTATTGTATAATATTTTAAATTTTTAAAAACTATTTATACTTACTTGTTTTGTAGATATATCACCTGTTCGAGAGACAAGTATCTGTTGCAACGCTCCCCACTACCGACAATACTTTACTAGGCTATATAAAGCATGTGCGAAGTGGGAGTGCACTTCCAAGGACGCATTCTGGAGTCTGATTCAGGGACTCAAGTTAGAATCCTGGATTCCTGCCACCCCTCGTCAGAGACGTCGACGCGTCGCCGTTGGCCTTTGAGGTAAAAAAAAGGCCGAGTGCTTAACAGACAGTCTAGAGAACTAGTGCACACCGTCATCTTCTCCAGCCGACCCCACTCACCTAAAACTAGTGGAGGACGAGATCGCACGAATTACCATCAGAAGACTGAAATCCAAGTTCACCCCGGGCCTTGATGGCATATCGAACAGAGTACTCAAGTCTCTCCTCGTTCATATGATCTGTTTGCTCGCGACCATCTTCAACGTGATCCTCTCCAGCTGATCCTTTCCGGACGCCTGTAAAGAGTCAGAAGTTGTGGGAATTCCTAAGCCAAGGAATATTCCCACCAACTACAGACCGATAAGCCTGCAGGTTCTCCAAAATTGATTCACCCGAATCGCCAACGGTGCTGAATGATACCAGCGCAACGTGGACCTCCACAGCGACCTCAAATTCCCAACCATAACGGAGTACTCCGTACAGTGCTCCGAAATCTAATTTGATAAGGCGTCATCTCACCCCAACCCTCTGGTGGCTAAGGCGACTGATTAAGAGCTGCCGCCGAATCCCAAGATCAATAAGGTCAGACCACGACATGCGCTAATCCCCAGGTGTCCCGCACACCACGCAAAATCAAACCGTCATCAATAATACCCACGTCACCAAACACACTTCGGGCACGAAGTTCGAAGACGAATTTCGAGATCACGCCGCCCTCGCGCTAGACCGCGGCGCTACAGCTACACACACACATCGCGTACACGAGGTACACTCGCGATCAGAGGCGTCTCTCACCGCCCTGAGTTTCCGATACAGGCGAAGATGAGACCGGACCCGAGCCCATCTTCGACAACCAAGTAGATTCGCAATAAAGCAGAAATCCTAACACACTATGAAAATCCACCATCGGATAACTACACTCCAAGTAATATAGTTTTTTTAAAAAACAGGCTGTAAATCTGGATCCACGAGCCCAGTATCAGATTAGCTTTAAGAGTAAATATGGCTTTCAGGCGTTTAGCATCTTCAGAAAACAGGAACGCGCAGTTCTACCCGAGTTCTACCTGAAGTACTATTCTTGATAATCTTCTTAATGTGATTCATTAATTTCACGGTAGCTTTACATATTATTTACTGAATTAAAAACGTCAAACGTTTCAATAAACAACAACAAATCAATGAAGTAGTATTAATCGTGAAGACACCCCTCCTCTTACAGATATATAATATTAATCACTACTTTTTCAGGTAATTCTATATAATTTTCAATGAGTATTACGACAAAAAGTTATATAAATAATTCTTGTTTTATCAAAGATTTTTAGTGAACGTTAAAAAATAACTTATATTAAGCATGAGCTTTACAGCATCGTCGCTCGTATAAAACCTGTCTTTGGTGAAAAACAAAAACAATTTCTGTTACCGCTGCGTAAAAATGAAGCGTCCCGACGCCCGCGGCGGCCATTTACATAAAATTATCGACACGCCCCCCCTCACACCCCTGCTACCCCCTAATACCTCCTTTGTGATGCCAAAATATTTTGCGAACGGTTTACTCACACAAAGTTTGTCATTGAAGATAAGGCCGTTTTTTTTACGTTCAAAGAAAATATTTTTTCCTCACTTATATAAATAATCATCTTTATACTTAGAAACAGCCTCCTTTTTGTAAATAACTTTATTAAAACGTTTCCATTGATTTATATCGATTTTCTGATAATGTTCAATGCTCTTAGTCGTTTGACCGACTGTTGCAGTTAATCGGATATTGTGCTCGCGCACCCTGAGTTCGCGGTCTAAAGTGTTCTGCAGCATCCATGACATAAACATGGATATAGCTTGAAGCAGCATCAGTTTATCAAGTTTGCAAACGGTGACCATGTTCTAGATTATTTCAATCATTACATCAGGTTTAATAAGATTCCAGGCAAGAATGGTTCGCGAGACTATTCAAATGTAAAATAATATTATTTTAATAGAGAAGATGGATGCGTTGGGCTGACCATAAGCTTGAGATCTTAATATGAATTAAATTATTTTAAATAAAATTTAAGTAAACGATTTACAAGATAAAATAAGGTCGTTCTTCTTAAATAAGACATTGGGTAACAAATAATTACATTAACCCGATAAAATATGTAAAATACGTAAAGTGCTACGTGTAATATTCCCAATAATAATTAGAAATCATTGAATGCATTTTAAAAAGAATATCCATACATTTATTAGTACTAATATGCTTCCATCAGTCTTCGTTTGTATGTAATTAAAACTTCCTTAATGAGCACAAAGCGTAGATATTTAGCAGTTTCTAGTGTCTTATAAATAATTAACGTTGACGTAAGATGTAACATTCATTCGTGTAACAAACATAACGATGCTTTAATTATGCGATTTCAAAGAAAAACCATACATAGAAGTTAAATCATACTTTTTTGTATTGCTCTTTATAATTTTGTATCATCATGTACCTTAGCGCCCCCCACTAGATGGACCGATGATCTGATGAAGGTCGCAGAAAGCCGCTGGATGCGGACAGCGTAGGACCGATTAGGGTGCAGATCCTTGAGAGGGGTCTATGCCCAGCTGTGGGCGTTATCCGGCTGATAAGTAGTAGTAATAGTAGTACCGTAGCGCGATATTTTCGAGTCATCTCTATCATTACGTAATTTAGTAACTATTATTCAATTTAATAACTATAACTGAATTTAATGGACTGCAACGTTACTTTTGAGTTTTTTCTAGGTTATTTCATATAAACATCTCGTTGATATATAACTGGTATACATATACATAATTAAACAGTAAATTCTACGTAGTAAATTTAACGTGAATAAAATTTACATTAAGTATTCCTTTTACTTCACAAGTGTTGGACAGTCTCAATCGTGACATTGATATAAAAAAAATTACACGGCGTTCTTTCCGGCGGGAAGTTAAAGAAATATCTAACTTTTTCCGCTGAGGGACTGGACTCTGAATTACAAATAGCGTTCGTTAGATGCTACTGTAAAAGCTCCCGATCGAAAATTAATTTTCAGTATTATAATTTAAAAATTTCAAATTTCGAGATTATTTTCAAAAACTAAACACGGATTATTTAAATACCTAACTTATGTTAAAGCTGTAACAGTTGCGTAAACAAAACGGTACGAAATAATCGGTAGTAGCATAACAAATACACACAATTGTACTAAGCACGGGGGACAAAGCCTGGGTCGGTGGGGCGGCAGGGTGGCGGGGCGGAGCGCCACGCCTCCATCCTTGTCCGGGCAACAACAATGGTTAAGGCCAGGTATACAGCGATCTGCATCTTTCCTAGAGAACACAGAACGTGCCAGGAATTGTCACAGATTGAGTCGACAGAGATTCACTGATATTTTTATGCTTTAAACCCTTGATAGAACTTCTGATCACATTATAGTGAGCCAATTTATCTAAGTATTTTGTTTATATTTTTAATATGTGTTATAATATGTAATTAATATTATCTTATCTGTATGAGTAACAGAGAGTTTATCTATTTTAATTATTGTACTATGGATTTAACTCGACTCAGTTTCCTTTTATCTTCATTGCTAAATCACTATCGATCATAACCATAAACTAAACTAAATTTAACCGTAAGACGAGATGAAACGTAATTGTCTTGTTCTCTTATTAGTTACAGTTTTTTACACCATCACTGTAAGCCTATTCGCGATCAGCTGGAACGGATTGACTTGCACCAACTCCGTGGACCCTTTAGCATCATTACTTAAGTGGAAGAGAAAAGTATATTAACAAAATTTCAGGACATTATTAATGTCTGCTATTAAACGTTGACATTCCGAAGAAGATGAGGTTTCTGTACTTCTCAAATCTCTCGTCGGTCTTGATGATCAGTGTATAATGATTATAGTCTCATGAATAACTCTTGCCTTTCTGTAGGAAAATTTCCTCCTTAAACTCCTTTTACCACACATCGAAGGTGGGTACATGCTTTTTAACTTGTCTACTACAATAGCGTTGCGTTAGGAACACAATAATATCAAATGTTTTTAAAATAAGCTATGAATAAATATTAAATTAAAGTTCCTGACATAAAATAGTTGTTTAATTTTTTTATCTGTTTGGTTTATACAGGAATACTTAGATTAATACGAATTTATCTAAATATCGGTAACCTGTAAACAATTATTCAAGAAATTTTATTGTCACATTAACCATCATCGTATCGTAAAATTTACTATGACTGCTACTATTTACTTAGCTACTTTTATTACTATTAGCTACTTTTTATTTTATTGTGAAAATCTTTTAATTTTAATAAATTATTTCAACAATCAAACACTCCTACAATCCAATCTGCCATTTAAAACAACATTTTTACAGCCTACTAACATATTTTTTTTAATTTTTACTTTAATCAAATAAATATATGTTACAGTCAATATATAAACAAAATAAAAAAAATATTCTTTAAAATCTACATAACCCATGGATAAACTAATGACATATAAGTATACAGATAAGTATTTAGACTTAAAAATACAATTGTTACATGGTAAAGAAGAGATAATATCGATATAATCAAAGAAATCATAGTTACTTTGATTATTACAACTAGTACAAAACTCGCTGTTTTATTTTATTTTAAAGGACGATATTTTTTTTAAAAAATATGTCAATATTTGTAAATAGTGTATTCATATGATTGCAAGAACGACGAGAGAGAATTTTCCGTGTAATTTGTTCGACAGAACTAGACATGAAATGTGTTTTTAGTGTTTATAAAATAATAGGATTTTAAAGATAATTTGTTCAAAAAGAACTTCATTTATGCAAGAAAATTGTAACGAGAGAGATCTTCCTGTTCTTTAAGGAATGCATGATATGTCTAAAATGTAATTTAGATATTTTATAAATCGATTTTGTATCATCTCTTTACTAGAAATATCTTTCTAGTATTGTGGACTCCAAACAATATTCCGAATTCAAGTAAGCTACGGACATTCATATGTATTTATTTTTTTCATATATATTTTTAATTTCATTGCTCTTTTGAAAGAGAGAGAAGTCGTTATCACAATCGCAAGCTTAAGCCGAGTTTAAGATGACTGTATCTGTAAGAGAGTTGAAGTGTAACTGTATTGTGTAATGGCGTCAGATATTACACTTAGGTCACAAATTTTGTCAAAACATTTAATTTATTAAATAAATGGAAATAAACGCGCTAATATTTATCTTTAATGTTTTGATACTTATAAGGAAAAAATACACACAAAATCACAATATGTTCTAAGGCCTGGACTAATATCCACCACGCAGGGCAAGTACTCGTTGACGGATGTCGCTCTTGAGAGCTATTATTATTGTAACAAGTTGATTTCTTTAAAGTGTTCTTGTTCACCGGAAGCTTAGATTCAACGGGAATCGGACCCATGCAACTTCGATTCTTATAGCACTTAGTTCCAGTAGACTTACAATTGAGCTATGGCCGCTGGTTTCAATTTATAAAATACACAATTTTTTGAGATTTCTTTTTTACGTACTGCTTTTAGTAAAAATTAAACATTGTGTTTATCCAAATATGTGATTTATCAATTGGATACCACGCGATATTTTTGTGACGCCTCTGGCAGAGACGTTGTACTGAGTTTTTGTATCGAATGACGAGATATACATTACGAGAATAGAATTTAAGGTAAAATTAGTGTACTACATAAATGTTGTAAGGTAGTTAAAAAAATGGTACTATTACGATCGCTACGTGATGCGTAGTCCATCTACGCTGCTACGATTAAATAAACATAATCTATAATACAGTACGCTTGCGAAAAGCTCACAGAATCTCTAACGGGTACAAAGCTAAGCGAGAATTGGAGACAGTCAACAAAATGGCGCATTTAAATGGGCGTCTACTGCATTGTCGGTCTCGCAGCGTGGATATGTCTCTCTGGCCTTGTCGCACTTACACACGAACCTCTTTATTTTCAATCCCTATTCACATTTCGAATAATCAGTTAAAAGAGAAGCTTTAGTACTACGTAATAAAGTTCAAATTTATATAATCCAGCCTGCCGAGAAAATATCCCCACGAACGAGTATTGCGATATATGAAACTGTTGCACGTTGCTTTGTCCTTATCGTTCGCACCATGAAGAAGGGTATTTTTGTCATCCCGTCTCTTTCTCGCTTCCTGAGAAGTAATGTGTTATTGCTTGTTGTGATATCTCCAAAATAACAGAGAAGTACTCACTACGAAGTTGTCATTTGTAACGGTTTTGCTTTATAGGGTTAGCAGAAATAAATTTCTACTAATTATTTTTTAGTCAAAATGATGAGTCGAACAAAATATCCGCTTTTTGGTAAATGATACGTCACGTTAATCAAAAGTAATTACACACTAATAGCTGCGGTACATACTTAGGCGGTTTCCGACTACTAAGACCTACCATCAGAGAGAGACTTCAATAACTTTTTGTATTACTGGCATTACCAAACAGTATATAAAATTTAAAAGTACGTAAAAAAATAATAATATAATTTATTGCCTCAGTTATAAATTTAAGTAAAAGAATATCAAATAAAATATACATATATAAATAACACTGTTATAAAAACATTTTTATTTCAATATTATACGTACGTTTTCTAAGGTTTATTTATATTTTTTTAAGGAACCTATAACCTGTTGCATACATTGTACATATTCCTTGTTGTTGACTAATAACAATTATAAAAAATATCTATGCAAAAATAACCTAAATATTTTTAAGAAATTGACATAGTTTATTAAATCATTTGTGAAAAAACAATATATTTTTTAAATTAATGTTAATATCAGAGTAGTTCGCCGGTTAGTCGCAACGTCTGCTGTCGCTACTGACGCCTCAAGGCAGGGCGCCTCGCGAAACCGACGTAGTGGGGCGTCGCTAAACAAAAACACGTACACAAGGACAGCGCGCTGGGATTGGTCGGCGGCGGCCTGCCCCCGTCGACGGGCACCCGGCTCGAGCCACACCGCACTGTGCGACGCGATCTCCGCTCAGCAACATGTGCAGCGGAGCCGAGGGTGGCCCATGGCCTCTGCCGAAAGACGCGCCGGCCGTCACCGCCGCCGCATTAGACCACTACCGGCTACAACTTTACAACTACGCCGTAGCGGAAAGACTACGACTGTACCCTCCCGCGCCGTGTTATGCGCCGTACGCGCCTCGATTAGCGCTTTCCATGTCGCTGTTGCAACAGCGTGCCCTACAACCGGAAGAACCCAAACCACAACACAGTTATATTGGTTTGATTGCAATGGCGATACTGAGTTCGCCGGAACGAAAACTCGTGCTCTCAGACATTTATCAACATATCTTGGACAATTACCCATATTTTCGTACGCGGGGACCTGGCTGGCGTAACTCTATACGACACAACTTATCCTTAAACGATTGCTTTGTGAAAGCTGGAAGATCTGCTAATGGCAAAGGTCACTACTGGGCAATACACCCAGCGAACATCGAGGATTTTCGTAAAGGAGACTTCAGGAGACGCAAAGCGCAGAGGAAAGTACGAAAACATATGGGATTGGCTGTTGATGACGATGGAGAAGATTCGCCGTCCCCACCGCCTCAGTCTCCACCGCCTACCGCTCTGCCGTTACCATTTTGGGGAGCTGGAAGACTTCCAGGAGGTGGACAACCTCGTAAGCGGCAGTTTGATGTTGCATCACTACTGGCGCCGGACGAAGCGCCCGAGAAACGTCGAAGAGATAGCAGTGGAGAAGAAGAGGTTGAGGAGGACATCGATGTAGTGGCAAGTGACCAAGAAGAGAGAGTAGAAGAGGAAGCACGCACTCCTTTAACACCAGCCGCGCATTACCCTCTATTAGGTGGTTGGTGGCCAGCTCTAGACCCTGCGCTTTTGCACCAACTGCGTCGTCACGCAGTTCCACACACACATGCTGTTGCTTCGCCACAAGGATCAATAAGCCCAGTTGACCAACAGCGTCCTCCCGATACCTAAACTGTGATGTTAAAATTTATTTTACTTTAACGCGTTGTATAAAATGTGAATATTCAGTATTATTACTCCCGATGACACTCGGCTTGTGTAAATCCGCTTGTACAAATTTGCAAAAAAAAATAAACTTCGATAACTTAATACTTTGAGCACGCGTTGAAATCTTTTACAAGTGATTTAAACAATACTCCGAGTTCTTGCCAATTTCCTCCTTTACTACGGACGTGTGAATCAATATAAAAGTACGGTGTTCTTTATATAGATTGTGTACTTAAAATCAGTGATTAATAAAATTGTCTACTTAATGTTAACAAAGTCTGAAAACGACCAAGTGACTGTAGATAACCCGTAGGGCTACTTGTATATATTGTAGTAAGTGTCTACTTATCGTTGTTATAATACTTAAACGTAATATTGTTTATTAACTACTAGAGGAGTATTAAATTAAATATAATATTGCAACAACTCGAATAAATAGAAAATATTATAAATCATGGCCATCTTTTATTATTGTTCCAGTCTTATACGTCTTTATAAAACAAAATTGTACAAAAGATTATTATTTAATTAAAAGATACACTATTTATCTAATAGCCTACTTTCCTCTGGTACAATTAAACGCAACTAGTAATAATTTAATTGTTTTGTTATACAAACATTGTCACTATAAATTTAATGTTCATGGAGGAACTATAAGACCTTATAAAACATTTAATATCTTATCTAATCAGTACTTCTATAGACAAGTCAATTGAAAGTAGAACTAATGAAATAACCAATCATTCGATAAAAAAACAAAAATATTTTATATTATTATTAACTTAGTTTTGCTGTTTACTTATAATTTAAATAACACTTTTTAAATTATTTATGATTATGAAATATTACATTGAAATTAAAATTATATTAATAATGATTTGAAATATTATTACAAATATATATAGCAGTAATTAGTACTAGAAGAAAAAAAAGTGATAGATTACAAAATTTACTAAAACTACGTATTTTTGTTATTCTCACATATTATTTACAAAATCGTAAACTTTGTCATTCAAAATGCCCACATTTATGTTTCTAAACAATACAATGAACGCGTATACAGAATAATGAACTTTTACCTTTTCAATACTTATCTTCGTTTGTTACGAACATAATCTGCTTAACAATGTTTCGATTAAAACAAAAATAAAATAACAATGAGGATTTTACTTTCCCACGAACGATTCTATTGTTACAACTCCTTAAGTGATTAGCGCACGGGCCTGTTTAAACTAATGTGTTACTTCGAAACGGAATAGTACAATTCTTAGATATTATTTCGGAGAACACATAAGTAAGCACTTCAAGTAAGATACTTGGGAAAATAATCGTTAAAAATAGCAAGCGCTGTTTGCATATTCAAAAACATTTTTCAAAAACATTTTTAATAGAAGAACATGTAAATAAAACTTTATGCTAAAAAAAATATTTTCTGAAAGTTTAATGCAAAGTATGACTTTTACTAAGTTCAGAAATAATTACAACGTACTTGTTTTTCCTAATTCTATATAACATAAGAGAACTCTCGTTCATAAATAATGTTGCTTTCAGTATTTCAAAGAGGGTGAGGAGCTATTTTCAATGGTTTTAATGGTAGACATGTATGTATATCAAAGAAGATATTTGTTTCAATGTAAAACTACAATACATTAATACATTTAATCGCCTAAATACATTTTTTCAATACCGTACGTTTTTAAATGTTGTTATGGACGAAAATCCCACGAGGCATTGGTAATTACTTTAAAAGAATATAACTACTTAAAAATACTTTTTATAAATATTAAATAGGGTTACTCTCAATGGGGTTATTACCAATAAAAGATAGTATTACACCGAGACTACATCCGCTAGACCGATAGACCGCGTACATCTTTTGTATAAGTGTGATAATGAAATATATATTAAGTGGAACAAATTAAAAATAGTTTTCTTTTTGATAATTAATAACATTCTAAATATTGAAGTGATTCGAAACGCATTAGCGGATCTAAGATCCAAATTCGCGAAGGATCTGATGTCTTTGTCGAATTTGAATAACATGTATGTCTAAGTTATAATCGAATTGATATAATCTTTAAGAGCAAAATTCCCAAATAACAAAAACCTTAAGAAATATTTCGCCATTACTTAAAAACAGGTATATCCTTTTTGAGAACTAACATACTTTTTCTTTAAAATGAATAATACGGTTTTTATGGACTATATTGGCTGTAGTTGAAAAATATCTAATTTTAGTTTCTTCGGTACGAAAAATTTATTTAAGTTTGTATGAATTTAACTAATAGTTACTTTAAAAAAAAAGTATTGCAATCCACGTTCTACAAAGCCTTTGCAGGCTGTATATATTTATGTAACGTGTGTAATTATACACTTAATGGCATTATTTAATTATTATTTTCAAAGATGTTATCTGGTGATTTTTAGCTATTGTGTTAGCATACATACATCTGCATATAATGAGATTCATAGCTCCTATGTTTCCTTTTGTGCAGTTTTGGTGTGAATCGAACTTGTTACTTGGCTTCAGGTAAACATGACTAATATTTCTCGAATATTGGACAAATATTTCACATATTTGTAGTCGTAATCGTAATTGAATATTTATACTTCACCTCAACGGGAACCCCAGAGCCTTTCTTGCAGAGTCCTGGTCTCGTTAAGAGAAAGTCTGGGCTATATCCATTATCACATGCTTTGGTGAATATGGAATATATTCAAAGAAATTTTAATTTATACTCGTCTATTTATATGATAAAATCTATAACATAAACCAAGAAATTGGCTTGTTCATTAAACATTTCACTGAAATGTTTGCTAAAAAGAAGTTTTTATTAGCTCAGTTGGTTTTTACTGTTTTTATCCACCAAAAGATTAGATATCTAAAGGCTGATTATAAATAGTTCGAACGTAGGAACAATGATAATCGACTATCGTATTTTATCAGTAACACGAATTAGTTAACACAAAACATAACCCAAAGGTATGATTTCTTATCAGGAGTTACCAGGATAACAAAGGCGTCGGATATAATCTGCCTGGTGGAACAGGTTGTAAGTCCGCAAAGCAAAGGAAGGGCCCAATGCGTCAACTTCCTGAGTCTGACAAAAGCACACAGTGTTACAAAAACAGAGCACGTTTAAGACGGGATTATCTGTAGATATAATCTTTGAACCTTCATTCTGTAAGCAACTTAGTCAAATTTTCTTCATTTAGTTATCAGTTAGTAATTTTAGACTTGTATGTTTTCATACATACTTCATACATATTTCATATATACAAGACTTCATTAGATGATTTCATTATTCTATGACATTAATCTTGTACACACACATTTTTAAATATAACATTTTGATCTAATGTTCATGATGATGAATGTTATATTTAAGAGTTTGTCAACCAACATAGGTATATAATTTTT
This sequence comes from Ornithoptera priamus, assembly GCA_029034505.1. NCBI lineage: Eukaryota > Metazoa > Arthropoda > Insecta > Lepidoptera > Papilionidae > Ornithoptera > Ornithoptera priamus. The sequence goes on from JARDWD010000686.1 coordinate 2,893,319, forward strand.
TTAACATATGAAAATATCGATGGTGGTCTGGTATAATAAAGTTATTATTGTTGCTGAATCTCTGCTTAATGGAGACGATCCTTAACTTGCCGTCCAACTTGTTACTAAACACCGTTGTCACTCTTGCTAATACTGAAAGAATTTAGGTTTTGTGCCTTAAAAAATCAATGAAGTATTATGAACAACGAAATAATCTGCCGACTTCTATTATATTCATGTTCGACGTGGATACCACATCTCCGTTTAACACGAGGTTCTTATCTTCATCATCATTAGGTGCCCTCTTCAAACTGTAGTTTGGCGATCAGATTGAGAAACAAGGTTCTAGTTGTTGTCAATGTTTATTACTGGAGATTGATTAGGCACCTTTTAGATCCGTCGCCCAATAGCAGTGTGCAAACATGCACATGTTCTTGTTTAAAGGGTTCTGTGTTTTCTAAAATTACTGCAATAACGAGAAAAATATCGTAAGTGATATAGATAAGTTATAATGCTGTTTTACATTGCTATTTTACACACCTTCGTGTGATAAACATTTAATATCTTGCACCACATAGCTTTGTTATTTAATCTTTATCTGAGAAAATTATAAAACATCATAACGTTAATGTAAAACTTACAAATGATCCATATATATTTTAAAGTGTGTATGGAGAGTCAAAAGCTTTTTTTTGCGGACTTTACCTCAATTTCACAAGATATTACCCTACAGCACTATCCATCTCTTCAGCCCTTTCGCATACAATATTTTCTCACCTTTTTCTCCTCCCTTTTACATACAGCTTTATCTGCCTATATTTGTGTGTACCTAATTTGTGTGTTTTGGTTTCAGGTTTGTTTTCGTATTATTGTGTTCATATAAAGTATTATTTTAATTTTAATTTAATTTAATTACTTTTCTTCTTTTTTATTATATTAGCCCTGAGTTCGATGATGCTGCATTGGTTGTCAATAAAACTGCGACACAAACTTCATAATAAAAAAAAAACATGATATTAAGTGACAATAAAGTGAGGTAGCGTGCTCGTTCAGAATACTATGGTACATTGACAGATGAACATTTATACGTGAATTTATATTAACAGCCAGAACAACAATGGTGTTGTTTCGGCACATTTACAGTAGCCAAGCAGAATCGAAAATTGCTACCACCATACAAACTACACCACTTGTGGCCCCCAGAATCTACCCAGCGAGCTTCATGTTACAAGACAAAGTGTCACCCGCTGCGCCAATACTGGTATTAGAATATAAATGAAGTTTTAAGTATTAAAACTAGCTTATCATTAACTTTTATCGACGGAACTTTACCTTCTATCTTTAACTAAACTATATATTTTTTTCACAGTTCAAAGATTTACCGACGTATTGTTGTGTAACAGTCTTACGTTTGCTTTTGCGGAGTTAATTCGATACAATTGTAATGCGCGGTGTACACGCACTCGTTAGCCGCGCCGTTTGACAGCGGGCGGCCGGTGGGGGGCCGACGGGGGGCCCGCTAAGGCTGCGGGGGCTATTAGGGCGCATTTACATGCGTTTACGGACCCCCGCGTCAGTTCAAACGAGCTTATTCGATTAGTCGAGCCGTCGCTTCACTGTTTTCCTATTTCGAAACCATCGAATATAGTTAAAATAACACATATTTAAGTAGTAAATGCTAGGTTTTTACACTAATTATATATATACAAAATACGATTCATATATAAACATTTTTTTCACGCTATGTAAAAACAATGTGTGATAATCGAATAAATAATCTTTCACAGCTGCATTTCTCAGCCGTGATAGCCCATTTTGTAAGATCACACTTGCTATACGTTCCTAAAAATTTCTACACAGGAGATAATATGAAAATATCTCCATGAAAAAATCGGTTGAAATTTTCTACTACTGATGCCTTTCATTTATAAACTAAGAAAAGAATTATATTTTTTTTTACATAAAACGATAATAATAAAAATAATACTTAAACCCATTTGACCTCTACGATTATCGGTACATTTCCTAGAGCGAAATGTTCGCTTATCGCACAAAGAAAACAGGATAAAAGAATCCATTAGGCACTCGTTGAGGTGTGAGGTTGACCGGGTCTCTTGAGCGCTTCAGATAAAACACCAACCCCGAATCTAAACGCGACCAATTTCCAGCGTCGAATGTTCAACATTGAATGAAACAAATTGCTGCTTTTTTCGGCGCTTGAAAAGCTGCCATTGTTGAACGGTTTGCACCGAAACAAACGGCAACAATAAACATTGAAAGGGAAAGTGTAGTATTTTGCGATGTGCGCAAGTATAAAGGGCGAAATGGTAATAGGTGTTAATGTGGCAAAATCAACGAGTATTCTGAATGGAGGCATCGCCGCGGGCGTCTCCCCGTCGCGTTTGTTAGCTGAATATTTTTGTCGCAAATCAACGAGTTGGCAATAAATGACGACGCGTTTAATGATTAAATTTTAAACGCAAAACCCCCCTGGTAGGCGTTGTATTTGAAGATTGTTATTGTTGACTTTGTTCTTAATCTCTTTCAAGAGCCATTGCATGCAACCAAGCATAATCTTAACCAACAGCCGTATTAGCGAAAAAAAATGTTACATATAAAAAATGTGTTAAAACGTGCGCATTGTGATGAAGATGCTAATATTATTTTGGCAAATGTATAGTATTAGTATAGAAAGGGGATCGTTGCTTACCATATAGAGTTCTACACATATTTAAATACAAGTTCTATTGTTTATCTGCAATTAGCTATTTATTTTAGTTTCAACAATTTTACCAAAGATGGTTAATATAACTCATGACATACTCCTTTAAAATACACTTGCTCTTATGAATATAAATTCAGGATAGTCAAAACAAATGCATTTTATATATACACAGTTGTTATAGCGATGGACTCACAACTTGTCGGTGAATGTTCTAAAAAAACTCTCCTTACACCTTAACTCTTTAAGTTAGCTAAGTTAGGATTATAAGTTAGTTGTGTTTTGACTAATAACACACATCATGCAGCTCAACGTACCAGGAAAGATTCAAGAAAAGCGCAGCGTAGATCGAAGAGGTATGCACTTTTTAAAGAACCTACGCTATTATATTACAAAAAGGTAATTCCGAGAAAAGTGCAGACTATCATAATGATCGCCGATTTCTTTAAAACCTTAGCATTCTCAGAAGAAAAATTACATATTCCGCAGTCTTCAGGACCTTCTGCATTAATTTTGTAATACAATTGAATGTTTGCCTGTAGATCAGAGGTGAAGTCAACAGTAACATAATATCGTAATAGGCGACGTATAGTGACGCAATATAGTAGGTCAACACTCATCTCGACTAGAAAGGGGCGATATGGCCCGCCAGTCCAAACACCAGCAAAACAAACAAGATTCGAGTGGGAGACCGCCCGTAGATTCGCACTTCAGACTGCTCTTCGAGGAAATGGGGCAAACGATACGCGCGAACTAAATGTGTTTGTTTTAACCGCGAAAGGTGTTACTGCTCATAAATATCTACTAGAGCAATTTCCTTTATTGTTTGCGGTAATTATTTATATTACTCTGTATTATGCAACATATTTCCAATCATTATTTTTTTAATGTAACTTGCCAATGCTCTCTCTTGTATCGGAGGCCAAAATTCACTTTGGGTCGCTGCGCCAGATGAGTAAGTAAATTACTTGATAATACAAATAATACCGTACTATACATAAGGAAGAGGCGATTGCTGAAATATAATGAAATATAATTCGTACAGTGTATATCTATCGAAAAACCCCGGGTACAATCCCTGCTGATTTTAGGCATCCAATAAAATAAAACATTCAGAGGAAACCTGCAATATTCATGGTTATGTCATTCGCCAGTTCGCACTTGGCCAGGGAGGTATATCAACTGTATTTATAAGTAATTGCCTTAAGTCTTTCTTTCTTATAAAGTTTTTATACCTGCCTGGCTAATTCTCTTTCTTACTCGTATTTTGTAATCTGCCGCTATAACTTCATGGGTGTGAATCGATCGTTAATATATTAGAGCCAAAGTAGTAAGCTCTATCATCTGGCACATTACCGCTTCATGTGAAAGCGATTCCAGTATATATAATGATTAAGTATTGTAGAAAAAAAATTAAATCAAGTACATAGTAACGACTGAATCGAAAGCATGACAAGGAATCAAATCCATTCTCACTATATTTATAGTCTTTATTTAAAGTTATTTTTAAAGCACACGCTCATTGCTTTTTGTTAAAAGTATAAATATAATATAAACTATGTTCTCTAATTCATCAACATTGTTTTCATCTTGACTTATAAAATTTTTGTATAATGCTGAAGACTGTAAATAATAAAGAAATTGTTTGTATAGTCCGGCATTGTATAAGTTACAAGAATATTCGATAGAATTTATACCATGCTGAATGTGCAACATATTATTACAAACTTTATAAAAAAAACTTCTAATTCTTTGCAAGATTGCAATAATATTTGTTCCTTGTATTTTCTTATTAACGTTAAATCCAGTTAAAAGAAAACATTTAACAAAATAAATCCCAGATGAATTTACAATTCAGCGGATGCGGAACAATGGAGACCATACGTCGGAGGTTCCCAGAAAATGTATGTTGTCAAATATGGTCCAACGGCGTGCGGTCAAGCGTGAGTCGCATTGAAAGCCGGTCGCCTGTGCACATTTAATTGTGGTAGCGCGGGGACGAGGGTCGTCGCCGTCGACAACCCTCTACTGACAGCCTCAATCGACAAATTGTTTTGACATCGTGCCCAATGTTAAAGGATGATCACACTATTATATTGAATACTTGATGGCTTCCTGATTTCTCCACGTTGTTTATGCCGCACTATAAATATGTAAATTTTTTAAACTTTTATTATAAAAGACGGGACCTTCTCTCACAAGGAGACAGTTAAAAGCTTTTATCCATCAGGCTGACCAATCAAGCGGATGTCACTTGTCTATGAGAGGTTTTCATACAATGTTTTCATTCACTAGAAGCTCAAGCACAGTGAGACCACATGTTCTCCAGACGCACGAGCTACGACCATACTAACAAACTGAGCCTTCACCGTAAAACTACAAGTAAGTAATATTACACGATACGGATTACTTGGTAGACAAAATCAATAAACTTAGTACTAAATGAGAAAAATTATAGCCCGTCATCATTACAGCCTATTGACGCCCGTTGTTGATCATATGCCTCCCCTATACGGGGTGTCTGTCTTACTCTCTACACTTTCATCGCAACATGCGTACTTTTTCTATGATATTCACAAACGTAGTAACCTGTTAAGTCACAGAAAAAGTTATTTCACTTTTCTTGAAATTTTTCTCTGTTATTAAAAAGTAATAAATAAATTTGTGTCGTAATAGAACTAAGTTACTGCTTGCAATGACTTTCATAACAGTATACATAACAACGGACCACCAAGGATTAATAAAAAATTACTCGTTACGAAATAACGACGAGACGAACCAATTTGTTATTTCGTTAAACTAACACGATCTCGATACGTAGATCGATTTCAACGCGGGAGAGCCACCAACGGATGCGCATACGCATAGTGTTTGTTTTAATATACAATAATATCACTAATATTACACCAGCGGCTATCAAATTATTTTTTACGTAAACAGAGCGACAAGATCCTCTTTGTGTAAATACTCTTACAGTGCATGGCGCATGATTGTTGAACCACATTTCATGGAATTTAGATAATTGTAGGGTTACTTCGAACTCTTGCTGGCTCTGGCCATAACAATAATCTTGAATTCTGATTGTCAGAGAAACAATATTCGGAAAGAGCTTGCTTTATTATCTTTCGTCTCATTATCACAAATTATAGTGTGAAATCTAAGTCTACATCCAGAATACAATCAGAATTTTCTCCTAAAATTTGTTTCATTCTTAGAGGCAGACGTGTCATGTATTACTTTAATAATCTTAAAATATAACTAATAATACTTGTGATCTAATATTTTTACAATATTTCAACGAAGAAGCAAGTTGTATGTAACTATGAACAAAAACGTCATTTGTGACAGACGTTTTTTTTCTTGTTTGACACAACAACTTTGTAAGAGCGATCGATGATGGCGTGAAGTTTTGAAATGTAGAAGGCACAAAGGTGTTCGGGGAAGGAAAGTATTCGGGTGGAGTGTTGACCCGCCGCGGGGACAATGGACGCAAACTCCAATGCGCCTGTCCTGCGGAGATTATTTTGAAAGGCCATATTTGTTTAGATGACGTCGTACGTTTCGAATATTTTGTACTGATGCCGATCAACGCATGGGCTAAAATTATATAATTATTATTACAAATACATTATAAAACATATTTTTCGCAGCGACGAGACGAGTAGAAAGTTCGGACACTGCACCACATTATGCTCGTCACCTTGAGACATGTTAAGCCTCGTCGAAATCTTTTAAACCGAAAGGGTCACTGCACAGGTACAGGTAGGTACAACTGCAGTGACCCGTTCAACGATCTCCGGCATCATAGACTTACCATCAGTTACCATATCTTTATATTATAATACATGTCTTAATCATTGGAACCTTAGGATAAGAGAAAATTATATTCAAACATCATTTTTTTCTGGTAATCTTGCCATTACTGATGCAGCAACCTTAGTTCCGAATTTAGAGTTTTTGAGAATTTCGACGAAATTTTTTTATTTTATTAGGTGCTTATTGGACCATTACATATTGCTGAGTTTTTCATTGATTCAAAACAATAGTCCGTAAATATTTCCCTTAGGATGTCGGCCTGCAAGTTCAAACATTATTACATCAAATAGTGTAAATTTAACAATCCGTTAAAAGTTTATAACAATACTTTACTAACTGCTGCGTAATTTTGAATTTAACAATTTATTCATGTTTACATAGAAATCAAACACACGTTTGCTCATTAAGGCTACGTTTACAACACTGAAATGAAAACAAATAAATATATCATTCAAATATTTGTCCATCTATTCGATTACGCGGACATCGCCGTTGCTTCTCATTCGGTCTAAGTGTTTGCTTTCCCAGCAATGTTATTGTAAGCAAATTCCAATAAAAAATCCAGGCATCGAGGAAATCTACGAGACACAATAAACAAGGCATACGACAAACACGCCAAACATTTGTTGTTTCCTACTCAGTAATTTCATAAGGCGCGTTCACTTGAATATTACGTAAAGCAAAAAGGTTCAAAAAACTCAGCCGTGGACAATATCGGTAGCTCATTAATGGACGAAAGTTTTGACCAAATATTTGAACATTCCAGCACAATCGGTATTACGGGGCTGTGCCCACAGCGCACAAAGACTGGTAGTTGATATAACAGTGCATTTATTTATCGTTGGACGAAACAGAGGAGCTCATTAGAAACACATCGGCCAACATGTGTAAATAAATACCCAGCGAGACCACTCGCCCAAACATCTTCAGTGGGCTGCGGTTATGTCTACCGAGCGGTACGGACATATAATAACTTTTTTTATTCCTCGTAACTAGCAAGACGTTCACCTGATGGTAACTGGAGCAGCCATAACCACATAACTCTATTTAGAATGATAAACACTAGATCATATTATGCTCGTCTTGAGACAAAATATAGCAAAACAGTCTCCGACAACAAAAAACCTGCTATGATTTTTTAATGTATAATATATAAGTTGATATAATAAATTAGCCTAAAAATAACTTTCAAACATTATTCAAGATTTTCAGGGTAAAAACCGGATGCAAGATCAGTTTCGATATTTTAAAATAAAACCGCCCGAGTGATAGATTGTCCAACTGAACATTCACATATTTTACAACTGGAACATTTTTATGTTTTATTACTTGTGATGCAGTGCATGGCATGATGATGATGATGATCTATTAACATGATTTTTAATGAGGTTTTCTATAAAAAAAACCTATTCAATCGGGAAAGAAATGTAATGTTATTTTGTGTATTTTTCAATCATAATAAAATTTAGAAAAAATCACAATGTTTGATTGGACAATCTAGCTTTCAGGCAATGATACGTTATGTAAAGATTCGTCTGTCCTATAAATAGAGATCTAGGATTTAGAACCTAGAGGTCCGTAATATCTATACACTAAATAGCAGGTAAACTGTGCAACCTGCTGATAACTCAAAATAGGATTCACCAACAGAAAATATTTAGGTTGAATCTTATTATCTTATTCTTTAGGCATCCGGCATTAATAAAATACTGTGACATAGCGAAAAATTGCAACAAAACGGATATTAATTTAATTAAAAAAGATAATTTTTTATGTATTTATTTTAACAGAAATAAATCTTCTAAATTTCCTATTTTCATTTGGAAAAAATATTTAGATATTACTTGAATAATAATATGTCATAAATCATAAGTAGACACGATAACAATCGCCTTCTACGTTCGTTTCATATGAAATGAATTCACTCATTCTGCAAACCTTAATTTTTTAAATATATATGAATATTACTCCAGTGAGGTCCCATCGCCCGATAGTCAACAGACCGCTGACGGAAAACTTAGAAGAGCAATGACAACAAGGCAGGAGCCGTCTCAGGTTACAACTCTTATACAACGCAAACAGCCCAGCGATACTTGCATTATGATAACCTATAATTATTATTTCGACTCACGAGGAAATGAAATGTATATTGTATGCGTACCGCGCCCTCACAATCTTATTTATACAATAAAAATAATATTAACTTCCATGTTAAGTTAACAGTATATGTAACGAACGAACGAATGTAAGAGATCCCCGAGATCTCTCCTCCTATCTGAAAGGTGGTAAAGAAATTCCTTGACATCCTCTCCGAAAGCAGATTACCTTGCAATTATTTTTGTTAGATGTTTAAGCACTACAGTATTAGGATAAATAGTTTTCAGCTATATTTCTTTAGAAGTATAAGAAGAATAGAAGTTTCACTTCAACTGGTTTATTCGACTTATGGAAAGTTGCCGGCGCTGATTGAAAAAATAAATTATGCTTTACAAAGATTTCTATCTTTTTGTAATGTGCACCCCCTTGAATATTGGTGAAATTATCGCTGTCTCAGATTACTGTTCCTCATCAACATATGAGAGCCAGTGTATTCTAGCCCAGTTATCTTCGTCATGTATTTTGTGACTGTAACTTAATATTATTAGAAATTAAACTTATATGTCAGTACAAAACAGATAAAAACAATTCTGACACTATATGGAATAGTAGTTCGCAGTTGCAAATAAAACAGCTATTTAGTTTTATGATATAAGAAAAAAATATTAACATATACCTTGTTCTCGTGTATTGATAATCTTTATAATAATATTTTTACTTGCTATCCGGTTCCCTACAAATATAACACTTCAAAATTCAAGTTTGCAAAATAAACTATTTTTACTCTCTTGCAAACGATTTAAATATAATTTTTACAGATTAGAACATTATTATTAAAATAATGTTAAAACTAAAAGGCAACCACATAATCGAGAATCTTAGTTTGTCATTGTTTTTTTATAATCAAAGCTGTAAATATCACTGTTGCTTGTTGACCTGACTGAATAACAGTAATCAAAACACAAAAGTATTTCAACCACTTGACCAGAGACTAGGGTAACCATAAACATAAATTTAAATACTTTTTTTCATTCAACGAAGAGACGAGACGAGTAAAGTGTTCACCTTATGATAAATTATACTTCTATCCATGACAACGTGACGCTAGTTAGGATGACATACACAGCACCACACTGCGTTCGTCACCTCGAGAAATAACATGTTCAATCTTTACCCAATAATTTCACTAGCTACAACGCACTTCAAACTGAAATTCAGTAATGTTTGCACACTATATTTTTGTGGCAGATATATGAGATGTGGAGATACTTACCTAGACGGTCTTCGGCAACAGAAACACACTACCAGTAGAACAGAGACCTGTCAACAATAAAGAAACCTGCCAGGAGTAGCTAGCTGATTAACTTATGAGAAATTATTATTGTTTAATGTAAGCAACGGTATGAGACATGTTTGATCAGAACAGGGTAATCTAGTGAGGATGTTTACACAGCACGACATGTCTTTGTTTTTGATTTGTGTAAAACTTTTTGCACCGCTCGAAAAACACTGCTGCTTGTACTTGTTAACATCATGGTCAACCTATCACTGATTCAAGTGCAAGGTTCATCACAACACCAACTCACGGCATCTCCGAACTTGGACCTTGTTTGTCTGATCACATGTTTGTCTGCTCTCGTGCAGGATGTTTGCGTTTGCATTCTTTTAGCTTGAGAGCCTCTAACCCGTGATTTGACCCCTGACGGCCCACAAGGAAGTTTTGAACTTTCTGGTCCTATTAAAACGTACCTTAGTTACAAACCAAGGGACCACCAGAGAAGTGATTTTTTTATTGTTGATCTTGGATGGTTATACATGTTTATTATTTACTTTTAAAGAGAATTTATTATTTATTCACTATCAGCCACAGGGAGGCATCCACTGTTCAGTAGAGGCTTCCCTCGAGCATCTTCATCATCATTTTTGTTGATACAGTGTTGGTAGGTCCCCACAAATTAGAACAACGGTGTTTTGAAGGTCGCGACTAGCCGCTGTATGTGGACAGCGGAGATTGAGATTTTTGTGGAAGTCGTGGTACACATTCAAATACATTCATCTACTTACATTGTTTATACCCATAAATACTATTTATTTTATAATCACATTATTCTATTACCACTTTGTTTCTATTCTAAATATTATGTTTACGATTGGTAAATTATGTTTAAACATGTTCTTATCATAACGTAAGACCAACCCTAAATATTTTTTATTCCATCTCCCCACTATACCACATTCTAGTATTATATAAATGTAGTCTAAGTCAAAACGAGACATTCTAATTCTGCTTATCACTGATAAATTCCATCACATGGTTATTATAGTTATGGTGTGTAATCTACATGTACATGGTGAAAGGTAATAGGTGTAAAAGATCTGGAGGGGCTAAAGTATAGCTAGTATCCTATCTATCTATGTATGGAATACCCCATACAAAAACAATGGTTTTGGGGTTATTAATTTTTTAAATATTTTTTTGAAAATTTCCCGATGTTCTAAGAAAAAATTCGATGATTTTACTTCCTACTAATTTCTACAAAAATTTTAATGTAATAATTTTTTTTTAATCTTAATTTGACCCTTTTGTTTTTGTTGTAACGCGTGCGAACTTATTGTTGTCGTTTTAGATATTGAGTTCAGAGTAAATGTTTAAAGTAACAATTCATTTAAATTTTGCTCAAACTGTCGGCCACGGTTCCTGATACAAGCACAAAGCCTTTTTCTTAAGTCAGATCGAGTGACTCGCCCTGTGAGCTGTTCTCTTATTTCGTCAGCAGCGACGATGATGCGTGACTTTAAATCTTCTAACGAGTTAATTGGTGTTGTGTACACTAAAGATTTTATGTGACCCCATAAGTAATAATTGCAAGATGTTGAATCAGGACACCTTGCGGGCCACGGTATTGGTCTGCCTCGGCCAATCCATCAAAGAGCGAAAGTAGTGTCTAACCACTGTCTTACGCCGAGACAAAAATAGGCGGGACAACGGCCATGCTGGAACACCAATTCTTTTCTGGTTTCCGATGGAATATCCTCCAGATAATAAATGATGTCGAAGAAAATTTTTGTACGTCTCCTATTTAAATTGTATGGCAAGAAGACTGGGCCTATTAGTAAATATGAATTATGCCCATCCATACGTTTACGGAGAATCTTCGCTGATGATCTTCTCTAATCACGTGGGGATGTTCACCTCACAGAGCCTAATAATATCTATTATGAAAATTTGTTATGCCGTCTCTGTCAAACTTCGATTCATCAATCCACAATATTTTGGTGAGAAAATTATTTTTTTCTAAGTCTGCATCCAGCATAAAACGGCAGAAGTCTAACCTCCTTGAAGGGTCTCCTTCCTGCAGGGCCTGGACGGGTGTATAATGGTAGGGGTAGAACCTTGCTGTATATGCGCAGTAAACCATACTTGCCATTGTGTTAAACCCAGCAATTTTCCCACGCGGGGTCTTTAACAAAATAGTCTATGATTTCTGCTTCCTCGTCAGTATCGTAGATGCATGGCGTACCTACGTCATGACCCCTCTGTTGAACGCTGCCAGTTTCCCTGACGCTTTGATACGCCGCAGCAAAAACTCTATGACTTGGTAGGTGACTTTATGTTCTCTTCGTGTTTGTAAAGAATTTCCATCACTAAGTCCGTAACAATAGAAAATGTCAGCGTATTCTTCATTGCCATAATCCGCCATTGAAATTAAATTTATTTGCTAGTGAAAAGAAAAACTATTCAGAATTAAATGTACGTCCGTCCACGAAAGTAATTAAATTTTAACTGTTGTACTGACTGATTACCTAAAAGTGTCATTGCACATGTTTTACTCTGAACTGAATATCTAAAACGACAACAATAAGCTCGCGCGCGTTACCACAAAAACAAAAAGGTCACATTAAGGGCCGGCGCGGCGTATACTTGATGAGTCTCTACAGTTTGATATTTCATGGTACTTGGTTTTATTACAAATGTTTTTTTTTTCAAAATTTTAGAAACTATGTACTTTCTTATATTTTGTCGGATAGGTATTGAAATCAGGTATTTATTTATGTGCTTTATACGTATTTTTGATAAATAAAATTTTATTTTAAGACATAAATAAAAATGTAAGTATGACGCCTTATTTTTTAATGTCACGTCCTTCAAAGAATCCAATTTAAAAGTTTTAGCCTCTGAGTGATGATTATTAATTTAATTTCATAAAACAATGATTAAACAATAATTATTACATTAAAATTTGTGTAGAAATAAGTAAGAAGTAAAATCATCAAAGTTTTTCCTAGAACATCCGGAATTTTTTGTTTATATGAAATTTTTACTTATTAAAACCTCCTCGGTCGTATACATCAGTGCATTCGGGAAGAACCTGCCATCTCTTATATAACTCACTGGTGTCCCCTATATTGTGTTAGCATGTCTCTAAGGAAAGACCGAACCCTCCAAGACACCATCGGTGAGCTGCGATAGCATGCATACGCTGTCTTAAGCAGGTTCGCTTTTTGAGCGATAAGGGCCCCTCAAGACCCGCGAAACATGCACACGCTTTTAGCCGTCTTCTACGACGGACAGCGCTTACCTTAATCCTATTCTTACTAGCCCGAGACCACAGGGCTGAAAATCATAAGACCTAGAGATTTGAAATTTAGTAGGAATATTCCTTTTACCAACTATAGGTTAATTAATCAGAATTTTAGAAACTTTTTTCTCCAAAGGAGTTGCGAGGGTGTTACATCCAACAAAGCAGGCGAGGAACAGCAAGCAAGTACATATTTCCATTATAGAGAGTACACTATGACTGTGACATTATTTGAAATATTCTAATATTCTTTTATTTATTTGAAAACTCTTTTGCGCACACACAAAAAAAAGATGGACTTAATGCCCAATGGCATTCTCTGCCAGCTCACCCTAGGATTGAGCAGAAAATAAAACTATGGGTGCAGTATCGTGCAAGTGTAAATATATATATACATATTCCAAATGTGTTATTGGGTTATAATAAGATTTGGTAATATTAAGTATTATAAATTTATTACATATAAAAATTTGTTTCATAGGGACATAGTTATCCCACAACATTCGCTTAAAGGAAGCTTCACTGCGAGCTGCTCGTATGTTAGGTGGGAACCCATTCCAAAGTCTTACAGAACTAAGGGTGAAGGAATTGTAAAAATAATTAGTTTGGCAGAGAGGAATGTGAAGAGCGAGGCTAGCAGTGCACAGAAGTCAGCGATCATGTGAACTTTTCTAGAATTCGTATTTGTGTTTTAAATATTCAGGGTAGGATGGATCGAATAAAATTGAAAATAAAGTACCGAGTGTTTTGAAAGATCTACGAAAAGAGAGAGGCAGCCAATTAAGTTGAGAACAGAAGGAAAAAATATGAACAACTTGCGTAGTCCGAAAATAAAACGTATGCAATTATTAATAATTATTTTACGTATAATTGCCGCCAGAATCATTGAAGGTCGTAGGTAGATATACATATAGATGATTTCCTCGTTGTGTATAGTTGCAAATCAATTGACAATTTTCAAAATGTGGGTGACTAAGCACGTAGCTGGACCTGGAGCACAGACGAAAATTAACGAAGTGCCAGTCCAATTTCCCAACACGTACCGGCGAGTGACGTGCGTCGTGTTAAGTTAGCGGGCGAGGCGATATGCAAATTGCTGAACATAACGCCTCGAGCCCTACGGAGCTGTTTGTGAGGTAATGTTTGTTACTTATGTACACTGTGTGCTGATGCTGTATATACGGCCGCCATCTACGCGCTAGTTTCACGAGGGGTGAATATATTAACGGATTTGTTTTGACTTTTCGACTTTTTCCACGTTCACAACGTAGAAGCGACGATTTCGCATCATTGTACCAATATCTTATTGTATATATTTATTTATTTACAACTTAACAAATACCTTTAATGCCAATCTGAAAATAATACTGTTGCTACATATATTATCTTACTATTTATTTCATTCGCAAAAACAAATCTTATTTTCTAGAAACTAACATGTAACAGTAAAACTACAGATCTCTAATAAATTCAGTTTGTGTGAAGCCTAATATATTGTATATAAATACTTATTTCAGAAGCGAAAACTTAGCAATTGTATAATTGTAATTTATTTGTACTTTTTCATGTAATTTAAGCGATAACAAACTAATTGTAATTTTTCCATGTTTTGTACCTTTACAAAAATAATGTAAAATAAACTTTAGGTGACTAAAACCTTATAATGTAAACCTAAAAGTAATACTCACCTTAATTGTTAATTTGTGGAATGAAGACACAATTATCGTAAATTATAACGGTTTAATATGTAACAAAATTATTAATTGCATTAACGCAACCGCTAGTGACTGTCTATAGCAACCGTTACCTTAGCAACCGCATATATAATGCTATATGAAAATGTTTACACGAGTTCATTAAAAATAAAATGATGAAGGATCTATGAAATTCTGTACATATTATTCCGCGTCGAATGGTTTTGTTCCCATGTCGATACGTTCACTAGTTTTCACGTGATTGGCGAACAAAGAAATCCATTTTCATTGTGTATATATATGTAAATAGATATGTAACAGTCCTCTTTAGAGTTTACTTCTATTGAATAAACAATAATCTGAATTTTATTATAAACAGATAATAGAAAGAAAGATATTATATCTACGACGTTTGTTTTAACAGATCAAATTTAAGTTTAGAGTTACAAATGAAAATAATCACAATCGCGATGATAAATACAAGTAAAACAATTTTGCGTTTATTTTCTGGTTACACTTGAAACAATTCAGGTATAAAGGGAGGTTGCTAGTTCATTCGCTTAGCTCCCCTACGGCCTGTGTGGTACTGTATTTACCAACATGGTACATAGGGGAACAAAGCCACTTTGTATCAAACGCCTTTGCATTTCGCACTCACAAATTAGACTCCCGGAAAGTGATGTAGCGGCGTCGGCAGATTCTATTTGGAGTTATTTGCAAAATTCATAGAATATTCTGTGAATGCTTTACAAAATAATTTATTGGTTCTTATGTTTAGATATTATATGCTAAATACTTTAAAATGAGCCTCGAAAACAGCTACCGGCAGAGAATTGACTCATTGATGTGTGGATTAGAAAGTATTATTAATATGATTATATTTAGCGAGAAGACGCCCTCTGCTAGACTTAAACGTTATCTAAATATTTCCATACCAGTTGGTCCTCCTCAGTCTGCAGCGTGATCTCTTTTACCTACATTTGGGGCTTTTTTAAGTTAATGTCATGTTAATGCAATATTTTATTAATATTTACTACATGGTAAGTAAATTATCATAAAATAGTACAATAAACGTCAAATCATAAATAATGACCACGATGAACGGGAGAGCAAACATTCTTAAAGGGTCCTTATTAAACTGGTTGTCAGTCTTGATTTCGAGGGCCATTGTTAATTTGATTCGATTGAATTCTTACCGAAAGCGATATAGCGCTCATTGTTTGGACGATTTTACATAACGAGCCGGCAAACGGCGTCCCGCTTTGTACCAGCGCCATTGTGGGGGAGTAACCAAACGTTTGAGAAGGGGATTGAAAGGCGCCGCGCGATGACTAGGCGCGAGCCATGCGACGGCACAAGTCAAAAGAAACTGTCTACATACATAAAAAATTAAATAAAATATCTTTTATTGGTTTTTTACACTGGTAACCTTATAATATTATAATTACTCTCATATCAAAAAAAAGTTATCATATTAAATTTTAAACATATTTTCGAATTTGCCTACAATCATATCCATAATTAATATTTTAATGATTTATGTTGTGAAGACACAATCTTTCTACCTGTGTCTTAGTAATTTAATAAACACATTCATCCCCAACTAAAAATTACAATACAACACGCACAGAAAATGTGATAACTTACAAGTGGAAGTGTATTAAAAAGACTCAAACATATATTGTTAATAGGTATGACCATTTTATTAGGCATAAGTAATTATTTAAATGGATCAATACTTGGGGTGTAAGAGCGTTCCGCCCAACATCTTACGAAGCCCAAGACAACCTCGCCTGCACGCGGTGCACCCTGCTAAACAACAGAGGAGACTCTGACCATCCACCAATCAGCACTGGGCAATGAGGATCCTTGAGAGAGGCCCAGCAGTGGGCACTAAAACGCCCATTAAAACAGGAACTGTGATATTTACACATTACTTTTAAACGACTAGTTGGGAGTGTAATTTCGGATCAACAATTTTAATCACATAAATGCTGACAGTCATAGATTTTACTAACAAAAATAAATGTACTGGTGGTAGGTCTCTACTGCCGGAGATGATCTAGGTAGGCACCACCGCGACGCCTATTTCTATCACCCAACAGTGGTGTGCAAACATTACTGTGTTTTGGTTTGAAGGCTATATAACATCCTAACTAGCTCCACGTTGTTATTGGTAGGCGTATCACCTAATATCAGGTGAACGTCTCGCTCATTAATTTAAAAAAAATATATATATGTCTGCTTGGTTGTTTCGTTTGCGGCAAACGCAGACGCGTTGCGTTACGCCGCGCCGCGCTCTTTGAGCCGGCCAAACGATTGTTTTATATTTGTAGAGGTCTGAACAGTGCCTCTCTTCCTATCGTGATGTAATGTAGCGTTTCAATTAGTTGTAAGGTTTTTGTTTTCACAACAATAGCCGCCGACCGCCAATGCAAAACCTGAGACTTTCGACGCCCAATTCAACCACAACAAAGGCCTTACAGTAATTAATAGATGTTGGCATTTCGTACACTCGTGTGTTCCTAGAATAATTAAAATATATGTACGTACATTCTACAATCGGAATATATGTATTATATTTCATAGGTAACATAAATAATTATGCATTAATTAAAGTAGAGGTGTAAGGCTTCGCGTACTACTCACGAGATCCAAGCTAATCTCACCTGCTCATGGTGCAACCTACTAATCAACTAACAAGGTTCTGGCTCCCACTAACCCGCACTGGGCCAGCATGATGCTAAATGGCCCAAATCCACCATATGAATGCTGTTTATTTCAAGTAAGTTGTTGTTATAAGTTGGTAAGATAATTTTTAATTATTTACTTTTAATACAACATGTGTGTCGATAAGACGTATAGAAAGATTATCACGCATTGTGTTAATTCAGACACAGACACAGAAAAACATAGTGAAATTTGTACACTGCGGTTTTGCGCCAAAAATAGGAGTTGCGGTGGAACCTAGCTAGACAGTCACCGGCAACTGAGACCTATGGTCGGTGGGTACATCACAACATTATTGTTATCTCCAAAATACTAACAATTCAATAGATACACCGTTTCCAACATCGTAATGTTTGTACACTACCTCTTGGCAAAGTAAATAGATACTGCAGTGGTATTTTTGTGAACATCTTCAGAAAAGTACTATTAGCAAAGCCACTTACAAAAATCGAAGTCACAAGTCCTTACATCTCTATAGATATGTCCGGGCCATTGGTATCAAAATCGATTTCGATTCCCATAGTTCCGGTATATCCAAGAGCATGTTGTTTCTCCACAGGCTGGTAAAGAAAAATTCAGCAATTGAAACATGGAGTGGAGTGCATTGCCGGTGCATTAGCTGGTCTATAATCATACGCCGACCATTTCTAATGACAGCGCGGCGCGGTTTGAGCGTTAGTTTACTTTGCTCCACTAAATTGTTTAACTGTGCTAGAAAAAACAAAGAGCGTATGTTTTTTTACTTTTACTTAAGACACAAAGGTTTCATCGAAGTAAGAAATATGAAGTTTACGCAGTGAAAAGTTAAAGAACTTACACAATTTTTATTTATTTTTCCAAGTATCCGAATATCCAAACTTCTAGATTCCACAGACTATAAGATCTTTATGAAATAGTTTATAAACAAAGAAAAGTTATTTTCCATCAAGTTTTGAGCATTGAATCCATAATAAAATCCATAAGTTTGTCTTACAATTCAATGAAAAAAATATATTAATCTATACACTCCACTTTTTTAAGTTCATAAAGATTCATAAAAATTATTTTTTTAATGTTGCCATATAACTAAATGATCGAAAAACAACACATTAATATATATTTTTTTAACTTGTAAATTATAACGGTTTTTTAAATTATTTCCATATTAAGAGTTTTAAGAATTTTCAAGCATATAAATTTATTTTAATCATTAAAAAAGAAAACATTTATTTATTTATCTTGTTACATCAATTGACAGTGCAAGAACATCATACGCTTTTGTGATTTTTTTTTAATATTTGCAGATTATTTAGTAAAAACAAAATTTGATTAAAATAAATTTGATACGTTAGTTACATTACCATATGGCGTATACTAACGAAACAGTGACTCAACAATTTGTGGGCAAGTAAAAAAAAACCTAAAGTGTTATACTATAACGCCGACGTGTAAATATCGATAGGATCTAAGACCCGAACGCCGGCGCCCTGAAGTATTGATGAAGTAATTGACATTCATCCGCTCAACAGCATCAAAAAAAACTACCCAGAGATTCTCTTAAACTTAATTACAGTCCAAATTTTTAAATTAACACCTGGATTGACATGTTTTCTTAGTGGAAAAGAAAAAAAACTTTCTCACGATCACATCAAACAGTTTCTTTAAGACTATTCCGACGTTTACTAATGGCCGACGCCGATTATTTCTTTCGGATGCTTTTAAGTTATTATATTACGCATCTAACTGAATTTTGACGTTATACCGCTACTAAATTGATAATTTATAATACGAACTATATATTCTTTATAGTTTTTACTATTAGGTATAGCATAAAGGCACCTAATATTGATTAGTTCAGCAATAATGATAATGTCTGGTTTAGTAACATAACATATAACAGTTAACTGAATAAGAAAACCGCAGAAAAGATTTTTTATTCGATGAAGGAACGATACGAGGAAAACTTTCATTTCATGGTAAGTGATAATCCTGCCAATAACAATGTAAAACTAGTTAGGAAGATATACACAACACCACAATAAGGTCGGCCTTTAGACGGTAGTAGATAATCATCAGTATAAAATTTTAGAGTAAAGTGGAATATGTAATGAAAACAAATATAACGCTTGTTGTAATTTGCCTCTAAATAATCCTTCATTGAACTCTAGTTCTCTGAAATATTATTAATAATATCAGACTAATATCTATATCAGTATCTGCATTCTTCTTCTTAGCATTTCTCCCGTCTTATGACAGAGTCTGTTTTCTTACATCTTTCATTCCACTTTGCTCTATTTTGGACATCGCTTTCTTTGAGATCACAGCTTATCATATCTTTTTTCACCACACTCAACTGTCCGGCCTACGGTTTATTAATAATACCAAAAGACTATAACTATATCAGCATATACATGGTCCTACAAAATGCAGCGGCCTTCGGTCATTATTAAAACCATGTAACATGTGAGCATGACGTTATATGCATAAGTAATTCGCAATTAGTGTCGCGCGATACTGTATAATTAAGTATTTTTTGCCGTCTTACTTAATATTAATAAAGTAATTTCACTAAAAGCATAACGATTAGACGCCTGCAAGGGGAACTTTCTTGAATTCTACACGTCATTGTCTGCGATACTTCTATGCATACATGATGCACTTTTTTTAATTATTTCCGTAATCGTTAAAATTTACATAATTTTTTTAGGAACTATGGGCTCGTATTCAATGCAATTTTACAAGATGTCGAGTGAAAATGAGGCTGAGATGGTACAAGTGCAGCTGACATAATTCTTTCTCTCAAATGTTCAATCGTAGAACAATACTACAAGGATCTAGTTAGACGTGTTGAAGAAAACCTTGCCACTGTCTAAACTCTACCATTTATGGCAACGGAGTCTAATTGAAGACCTGGGTGTTAAAGAACCAGCGGTTCTTAATACTTCGTGACATATCGGGTATTATAACAATAATACCGAAAAATCAAGTTTATAAATCAAACTGTAATTTATTACTACAATCATAGTCACACATACTATGTAGTGTTAAGATGAAATGATTTGATTTGGTATGAGTTTAAGAAGTAATAAAACGAGCAGGACTACTTGGTAATTAGATACGACACAAAGCTCAATTAGACGGTATTAAGGATATTTGATTACCACCACATTTGAACACTATGATCGTCGCTTTAATATTTTATGTATTGCATCTAATCTACACCATTATAATAACCTAGAGCATCCTTCAATACCAAATAGTAAATCTAGTATTATAGTTGTATTTACCTTACTATAAGTGATAAAATACTTGTCCCTCTGTGGAGTAACAGAAAAAGATGTAAATATTTTATTACTGATTATATTTAAAATTGTACAAGTAATATAAATACACATAAACCTTAACATTTTATAAAAAAACTATGTATTAAATAGGCGATTAGTGGGTATAAATAGTATATATATATATTTAGGAGAGGAATGGGATGCATGCACCAGATCTTTTCTTTACGTAGCATAGCCGAAAAATATTTGGTCCATAGCCAAAAGGTCTATTGCGTTTTCGTGAATTTGGAAAAGGTCTATGACAAAGTGATGAGGAATGAATTGTGATTCATATTATCTGTATATGAGGTAAACAGCGCGCTGATACTGGCACTGAAATCACTTTATGAGGGTTCCAGTGTTTGTGTCAGGATAAACGAGGCTTACTGAGACTGGTTTATCATCCAGAAGGGTGTTAGACAGGGATGTGTGGCTTCGCCGTGGCTGTTTAACCTTCTTATAAACAATTCCTTGAAAGATTTGAAAGATAGTAAGTATGGACTAAGAATGAATGAGTTGATCGTCAATTGCCTCCTATACGTCGATGGTCAATTTTTTTATTATCATCGGAGAGGGAGTTGGAAGCGATGGTAGACATGGTGCATGGTGCAAGCAAAAATATGAAAGTGAACGTAAGATAAAAGTTATGGTTGTTAAAAGAGAAGAATGTATGACAAACTGTAACATTATGATTGAGGGATAAAAAGTGGAACAAGTGAAAAAATTTGTATATCTGAGTACACAGTTTACGAGAGATGGCAAGTGTGATGGTGATATTGAAAGAAGAGTTTTGAAAGGGAATGAAGTGAATGGAGCACTTCACAACTTTATGAATAGCCGGAACGTATCACAAAGAGCACGACTAGCTGTGCATAGAGGAGTGTTGATCCCCACACTGATGTATGGTAGTGAATATTGGCTATAGCAGAAGAAACATGAAAGTAGGATTAATGCTGTAGAAATGACAAGCTTGAGAAGTATAACAACAGTGAAGCTGATGGACAAAATGAGGAACATTGTGATAAGGGAGCGGTGCGGCGTGGTTGAAGATGTAGTGACAAAAAAAGGTTAACGAAAAATGTGTACAAGCTAAGAATGATTGGACAAATCGGTGCAGGTCGACCTAAGCGGATATATTCAAATCGAAGATGTCCTAAAGAAAAGCTGGATCAAGAGTACTCGCAACCGACGAGCATGCGTGAAGACTCTCATGAAAGTGGAGGAAGCGAGAGAGGTGTGCCAGGATCGTAGCAAGTGGAGAGAAGTGATCTCTGCCTTCCCCATGGGTAACGAGGCGTGATATATATGTATGTATGTTTATGTATCGTAACAGTTAATATTATCATATAGAAAATCTTGGAAAGTGGCATAATTTTTCTTGAAGTTTTATAACGAAATATGCACAATATACTGACTAAAGTAGTGTAAGAGTACTACTAGCTAACTAAATCAATAGAAAGTGCAATTCTTCACACTTACCTAATAAATGTAGTCAATTTAAAATAGCAGTGTAACTTTAAGTGGCAAGTAAAGAACGAAGGCTCGCCGTCGGGTCTTCCCTCTCTAATTAGCTGGAAGATCCGCCGATAGCGCTGGCTTTTATCTCCAACACTTCCATTAAGTAAATATACAGCTTGAAGCACCATAATCATACACTACAGTATTTTCCGACGCTAAAACCAATTAAAAATATTTTGATAGACAAAAATATATTCATACTTAAGGCTATTATTTCGGGCTACTCTCGCGTTAATGGTCGGCTTTGTGAGAAGAAAAATATTTTTGTTATAGTGTGTTTTATCGTAAAGTTTTTTTTTTACCAGCTATCCGTTGATTCGGATGGTATAGCATGATCCAATCTTGATTAATAATTTAAATAAAATATACCACCTTTTGTAATGTTTACATTTGTTCATAAAATTCTATGTATGTTTATAGATTTTTATCACCATCGATAAGCTTTTGTAGCGCTTTAATAATTATTATATTTGTTTTCATTTATTAAATGGTGGCAATACTTGCAGTAATTTATTATGTAAATAAAATATTAAGCATTAAGAACCAGTTACTTGCCTAAATGCAACCTGGTGAAGATCGCAGGGAATGGTTGAACGCAGTTGACATAAAGCCGGTTGCGCTGAAAATCGATTAAGACTACATGTGTTCAGCAATAGAGATGAATAGGCTAAAATAATAATGATACAACTTTTATCTACGGTAATTTACCGTCAAGCAGTAAATACTGTAGCAACATTGTTGCATTTCGCTTTGTTGGGAGCTTTTGCTAGAGAAATAAGAGGTAGAAGGAGTGATATAGCATTCCTAGAAACTGCAAGCGTTATGCAATGTTGTGTAAAAATTCTAACTAGTACTTAAGTGAACGTCGTGCCCAAGTCAGCGCATCAGTAAGTAAAATAATTAAAAAGCTTGCAACGAGTGCTACCAACATATATCAACGGTTATATATATATATACATAACAGCTGATATAATACAAGGTGGCGCAAAAATAACCTTCAGATGTTTTTTGGCTGTAATTTTAAAAAAAATGAAAAACTCATTCTTCTTGTGGATTATTTTTATTTGGGCTTTTAATTTTTTTACATCAATTCGAGAATATGATGTCATGTTGGCCACCGCCACAGTTGATTGTCATTTGAGCCCTTTTTATGGCATTTTCCATCACTTTGGCCAAAACTTCCGGCGATAGGTCCTCATATTCTTGACGGATATTGTCTTTAAGAGCTGCAAGAGTCTGAGGCTTGTTGACATAAACCCGCGACTTCAAAAAGCCCCACAAAAAGAAGTCTGCAGCGGTCAAATCAGGCGATCTTGCTGGCCAGTGCAAATCGCCAAAACGGGAGATTAGGCGCCCGGGAAATGCATCCTTCAGCATATCGGTTGTGGCACGTGCAGTGTGTGCCGTTGCACCGTCCTGTTGGAACCACATGTTTTCCAATCCCAATTCATCAAGTTGCGGCAAAAAGAACTCGTTTATCATTGCTCTGTAGCGCTCACCATTCACAGTAACCGTTTGGCCCGCGACGTCTTCAAAGAAAAAAGGTCCGATGACTCCTCCAGCGGAAACAGCACACCATTCAGTGACTTTGAGTGGGTGTAATGGCTCTTCGTGCGTTACACGCGGATTTTCAGTGCCACAGAAGCGTAAATTTTGCTTATTTACGTACCCGCTAAGATGGAAATGGGCCTCATCACTCATGATTATTTTTGATGAAAAATCATCTTCCTCTTGGTGGTGATTAAGGATGGCTTGAGCGTATATTAGACGCGATTGGCGGTCAGCAGCTAACAGCTGATGCACCGTCTGGACTTTGTACGGAAACATCTTCAAATCTTGTACCAAAATTCGCTATAAAGACCGTCGACTGATACCCATTTGCGTGACACGTCGTCTGGTCGATGTCGACGGCGCTTCCATGACATCCTCGGCTACAGCAGCAATATTCTCTGCAGAAAGGCTACTACGGGGTCTGCCACGCCTGGCAGCATCTCGTGTTGTGCCAGTCTCTTCGAGGCGGGCGGCTAAACATCGCAGTGTTTCACCAGTAGGCGTTGGACGGCCAGGAAATCTGCGACGAAATTCACGTTGTGCCAAAGTCACCGACCGATTATTGGTGAAATAAATAGTCACCAATATTCCGCGTTCTGGAGCAGTGTAGCATAATATTGGTTATTAACGTGTATTTCGCATGTGTTTACTACACAAATGTCAAAATAGAACTGACATTAGGGGCTAATCGCAAAATTTATAGCATTTTCTGATAGGAGGATTACTTTTGCGCCACCCTGTACTTGATTATTTCTCCACTGACGCGGAAAGCATCCCATAGCTAATCTTTAAATGACTGGTAATCCAATCATTGACAAATTAAGGAAAGTAGAGAGGTGTCAAGCCGTCGCTACGTCATAAATTGAGCAAAGTGTAGCTTTGTCTGCAGCTATTTTAGAAATTATCAGGGACCCCGGCCACTCTAGCTCTTTGATCAAATTAATTTTACCTTTGCACACCCATCTCACCGTAGCGCCAGCAAAAGCATTGTTTTTCTGTGTTAGGAATGACAACAATCATTTCTAGCAAATTGCTAAACACGTAAGTTTTACTATTATCCGTTATCGAATATTCCGAGTCAAATATTCATATAGTTCGATATATATTTGAAAGTTCTTAGACCACATTTTTATACATTATCAATTAATTTGATAAAGCTGTCTAAATAATACGGATGTTACGAATAACACAACTTACAAGATACAGAATGAGAAGATGAAAAAGAGCTCAGATTTATTTTATTAAATATTCCACGACTAAATGAGTGAACTCAAAAATTATACATGTATGTCAAAATACTTTAAAAAAAATATTTAATAATAACAACGTTAATAGATTTTGTTTAATCCTTATATTAAAAACATGTAGTACAGGTATTTTGTAAATAACATAATTAAACAACCTAAAATAACATAAAATTAAAATGGAACTCATTGAGTATGAAATCTGTTTTGCTATAAGTAAATCGTTTAAACTATGCAGCTTTAGTTAGGATATTATGTATAATAGCCTAACTACAGCCTACTACTGTGTACAGTATGCTCATAGATTTAAGACTCAACACATCAAATGTCGTTATTCCAGTAATTTTCTAGATCTAGGAACCTATACTTTATAATACACCTATACCTGATTACATGGAAATAGGTCTCTGTTGCCGTCTAGATAAGTACAACCTTAGCTTATATTCATCCCGTCAAACAGTAGTGTGTAAACACTAATGTGCTTCGAAGTGGTGGAAGCTGTAACTAGTGCAATTACTGGTGTAACGAGACTCAACATCTTATGTCTCAGGTAACGAGTATACATAATTCTAACCAACGCCGCGTTGTTATAGCCAGGCATATCAGTATAGTATCAAACAACCGTCCCACTGGTCTCGTCGCCTAATTGAATATAAAAAAATTAGTGATTTTCAGAGCTGGGAAACAGTGACGAAGCTGCTGTAAAATATATGTTGTTTTTAAATGTTGAAATTAAGGAATAAAATTATATTAGCATGTAAGATGAGGTGATACTGGAGCAATATATTTCATAAACGTTACACTAGGTAACGTTATTTGGACGCTTCTAATGGAGTAAGTGCTCCGGCAAATGGCCCGCGCCACGCTTTTAATGCAATTCCACTTCCCTTTGTGACTGGGAATTGGCGCAATCAATCCATTTACACTTTGTTTCGCCAACACTGTCGCTACAGACGCACCTATCTACGCATAGCGAGGGCTTTTAGCTTACAAATTGCTACACTTTCACTGAAGCGTTGTTTTATAAAATAAACTGAAACTTTTGTTAACTTCTGCACTAGCAATTTCTAAAATTCTACTACTAAATAATGCTTTCTACAAAATTTTAACGCGTATTATATTTCACATTAACTTCATTCTTTTTACTGATCGTAGGTATCTGTTGCCGGAGACCGTCCTGGTACCACCACAGATGCTATTTCCGCCGCCAAACAGTAGTCTGTAAACATTACTGTACTCCGGTTTAAAGCGTGTTAAAGTTTGTGGCGTCCTACTACCAGTAACCATGATCGTTATGAATTTAATAACTGTCCTCCAGGCCATTTTAGGCTACGTCACCTGGTTCAGTTATTTTGCCTTTCAAGTACCTTAATATGGCTGACATGGCTAATTGTATTCAACTAATTACGTAAACAGCATACTAACAAGACACGTTAGTATGCTGTTTACGTAATTATAATTAAAATCCACTGGTGATCGGGCTTTCAATGCATCGTGTTTGATACCAGGTTATGACGCTGGTGGTCCTCAAATAGATTTACCTTCGTTTTTACAAAGAATGTTCATTCCAAGCTCCAACATTAGAAACTCATTAAAGTAACCTGTGCATTTAAAATTAAGACTAATACAAATGTGTCATTATTAATTATTGTCAAATGATAACGTTTATTGAAAGGATCGAAATAAGGGACTTTTAATTTAAACCAAAACAAACTAAATGAAGAGAACGAATGTAGAAAAGATTGATCGCAACACTAACATAAGTGATTGTAAGTATATGAAATTTAATACGAATTAAATGATTGAACAAAAACTATTATTGACATTTAAAGACTTCCATCGCAGCCGTTTGAAGAGTTTAGCTCTCAGTGTACAATTGTTTCACTGTATATTGTATTTCCTTTAAAATTTTTAATATCAGTAAACAATTTTAGTTAGTATCAAATTGTGATAATTTTTAGAATATTTCGCGAAAACCATTTTTACACGTTGTCTACAGAAAAGTTAATTCACATACTTTTGTGTTCAGTTATGTAATTAACTGAAACTTTTCTAGGCATGTGTTCGAACCCGTGCTTAGCCAACGTGGTGGATAACTGACCTTGACTCTCTCTTTGTGAGGGAGGACCCCGTGTCTAAGCATTGTTAACATTATGTGAATTGTTCAATACAATTGAAAGTATGTAAACATTAATAAATATTAACGAACAACTTAATGTTTCAAGTGCTGGAACTTGGGTCTTTCTTTCTCAAGGAAAAGGGCAAAGTCATTTTTTCCCTAAGTTTGGCTTGACTTTGGCCAAGTACATGTTGGCGGATGTTGCTTATCGACGAAAACTGTTGTATATTTTTTTACAAGCAACCTTTTCATGTAGATATTGTTTGTTACGACAAAATGTTTAATCCCGCACTCCTTGATATAATGTATACACATTACAAAATGGGTTATCACTGCTTTTGTTAATTATTAAATATAGTTAAATGAATTAATGAAATGAATCATATCGTTTAAAATTCGTTTTTTTCAATTCATCATCAGCCGATAGACGTCTACTGCTGGACAAAGGTCTCCCCCAAAGATCTCCACATCGATCTCGGGCGTGCACTGTCCGAGTTCCGGCGCTTTACCATCGTTTGTCACAGTCAGCATGGCCTCCCGTACCGCTGGGTACTATGAACCGCGTTTTTAGGGATTCATATAGGGAGATTTGGGTCATATCGCACGACGCTAGCCTAATACGGATTTATGGAAGCCAGAGCCTTGTTAAAGAGCAGAATGTACTACCAGGAAGTAAGATTTTTTTTTTACGTGGAGGAAATGCCAGCTCATACATGCCGTCGCGGGGGCAAACACAGGGTATGTCGGACTTGTACCGACTAAAACCCTCACGATGTTCCACCTCGCCTCTTTATAGCAGGGTTACAGGAACGCTTTCGCCCACCTCCGCGACCCCGCTAGCGCCGGTTACACCATGCAGCCCCAAATCGGAAGCGAGGGAAGAACCCCCATTTTTCGCCTCTGTAAGGGCACGCCGGAACACACAGCGCGCTCCCTCCTCGGCCTCTTGCAGTCACCTGGGCAACGGACTCCCCCGAACCCAACACTCGACTCCGGCGGCGGATCCGATGTTGGGTTCCGCCGCCACCCGTTATACGGCCGCGGAGGATAGGGAAAGTGGCGGAACGCAATACCGACACTCCTCTTTACCCGCGGCCCCACCGCCGCCGCATCAACGGTGCGGCACCGCTTAGTCGCGAAGAGTAGGGAGAGCGGCAAATCGCAATACCGACACTCCTCTTCCTCCACAACTCCATCTCAGCTGTAAAGGACAGTATAAAGCCGCCCCTACAGCCCACCGACACACATCCGAGATGAGCTCGAGTTAATAGGAGCTTTCACCTCGAGGGGCCGCCTCGGGCCTACCGGGTAGGTTCCTCTTCGCTTCACCGTGACAAGGCGGGAACCTGTTCGGGAGGACCAGCAAGTGAGGTTGGCTTAAGTCCTGTGAGTTGTTATGCAGGACCCGTTACACCGCTGGTGAATTCTTAATTCATAGTAAACAGTAAAAGATTTTAATGTGATGTAGCTCAAAACAATACAATATGATACATAGTGATGTTTACAGCAAGTAAAAATAAGAGTAGTTTATGAGCAATTGTACTTGATGGTTCCATACGTCAATGTAATTCAATAACAAGTAAGAAGTTGTAAAAATTTACGTGAAAACTGTTTTGACGAAGAACTTTCTTTCAGATTTCTCAAACTCAACAATTTATTTTCCTAATACAGCTGTAAAAGCACAAACTGGTGTAGAAATAATTGAATTACATAGTTCAAACACGTCGGAGTCGAATGATGATGATACTTTAAATTTGGCCCACAGGCACGCCTGGAGTTATGTAGATAAATATCGGCCTTACACCAATGAGAATGATCGTAACATTAATAACAGTGCTAGAGAGAGGAGGAGAATGAAAAATAAAGTGTGTCCTGAAGTTATAAATCAACATTTTGATTATTTACGAAATGATAGAAAGTTTTCTCAATTTGAAAATGTAAATTCTGATTATAATTCGATGAGAAATAATGTCGTAAAAGAGAACGTGCTGCCTTTTAATTCATTGAGTCATTTCACTATTCATAGCAATGAGTTCCTAGATTCAGATCAATCTTTATCGGATAGTGAAAATGGTCTTGAAATAATACAATGCGGTGATGTGATACTCGAAGATGATTTACGCTTTAACAAAGATCCTTCAGAAGTTATAACGAACAATGACAAAAACATAGATAACAATGTAAAACGAACAATATGGATTTATTCATTTAAAAATAAGAATTTATTAAGTCAAAATATGGAGCAGCCAAGAAATATATTTAACGAAGACAGTACTTCCTCATCGTCTACAGAAAGTTTTGAAAATTCGTCAGAATACAAAGATAGAATTGCATCGCCTATTCCTGCTTCGTATATACCGAAATTAGATCTATATGTCGCAGCTACTTTACCCACAGTAAGAGAAGTGACTGAGCCATACCAGTTTACATTTAATAATGGTGAAACATGTACAATAAAAAATGAGACACAGAACTTACTTACACCCGTTAACAACTGGTTTATAAACAAAAATCATGACGCAAAAGACGAATCTTTTTCTAAAATGGAACCAAATTTAAGCTCTAATCATAAAACTATCCCTTCCCATAATGTAATTAATTGGATGTCGTTATCACCAAGAGAACATAAAAGAAAAATATATGTACCTAATTCAATAGAAGATAACACGGAAAATGATGAATTGACACACATACAAAAGCCAAAAAAAGATTCTGTCAAAGATATATCCAACGTAGATGGAGATCTAACATATGTTAAAACTAAAAGCGATGAAGTTATTAATGAAGTATTATTGAAAGGGGATAAAGGATTGAATATTGATGAAAAATTAAAAATTGATTCGATAGATGAGAAAGGTGATTATAACAAATCTTATGAATTGAAGAAACCTTTCATTCAATTTAAAAAAGTATTAGTAAACAAAATTAAAACCGATATGATTGAAAAATTAAATAGGGACGATTGGATTGAACACACCCATGAACCTACGGATGAAATTAACTTTGAATTAGATGACAAAGATTCTGACAAGGACATTGTAAGACGAGAAGAAATAACAAAATGCACTAGAGACCGACTCTTCACTAAAAATATGTCACTGTTAAAACCAGTAGAGTGGTCACAATACTTACCGATAACTGAAAGCATACCATCACTCCACCTTTCAATTCCTTCAGATATAAACGAAGAGAAACAATCATGGTACAAATACTTTATAAAATATATTATATGCTGTAAAAAGTGTAAATAAATAGAAAATTAAACAAATAACTTGTTTTTGTGAATTTATTAAATTCTATCACTTTTCCTCCAGAAAACAGATCATTTACATAAAATAAACTTATCATCCGTTAAGGTACTTTGTGTAGAGTTTATCAGCACGCAATGAGAATTACAAACTGTTCTCCATCTTCACGTGTGTTCGTACATGCAAAACACGTTATATCTTCACAGCGATTATGACGTTGATGAGTAACGGGAATGTATAATAATAACAAGCATCTCCTGACATGATCTAATTTTAAACATTATAGAAATACCTGGCGAGTCTTTGTAAAAATTGTACGTTCATTATTTAAATTATCATTAGGAAATCATTATCTATTTATTAATTTGATTACATTCATAATGCCATTATTAACACTTTCTTTTGATGAAAGCGAATTTGTATTGTGAATCGTTATATAATATTCATAAAATATTTAACGCCTACTTAGTAATTTACATCCCAAAAATTGCAATTTCGAGGACATCCGTCAACCCGGACTTAGCCGGCGTGGTGGATAATGGAACGCCATTTTGGCGTCCTTAGTCATAGCCATGACCAAGTCGTCCCAACAGAACTTAATTTCTTACGTTAACACAAACTTTTAGGTAAACTCTTTTGTTTACATGGGCTTTCTCACCAATGACAAATACAAAAGAGAATATTGATAAAGACAAATTTGAAGTTACAAACTTTTTAATAATTTGATACTTATTTGAATTAAATTAATACATGTGAACAAAATTTCCAAACGCATCAATTTATTTGTTGCATTCTTTGACATATTTTAATACGAATTATTTTAGTTCATTCAACAAAATGCCGCTAGTGAGTGATGAAGTCTACGAAATTATTTTAGTGAGTATTAATTATTTCTTATAATAATAAATTAAAAAATGCCAGGTGTAATGACAAATGTATTATATAAATATCGTTAAAAAGGTTTATGTCAGTTTATTTGGCTTAAACCATTAGTGCATCTAAACCAAGTTTCTAAATTCATATTTCGTTTTGCAAATCGGACTAGGTAATTTTCAATAAAAAAAAATTCAATTAAGTCCTTAAATACGAGAATTACATCAAAATTATAAGTTAATTAAATTTCTACTAAATTCGTTTTAAAAAAAAAATCATGTACAATTTTCTCAATACTTCATACTTCCAAATTACATTATAGACACTAATTTGAAAGAAAGAACAATTTATGTTATTTGTGAAATTTAAAAAATCATTGCTGGATATATTATTAAATACATGTGACCTTAAATAGTTCATGTTCATCCAATTTATTTCTAACAATATACAGAGAAAGGGAATATTGAAGTAAGCAACAGAAAAAAAAATTGAGACCAGCTCAATCTTAGGAATGGTGGTGTGCATACGTCGCTAATATTTTATAATCTGTGAAAAATTGTAAACAAACACAAATAACTAATACGTATTATCAATCAAACCTTCCAAGAGTATCGTAAATTTAAAACTCTCACGGTTTTCACCTTCAAAGACTCTCGCTATGTACAATTCAAACATCGATAAGTATAATATAAAACATTGGACTAAATAGTCATAGGAAATATTATCACATTTTAATTAATGCATTAATAATCAAAATTTTCAGACCTTCTTAAGTGGCATGGTAATATTATCCTCTAAGAGTTCCATTCTCTCAATATTCCTTTATTCAAAAAAAAAAAAAAAAATGGGTCTATAATCTATAATCTCATAGACAACATAAGTTTAGATATCACTGTGCTCTTTGTATAATTAAAATGGCTATTGTATGTTGAAAATTAAGTACGTAATAAAAAACTAAAAAAAAAATTGTACATTAAATCCATTTCCTATAAAATATAAGGTGAATGATAACTGCAGTTGAATCTCCAGCTCTTGACGTCTATCAGTTGATGATGGCAACTGAACAAAATGTAAAGGAACAGCTCTCCCTTCTACTTTCATAAATGATCCAATAGTTGTAAAACAGACATATTAGAGGTCCGGCTGAATAGTTTTTTTTTAATATTTTTAATCAAAAGCATTTAACAGGTACATATAATGACATGTCGTTACATCCGTTTTATTTTTCATATATAAAGAGAAAAAAACTGTCATTGCCTTGTTTTAGCATAATAATGGGAAGGCTTTTTTAATACCACAGGTGACAAAAAACGTATAGAATGCTTGATGGTAAACAGTTACCGTAATCTACCGGTACCCGTAATACTACAATCAAACGGTACCAATACCTTCGCAATCACATTACATCATCACAACTGGAAAAACCACTACCAGAGCGGGAGACTGTATGAACATAATTTATATTATAAATGAAAAAAATGGTGAAGAGTTCTTCATAACTATATTGCAATATCAATACCTAGTAATATTTAATGCAAACAATTACTACTGTTCTAATGCACTCGCGACTGTCAAGATTGCTCCACAAATGGGATGAGGATTTTATGTTCAGTGGAAGAAACGAGGATCATTAATGACGTCACGACTCAGGAAGGGCCAGCTCGCGGCGGATGTAGAACAGTATGTAGGGCTTGCAAGAGGCCACTGCTGTGGCATCACTGGCCCTGACCGTTTGGTCGTTAAAGTGAAACCACTGATCCTCGTTGATCGCGAACGCCGTGTAGTGGCCAGATCCCGCTCTGTAACAGGCAAAGCAATTTTTCAATCATCACACAGAAAGAGGAGTGCTATAAGTTTTACACGTGTATCATGTAACATGTGGACACGATATAAGACATACAGTTTCACCAACGTCGTAAATACGAATCAGGTCAGACAGTGGAGTATGTGGTAATTTGAATTGGCAATGTATCAGCTATATTGGCCGGTGGACCATTGGTATAAACGATTCCTTGTAGACCGAAAATTGCTCGTGATATCTTTCACGTTAGGTATCTTTTAAGATATGGGGGAAATATTAACAAGCAAACCGGATGTGAGACCATTGTGTAGACGTGCCAAGCTGTGGACGCCTTACAAATTCCGCAGCATATAGGCATATTATGTCTGCCTCAACGGACGATGCGCCCCTCCAACGAACTCGCCTGAACAGCGACGGCGAATACACGTTTGCCAAATTTTTGTTGATGTCTACCCCGAGTCTTATTACTTCTCACCTGGGTAGATTTCTACAGAGAGATTCAGACAAGATGGAGCGGTGATTTATTCCACTTTAAATCAACACTTACCCAGATCCATGGTGAACTATGACCGCTGCGAGGTCATATAAATGCGCTCCTCCCGATACTCCACCCGCGGCAGCCGGCATGAAACGCGACATGTCCAGCGCGCACAGAGGGAAGGATATGCTGGTATCCACTTTAGTTCTGTAGCAAGTTAAAAAAAATTACTAGTCTTGTGTGTGATTCTTCTAGGCTCTTTCTCTTAACCATCCATATGGGTTCTTGGTCAACCGCTAATCGTTATTATAATCATTGTAAAACCATTATTAATGTTTTAAAATTATGTATAATAAATATATATAAATAAAACAATATGTAAAAATTAATATAATTTAGTTTGTTGTGTATTTTGTAGCGTGACAGCTGGTGGAAGGTAATTGCTCAAAAATATTTTACATGGCCAAATCCCAAATTATACCAATTTTCAAAGACGTCGGATGAATAAAAAGGTATTCTTCTTCATTGCATACCATCTCCTAATGAAGGTTGGTGACTATCATAGCAACATGAACCTATAATATAGCTGCACAAAATAAAGAACTCCTGATTTTGTAAAACTATTATTTAGTGGTGGTAGGTATTTGTTAGGGGAGACACTCCAGATAGATACCACTGCAGCTCCTGTTTTTGCCGCCAAACAGTAGTGTGGCAAAATTAATGTATTCTGGTTTGAAAGGTGTTGTATTTAGTGACATTACTGTGGTAACGAGATTTAACATCTATATCCAAAGACGTCGAGTGCAATGTGGTGCTGTGTATATCATCCCACAGCGTTATGGGCACAAGTATTATTTGCCATCAGGTTCCCGTGTCATCTGATAAAAAAATGTATGAACGATATTGACTGCGCCGCCATTTACTGACGACGAAGAGTTATAACAAATTGCAAAAAACCTTCTACATAAAAAAAAATAGGGTCAAATGAATATACAAAGTATCGGTGGTAAGTCTCTGTTCGTGGAGCTACTTATTTCATTGAATTAAAGAAAACATTAATGTGATCAATCTCTTTGTTTGTACCTGAAATAGTTATGCCACCGGAACCTCTTCAAGTGCAAACACAGTACGTTCGGAAGCCGACGTATCCAAAACTGCTTTGTCGATTTCTGCTTGCACTTACAACTACTGCAAAAATACCGTTCAGTGTCTTCTAGTTCTTCCACCTAGGAATTAGAGGATTAGTGTTTTGAAGAGTGACAGTGTTATGTGAGAATTCTATCTGCAAAAACTTCGTGGTTTCTATTGGTACATTATGAAGGTACTTTTAGAACTCCCTCTGGACCCACCCATGTCTTGTACTGAAGAATCTTCTAGCCATAGAATTAGCTTACTTTCACACTCACTATTCTATAAGCATTAAAGTACAAGACTGATATAATTAAACAGATATATTAATATTTCCACTACCAGACGAGGCTTTACCACCAAAGCTCTTATTGCCGCCGCCAAACAGTAATGTGTAAACATTACTTTGTTGCAGTTTGAAAGTAGCAGCTAGTGAAATTAAAGGGATATAACAAAACTTAAGGTCTTATATCCCAATGTTGTTAGCACAATCTAGTCTGGTATTTATCATCATAACTAACACCTCATTGTAATAGGTGGGCGTATTACTTACCATCAGTATAAACGCTTTGCTTGTCTCCTCTTTAAGTATCATAAAACAAACAACAATATTTTGGTAATAATATTCAATCAAATCAAATTACCTGGACAAAACTCGCCAGGCAATCAGTAAGCGAAACTGGGGCCTCATGCCGCCCTACTTCTGGAAGTTCCAGAGACAAATCCAAGAACGGATCGAACTTTTTACTCTCCGTACCGCAAGCTAGGCAACGCACCTGGGAATAGACACATTGATATTAAATAAAAATCTACGAATGCTGAAATTTATATATGGTTTTCATACCTGAACCGAAAAATTGCTGGATGCAAGCAGCGCAGGACTGATTGGTAAGAAGATCTCTAAGAGAAGCAGCAGTGAATGTCTATTATCTATGATGATAATGATGGTTGTTTTTGAAACACTATACATTAGTCTTTAATATAAAAAAAAAAAACATAAATCATCACACCAAATAATCTTTTCATAAGGTATATAATATATATCTCATAATAGCATTATACTAACTTCACTTTGTAAGGTACCACCGAAAACAGCTGTGACTATGGAAGCTGAAGGTATTCTTGGCACGAACACGTCTGAACGATCTGGTGGCAATAACTGTTGTAATTCAGTGTGTAACCTATAAAAAAACGAAATGAATTAATATAACAATGTGTCGCGAGGATAGAATGATACACATTGCACTTTATGCCTATCGGCATGAGAGACAAAGTATGAAGTATCGTTACACGCAGTATTTCACTAGCTATAAAGCCTTTCAAACCAGAACACAGTATTCAGCGTTACGACACTGCGATGGTATCTACTTAATTGGCCTCTGACAGTGGAGTCATGTAAGTAATGTACAGATAAGTTTTTTTATTCTCACCAAGCTTTCATTTAATATAATAATAATATAAATAAATTTTTACTTTAGTATTTTTATTAGAATAATTATTTTTAGAACATTTATTTAGTAAATTATACTAATTTATTAAAATTTCTATTGAAATTTGGATAATTTATACTAATCAAATATAATTCATTAATTTGAATTTATAATTTTTAATCGAAGTAGTTATTACTTTATTACCTGTCTAACATGTAGCGTAGGAACTCATGCGCATCCTGCTGTTGGTAGCCACGAAACCTCGGCACAACCTTCCATATCACTAGAAACAGACACTCCGGCGATATCGCAGCCTTGGAGCCACAACCGCCGGTGTTAAGGTTTATTAATACCTGAAAAAAGAATACAAGCTTAATTTAAAATGCTACAAAATCGGCTTTCAGTATTGGTACCTACACCAGCAAGCAATTTTGCAAATAAATCATGCTGGCCTAGAATACTCCGGCTTATATATTAACAGTGATCATATGAGAATAGTAAAACTATACCATAAAAATCTGTACCACCAACAAAATTACACATGTTGGCTAGAAAGCTCACTGTCACTCTACAATGGAAGCAGTTAGCCATTGCAACAGAATTTGAGTTTAGTGGAAAAGTATGTTGCAACCAACATTACTCCGTTGTGGCTTTTACGGTTTGTTGTACTATCTCCATATAATTTATTAACAAAACAATGAATATAACTTACTTTCCTAAGTTCTTCCGCCATAACCACATCATGCATTTCCTGCCTTGTGTAACTTCTCGAATGGTAAACTTTCCGTCCATTGGTTTTCATCTCCAACGATGGTAACTGATTGAAGTAACAGCTGAACTCTTGTATATTGTTTAAACTTTGTAGTACAGCATTCATAAAACAAGTGTTTCCTAAGTTCTTTAATCCAACAATCTTCTTCTCTCTTTGTGCCTTGCTCGGTGACATTTTCTTCTCTTTACCTTTGGGTTGAATTGAATTTTCTGCTAGATTACTATCGCCCGAATGAGATCGTTTACGAGATCGTGGCCTTAAACTTCTAACTGGTTCTTCAGAATTCTGAAAAAGACATGTGAAAACATTCAATTAATTGGTTTTTTGTGCTTGCTTGGCTAGCTTCGTAACAATGTTTATAACTGTGCACCAGTTCATCAATGTATGAGAACCAGACTATCTGGACCAGCACAGTTTACAGCATCATTGTAACTTAACATTATGTAAAATTTTGGACAAATGTCAGCCCATTAATTGCGCATGATTAAAATTATAAAGAAATTTTGAATTATAAGTCCATATATGGAATAGATTAAAAGTCCACAATAAT
This sequence comes from Ornithoptera priamus, assembly GCA_029034505.1. Lineage (NCBI taxonomy): Eukaryota > Metazoa > Arthropoda > Insecta > Lepidoptera > Papilionidae > Ornithoptera > Ornithoptera priamus. The sequence goes on from JARDWD010000686.1 coordinate 2,930,951, forward strand.
TGTGAAATAGGTTTTATTGATAACTTTACCTTTGAACCTTTTACAGGCTTATTTTCACTGATATCAGCTAATATAGAAGTATTAGTAAATAACATTGAAGAATCACAGCCCATACTACTACTTGATGGAGTAACCTCGGAGGGCAAAGGCTCTCCTCGTTGAAGACTGTCAAATATCCGACTATTAAGTTCATCAGGATCTTCAATTTGCTCTAATTTATTTCTTTCCACTGGACTGGTCTCAACTCTTCTCGAATGCGTCAGAATTTGTCTTAATTCCACTATTTTTTGATTTTCAAAGTCATTACTAATATAGTCGTCACATTTGTAGCTAGAAAGAATATATGTTATATCAAAATACGCATATGAAATAAATAGTCCTCTTAATAATATTAAGCGCGGTAATACCACTACTGGAACCCGGAGCTATCTCTCACTAGGAAACACACTGTCAAGGTCATTTTTTTCATCATTCCACCATGCTGCTTCACGGCACATTTTCACTAAGACCTTCGTTATTAAAATTTCGGCTTCGTCGCGAAGTTTTTTTCCGCCGGAAACTCAAGTTTAATGGGGATCGAACCCAAACTCTGTCAATTACGTCACACACCGTAATGAGAATATATTGACAGAAGTCGCAAAATATTTAGCGATAAGTCTCTATTGCTGGAAACTCTCTACGTAACAAACTATCATATCCTATATACTTTTGTATTTACCAACATTACGTTATATACTGAGCAATACCGATATTAATAAAGCAAAATTATTGAACATTTTGAACGATAAGATAACATATAATAGAAAGAGCACATAATCGTAAAAGTAATTTTAACTGCCTCCGTGACGCAGCAGCTACACGTTTGTAACATGGAGATCCCTGGTTCGATCTAGGGCTACGTTGTGGAATCTATATGAAGTTAGTGTACACTTTTTGTTAACCCGCCAACAACGCCGCTGTTCCCCGCCCGCCTTGTTGGCTGACCTTCTATTTCCAAAGATAAGTTAAATCTCTACATAGGTGGAAATTTCTTGTGTATTCTTCACAGTGATTTTTCTTTAGCGGAAGTGCAGTGAGAATGAAACTTGCAACTCCTACAAACATATAACGCGTGCGACCGGTTTAATATGTCATCACATCTAAATCCTTCTAAATAGATAATGAAATGAGTATTTGAATGTTATCTTACCAATAGACTGAGAACACATCGTAGCTCATACACAGCTGGTGGCCCGATGTCTCTGCATGTGCCTTGGCATGACCACTTACATATCGGCCACAATTGATAGCTCCGCAATGTAAGCATAGCCAATTTTGCTGCGATGTTGAACATTCTGTGAAGTAGATATATACAGGATATAATATTATATATATTCTACTAGCTTCTCCCCACTCACTACGTTAACTGTAATATAGAATTACATTTGATATTTAGACTTGAAATTTTTCAAAATATTTCCGCCCCGCAGCAATTCGCCACCCTTGGACCCCTTCCGGTTTTCTCTCCACGCTCTTTGGGAAGGAATTTCCTAAAATCCATGCTTAACTGACTTCTACACGATAAAAGCGATAACTCTATATAATTTTGTGTGTTTACGTCTAAAAGTTTCAGAGATCTCATGATGCGTCAACAAATCTCTGGATATACTACATATGTGTATATTACATAATAAAATTATGTCTTAGCTGAATAGACTTGATGGCAGTTGACTCAGATGGGCACAGATTTATTTAGTGTTTCTATTCTTACAGTACAAGAAGTTTTACACCTGGTAGTAAACATCATAGTGGTTGTACAGGAACTGCTAAACCATGTAATGTTTACAGAAGGTATGACCTTCACAGGACAGAAAGCTTTTCTTAATAACACTGTAAACAAGGGCAAGATGTTTTAGACCTGGTTTCCAATTCACCATAACATACAAATTTAGCTACCACTTGTCTATTATCAAAAGTCCCTGATTAATTTTTTGAGTGACATATTATAGACTTTAATTAATGTAGTTGAACCATTCTGAAACTTGGGACTGATCTCGTAAATGCAGTTCACTAGTAACGGCTCATAAATAATATTTCTTTACCATTTACATTTAAAGCCAGTTTACAAACTGTAAGAAAAGTGTACTTATTCCAAAATCATCTTTCTGTCCAAAAATATTTCAAAGATTGATAAACTAAGCCATCAAGGACCAGCACATTTTACCAAAGGAAATTACTGAAACAAGGTTGCACATTTTACCAAAGGAATTTACACAGACAGCCACTCAAAATAGCCTTACCATAATTTGATATACATCTGATTTACTTAAATAATGAGATCATAGGGTTGTAAACTTCAAGGTCATGTAACACAAATAAATCATTATTATGATGACTGTAAATCCATCAATTTATATGTTCAAGTATTTTGCATCTATGTAGTTTGTGAAAAAATAATATAAATGGAGTTGTAACATGTAAATTATGGGAACATTTAATAATTTTCCGTAAAAAGAAAACAGAATACTGATCTGACAACATTAAAATTGATCTTAAAATTGTTTATACCATTGTTAATATTTTTAAAAACTCTCTGCATACTATTATTATTAGTAATATATATGTATATATTTTTCAATATAAGGGTGATATATATTTATACAAACTATACATACATTACCTTAGAATTCAAAATGAAAAAGATATAATTAGATAATCAAAAGAAAATGAATATAATATAACCATCAATCATCTTAATACAACATTTGAAAAAGATATGCTATAAATTATAAATTTTCTGATGAAGAGATTTCTTTTAAATATTTTTTTAATACCAGTAAGTACCATAATTACTAAAAGAATTATGTATAAATATTTTATGAATTGATATTCAACTTTATAGTAAACACAAACAGTCCAATGTGAAATAATACTATTTTAGAGTGGTAATTAAAATTATCATCAGTGTATAAATATGAATCAATTAAAATTTTAATTATGGCTTTTAGACAAAACATCAACCACTATCCTTTTATATATCTTATTTTATCTTAATTCACATGATATTTAATGCCAACAACATCCAAAGATAGTAATTTTGTACATTCTAAATGTTTTAGATTTCATATATACACCTACCTATTGGTTGCCCTTATAAGCAGGCAGAACTTTATATTGGGAGATTAACACTATAACTAAAATAGTATTCTTCATATATGATAATAGTTTCAACTAAGTTCTAATGAATATTTGTAACTAACACTTCAATGAATCTTTCAATATCCAACATGTATCAAAAAATATCAATTAGATAACAGTTGAATTAACTGATAGCAAATTTGACCTGATGATATCATTACAGTAGTCAAATACGCTACAATGTCGAAAACATGACTATCTTGCGAATGTTTTGCATAATTATTCTCTAATGCAGTTTACTGCACACTATAAAAGATGTTTTGTTTTAACATAGTTAATGTTTAATTTTATTTAGACCACCAACTATGTTTTTTTTACATAGTAAAAAAATTAACAAAATCAAAATTTGTCTTGGAAGTGATTAGAACTTTTTTCATTTTAATACGCAAAGCATCAGTGGTCTAGTACGTCACCCATGCCGCCTCCCCTCCCTTGTCTGAACAGCTGATTATTTAAAGTTCGCTGTATTGATTTTTCAAACTAACCTCCCATATATAACTTTAGTCAACATTGAAGCATCGAATTTAATTTGAATAAATTTAAAATAGTCCTTTATGTTAAATAATTCAGTTTTTACCTGAACAGTTGAAGTTCTTTGTGATCGTGTTGTCTTGAAAGATGAAATTCTTATCCAATTTGACGTTATCTAACAAATGCGTACATTCCATTATTCATAATAAAGTAAATCTAATAAAACCTAAACAAAAGATATAGTTCACATATACGATTCATAGATGAATAGAAAATTATAAACTCTTATTCGTAGGAACTCAAGCTCGGAACACGAACGAGAACGACTTATCTATTCACACTTGAAGTACATGAGCGAACGAGTAAGCGTATGAAAGCAAAACGCAAACACCACACCAAAAACATAACAATTAACACGTTCGGATACATGCAACAAAAACGTAAGTATTACAATAGAAGTGCTTTTATTTGAAGACATATTTTTTTATTTGGATCACTGAATTTCAATTTATTAATTTTTTCGCAAGATATATTACGAAAATTATATATTTTTTTAATTTTCAAATTACAGAAACAATATATCATTGCTAAATATATTAAAAACTAAAGAACTGTGAAACTTTTCATAAAAAATATTTTAATGAGAAATAAACATAAGTTTACAATTTGAACTTTTCTTATAAAAAATTGTTGTTACATAATTACTACTGTTTTTTATTAAATTAATTATTGTTATTTTAGTAATAGCTTAGATCAGAACAGATGTAATAAATTTGTTTAGTCATAGTTACTATCCGCCGGCTGGCTAAGTATCACTCGTAAATGTATATCTGCGAAAGTTATTATTCTGGAACATGGTTTCTTTATTTTTCTTTTACCACAAGCTCATGCTTAGTAGTGTTCAAAACAATGCCTCATAATTGATAAAGCATGTTGTTTTACTACATATATGCTATTACTGTAAACATTATTCGAATTGAGATTGATAATAGATTTATGAGACTTCTTAAATTATATGGGTTTTTATACAAATCCTATATGTAGTATGTACGATAATGCTCATACTTTAAATCTCTAAATATGAAGTAATAAACTGACAATATCTACATGTGCGTCAGGTTCCATTAATATATGAATACAAAAGCAAACTAAATCATAGATTAAATAGAAGACAAAAATATGAACTGCAAGGATCAATAACATAAATAAAAATCAGATTAAGTTAGTTAATTTTATTATCCTTAATTACGCCTGCCACCATAACCTCCTTGAGTAGCAGGTTGGGTCAACTGAAGGCCATTGATATTGTTGAAGTCGAGCATCTTCAACATTTCTTTTGTATCAGGATCTACTTCAATGATATCATGCTCAAGAGCAGAAACTTCTGGAACATAATTATCACGTCTCTCGCGTTCCTCCTCCTGCAGTTTGATTGAAATGCCTCGCACTTGTGAATGTCTAAGACGTCTCATCAAATGGGTAGCAAATCTGTAATAAAAAGGTACAATCAGCTCATCAATAATTAATATTATTAATAAGAAATCAGAAGTTCGCTATAAATAAAAATAACTTGTATTTAAAAAATAGTCAACTATTAAGTTTGTATTCTCATATTTATTTTTCCTCTAAATAAAGATTAAAATTCATTAATTAAAAAAAAATTGTAGTTTATGTATTTTATATTTATCAACCAACATATCATGAATAAACCTGCTTTTCTATACAAATAATTTATTTACAAACTACAAAATTTTCAACCTTTTTATAATCTTAGTTTAAAAATAAAAGCCATGTAAACAAATACAAAGTATGAATGTTATCACTTAAAGGAAATTAATTTTATTTAAATGCAGTACTAGTCAGTTTTCTACTGAATTTTTATAACACTTATGACTCTTTGAGTTACTTTACTTACCCTGCAATTTTGTTGCGAAGAGGTTTGGTCGGAATGATAGCTATTTCTTCACAAATTCTTTTGTTTGTATCAAAATCAAGAGTTAATCTTGTGTAGTATTTCTCAATGATGATTTTTGCTGCTTTCTTGACCGTCTTAGTCCTTACACGACCCTGTAAAATAGGTTAAGTTAGAAATATATTGTTTTTACAACAATACAAAAACCTTTAATCGAATATATTTAAAATTGAATTAAAAAAACGCAAGATGGAAAAGGTATTTAAAGATATTATTAAAATAATATTTCACCATTGTGAAAACACTGCAACCTTCACTTGACAGTTAACAGAAAAGAACTTAGGGTTACAGATATGTAAAAGTTTATTCAATCTTGAACACAAATACAGATTAAAAAATTGAGCAAAAGTATTACAGTCATGTTAAAATTAATATGATAATAATTTTAACACAGCGGTAACCATACTGTATAGTATATAGTATACTGTATAGTAATAAAGTATATTTACGATTAAATATTTAACATTATAAAAAAAAATTCATTATCCCTACTAGATATGATTCATATAAATAACAATTTCACACATATCCATTTTCATACAATAAGAACAAATTTATGTACACATTAATTATTATACAATTAGCATACAAATTAAATAAATAAATGTGTATTTTTTCTTAAATAAATATTAAATATATTGAACTATTTGTAATTATATAGATTATTGTTTAAATATAATAAATTCAATGCCTTTTATAATTCTAATTTAGCATTAATTAATGACAATTTTAGCCATTCTTATAGACTAACATTTAATACTACATTGGTTAATAAATTTTACCAATGTACACCAAAATTTTTAAGAATTGTAAATAATAATATTGCCCAAGAAATATTTTATTTTGAACGTTGGTGCGTCTGGAATGTCTACTGTCTATTCGTTCATTTAATTTCATTCGTTAATTTTGCCGCCTTGTGTCTGTCTGGCCGGCTTGTGAGAAGTGGATTTTTTTAGCCCTAATTGTGTTAATTGTTTTAAATATTTAATATTGAGCATTGTATATTGAGTAAATTGTAATTTAAAGAATCATCAAAATGTTTTGGGGTAAGTTTTACAAGATTTGATCATATTCTATTACCACGTGTTTGATGGTGCGGACATTAGTACCATGCCTGTTAGCAAAGGCTTTCAAATGATTAATAAGTTTAAATGTTCTATACTGCGTACATTCGTTTGTTATATCTGCGTAAGCATCATCTATATACTCGGAATTCCTAAATGAACAAAACATTTTCTCGAGTAACATGTGAACAGTCTCACAAGGCATGCGCGTGATGATCATCATGTGTGAGGGAAAAAATTGGCAGTATACTTTTTAAGAGAATCCTGTAATAAGTAATATATGTTTTAGGGCTTATTATGGAACCTAACAAGCGGTACACCCAAGTGGTGGAAAAACCTTTCCATATATCTCAAGCAGCAATGGACATTTCAACTGGTGATAATGATGCCTGCCAAGTTATGGTTGTTGTTGATGGGAAAAATTTCCTTGTATGCACACTGCAGAAGAACAAGTGCATACAGGTGCCACTGGATTTGTACTTCAAAAATGGTGATGCTGTATCGTTTTTGACCAATGGTAAGCTTAATTAAAATATTTTTTTTTATTGACTTAATAATGTTGTTACTTGAAATAAAATACATTAGTAGTTAAAAAAAATATGAATTTAGTATCTATAGAGAAAATTAAATAAAAATTGCTTTGCTGTTTTCTGAGTCATAATTTCTGTTAGTAATAAAAAAAATTATTGGTTCTTATGGGTTTTTTTTAATTTAAAACATTAAAATTAAAGGTAAATGCAATGTCCACTTAACTGGCTATTTGGATCCGGAGTTTGAAGAGGAAGCATCTGAAGATGATGATGATACAGAAGAGGAAGAGGAGGAAGCACCAGCTCTTGTTCCTGCTAAGAACAAACGTAAACTAGAGAACAGTAATGAGTCAACTGCCAGCAAGAAACAAAAGGTTCGTATTATCCGATGAATGCTTAAAATTAAATATGTAGAAACTATAATTTTTTTTCAGTATGTTCGCAGTATTCATTTTTACAGTAAAGTGATACATTGAAATTGCAATCATTTTAATATCACAGATTTATCATATCAAATGTGATTATAATCACATTTAAACTAAGCACTCACAGTTACAGTTGAACTTTAATTAAAAAACATTTAAAACTATTAATTGAAGTCATTTTCATTTCATCTTTTATTATTTATATTCAAAAATTCAATATATCTTTTATTACCAGCAAGAAAAAAAGCAGGGCAAGAAAGCAGCTGCTGCTGCTAATGACAGCTCCGATTCTGATGATGAAGGTGGCAATGAACTCCAAAAGTTCCTTGATGGGGAGGACATTGATACTGATGAGAATGATGATTCTTTCAAAGTGAATGCATCTACTGAAGGTGATGACAGGTAATCATTATTTTCATTTAATATTTTTATTGACCTGAATATTTCTAGTATTCTGACTCCTTGTGAATTTTGAATGCTATTACCAGTATTAAAGTACCCAGGCAAGAATGAAGTTGATTTTTTTCTCAACAAAGTAATGTGAAGAGTGAGTTTTTCCTTTGACTTCACTTTGTGACTTTGGATGTTGTCTTGTTGTCTCACATGGTTTTCCTAGCTACTATCCAGAACACAGTAATCCTTGCACGCTAGTGGTTGTAGTGCATGCATATCTGCACACTCAGAAATAGGCACTGTAGATATATCCACCTATACAGTCTCGAAGACAGACACCTGCCACCAGTAAAATGTAATAATAAATGGGTTGGGATATTATGTGCCTTGAGTGTTTTATATGTTATTGTAACATATTGGTGAAAATATATCAATAGTTCTCTAAACAAGCTGTTTCATTACAATGAAAACTAAGTTTTAAATTTTTATTATTAATTAGTTTTATGTAATGCAAATATTGCTTAAGTTCACAAAGTTGTAATGAAATAAGATTTATATGATTTTTTTGATGACAGTGAGGATGATGATTCTGGTGAAGATGAGGAAGAAGAGGAGGATGAAGAAGAGGAAGATGAAGATAACGCAAAGACGGAAAGTTCAGAAGAAGCTGATACAACACTGGACACAAGCAAGGAGGACAGCAAAGTGGATATGTCTAAGCTGAGTAAGTCACAAAGGAGGCGACTAAAAAAGAAGTTGCAGCAGCAGGGCAAGGAGCCACAAGTAAATGGAGTAGAAAAGCCAAAGGTAAGTTTTTTTGCATCAAACTCTTCATATCTTATTTATTAACAGAACTATAAACATAATGTTGTTGGGTACTTATTTCATATATTCTGCCAAAATTTTTTTTTTTTTCTAACTGACAATAACTTTAATTACTTGTGAAATATTTATCTGTGTTATTTCACTTATGGAACTTTGAAATGTTTACCATGGAGAGAATTTTTTAATGAGAGGCAGAAGTAATAATAGGATGGTTCAAAGTTCAGGTTGTCAGCATTGATTGGTTTCGCCTTGAGGAAGGAGCACATAGTACACAACACCTTTCCAGTCCCACCAAATGCATAAAAGAACTTTCTTCAGATGTAGTCCAGTCTTTGCAACAGTTGAAGGTCTATTTTCCTTAGACTGAGTGTGTTTTTAATGAACACCAATGTCTCATCTTGAGTGACAAGACTCTTTAAGAACAGATTTGTTTCATGTTGATGAAGAAGCAAATCTTACATAAAGACACGGTTTTATGGTTCGTCTCCTACAATAAGTGTTGTTGAACCCAAACTTTATATTGATTTACACATCCCATTTTTACTACATGCTTATTTATCATTGTCATAGTAATGTTAGTGGCATCCATTATCTCGCGGATTTTCGATGAGCAGTTTATAAGGTTCGCAGCTGTCGTTACTGAGCTGATATTGCCAGCTATAAATTTCTAAAACTAAATGCGGATGGTCCTATTTGTGGTAGTACTACTCCCATAAACCCTGCAAGTCTCGTCTGTGGTGTCCTGTGCATTATTGCCTTTTTAAAGCAATGAAGCATCAGCCGATAGACGTCCACTGTTGGACATGGCCTCCCCCAAAGATCTTCACATCGATTGGTCCTGCATTGTTCGCACCGAGTGGGTTCCCGTGATTCTTATCAGATCTTGGGTCCACCTTGTGGGAGGCCTCCTAATGCTACAACTCAGTAGTCGTAGCATTAGGAGGCCTCCCTTCCTCGAGTAACTCCCACGTACCAGTGTACGTGGGAGTTACTCGAGGACCTTACTACCCTATAGACCGTCGGTCTTTCGAGAAATGTGCTCTGCCCACTGCCACTTAAGTTTAGTAATATTTTGATCTATGTCGACGACCTTAGTCCTTCTGCGGATCTCCACATTTTTTATTCGATCGCGCAGAGAAACTCCGAGCATATCTCTTCCAATTGCACTTTGGGTAACTGGACATCGGACATGGAACCAGATGAATTATATTTATTTGATAACATTATAATTCTCACGCAAATAAACAAGTTTTACACAATATAGCAGAAGGAAAATAAAGCAGAACAACCAAAAGGCGAAAAGAAGAAACCGGAAGCTAAAAAAGAAGCTGGAGATGATAAAGTTGCCGTTAAGAAAGAAAAGAAAACTTTGAGCGGCGGAGTCATAATTGAAGACTTAAAAGTTGGTACAGGTCCAGTCGCCAAATCTGGCAAAGTTGTTATGGTAGGTGAAGTAATTTTTATCTCTAAAATATAAATTTTTTTTTGCTTTTATTTTTTAAATACTATTTGATTACAATGCAAAGTTATAACATTCTAAAGATAATGTCAATGGTCTTTATGCCATTGATGGTGAAACAATGAACTGAGCTCATTTTTTATGACACACATCCTCAAATATAACAGTACAATAACATTACATAAAAAATTATATATAAAAAAAACCACTTAAATATATGCTTTAAATATTGATGTTAAACAAACAACAAAAAATATTTTACTGCTGGTAGGCATCTGTTGTTGGGGACTATCTAGGGAGGTACCACCGCAGCTCTTAGGTTTACCGCCAAGCACATTGTGTACCGGTTTGAAGGTCGCCGTAGGTAGTGAAATTACTGAGGTAACAAGATCTGACACCTTATATATCAGACGACGAGCGTAATGTGGTGCAGTGTCACATCATCCTAACTAGGGCCATGCTGTTATGGTCAGGCGTATAACCTCCCATCAGATGAACGGTCGTGATCGTCTCGTCGTTTAATTGAAATAAAAGAATAATTAACTTAAAAACATTTTAAATATAATTTTTTTTTTATCTTATTTTTGTGATTTGTGACACGACATAAAAGTTGTTTCTCTTTTTGCAAGTATTGACATACCGAGCTCAAAAGCTTCACCACCACTGGTCTATAATAATATCTATAATGTATGTAATATCAACATGTGGAGCTCTGTATTCAGCAGTGTACAGTATTAAACTGAAATGATGATGATGATAAATGATATATGTTTATATATACATATACACAAAAAAAGACTTCAAAATATGTATAGACTGATCACCATGTCGTTGGAACCATAAGGCCTGGAGAGTTGAAATTTGGTAGGAATATGTCTTGCTGAGTATAGTTCAGCTAAGAATGGTATTTACATACTTGTTATCGTAGCTGACTTGATCCGAAACACTGTTTTACTAAAGAAATGGGTACAGCGGAGGGACCCAGATGGTCTCTAGTAACATACCTACCACATTGTGAAAGACTATATGTAGGTTTTATGAAATTTTAATCTGATGTAATTTTGATACCTGATATTTATATCATTCAGGTTTACTACGAGGGTCGCATGAAACAGAACAATAAGATGTTTGACAACTGCCTGAAGGGCCCCGGATTCAAGTTCAGATTGGGATCTAAGGAGGTGATCAGTGGTTGGGATGTCGGTGTGGCTGGGATGAAAGTTGGAGGCAAGAGGAAAATCATTTGCCCACCAGCAATGGCGTAAGTTTACTGTTCTATCATGTCCTGGTTTATTTTAGTAATAAAGTAAAACAATTAACCCAGTTATTATTATCACTACTGGGACTCGGGTTCTCCCTATATAAAGAGAGAATCAAGGTTAACTACTCATCACACTATGCGCGGATTGGTAAATATCACATGTCTATGAAAGCTGTTGTTTTTGGAACATATCAGATTGCGCACAATGTTTCCCCCTTCACCAGAAATTTAAGTTTAAAGGGGATGGAACCCAATCCGCTTCGAGATTTATCACTGCACTTCAGCTATTGTGCAATACATGTTATTTTTTTTGCAGGTATGGTGCTAAAGGATCACCACCAGTCATTCCACCAAACTCAACCTTGGTCTTTGAGGTCGAGTTGAAAAATGTTAAATAAGTTTTTTTTTCTTAATTTACTAATTGATTCTGATTGTCTCGAGATTGATGTGTGTGATTGATGATGCTGTCTATTGTGCCAATATGGAGTATCTGCAAGTCTGAACCGTTGAAAAGATTCTACTGATTTTATATTGAAACAACATCATTCATTATGACAATGCAGATACAGCATATTAGTTAATTTACGATAAGGTCTAGATTCTAAAAGATAACTGAGATAAGATTTAAATCTGGTGAACCCCACAGGTTAATTTTTTTTTCACTACTGACATTTTCTATTCAGCGACATTGATTATATCACTAACATGAGTTTTGTTTGTCCCCAGTGAGGATGTTTCACTGGAAGCATGAATAACCATAAGCATAAAATTTGTAAAACTTAGTTACTGAAATGATTAATGTGATAAAATCTATATAAAAATTAAAATATAGATTGTGGGATGATATATGTTAAGTTTCATTTGCTTAATTAGGTTATCATAAAGTTAACTTTAAACTTAATAAAACATTCATTCAAGTATATATGTTTTTTTCATTCAGCAATCCGGGATTCATTTGATAATTATAAATGTTACACATTTTATGAACACAACTTTTTATACATGAGGTTCAGTTTTGTATGTTTTTTGTTACAAAGCGAATGTAAACAATTTATAAAATACTATCTTCTGTTTGCTAGGTATTTGTTTTACTGTTTAGGTGGAGCATTACCTTGTCCCTGTAGTCTTGGGCTAATAAGAATAGAACTAAGGTAAGCCCTGCTTGTCGTAGGCAACTAAAAGAGATGACTTTCGTAGGCCTTGACGGTGGAGCTCTTATCGCTCAACAAGCAAACGTGGCAGAGCGTATGGCTTAGCGATGGTACCTAGGATGATTGGAGCATTCCTCAAAGACCTGCTAACAGAAAGTGTAGAGGGGCACCAGTGCGTTCTATAAGGGATCCCGGAGCCTTTCCAAATGCACTGATGCAGAGCACTGCGGGCGTTTAAGTAAATCTCACATTACATAGACTTTCCCCCAGAAGCTAGGTATCTTGAAGATTTCACCCCGAACCAAAAAAAAGATGGGGCGAGGCATTCTCGGTCAGGCGACCCTTAGGAAAAATATTCAAAGCAGGTTTAATAAAAACAAGAAAGTAATATAGTATAGTATACAAAAACCTTACTGTACTTGGTTGCCTTGGGCCTCATGAAGCTTAGTAGACGTAGTGTGCGATAGAGATGATAGCTGGGGTGTCTGGACGTGATCATGTTAAAAATGAAAATCGCAGAGGAACCAAGGAAACCGATATAGCTTTACGTGCAGCGAGGTTGCAGTGACAATCTACAGGTCACGATACTCGTAAAACCTGTACTTATGGACATTGGAGACCAAGTGTTGGAATGGTGATCCGGCAGCAAGTAACATATCCCCAGTTTGGTGAACAGACGACTTTAAAATAATTGAACCGCGTTAAACCGAGTTTTGTGGAATACAAGACGCCATCCCCAGTAGTGGGCATCCATCGATTGAGATGAAAGTACAAAACTGTGACTACATATGAAACTAAAACAAAATCATACTCTGTCAGATTATTTTGCATCTACAAATAATTTCTATTGAAATATCACTTTTTAGTTTTTGTACTTACAAGGTACTGTTATACATATATTCAGTATTATTGTATTCATATTTTTTTTTATTGAATTTTTTACATATCAGAAATAGACTCATGCTTTGTAACATAGAAAATTCAAGTTCAGGGACACATAGTTTACTCTCATGGTAACTTAACCATTGTGAAAACCATAGAGATAAACACTGCTATCAACAATTAAATGTTTTTTTAGTGGAAAAGGTATATTCTTGGTTGAGGGATTGTTTTCCTTTTATTACAAAAAAAATATGATATTCGTTACAGCAATTTCTTCATAGATATACTTCCGTTTTACAATAATTTCTTCATTATAAAACTTCTTTCATTACTATACACCGTATATGACTATTTTGTTTTATTATATTACAGTATTCCTTATGAACCTTCTCTTATAACTGTTGTATACTATAGTGTATGTATATACTGGCATACAAGTTGCTTTAGTGACATATTTAATATAAAAAATGTCGTATAGAAAAATATTGTATTTTGTAAAATAGTAAAAATGTATTTTATGTCCATCTAATTTAATTAGAATTAGATGTTTTAGTAAAAAAAACTTTACGGGCAGGTCCTTTGCTTGCATCAATGTCTTTTAGTTTACTCCAGCTTTTGCAGATACACATATTTGTATTTGGTTAAGCTTAGAGGTAGAAATCATAATTAGTTCTGCTCAGAGCTAGTCTATCACCTGTTTCAGCTGCACTTGGATCCATCCAAAGGATTTTCAATGTATTTCCATAATTTGTTCCTTGCTAGGGCTGCTTCAGCCTGTATAACCCATGTTATCATAGTTTTCTTTTGTTAGAAGATCAATTCTTGCCACTAACATTTTGTATTTTGCTTTTTTTACTAAACGTTCGCTACGAGAGATAGATCAGGATTTAAGGATTTACTGAACCTGTTTTATTTATAGTAAAGTTGGACTACATTTTTACTATTTTTATTGTTTACTGCTTCTCCGACATTGTTGTTAACAGGGTCTTAAATATTAGAACCAGAAAGTGACTTGTCCTCACTTTCAATATTTACTGGTGGTAGGTTTCTGTTGCCATCAACAGTCTAGGTAGCTGCGACCACAGCTTCTATTTTAGTCACTAAATAATAGTGTACACAATCATTATGGTGTTCTTATTGATAGGATGTTGTAGCTAGTGAAATTACTTGATATTAAGAATCAACATCTCATTTAATTGCCATAATGTGGTGACCTTTTTTTATTATAATGAAGTTTGCACTGTTGGTTAGATAACTGTAGCACCTTCAAAGGATGGTGGGGGTCTTGCAGATCTAATCTCCACAAGTTAATATTGTGCACATCTTGTCTTGCTTGTTATTTACTATCTGGTGAATGTCTCCCTTATTGCGTTGTTGAATTTTAAAAATTTGGGATTGCAATAGTTTTCAATTATTGCTACATGCAATAATTGCTATAATTTCCTTGTTTGTGTTTACTTTCAGTTAATTGGTTCAGTAAGTTAAAGTTTTTTTAAATATATTAAGATTATTAAACCAGAGTGCTCTCAAAGAAATTGCTGTCATATTCAGATATTGCATAAAATTGTTCTTGTATAAAAAAAAAAAACACTTCCTATCCATTGGTTGGAACTAACACTTATCTGGAATAATTTAAAATAAATATGACAAGCATGTCCACCATAATTCAATTTTACAAATAGAATTAATAGATATTATACTGTTCTTGCATAAAATTTATTTTGTGAAAATTTTCATCTATTGGGTAATAAATTAAACACAGATATTTCTAAATAGGATTAATTAATTCTATACTCTCATATGTAATAACTTGTAGTAAACATTTTTCAAATATAATAATAATAATAAGTTTTTATTTGGTGCTTCCATAAATACACTCACGGAATGTTCTAGAAATTATTAACACTAATCAGTTTTCGTTCGCGAAGCCTGGCTTTGTTGTTCAGTGTTAGTTTCATTTTTTTCAGTGTTAGATTCAGTTTTGTTCTCAAGTTCTTTTTTTCTATAGGAGCACACGCCACCTTCACAAGTAAACGGGAATTCTGTTTTTACATTTCCATCTGCATCTTTAACAGCCCAAGGATTCCAAAAACGTAAAACGTAAGGTTGAACAAATTTGTGCCACAAGAACAATAAGACTGGAATGATAAAACAGGGCACACATACCATCTTGACGATAGTTTGTGTTAATTTTAGTTGTTAGATAATTTATATCACAATATACATTACTTGGAAAGAACTTCAGTTTCAGAATACTATTTTTTTATCATCAAATCAAATTTGACGTGACGAAGTTTTATATCGAATGATAATTTTTTTTTTTTCATTTTAAACGTACAGATTATAATAGAAGTTTGTCTTTGGATAAAGAAGAATTAATTAAATGTTTTGATAATGTAATTGCTATTTTTTTCTTCATACATCTAATGTTGAACATCAACTTCAAATAATGGATATACATTATCCTATTATGTAATTTAATGTACAAGGAGCCTCCGCGTCGATGCTTATCTTTAACCTTATTCCTTGTCAAGTCCTAATGTTTTTCGAAGTTGTTAAAATATATTTTTTATTTTATTTCGTAGGGCAGGTGGTATTAGTTTTGAACCTCTTCTTATTTAGTAATTCCTTGAAGTACTATTAAATAAGGAGAGGTTCTAACTTTTGCTACTACGAATAATCTTGAGTGCTTTAACGTTTTCCAATTCTTTCTAGTTTCTATTGAGACCTTGCAATCCAATTTAAGATACTAACGATTAATTATTGTCTTTTTTTTTCAAATATTTGATATTACTATTATAATTTTTATAAACAATTTTTTTTTTTAATTTATTTATTTAATTTTCATTATAACATTCGTTTAGAACATATATTATATAAAACAATATTAGAACTTAGGTAAAACCTGACTCGTATAGTCAGATCCTGGTCTTTTGCCTTTCTCATGTTTTTGTGAAATGGGTATGAATTTTTTTTTCATATTTGGACTTGATAAGATTGGTGTTATGCATAATGACATTGGATAGATCTCAGTTTGTACGATATCTTTTATAGTTCCGTGTCATGGCTTTAAATATAATTACTATCATTACGATATATAATTTGCCATTTTATAGTAAAATTTATATTAAAATAAAATTGAACAGAGAATATTTCCTTTTGGACACCCCTACAATTATTCCTCAAGGTGAAAAATAAATTTCTCTATAAAAGCCCGCCGTTATTATTGCCGTTTACTTAGGCAATAACGCGATAACAATACGTAGGGAAATTCTCCAATTTCATAAATATGTAACTTTTTGGACTTTTATCCGTTGGAATGACAGTGATAACTATTTAAATAAATTAACTATTTTAATGTCTAGACTAAATCTTGGAAGTATACATTTTTTGTTCCCTCGATACCATTCCTAATATCAAACCGTCTGTCTCTATGAAAAATTTATAATCAGTATTAAATTTTTAGTTTATTGATTCTTGCAATGTCTCTTTTTTTTTTTTTTTTTTTTACTTCGCATTCCCCTGCGTATTGTGGGTCAGGGTCTGTACATTTCCAATCACTTAACATCTAGTAAATGCTATTTCCTCATTCTCCTCTTTCGTCCTTCCTATCTGTCTTCCTCTACTTATCTCGCATTCCAGTACTTATCTTTCTTACTCCATTCCAATTCCTTCTTTCGCTCATCCTCTGTGGTTGAAGTGGAGACTGCCTCTTCCGAATATTCCTGGAGGGGGGGAGGGCTTGAAACAATCATACTTTTGCATATTTCTTCTTCAGGTTCTAGTTCTTCCTTCTTCTTTTTTCTTCTTATTTCCCTTCCTTATTTATTTACTTATTTTTATATTTGTACTCGTTATATTTATTTATTTTATTTACAAAAACTTAACTTAATTCCTACTTAATGATTCGTTTCTTTTTATCACCTTTCTAATTACTCCCCTACCATATTCCAGGAATATGGCACGACTTCCGTCTTCACCCATCAGAGAGGCGATGGCTCCTTCTTCAATCTTCCTGCTCATCTCCACTTCACATTCACTCCTTTCCCTTTCAAAAACGGGACAGGAAGTGTGCAATGTCTCTTCAAATTTTCTATAATGAGGGTAATGAATTAAAGCTTATTTTAATTAGGAATTAATCGTCTGAATGTAAGGTATAATTTGGGTTTCTTAAGTAATATTAATTTCCTTGCTCGGTTTCACCTTTTGGAAATATTTCACAGGATAGCTTTAATCATGTGCACCTCGTTGCATTACCTCATTACTTAGACAACAAACATTAATTAAAAAATAATTAACAGTTATTTAAATTAAAAGACTTATTTTCGAACGAACTTTATAATGAAACATATTTTACAAATAAAGCAAAACTTCTTTGTGACAAAAATAAGGTAAAAAAATATATCTAACTATTATAAATCAAATTTGTCATTATATAATGTATTGAATTGAGCATATCACTAAAATCTCTGCAAAAGCAGCAGAAAAAAGGGAGGATTAATATCCTACGTCTTCTTAACATAAGGATCTGCAATTTATAATGAAATTATGATATAGTATAGATTCAGGCATTATCGATATCAATAGGGCTTGGTATGTAAATATTTTTAACTGTACTACCTTATTTCTGTACTAGAATTAACGATTTTCCAAACAAGGAATCTATATATATTTAAAAGGCACGGCAAAATAGTGCTAAGAGTATTTTTTTTAATAGAAAAATTTATTTAAAATATAATTAGTTGTATTGATGAGTTTTATATCTCCAACTCGGTAGTACTCTATATCGCCTACATATTTTTTATGCCCCCGAGCAACGACACGAGTAGGATGTTCACCTAAATGCTAGTGATACGCCCGCGTATCATACATACATATATATCACGCATCGTTCCCGATGGGATAGGCAGAGACCACCTCTCTCCACTTGCTACGATCCTGGCACACCTTTCTCGCTTGCTCCCCTTTCATGAGCGTCTTCATGCATGCTCGTCGGTTGCGAGTACTCTCGCCCCGCCCTTCTTTAGTGACAGCTTCGATTTGATCGAAATATGTCCGCTTAGGTCGACCTGCACCGATTTTTCCAATCACTCTTACCTTGTACACCTCCTTCGTTAATCTTCTTTCACCCATTCTTTCTACATGGCAGAACCATCTAAGCATCCCTATCATATTATACTATATATTTATATTATATTATGCGCTAATTAGGATGATATAGACTACAACACATTGTTCAAATAACGTTTGCATACCATTGTTCCACGGCTGAAATCGAAGTAGCATATGTTACTAAATAGACGGAGTTATCTTAACTTTGCACAACTTCTGATAATGTCATCATCATCAGCCATTAGACGCTCACTGCTGGACATAGGCCTCCACCAAATATCTCCACATCGATTGATCTGGTGCTGCCCACAAAACCGTCAGGCCTGGCCAGGTAAGGTTGGCTTGGGTCCCTCGAGTTATATAGTGGGACTCCTTACATCCCTGAAAATGTATGTTATGGAATACATCACAATCACCTGTGAATTGTAAAAGAATACTTCACTCACTTTGAATTGAGCAAAGAGATTTTTTTAACTCTAATAACAGATAAAAATTCTAAAAAAAGATCAGTAGTAGTACCGTAATTGTGAAATACATTACAAAAAAAAAACTACTTCCAATAGTAGACGTCCTTCGGTTGA
Organism: Ornithoptera priamus; assembly: GCA_029034505.1. Taxonomy (NCBI): domain Eukaryota; kingdom Metazoa; phylum Arthropoda; class Insecta; order Lepidoptera; family Papilionidae; genus Ornithoptera; species Ornithoptera priamus. Next base: position 2,950,254 of record JARDWD010000686.1, read on the forward strand.
GATGCTAATAATATATTTATTTTTATATCTTCACTTTACCTGCATAAGACACGTTAACTCTACTTTTTGTTTATCATCAAAATTGTGCAGGTAAATAATTTTAAAACTAAGTAAGTCACATTGTTATTTACAGAGACCTTTTAAGTGTATGAAAACTTTCATATTCAATTTTTTTTTCTTATTTACTTGTTGAGGCGCAGGAAGTTCAACTGGTCGTAATACGTGTAATAAAAGCTAATAGCGACGAATTCGAGTTTACTGCGATGTAGTAAAAGGTCTCAAGTCTAGTTAATTATTAATTTCGATTACTAATGAATCATTGTTTATAACTCTTAAAAAAAGTCATATCTTTCTCGACTTCCTTGGAGAAGAGACTCGAAAAAAACGAGGTAGTCGTTCTTTGATGTCGTTGTATAGTTAAATTACGATAATTTTATTAAATATTTTAAGGAATGATCTTTTAAAGTATAATAATAATGTTTTACTCTCTAATCAAATCCTTTAATGTTTGATATGAAAAAATTTAATGTTTATCATTTTATCAAAATGTTTGTAGCTTCCAACCCTGAAGAGTAATTTATTATTGTTATTATAACTTGCAAACTTTTGGGTCTGCAGTAAAAACCTTGATGTAGTTCACAAACTCTATCGTGATTGTTTATAAACTTCTCGTTATAACTCGTATCACGTGTGATCACGGTAACTTTCGCCGCTAAGCGACATACAACAAGATGTACTATCCTATTATATATTTTAAGATAACAAAAGTAACGAATTTATTATAACATACCCTGATTTGGTAAATTAATTACATTAATTTAAATAACTATTTTGTTATAAATTAGTGGTAAGAACAGTTAATAGAATAGACTAGTACGTTCATTCAATACCAAAATGGTATATCGGTCAAATATAAGTCCAAATTCACTTTATTATTTTAGAATGGTGTTTAGCAATGATTATGAAAAAAATATCCTCTTAAAGTTCCTGTACCGGGCCTCAGACTCTCTCTTAAGGAGTTCAAGTCGTTTTTCTACCAGCCAAGTATGAATGATTGAATTAAACATGAAAGCTTTTGATAAGAGTATAAATTAAGATTAGTTCCTCATATATATTGAAAAGCTGCCACGAAATAGGAACTATGTTGTGCTATATAGAGTTATTTAGTAAGATACGAACAAAATAATTAATAGGCAAAAATTTTCATTGCAAATAAACTTAAATATATAAATGAGTTAGCATTGAAGAGCACCTATATAAATAATATGTATTGGTGTGTGATTTCACAACCCTTTATATAACTATATTACTAGCTAATTTTTATGTAACTAAAATTATTATTTATCATTAACAATTGATATACTTTGTTCAAAGAACCTATAAAACAATAAATAAATAAATTGCCTGACAAAAGTTCCTACCCCTTGGGTCCATTATTCGTCAGGCTGACATAATGGAAATGGCGGATGCACATATGGTCATCCACCAAAGTTGTTGTTCGTAAATCACCTCGGTTTCTACATGATATTTTCCCTCACCGGAAGCACTAGTTCAGTGGAGAGACAACACGCGCCTCGTGTATACATATAACACTTACAATCCTTGTTATAAACCATGTTATCACGGATTAACTTATGAATCAAATTGTTCACAAGTTGCCTACTTAATATACTTAGAAGAAATTCTTGAGATCTTACTCACAGCACCTGTACTAAAGTAGATTTAACATTAGTATAATAAAAATCTAAACATTTTTACAACGAAAACAGATATTAAATATATCGATGCGTTTTTAAATATTAATTAAATAGTTATTATCTAGATTTTCTTTTTCTCTAAATTATTAAATTCTCGCTTATTATCAACAATGTTACTAGGCACAAGTTTTAAATGGCACAGATAGATTGGGGTAATAGACAAGGCACCTGTCATTGCATCGCGTAATCACTTTCGATGCTCGCCCCAGCCCCCTTCAGGGAGGCGGGTAATTCCGGCAACGCGTATATGGGATCGGAAATAGGCGGCAATATTAACGCGTCAACCGATTTCTCGTAACTTCTATACGCCAAATACAATTGCGACACTTTATTTATTTCATCATCAGTCATGGCGACCGTACGCAGCTGCTTTTTTAAACCGGAAACACTGCACTTCGAACAGATTTCTTCGAAAATGTACGCCTTCGCCCCCTTTCCGGACACTTGCTTTTGTATCGGCTCGACAAATTGGTATTTCCTAATTTTTTCGTCGTCAGAGAACAGACCGGACAGATCGTCCGTAAGTCCTTTGGAACAACCTTTCCTTGCTACTATCTCACCGCCGCCCTTCATGAGCGCGACGCACAGCTGTTCTTGCGGGTTCACAAAGTCGTAGTATATATATTTTGACTCTGTATTTGTTATGCTATTGTTCTCGATGTTCAGCCTGTAGCGGAGGCGGATTTTCTTTGGCTTGCTGGTGCATTTCAGGTACACGTGAATTGGTATATCTATAGAGGCGCAACCGGACTCCTGGATTTCGTACGGCGGCTCTTGAAGTACTGAAAGTGTAGAACAGATTAATATAGTCTCTACATACAAATTTACAGGATATATTTTATTTTATATATTAATCGTGTTGTAAAGTAATAAATATAAATAAGTCTGTAATATAATTATGATATTGATTGTATTGGCTTCTTTATGCAAGATAAAATGCGCTGTAATGTTTCCATGATTGCAATCGTTCACGAAGAAGCAATTTAATATTTTTATGTCTGTGAAAATAGGTAAAGCAATAATAATGATTTTACATAAACTTTTTATTGCTTTAAACAATCTAAAAATAATGAAATAGTATAAAATATCGTATTCGCTTGTGAACTATTCTGGTTGATTCTCGATGAATTTGAGCATAATCTGAAAAATTGCTTATACATACTTCATAGACTTTGTACTGTTATAAATGTGGGAACAGTGAAACAGTGGATTCAAAGATTAAATGAATTCAGTTATCTTGTCAATGAAGATTTTATTATTAACGTTCGCCTCAACAAATTTTCTGTAACTAAGACTGCCATCTACACTCATTCATGGTATAAAAAAAAATTAATAACCCACCATAACACTATTTGTTAGTCGAATCAAAAATCTGATACAACGCTGCCCCCACTACCGACACTACTTCACTAGACTATATAAAGCACGTGCGGAGCGGGGACTTACACCCAAGACCAATAAGCGCAGACCACGGCATGCGCTAATTCCGTCATCCCCAGAGGTCCCTCACACCACACACAAACCCACAGTCACCGACAACACCCACGTCACCACACACCTCGGACACTACCAACACACTGCCGCCCTTTCTTCAGAACGCGGCGCCACAGGTACTCGCACACTGCGTACACAAGTACACCCGCGATCAGACGCGGTTCTCACCGCCGAGAGATTCCGATACAGGCGAAGGTAGTCGGAGAACGGGTCCGCGCCCGCCCTCGACGACCGAGTAGATTTCGCCAGAGAAACCAACAACCTAACGCACATTATAAAATTCCACCGTCGGATAACTACATTCCAAGTAGTAAACTTTTTTTGTAAACAGGCCGTGGATCCAGGTCCACGAGCCCAGTGTTAGATAAGCTGTAACAGTCGAATAGCTTGCAGCGCTGACATCATCAAGAATCAAGAGGACTTCAGTTCGTTCGTGGCTCGCAAGACAGACAGACTTATAGAACTGTGTAATAATTCTGATAGTGTTTGTTTGTGATTCGTTAATTTCACGGTACCACTGTGTAGATAACAATAACTTAACCGTTTGAATAAACAATCATGAATCAAGAACATAGTGTTGATTGTGAAGACACCCCTCTTACATACATACATATATATATATATACATATGTATATGTATATATATATTAGACGACTATCATGAATAATATAGCGAAGTAGTTTAACAACTGGCGGTAGATTCCTATTGCCGGGCCGTCTAGTTAGATACTGTCCTAACTCATATCTCTGCGGTCAGACAGTACTTTGCAAGCATTATTATGTTCCTGTTTGAAGGGCGCTATAGCTAGTGAAATTCAGTAATTTCACTGATAACAGTAATGTCTCGATACCCCAGTGGGTATCGAGACTTAACATGTTTCAAGGCGACAAGTAAATTGAGGCGTTTGTATGTAATCGTAACGTTAAGGGCAGACATATCACTTACCATCGGGTGAATGCTTTTGCATGCCACGTCGCTTCGATGAATATAAAGAACTCGTATTTTATCTTGCATGATATGTAGGTAGATAAGAATAGTTTTATAGTACGGCACCAAAAAAAAAAATCAAAAACAAAATTGATAGAGTACGATTAGAAATCTTATTGAGTCGATGTTTATTTTATTAACGTATTTAAATTCTTTATTGTGGCACCTAAAACTAGGTTACAATAGGCGACCTTAATGTCTGGACAATAATATTTTATATGGACTGAAAATAAAAAGATGTAAGTACTTTAGTTTGTAAATATTTCAAAATGTCGTGTAAATATAAACGCTACGTAAGTTTTTTTGTATTGGTTAATGTTATTTGAATTTATAATAAAATTGAAATATGTATCAATACAGTAAAAAACATCGGCCGATAGACGTCCACAGCTCGACATAATAATGTTTATAATATCGGAACTTTTAATTGTATAATTCCCAACTTTATTTATAGAATCTACCACCAGATATCCAAAACATTGTATCTTCGGCATCTCACCGAGCGGGGCTAAAAAGATGGCTCATTGCATATCTGCCCAGATGTGACTTGCGCTGCAGTTAGGCCACGACGTATTATCCAGATAAATCTTACTGGTTTTCGGGTTAGTGCATTTTTTGTTCTAAAAATGAATAAAGAAGGTATCTCTCTTAACACTTGTGTACCTATATTACTGAGTAGAGAAGCGTTGTAGCTAGAGAAATTGAGAGGATGAGACTTAGCATCCCTAAAAAAAATTATCACAATCTGTTTCAACATCTTAACTTTGAGTTTTGTTATGTCTTACTACCAAATGAATGTACTGAAAATGTCTCAAGGAATATTAAATTTTGGCTGTTATATAATTGTCTTATGGTATAAATTTTAAGACAAAAATTTAAAAACGACAAACGTATCCTTGATTTTAAAACAGGGGACTGTTTACTTGAATTAAACACCATCGCGGTGCGACGTCGGCGGCATTGTAAATTCAAATAGAGTAAAAATAAAACGACTTTGCCTTGTACTGTCGCAAATCACTCGGGTAAGTCCTTGTCCGATTGTTTTAAGATATAAAACTACAATAAAAACTTCCTCTTCTAAATGACAGTTACTCTTTACTTACAATTTACTTATAAATTTTACAGCAAGTGCTTATTTACTTCTGAAGTTCTGTTGGTATGTTCACCTGATGCCTAGTGATACTCCTGCCCATAATAACGTAAAGCTATTAAGGTTATAAATTATCACATTGACCTCGTTGCTTTGAGACATAAGATATTGAGTATCGTTACCTCATTCTCCACAAGCTAAAACATTCATTAAACCGGGACACAGTAATGTTCAAGCACTATAGTAAGAAATGGGAACAACAGTAGTACCTACGTAGACCTCCTCCGGCAAAAGACCCCTACCACTAGTTGTACCATTACTTTACTGTTCCTGCCAAAAAGAGGATGTAAAAGATTGTAGGAAGGATATATATCAAGCATAGTAGATGATGGTATAGGATCAGTGCTTAATTGTCTCTGTGGTGCAGCGGCTAAACCCTACGTTTAGTATCTCGGAGATCTCTGATTTGATGCATGTAATTAAAATACAGGATATTTGTATTTGTGTGCCTCCTCCGAATATCCTTTAATTCTCACTATCGAGCAACGAGCATCTCGATCATTTTAATTATGATATATTTATTTATTTTATAATAAACTCTGCCCCATGTATAATTCTCTCCAACTTCATCTTATACTCTCTATAAGCGATTAGACGAACGATGTGTTCATATGATTGTAAATGATATGCATGCCCATAACAATGTGGTGCTAATTAGGTTGAGATATATATATGTGTGTGTGTGTGTGTATGTGTAAAAGCTGTTGTCTCGATATCCAATAATTTCACTATTTACAGCGCCACTCAAACCAGAATACAGTAATGTGTCACACTACTGTTTGGTGACAGAAATAAGAGCTGCGGTGATACCTACCTAGACGGTTCCTGGTAGCAGGAGGAATCTACCACCGCCAATAAAGTATCAAGAGGACTAACAGCATCAATATCATACAAAAACATATTGAAAAGTTTTGACGAATATGACGGCGACTGTTTAGCATCCAATAACCACCATAACATCATTGCTGTGTTAGAGTAGTAATGAAAATGGGAATTGCAGTATTCTGCTGACTATATATTTTTCCCACCTCAAAGTGAACCGATTATATAGTGAAGGTCGCGAGAAAGCAACAAGACTGGTGTGGAGATTTTCAAAGGTCCATATTCAGTTGTGGAGGTCAAACACTTATCCATCTTTAGTTTAGTAGTAATAGTAAAAAAAGGTTTGTATTTTTTTTCTTCTCTTATATACGATTCTAGTTAATATTTAGTTTATAAGTTTTGTTCTAGTATATTAATTTTCTGTCATTGATATAAAATCTTACAACAACATGACAATTGGAAGAAACTCTGTATCGGAATAAGTTGTTCTATGCATGTGTATTTCCAAAGTGATTCCTGTGTGTATAAATAAAATATATTATAACAATAGAATATGCTTGCCTCTCTTGGGGTAAACGAAGGCGCTGGGTGGATGAAGATGGAAGACGACCTTGTGTACGAATGGGCTGATGTCGCCGCCCCGCGCCCCCCGCACCCACACGCGCCAGTCGAGCGCCAGCGCCCGGCCGTACGGCGAGCGGCGCGGCTCGCACGCGTGTCCCACCTCCAGCCACACGCGAACGCACATCTGCACAGAGTATAAATATCTGGACAAAGAAAAAAAACATTGTCTTGAAAATTTACTTTGTAATCTGTTTAACAGATAAAAAAAAAATCAATAATTTCCCGTATGGAATTATATATATCTAGATGATAAACAGACAAGTACTAGATTATCAGCAGAGAATAAAAGACCACAGTGTTGAATTTTTTGATTTTTTGATTGTTTCATTACTGTTGTATTATTACAATATAATATACTAGCTATTCCCGACGGGTTTGCTGGCTGTGACATGGAATTAGAATTGAATTTATCTTAAATATTCGCATATTAGCAACTATTAGCAACCGGACAAATAATACAAAATGAAAATGTTTATAAAAGTTAAAAAACTTTAAAAAAGTTTGAAGGATCTATGAAATTCAAAAAATACATAGATCATATACATATCATTCCGCGTAGAATGGTCATTTTCATTATATATAGAAAGATTTATGATTAATAGGTCCTTACATATGAAATTGGCGTTTTGTACGGGAGGATTATAAAGCTTTTTTTTTGGAAAATATATTTAATTAATCAAAGTATGCACTGTTGTTATCTATGCGCTTTTGTAATCTCATAGGTAGTTCATTGATCCCTTTATTAAAAAAACCATGGGGGTACGAGAAGCAATAATCTCCTTGAAAGGAGATATTTCAGATCAAAGTGGTCAGTACGACAAAACGTTAATTTCATATGTAATGACCTAATATATATGTCAAAAACGTATTTGCTAAAGATTAAGTTTACACGAAAAAATATTTTGTATATAAATTGGTTTTGTAATCATTATATCCGGTTGTAAGCCAATTAAAAAAAAATATTGCTGTAAAACTATTCGCTACTACTCATAGCTCTAGCGTAATGGATCTAATAATGAACGTAGATTACCATCATCATTGAGCGGCACCTTCAGATTACACCAGTAATTATAGTTAATGGTAAGTCAACATGTTTAAACGGTATCTTCAGCGTGATGATAACGAGGCACTGAAGCTATTATTTAATGTGTCCTATTGCTATAATTATTATTCTGTACTACTACTGTATGTCTACAAATGCATAGATCACAGTTATTAAGAGTTAGGAGGAAACCGTTAATGACGGTGTCGTTGAAAGAAAAGATTGTCAATATGAAAAGATGTGAACTGGATATGAAGGGCGCTGCGGCTGTCGAAATTACTGAAGTAACGACATTTCATATTTTGTCTCAAGTCGATGAGCACAACGTGATGTTGTGTTTATCATCCTAACTAGCACCAGCCGCGTCTCTCTATCAGATCAACGTCTCAGTCGAAACCGAACATTTGCTAGCATTATACACGGTCCTATTGATATGCTCTTAGCATCCTCTTCAAATAGAGGAAAATCCATTTATCCACCAAGCAGATTACAAATGCATATCCTCAAAAGTTTTTGGTCTGGGAACAAATCGGTTTCCCTCATTGGATTGACAGGGATCGCAACCCACACCCTTTCGAATAGTTCGACCCCCACATATCAAAATAGTATCTCGGTTCTAATCAATCATTATCAATCTCTGGACTAATATATCACTATGGAAGTGGCTGATTATGTCAGTATTATGTTAAAAAAAAATCGTGAATGGTTGATCAAACAAGATCTATTACCTAGTTTTTACTTACTATTACATAGTATTTTGCTCTTTGAGAGGAAGTTAAGGCCATATGGAGATTTTAACTATTTAAAGCCAGTAGTCATCTTCAGCGTTGGCAGTGGTCAGGTACAAAACCCTGACTAGTAATTTTCATCAATAGCATCAGTGGTAAACTGTAGTAAATAATTTTCGCAAACGAACACTTTGTCGTCCCTCTCGCTACTCTAATAGCGCGCCGGAAGTAGTGTCAAGGGCACTATCAATTGCTGACGCAGTCTTAAAAAGATTAATTCTATACCTATAGTATATCTTAAAACATTGTATACTGAATACAAAAGCAGTTATTTAGAAAATAGTGGATGTATATGTGCAGACAAATGTTTGCTCTATAGAAACAAAGTTGTGAATTTATAAATCAAATATAGTATAAATATCTTAACAAGATTTGAAACTATAAATGGATTAAATATTTTTTATAATGTAAATGGATGTTTCAAATGAAGGGATTTGGGCCATTTCCCACCACGCTGGTCCAATTTTTTTTTTTTTTTATGTAACATACTAGGCAACCGAGGAAGACGGGTCACCTGATGGTAAGTGATTCACCGCCGCCTACGTCACTAGCGACGCCAGTGCGTTGCCTACCCTTCAGGTAAGAATATGCTCTTTTCTTGAATAACCCAATGTCGCAGTTGTCGGGGAAGATCGCTGATGGCAACGAGTTCCAGATATTTACTGTGCGTGGCAGAAAACTGTCAGAAAACCAATGCGGGTTGGTGGGAGCCAGAGCCTAGTCCCTCATATGAACTCCTACAAACGACAACCTCTAGTGCCCGGCGATATGGGCAGCATAGGACCGATCGATGTGGGGATCTTTCGGGGAGGCCTATGTCTCTGATCTTTGGGATAGGTCTACTGGCTGAGGATGGATGGAAATGGATGTTTAGTATATTCAAACTGTAGTAATTCATCATTCAATTGTATTAGTCAAACTTAAGTATGATATAATGCAGCTCTATCTGATGGCGTCCTATAGCTAAGACAGTAATATAAAATATTCTCTATGAATGTAGTATACACAGAAAACAAACATTTATTATCCAAGTTTTAAAGTTAATAATTTATTATTCAAAGTAGCCTAAGTTTTGTTTTATTTTAGCTGTATCTAGGCGAAAGTTCTCTCAAAATCGGATAAACTTACAAAGATTATTTCGTACAAAGATACAGATAAAAATATTTTTTTTAAATAATACTTTAAGTTTTACGTATGAATTGAGAAAATGTAATTTTAATATTAATAACAGATGTTTAAATTTTATCTATTACTATACATTTAAGTGTAAAGGATTGCATGGAGGCCACGCTGCTAATACTACCACTAAAAGTATGTTTAGATTTTCGTTTTGTTTCTATTGATGCATTGTAGTCTTACAGTTGCGTGACTTTACATGACGAATTATCTATTAAATGAAATGTTAATATCCTTTCAAAGTGTTGTGGGTAATTGTATTTTATGTGTGTCAAAATAATAATATGTCGGTAGTAAAACAACAAATCAGCTACTATCCAAATCTTTTGTTTGTTTCACTGCATTACGTATTAAATTTTATACCTAAGCTTCATTCGGTTAAATACCTGGTAATAAAATAACTAAAACTTCAGTTTGAGAATTATAAAAAACGTCGGTCGTATTTCTATTTAACTCGACCTTGAACGTGAAGTATTCGTTGAAAGAATGGATAAAAAAGAGGTACTGTCTGTAAATTTGTTCTATTGTCTAAGTGTTCAGAGTTTGAATGTAACTAGCAAATTATCCAATTAAATCAGATCTTTTTTACTGTGGTACAATGCAATCATTATCATCAGCCGATGGACGTCTACTACTATACGTGGGAAGATCTCGATAATACACCACGTGTTAATGTTTATTTAACATATCAGGAATACAAAGAAACAGGGAAAGAGACGATAAGAAATGTTTCGTAGTAGTATCGAATATTGGTGCAACAACAGATTTTGTGGTTTGAATATATGACAAGGTATAAACAGGATCCAAATCGAAACTCAGTAAAAGCAGACCACCAGCCAAACTCGTTAGATAAAAATCTATATATATAGAGAGATTTACTCATCTAGAGATCTCTAACTATTATACGTAAACACTCATAATTTTGAGATCACTGGCCTAATGGTTAGAGCGCGCCGCCTTCATTCCGAATGTCACGGGTTCGAATCTCGGCATATATAGATGACTTTAATATTTAAGTTATGTACATTTGTGGACTTTAGTAACAACAGAGAAATACAAACGGTGAAGGAAAACATCGCGAGGAAACCTGCACATGAATAAGAATTTATTTTAAAGTGTGTGTGAAGTCACCAATCCGCATTGGGCCCGCGTGGTGACTATGGCCCCATCGCCCTCACGTTGAGGGTAGGCCTGTGCCCCAACGGTGGGGACGTAAATTGGCTGTTATATTATATACTATACTTAAAATTTGGTAGAAATATTGCCTCCGTCATTTAGAGATCAGATAAGGACGGATTTTACAAAATTCGAAAGGTGCGAGGATTTTAATAGTGTAAGGGGGCTCGAGGGGCGGCAGGCTGCCGTCAAGCTGGAATATTCCTGACAACATTAAAGTCTAAAATCCAAATCTAATTTTGTATTACTACCACCAAAGCGGGCAGGGAACACCTAGTTACCGTATGTAATATCAGCGTTTCGATATAAAATTAAATTGATGACTTTAATTTTTTTTAAATAAAAGTTATTTAACACTTGAAAAAATCACCACTATATTTGGTATGTGCATAAGAGTATAAAGTATCATCTTTTCGTAGCTTAGTAATTACTTATAAATGGTGATGATGTGAAATAATTTTTATATTGCTAACTACTTTCGAGATATTTTGTATTAAATAATGTCTGCAGGGATCACTTAAAATTTAAGCTATATTATTAATATTACCACCGTATTGTTAACATTAATTATACATTTTGATATCTATAAAAAAACTAATGATAATTAAAATCTTGATGATTTATATTTTCCTACATCATTATTACATTCAATTTAAGCTATACGCTTATCGAATATTACTCTATTTCATCCCTAGTTCTATTACCAGATCACATGCGGTGGAGTTTTGATTTAACTACCCTCCTTATATTGTAAATCTGCCGTCGTAACGAAATTATTTTGTCCCAAATACTAGAGCCTAGATTGATAGGGAACTTATTCTTCATAATAATAATATAAGGGATATAGTAATTAAACTAAAATGTATAATGGGCGGTGTTGTTGCTCAGAAAGCAAAGAAAATATAGTAGTGCACTAAATAATTAGAAACTATAGCATTTGATGAATGAATCAAGCAATAGCTCAAAGAAAAGGAAATTTAGAGTTTACTCTATGATAGTAAGTAAAGCGATCTGTCGTAATAGAAAATGAGTTTTGGAAGAATGAAGAAGAGAACACGGGAATATGAAGAGAAAGAATTGAAGAGCTAAGGGTATGTCTTATTGGGGACGGAAATAAATTCGAATTGATTTATTAGGAAGGAAGGTGTGAGAGGACGGTATCATTGTCACTTCAACAGCATGTGGCATTAAAGATAAGTCAATTATCTATAAAAAATTGTTGAAATCCTAGAGATAATGTTATTATCCATATTGTAGTGCTAGTTCTGTTGCGAAGTGGAGTCAAAGAAGTAAGAAAGCAGACCTTGGTATAAAACGGGACAAATGGTAAAAAGAAGAGTGTTCCAATTTCAATAGTAAAAGAAGTACTGTCCATACTCAAATCGATTATAAATTAACCTCTTGACTAAATAGTTCAAATGAGGCCTGATTCTGTATTGGCATATTTTTCATACTAGTTGAAAGTAGTTTTTCAGAATAATATTAATATTCCATTGGCTTCTATGAGGTGAGTGACCGGAGAACGGCATGCGAGGCGAGTTCAGTCGATTGATATAACTTCACTGTATGTAAGTAGGTTTTAAAATACAACCGGTATTTAAAAACTTACTTAAGTTGAACGACCATGTTTGTTAATAAAAACAAAAATTTTATCTCTTTAACCCTTCAATATTGTAATAGTGATATTAATTTCATAGTTCTGAAAAGATAAATATTGTATAACAGTTCAGATATTAAAAGATGCAGTCATACTTTCTTAGCTACTGAGTTTGATTTTTTTTTAAATAACTTTATTCATCTTTGATAATATTTATTCCATTAAAAAAAAGCATAAAAGTACTTTATATTATTATGCTTGGCTATAGATAAAAATGCTTGTAGACCCAATATAAGCGTTTTATTTCAAAACGCAATAGTTGAATATCACAGTTACTTGTGTAATTTGTCACACTATTTAACTTAAACACAAAACGTCAGTTTTTATACCCAAGTATATATATTATATACAATACAATATATATTATATAATACAAAGTATTTTTGTTAAAATAACCAGGACTTGAATTGACCGAAGGTGCTGAAGATAAAGCAGGCAATCTATATCAATGGGCTAATAGTTGACCTGAACTTCACATTGTGTTAAGGTCGTCCAGAACCACGAAGGTAAACTATATTTTCGTAATTATATAGTCGTTTCCTATTTTATGCTTATGTTTCTCAAACGTATCGTTCATGGTTGTTAACCTTAAAGGGAGGTGCAAAGGTTCCCGCAAAACAACTCACGGGATCAAAGCCAACCTAAGCTAGTCGTCTTGCACTCTGATAATCTACAAACGATGCTCTAGCTCCCACCAAACCATATTGAGCCAGTGTAGTGAGAGGTGGCCGAATTCCTCTCAATGAATCCATACCCGATCGATGTGGTAATCTTTGGGGGATGTCTATGTTCAGCAGTGGTCGTCTATGGGCTGATCATGATGATGATCAATCTTAAAGGATTTTTAAAACAAAAAATACCTCCAAAAACGCACACATTTACAAAAGTTTTTATTTTACGATCAGACGAGTGCGACGTTCATCTGATGGTAAGTGATACGCAGGCTCATGAGTGGCGCCAGTTAGGAAGAAATATGCTCTCTTGAGAGAACTCCCCGCAGTTGTCACATTAAAAAACCATAACAGTCAATTTACGTCCCCACTGTTGGGGCACAGGCCTACCCTCACTATGAGGGTGATGGGCCACAGTCACCACGCGGGCCCAATGCGGATTGGTGACTTCACACACATCTTAGAATAAATTCTAATTCATGTGCAGGTTTCCTCACGATATTTCCCTTCACCGTTCGTATTTCACTGTTGTTACTAAAGTCCACAAATGTACATAACTTAAATATTAAAGTCATCGGTACTTGCCGAGATTCGAACCCGCGACCCTCGGAATGAAGGCCGTACGCTGTTACTATTACGCCAGCAAGTTACTCATTAAAAAACAATATCCTCGAATTGAATACCTTTTCTTGTAGTTGGTTAGTAAAAGTGTAAAATGTTGTTCGTGTATTGTTTAATAATAAACAGATATGTTAAAAACGGAACATCTAGTACGTTACTTCCATATTACGTAATGTTTACTGCATTGTAAAAAGTTCATACTTCAACGTTTGTACTATACATTAGTTAACACGCAGTAGTAATAAGTAAGCATCACTAACAATTTTGTTTTATACACAGCACTTGCACTATGTTATAATCCTTATCATACAACTCGTTATCAGCTAGTTTTCGCAGATAAATATTTATTCATATAAAATATATGTAGTGTGGAGCTCTTTCGATATCATGTATTTTATAAGACTTAGTGTAGATAGAAGACCAAGTTCTTTTTTGTAATCGAAGGGCGGGGAGTCTTTTAAAAAGATACCCTGTTTCTAGGGGGAAGATAAGGTTATGCGGGATTTTTATCCAGTATAACCCCTTCGATTGTCATCCCCAGTGCTTTGCGGGAGACCGCGGAATGTCCTATGGAACGCACCGATGCTCCTCGGCGCTACCCCCAAAGCATGTCCCAGGGAGAGCAGTAGCTCTCCTCGACACCTTCGCTTTGGTACGACAAGAATTCTAGATCACGTCGTTCATCCCCAGCTCGCTTAGTGGACAATGACAGCCTCTACATTCAAAGCCCACGAATCCGATAACCCTTTAATTCGCCTTCTACGGCAGGCAGAGCTTACCTTAGTCCTATTTTTAATAGGCCGAGACTACATTGCAAAGGTAGCGGATCTAGACAAGTACCACAGCATCGCAAATTTCCGCCGTTAAACAGTAGTGTGTTCCTGTTTGAAAGGCGCTGTAGTCACCGTAATTACTGAGGTAACGTGAATCTACATCTTAAGACCTTAGGCGACAAGAGCAACGTGGGGCTGTGTATAAAATCCTTACTAGCGTCACATTGTTATGGGTGGGCGCATCACTTACCATGAGGTGAACATCCCGCTTGTGTCGTCGGTTCGTAGTATAACAAAAAGGACACAGACGGATGATAATTCCTTTGGCTGTTAAACATTCTATGTAGGTTATCTATAAAGATAAAGAAACGGTTTCAACTTCCTTATATTAAATAGATTAGCATATCAATACGTCATATAACATTTGAGAAATTGAATTTATTTTGCATTATTAATAAACTTATAATATCTTATCATAATTTATATAATTTTTGTTTAAATATTAAAAAGCATAATATTGTAAAAAGCAGGTAGTGGATTCTTTTTAATAATTATACCCTTGAATCGCTAAGAAATAACGTTTAATTATTATTAGGAACTAGCTGTTCCCAATCGCTTTGCTGGCCGTAATATATAACAGAACTAAACTTGAAATTTGTCTGGAATATTCTAAGAAATTAAAAAAAAATAGCCTATAACCATCTACAAATCATTATCAATCATTTCATAGATACTTAACCATTTCTAATTAACTTATAAATATTATCATGTCGTATTATTTATGCAGCTGTTATAGTAATGGTTGCTACAGAAAGTCATTTGTAGTCAATAATAATATATATATTATTACTATATATATATATATACATTTTCTATATATCTATATATTATTTTATCAAAAATGTTTTCAGTTTAGCTTTGGATTGTTAATCTTTGTGATAATTTGACATTTCGTATTAAATTTAAAACAATCCAAAGGAACATTTTCTAAATTTAATCTATTAAATACATGCCGGTTAATTAAATAAAAAATATATGTTTTTTTAACACAATTAGCGATGAGAATAGCAAGTCGTTCACCTGATGGTAAGTGATACGCCTGCCGATAACAACGGAGTGCTAATCAGCATGATATGTACTGCACCATATTGCGCCCTTCGTCTAAGAAATAAGATGTTGAGTCTCGTAAGCCCAGTAATTACATAGCTACAGCGCTCTTCAAACTGGAACACAGTAATGTCTGCATACTACTGTTGATTTTTTAAATAATAGTTTCAAGTAATTTTTTTTTGAAAAGTAGAAAACGTATATATTTTGTTGGCAGGTAAATTAAATATTCCCACCAACCCGCATTGGGCCAGCGTGGTAGGAAACGGCCCAAATCGCCTACGAACCTCTCAAACGACGGTCTATATTGTCTGGCGGCACCGGAGGCCAAGTTGATCGTCGGGAAGCTGCGTGATGTGGGCAGCGCGGGATCGGTCTATGTGGCGATCTTTGGGAGATGCGTATGTCCAATAGTAGACGTCTATGGGCTGATGATTGATTGAAATTAACTACAACTCATACTATGTACAATACGTAGACGATCACAGTCGTGGTTGATATGCAGCTGGGTCTTGTTAATTTACCTTGGTACTTACAATTAAACTTAACTGGAAAATAATATGGCAAATGTGAAGTAAGTACGTTTTAATAGTTCAATTTATAATTAAGTTAAATTACATAGAATGCGGTTGGATGTGGCCACTTACCTCGATTGGAAAGTCCTTATATTCTTTAAGGAGACTACAAAAACTTTTTGAACAATAACTTTTGTATTAAAAGTATATTTATTAGGATTATATTGCTATATTCTTCATATCGTTTGCAATTTGTATGTTACATATATTTCTTTGACGTTTCTTTTATTAATTTTGACACAAAAAAAAAAACAAAATGACCATTACAAAAAAAGGTTTAATAACATTTTATTCTTTAGTTATTGCAAATGCATTCTTCGCTCTTATTTAATACGAACTTAAAGTAACTACTTATTAGTTTTTTTAATTTACGTTTACTATATTAATTAGTCGATACAAATAAATTTATCTGTAACATTGTCGTTATCAGGTTTGAAAGATGTTGATGCTGGAGAAATTCTATAATTTCATTTCATTGGACAGAAGATGTCAAGTCCAATTAACCCTATGGTAATTATACTAAACTAAAGAAGCTAATGCAGACGCTCATACTTTCTATCTTTTCATATGCTTCTGAAACCTGGACACTAAAAGCGAGAGTGAGATCAAGGATTGACGCGTTCGAAATGTGGTGCTGGCGCAGAATGCTGAGGATATCCTGGACGGAACATCGCACAAACGAGTCAATCCTCAAACAGTTGAACATAACACGTCTCTCAACAATCTGTAGGCAGAGTCCTCAAATACTTCTGACACACGGTCAGGCGAGATCCAGACAGTCTGGAAAGACTGATTATTACTGGTTGTGTGGAAGGAATGAGAGCGAGAGGGCGGTATCCTACAAGATGGACACGCACAACTCGGGACGCCACGGGAGCTACCCTACAATCATCCATCCAAATGGCGCAAGACAGAAATGTCTGGAAAGGAATGGTGGCCATGGCAACGCACCATAGTCACGTCCCTCAGTCATGAGGTTACGACAAAGAAGAAGAATTATACTTAACATCTCATGTTCCAAAGTGACATGCACAATACGAGGAAGGATCAAAAAGTAATGAGAATGACATATGTATTCCTTGGTAAGAAAAAAAAATACTGCCATAGCTTCGATGCATATTTGTAATATTAATAAAAATATAATCTTGGATTCTCTTTTGTTTTTTTCTGAATGTAGTCATTTGTTTGCTTCGGGTCGGAACGTGTTCCCGGAAATGGAGAAAAACTAAGTGCGAGCCGTTATTAAATACCTCTGTTTAAAAAAGTTAACGACTCAAGAGATTCATTGCGATTTGGAGGCAACATTGGGAGAGTCTGCCCCGCCGTATTCCACTGTCGCAAGGTGGACTTCTCAACTTCGTGTAGGGAGAACGAAAACGAGCACGGAAGACGAACATTGTTGCGGCCGGTCACCACATCCATCGACGTCAGTCACCCCAAAAAAATGTTGCGAAAGTGGAGAAAATTGAATTGAGCGATCGAAGAGTTACCATCCGATACTTAATTCAAGAAATGGGCATTTCATATGGAAGTATTCAATCTACATTGAAACAATCCTTGAACGTGAGAAAAGTCTCCGCAAGATGGGTGCTGAGAATATTAACTGACAGTCAGAAACAAAATCGACTTGACATTTCGAAGATATTGTTGGACAAATTTCAAGGAGATTCTGAAAACTGTTTGTCTCGTTTCGTAATAATGGACGAAACATGGGTCCATCGTTTTGATCCCGAGACAAAATAGCAATCTTCGCAATGGAAACGGCCATTATCACTGACCACGAAGAAGTTTCGTGCCGTGACATCGGCTGGCAAGGTTATGGCTTCAATATTTTGGCAGTCAGAAGGAATATTGTTGATTGATTACTTGGAGCGTGGAACCACTATTACAGACCAATATTATGCAGCTTTAATTGCCAAGTTGAGGAATGCCATCAAAAAGAAAAGGAGAAGGATACTTTGAAGTGGCGTGCTATTTCATCACAACAACGCACCCGCGCACAGGTCGGCAGTTGCGATGGCTGCCATTCAGCAAGCTTCGAATTGGTTAACCACCCCCTTTATCCATTAGATCTGGAGCCTAGCGATTTTCATCTGTCCCCCAAATTGAAAGAATACTTAAGGGGAAACAGGTACGAAGGCGATAACGAGGTGATGGATGCCGTGGAGAGCTTTTTGCAGAACCAAGACAAAACTTTTTTTTGAAAGGAATTGAAGCCTTGGAAAAGCTCTGGACTCGGTGTGTAGAGAGACTCGGAGACTATGTAGAAAAATAAATTATTAAGTCACCAATAGTCAATATATTCTATCACATAATCACTACTTTTTGATCCCTCCTCGTAGTGCAGTGTATATTATTCTAACAAGCGCCACGTTGTTATGAGCCGGCGTATCGGTTATTATATGAACGTCATTTCCATTAACTGTTAAAAATAGTGTCATCATCGTAGACGTGACCTAGGCGGACATATTCCGATCAAATCGAAGATGTCCTAAAGAAAGGGCGGGTCAAGAGTACTCGCAACCGACGAGCATGCATGAAGACACTCATGAAAGGGAAGGAAGCGAGAGAGGTGTGCTAGGAACGTAGCAAGTGGAGAGTGGTGGTCTCTGTCTACCCCACTGGGAACGAGGCGTGATATATATGTCATCGTCAGCCGATAAACGTCCACTGCTGGACGTAAGCCTCTCCCAAAGATCTCCACATCAATCGGTCCTGCGCTACCCGCAAAAATAGTGTATGTAATGAAATAAACATTAGCGCTATGATATATGACATGTCATAATTCTTTTTCGATAATGTCGCACCTATCCTGGTATCATATGATCCTTGTCATATTTCTATCCATACAATTGAGATTAAATTATATAATTACGAGTTGTTATAGTATATACTACACACACATATTAACCTAAAAGTAACTTGTGGTTTATGATAAAGATTACATAGAAGAATTATATTTTACATTAATTCTATATATCTGTGATATTTTTCTATAGATATACATACATAATACATTATCTTCATCATCAGCAGATAGACGTACATTGCTGGACGTCGCCACGTGCCTAAGTATATATTATATAATATATACATAGGCATTATTTTACGCATGTAATTTGTTCACCCACTTTAATTTTTAACATCTACAAACAAAATTTAATTCTTCCTTTGCTTTGCCCTCTGTACCCTTATCTTTAGGTGTTACGTTAAGAATAAATAAATACCGAAAACTTCCGGTTGAGATTTCCAAATTGTCGCAACTGTCGCAAGTAAGAGTCGCAAATTTTATTTAACCGACAGTTAGGAAATATTTCTTAATATAACGTTCTTCAATTTGGGTTTTGATTTTTAACACCCTTTTACTCAAGATATGATATCGATAGTTAGGAATTTAATTACGAATTTATAAATATTCTAGGATATGTTAATTTCGTTTAAAGTCCTAGTGGAATTTTTAGTGGTTGCATTCTAACAATTTAAAGAAGATTATGTATAAGATCAATTTTTGCATATGACACTTCATTGATTTAAAGTTTGATAATTTATTCTAAACATGAGCAAGTTTAGTTTATAATTCATTAACAGACGAAGTTTGATTTCCAGACACATTTTTTTTTGTTTTTTATGCTAATGTAGTTTACTCTTTAAAAAAAGTTCATCATGCGGGCTAAGCGGGCGGCGGTAGTGGTAAACATGTTCACGCTATATTAAATATTGTGAAAAAATCGAAAGTATTTAACTACTCCGATAAAAGTGCGAATAAAAAAATAAACAGTTCGTTAGATGTTTGTACTATTATGTATCTAAACACATTTTAACGAATCAATCAATTCAATATTATTATTTGTGTACACAAAAACCAGTTATATTTGGTATTCGGTCAGAAGCGGTCGGCTCTAGAGTTTCACCTAACAACAAACTTAATTATTTCACAACTTCATTTAACGTTATGCAGGAAGTAATATATACAACGCATTATTAGGATAGTTCAATAAAACTAAATTAAAAAAAAAAAACAATCGGTGTGGGTAAATTAGGAACGGTTCACTGAGTTAAGCAGTCGTATGCATACATGTTTACTAATTATATTTGTGCAAACAGAGTTTATACTGGAAATAGTAAACAAGGTAATTGACACTCACCGACTTGTCATATATCTTTGGGAGACCTTCAGTCATTTTCTATAATGTGATAAAACCGCCTCTGCTCGTGCGGTGACGGATGACATCTGTAACAGGCCGTCGAGGTCATGATATTGGCGGGATCATAATAATCACAAGAATAAAGCACAATGGTTGCATTAATTCTCACTTGTGGTACGTTAGACGTAAGCAAAGATGCATGAAGGCTGCTCTTGGTTACCCGAGGGGGAAGTTAAACTCGCGACATTTCTGACAGTAGACTACGTCAAGGCGGGTTTATCACTGAATCATTCGTTAAATGACTCGCCGACGGAGGTGCAGGCGCGGTGCGAGTGCAGGGGAGGGAGTGCGGCATGCGAATGACGTAAGCACTCCGACTTCTGGTCGTCGCTTCCTCTTTCCTCTTCATTTTGCGCCATGCTTTTTTTTTTTATTTTATGACCTGGTAACATATACCTTTAATTCATATCTTTTTTGGAAAATGTTCAATACTTTGGAGTGACTACACCTAACTAAATTTCGTCATTTAAATTGTTTGAATTGTATTTTTTATTTAATTAGAAATAGGTTTATAGGATGTTGGATCTTTTAGTAAAAAGTTAAGTGGCGGCGGGCGGGAGGAAAAAACACTTGAATGCATTGGTAACACTAAGTTCACTAGCCAGCACAAGTCTTTGAATTGAGAGACTTGGGCAAATGAAAATAATGTGGTGGATCGTTCCTTCTGCTTGACAGTATATACATTGGTTATTTGAAACAATGCCAAGTCTTGCTAGGTGTGACGGTGCAGTATTATGGCCAAATCTCAATTTATTTATTGTTGTAATGAAATCACGACTTTCACTAGTTTTCAATTTATGATAACAGGTAGGTTATCTTGGATACTTTTATACTTCTTTCTCTTGTTTTCCTGGTCTTTCTTCCACATTTTCGTCCACAGAGTGTAAATGTTTTCCTTAATATTTAAAAAAATAGTAAAAGGAACGAATAATGAGACTAGTGTCAAAACTGTTTATAGCCTCACATGCCAGTTTTCTCAGTTTTTTCGTTGCCTTTGGGGGTTATCCTTGGTTATGCCTTTATGGGAAGGCACCTACATAAAAGCTATATTTACATTCATAAGATGATATTTATACAATAAATAGCTCTTTTATAATATACAAGATGTAATTGGTTTTATAATTCACAGAAACATTAATTAGACTCTTTATCAGGCTTAAAGAATCTGTTATTATTAAAAAGTATTTATAGTTATTAATTACAGTAATTCGCAGTCAGGCCTGATAAAGAGCATAAGCCTCTGCAGTAAAAATTGAACAAGATTCATTTAAAACAAAGCTTTGAAAAAACTCAGCCTTTGAATCATAAAAAGCTGCATGAACATGGTTATTCCCCTTGTTGCCATCAGTATATTTACTGGATGTGAAATGCAGTGGTAACTGTGGTAGTGTGTAACATGGCCAAAGGGAGTGTTTACTAGTCCTTTATACTTATCTATTTTTAGATGGATTTTAGAGGGTTATTCCAGTTAATAATGAAGGAGGAGTAATATCTAGGTACGGTGAAATTTTTTTAACTATTTGCATATTATTAGAACATAGTAATTTGAGACAGTATCTGTATACAAGTAAGAGTCGTCTCAAGATTAATGGCATAACTTTTGTCTTGACTTCCATGGCCTTTATGGGAGTTGTGCACATTGCACAAGATATTATTCTCAAAACTTTGTTCTGTAATATATCAAGTGTATTTACATGTGGGCTATTCAAATAACAATAGAGTTGTAATCAAAATGATTTTTAACAATCTATTTGTATACTAAAGACAGTATTTTGCAGTCTGCACCCTATGATACTCCAGCAAGACATTTGATAACATTTAGACCTCTTAAAGCATTATTGATATGTGATTCAAAATTTAATTTCTCATCTGTTATTATTCCTAAAAATTTTTTGTTGGTAAACTTGTTTATAATTTCACCATTATAAATGATATTATATATCTGTGTATCCTTGCTGAATATCATAACTTTGCTCTTGGATGGGTTAATTTTTAAATGTATAATATCATTGTAATAATAGACCAATTGGGATAAAGCTACATCAATAATGCTACTTCTAAATTATAGTTACTACTGTATAAAACGATGTCATCAGCAACTCGTAAAATATTTACATTATTATTTACATTGTCTATAAAGTTGCAGATTTCCTACATTTACTAGTCTAAATATTATACAATAATAGATATAATGTAGCACCTTGCATTGTCCCTTTCGAGGCAGGTTTTCGACCATATACCATATTTTACATCCACAGTCCTTCCATTCAAGAAGTTATATATCTGTTTGCACAGTTGTCCAGGTATTCCTAGCCCTGATATAACTTTCACAAGTATACCGGGATCTATACTGTCAAAGGCACCTTGAACATCAAGGAATATACAAACAGTATGTAAATTTTTTTCCTTCCATGCTTCAGATCGGATATTATAAAGATGAAATTATCAGCACAGCTCTACCTGCGTCTAAAGCTATACTGGATATTGGGCATGATGTGATTAGCTTTAAAATACCAGTTAAGACAGACTTTTAACATTGTTTCAAAAATTTTGCCAAGACATGAAGATAAGAAAATTGGTCTACATAAGCTAGCAAGTTCTGGTGCTTTGTCTGGCTTGAGTATTGGAATAACATACTGTGTTTTCCATGCCTGTGGAATATAGTTGTTATGCCAAAATAGATTGAGGATATCTAGAAATAATTTTTGAGCCAATACATCCAGATTTTTAATCAATAGGTAAGGGTAGTCATCCATACCAGGCGTTGTATTATATCTAGATTGTAAACTGATTGTAAATTCTGACCATGTAATGGGTTCAAGTAAAAATTTTGAATTTTGGTTATCATTGTTTAAATTAAAATAAATATTCAGGTTACTAGTCTCACTTAAATTACTATTATCTGTTAAGTTATCCAAAAATGAGGAAATGAATTCCTCTCTATATGACCTATTGTCAGTTTTAACACCTTTAAACATTTTAAGTGAATTCCAAATCTTACTAATGGGTGTTGTTCTACTGAAAATATTAGTTAGATTATTCCAACCAATTTTTTTCTGCTCTGCTATTGTTCTTTTTTCTGTGCATCCTTTCTTTTATAGTTAGTATAATTCTTCATGGATGGTACATTTCTATATAATTCTAAAGCATTATAACTAATGACACTTTCTTCTCAAATATCATTCCACCAAGGTGTTAGCAATCTCCTTTTGAAACTGATTTTGTAAGTTTAGGAATTGTCATAGTTTTTGATGTATCCAAACAAGAATAGAAAGTATTATAAGTTAATATAGGGTCATTTGAATTCAGGATATAATTATTGAAAACTGTTCTGGAAAGAGTGTTGTATTTAGTTCGATCTGCCTTTTTATATAAAAATTTGTCTACTGAAAAACCAATGTGATATTTATCAATAGTTAAGGATATTTCTGTTATTGCAGGGTAATGATAACTTCCCTTGGCATTGTCATAGACAGTTCACTCACACATAGATGCAAGACTAGCACTGATGAAGCTAACATCAATAGCAGAAGGATTTTGTCTGGGATGGTTGAAAGTTGTAAATCTACCATCATTTAAAATGCATAAGTCTAGTTGTCAATAGTATAAAATTAGCTGTGGCCTTGACCCTTACTAGATAAACAACCAAATGCTATATGATGAGCATTAAAGTCATCACTTATAAATATTGATTTTGGAAGATTATTAATTATACTATTTTATCTATTTAATTTAATATGACGACTAGTTGGTGTACAATAAACACAAAGAACAGTCAAGTTACCACTTACTGTTGATAAAGACAAGTGACAGTTTGAATATCCTCATAGAATCTAGTGTTAATAGTATTGTACTTGAGGTATGGTTTACTTAGAATTGCCACACCTTTATGATTATTGTTTGAATTTCTAATATAATTATTGTAACCTGGTATTTTAAATTTATTATTTTTGAACCAGGTTTCGTTAAGTAGGCATATATCAATGTTTTGTTGTTTCAAGGATTGAATGAGCAAGGGTTTTGTACTACTGGCACTTTGAATGTTATATTGAGCAATACATAACTTAGACTGTGTCGGACCTAGACCATTATTTTAGATTTTAATTAAGATATCTTTAATTGTTTTCACTGTAATATGTGAATTATCACCCATATGGCCTAGCTCCACCAATGTCTGTACAAGGGCCATAAGTACATCATTGTTGGAGACAATTTGATTTTTAATATTTTCTAAAGGCAATAAATTTTGTTTATTTACATTATCTACATGTGTATTTATAGGCTTATTTCCAGAATTATATACAGGCTTATTCACAGAGTTATATACAAATTTATTTACACTATTATACACAGGTGTTTTTGATGTTGGAAGTGGGGGGAAAGTCATTGTTATTCACTTGCTTAGTTGAGGTAGCATTTACATAAATAATTTTAGTTTTTTTTCTTCATTTTAATTGGATATACTTTGAAATGGCAAGATGAGGTCCGCTGCAATTTATACAACATATGTTAGTAGGCTTGTCACATTCCTTATATAAGTGCTCACCTCCACAAATTGAACATTTTTGTTTACCATTACAGATTTTAGCTGAGTGGTTAATCTTGAAACATTGTTGCAATGGTGGTATATATTCAAAAACTATAAGAGAATAAGTAGTATTGAATATTATCTGGTAGAATATTAGATAGAAAAGTAATGCTTACAGTTGGTAAAAGAACATGCTCATATCCTACTTTTTTGAGAATCTTTTGATTGCAATAATTTCATATATTGACGATAAGCTACTGTACAACTCTTTATTGAAAATGTTGGCTGGAACGAATCTTATGATTCCAGTTATTTCAATCTGTACAGCAGGAACGAAAGCTTTCATTTGTTTTTTTTTTCAGAAATATGAATTGTTAATAAAGTTATTTGCTGTATTATACTGTTTAAAAATGACTGCAATATTAATGGCATTCACTCTTTGAATCGCCAACACACCTTTAACTTCAGTTGCAAAAATGCTGTTTAAGTAAATGGGGCTCTTGTTGCCCAGTCTGTCCTTATTAGTTAGTCGTTTTGACAAATACTTTAAGGTAATTAACAGAGTTCTCCGGATAAAGTATTTAATAATTCGGTTTGTAAAAAGGTAAATAGGATTCATTACGCTCACCGCCATCGCCAATGGAAAAGTCCGCCTTAGGGTCTTCATCACGATCCTCGTCTCGAGTATGTTTATTTCAGGTGTACGAGTTATCCCGCCTCCCTCGTTACTTTCCATTTCTAAGCGGTGATTACTTCTAAATTTTACGATTTACACTTAATTTTAAGGAACGAATAATAAAATTTAAATTAAAATGAAAACAAATTAAATTATACGCGCGCTCTTTTTGGTGTTCCCCTTGCGCAATGCAAATAACGCATACGTTTTGTTTTGCACAATTTTTTTATAAACTATGAAAGAAAAATGAAAATGTTACTAAAGAATATTATAATTGATTTAATAATAAATTTTATTAACAAAATTAATTTTTATATATTTTTTTATTTTATAATCTTTAATTTGTTTACTTTTCAAATGTTAATTATCACCAGAACATTTCTAGTGCGTTAGTTTTTAATAGCACTATATAAAGATCTAAATTATTGCAGTCATAATATGACAGGCGTGTTTTAATGTATGTTAATTATTAAACGACAGATGTGATAAATAATATGTTCATCTGATGATAATAGATATGGCTGCCCATAATAATGTGTTATTAGTAAGGATGATATACACTGCTTTAACTTTGTCTTGATACTCCAGTAATTTCAATACCTTCAGCGCCCTTTAAACTGGAATATGCGCTGCGGTGGTTTACATCTACCTGGAAGGCAAAAAATACTTGCCAGTAAATAATTATACTGGTGGGTGTCTACCAATAGTTAATGATACTGGTAGGTCTGTATTAACCTTAACGTAATAAAAGAAGTGTTAATTGCGAAAAATTCATTTCATTACTTTTCGTATCATTCACAAAACAATAAAATGTGAATAAAACAAAAACTAAAAATTTCCCTAACCTCTAAAATTGCTGCAGGAGTCGGCGGACTGAGGACTGCAGCCTGCTGGCTCTACTCCGTCCAGAGCTAGACTATAATAATCGATAGTACAGTACGATCACTAAATATGATCGTAAATATTACCATAAATAAATATGCTATTGTAGGATGAGAAATACGTAAGTATAACCATATCGTACTTTAGCTTTGATGGTAACTTTCCGGATACGGACCAGTAAGCGTGACTCTTTTAGTGATAGGCTCGGGTATTAGGGTGCAACCCCGAAGCCCGTATATTCTCGCGGGCCAGGTCCTCAATCTGGCAAGCCTTGCGAATGGTTCCATAACTAAAAACATAAAATTATGATCATTTATTAAAATATTATTATCATAGTGCCGCAAATTTAATTAAACTAATAAAAATAGGTATAAAACGCTCCAGACAATTTTAATGGAAATTTATAGCGTTGCAGTGTTTTGCTAGACTGCATTGATCTGTAAAAACACACTGCAATGCGTGTTTAAATTGATATTGATCACAAAGTGGTTTTACTGGGACTCATTGACCTTTGATTTTTTTTATATCTTTTCAATAAAAGTAGAAGGAAACACCGAAATAGAATGATTTTCCTAAAACGATAAAAGTATTAATAAATTTGTGATATTAAATCCCGTTATCATAGATAGACCATTATTAAATTTGATTGGAATACGTTGATGATTAATCGGTTTACCCATTTCGGTAATACCTTAATTTTATCTTGGTTATTTTTTGTAAAATAAGCATTTCGTTCTTATTATCATTTTATTTAAACTTATATGACTTTGTAAGTTTTTGTTTTGATTCTTTATTACAAAATGTAACATATACTTGAAAAGGGGAGAGGAGTGTTTGTATTAGGTTTTATCCATCTGTTTCCTACGTGATGAAAAGGGGCCTGAGAGGAAGGCGCACTGTCTGTTCTGGCTCGCGCTTGCAGAAGTGGAAAAGGTGTTCTCTCTCCAAAATGGGTCTACGCGGTGAAGACGGCGGTGGCAGGGTTTAGGATTTGTGCGAAAACGTTCCTGTGCCTTTACCATAAAGCGACGAAGATTGAATTGAGAACACTGAGGGGTATCTGTATTGACCCTTATTGCTGTTTGGTTTCGGATGGCCCGGGAGGATTTGTAGTTTAGGTAAAGATAAGTGTTCATGTTTAAAACATTGTATGTTTCTACGAGGTATATACCAGAAGGGAGAAAAGAGGAGGCTACATTAATTTCTCCAAAAAAGGCTCGCATCATGCTGTCAACGAAGGCGAGTTCGTTGATGTGTGTTGATGAACTTTCGTGGCCTGCTATGCAGTGGCCAAAAAAAAATATTTTGTTTTGTTGTTGTTATAGTTGTTGCAAGTCCGACAGTTATGCGAAGACTCTTCGTCCCCGTAAAATAATCAAAAAATAAAACAAAATGTGGTATTATCTATTAATTTAATTTGGTCGATATTAAAGATTTTGCGCCTCTAATACTAAGATTTGCATTTAATACTTTTATCGTTTGATAAATAAGTTTGAAGAAATCTACGATTAAGTTATCCCTTTTTTATATTTGACAGTATGTAATTAACGTGGATAAAGGTAGAGAAAGACCGAAAAAAGTGTAGATGGATTGTGTGAAAGATGACGTGTGTAAAAAGAGTGTGAATTCAGATATGACGGCTGATAGAGTAATATGGAAGAGCAGTGCATACTGTGCCGCCCTCGCTTCAGAACGCGGCGCCTCAGGTACTCACACACCGCGTACACCAAGTACACCCGCGATCAGGGGCGGTTCTCACCGCCCAGAGGTCCCGATACAGGCGAAGGTAGTCGGGAATCGGGCCCGCGCCCGCCCTCGACGACCGAGTAGATTTGCCAGAATAACCAATAACCAGACACATGTCATTAATAACTCCGCCGTCGGATAACTACACTACAAGTAGTACACTTTTTATAAATAGGCCGTGGATCCGGGTCCACGCGCCCAATGTCAAATAAGCTGTTTAAAGTCGAATGGCTCGCAGCGTTATCATCATCAGGAATCTAGCTAGTGCATACTGTGCCGAGCCCAGATAACTGGGGAAAGGGCAGGAAAAGAAGTATGTACCCATAATTTATCCTATACCGTGGTAACTCTTGAGCTTGATGTTTACAAATAAAAAAGAGTGTATTTTTAATACCATGTAAACTTAATTTATTAATTGAATGATAACGTATTAGTGTTAAAATTATTGACAATTAAAGGTACTTTATGTTTTTAACAATGTACTTTTAAATAGTGTATTAAAAAAGAGTGAAGTATTAAATAACTTTATTGGCCGAAATTGGTAATAAAGCACAGTTATAAAATATTTTATAGTGATTTTTTTTATACAAACTTGTCCTGTTGGTGGTCACAATATGGTGGATGCGGTTCTTCAAATTGTATGTTGTTTAAGCGATTTATATTGCGCGTCACAATACATGTGTTAATGTATTAACATGCTATTGTTAGATCATCATCATCATCATCATCTGCAATAGTCCACACCCGGAGATAGGCGTAATTTTAGATGTAAAGAGATTTGTACAGGCCTCCATTGGATAGTGGTAGTGTAGTTTTACCGAATTTAAAATTCATGTATCTGTTACTTTTTGATTTGTGGACATATCACGCTGTGTTTTATTACAACCGAGAGCAGGTCTTAAGTCTTCTCATAAGATTATACAGTAATTCTAACATTAAATAAAAAAAAATAAAAAAACGTTTATTGCCTTATATAATATTACATATAAATGTTTATTTATGGACTATTGCTATGGCAAAAAGAGACGGCTCAGCTAATGTTAACCGGAACAGTAACACCGGTCAACGCTGGTTTTCGGTCCCTCCTTTACGGTCCCCCCTGTTACTAGGCGGAATATTTGTACCGGCGACCTACTAGAAGACATTAATTATATCATTAAACTTCGTACGTTCGTATAAAAAGAAGTAATCATTTTAACCCTATCGGTCCTCTAGCGTATGACCGAGGATGTGTGTAATGAATGGTGTATGTGTGTTTTGTGTGTATGAATGTGTTTGGTTGTCTGCACTTAGGTAAATATAGTGGCTTAGTAATTAAAATACTCACGTAGACTCGAAATTTGTCAATCGGTGCGGGTCAAGTTTTCCGCAGGAAGCTGTAGGATTCTGGATGAAGTCAGCGCTGCTAGCCATTCGACTGTTACAGCTTATCTGACACTGGGTACGTGGACCTGGATCCACGGCCTGTTTACAAAAAAAGTGTATTACTTGTAGTGTAGTTATCCGACGGCGGAGTGCAGCAAGCTGTTTTAAGAAGAGCGCTTTTATACTTTTACTTAATTTCGTCTAATATTCTTTCTTGTTTCCTTTGAGAAAGTTTCACCTTTGTTATACCTTCTTTTACTTGTAGGTCTCTGTTGCCGGAGACCTTATAGATGGTTTATTTTCTTTGTTCTCCTTGCCGCAGCTTATATGTGGTATACGGTACTAATACCTTTTCAGAATTCGGCTTGTTCGTGAGGCTGGAAATCGTTTAACTTGCGACAATTTGTCATTACTTTCGAAAACAGCTTAAATACGCTGCTCATAAGCTTGATTGGCTTACAGTTCTTTAAGCGGGACCTTTTACCCTTTATGAAGTAAAGCCTCACCACATTTCTGTACTTTTGGCGTTTTTCTCTCGAGTATGATGTAGGTAAATAGCATCTGAGAAGCGGCCACTTTATTTGAGATAAAGCGCGGTCACTCCCGGGAAGTGCTAGGAGACCGGGAGCTGGAGGTACCAGTTAGCTATCTGAGACTACCACACCCGTCTGAACAGGTTGGTGTGGAGTTCTCCTGCCTGGGGGAAAGTGCGGAGGAGGTCCAACTTGCCACCTCGGCTTCCGATTCGGCCATTTACACCGACGGCAGCCGCATCGACGACAAGGTGGGTGCGGCGTTCAGCGTCATGCGGAACGCCGCAGAGGTTGCAAATAAGAAACTCAAGTTGGGCAACTTTTGCACCGTATACCAGGCAGAGCCGCTGGCATTAGTAGCAGCGACGGGGTACGCGGCCAGCGGGTCGGCGTAGTCATGCGCCGTACTTAGCGACTCGAGGTTCGCCCTTGAAACAGTCGCAAGATCAGACACCCTCCACGCCCTGGCGCTTCGAGTAAAAGAGAATATGAAAGCGCGGGCAAAAGGGACGAATGTCAGGTTATATTGGGTGAAGGCGCACGTGGGGATGGAGGGAAACGAAAGGGCGGACCAACTAGCCAAGGAAGCGGCCCTGAAGAGTAAAAGAAGACAAGAGTACGAGGATGGCCCCGTTTCCTTCGTCAAGCGTCAGCTTCGGCTGAAGACGCTTGACGAATGGAACAGGAGGTACGTGTAAGGTACGACGGCTTCGACAACGAGGATTTTCTTCCCAGACGTCGCGTCAGCTTACCGGACCCTTCGCCGACTGGAGCTCGACACGATCTTGGGCCAGATGTTCACTGAGCACGGGGGATTCTCCGAGTACCTTCACAGGTTCAAGCTCAAGGAGAGTCCCGCGTGCCTTTGTGACCTAGCGGTGGACCAGACCGTGGTGCATATCCACGCTTCCTGTCCCTTGTATGGAAGGAGACGATTGGATTTGGAGTTGGAGCTGAACAGGCAGCTCAACAAGGAAGCCATTGCCTCCTTGATGAGTGAAGACGTAAGTCGCCCAAAATTCCTGGAGTACTACCAAATTATACTAGCCGACGCCATAAAGAGGAGTAACGTTTAATTAAATAAAGTTGTATTGGTAAATTGATATAATGATGATATTGGCTAAGCAAAAGATAAAACGTAAAATTAAAATAAGGATAAGGAATAAATAAATAAAGTAAAAGATGTAAAGAGGTAAAATAAATAAAAATAATAAAAACAATAACAAAGGAGGAGGAGAAGAAGAAGAAGAGGAAGAAAAAGAAGAGAAGAGAACAGATGAAAAACCTATGATTGTTCCAGGATACAACGGCGACGGTCTTCATGAGTGGGAGGTATGGCAGAAGGAATTAGGATGGAGTATGAATGAGAGCAAAAGTAAGAAAGATAAGTATGGTAAGACAGATAAGAGAGAATGTAAGTGGAGCATGAAGGAAAAATGTAAATAAGTAATAGATGATAAGTGATTCTGTATGGATAGGCCCTGACCTAAAACACGCAGGGGAATGCTCAAAAAAAAAAAAGCGTCTGAAGGGCCGCTAGCGCTGGTCGTCAACCTGATTTCAGAAGCTCACTGGTGGGTAGGTGTCTGTTAATAGAGACTGTTTAAATAGGTAGCATCGCAACGCCTATTTTTTCAACCAAGTCGTAGTGTGCAAACATTACTGTGTTCCGGTTTGAAGAGCGCTGTACCTATTGAAATTAATGGGGTTGCGAGGCTCTACATCTTGTTTTAAGGCGACGGGCACAATGTACCGCGGGCGCATCACATCAGGTGAACGTCCCGCTCGTGGTGTCGCTTCGTAGCATAAAATAATTGTTCATATGATATTAGTGGTTTAAAATGGCCCAAATCTCTACATATGTGCCCTTACAAACGACGACCCTTGGTGCCCGGCGGTAGCGAAGACCATGCTCTGATCGTGATCGATGCGGTGATTTTTGGGAGAGGTCTATGTCCAGCAGTGGACGTTTATCGGCTGATGATGATGATGATGGGGAAGCTGTTATAAAATAAAGCACAGTACGGTTTTGGTTTTAATATTTCCGTTGTAGAGATATTCACCACTAAAATAAACCTCGCAGATGGCCAAACTCCCAAGTTGACAATGATGAATTAAAAATTATCTAGAGAGTGGACCTATCGCAAGCAACGTCAGAGTTACCAGCAGATTTTGGTGTAACTGACAAAACTGTTTCAGTTCACTTGAAATAATTTAGAAATGGCCAAGTGCTGGTGAAATAGATACCCCCGGCTTCATACTTCACGACAGATGGTAGCTAAATCCAGGGAGTTGCGATCAGAATATCTCCGACACCCATCATGCTCCTCGAAAAAGAAAGTACTTCCTTTTATGACAGTCACAGTCAACGTTTGATGACGATTAAAACTCCATTGACTGACTGATGCGACTCATCAGAAATTGGGCTCGCGGGATCGGATAAATCGCAGCTTGTATTGATTTAAAATTTGGTTACTATTCGGCGGTCAATTATCACAGTTGTTTATCTAGTTTTCTGTTGTAGTGGCGAGTACATTCAGTAGTCGAAGACCTACATTCATTTGTATCGGAAACTTTGGGCGGGGGAATTTTCCCAGAATGCAAATTAAAATTTGTGTACGGTTTGTGTATTGCTGGAGCGTTGAGCTGGGAAACGACAAGCTAGTGATTTATAAAGTGTTGTGCTTCTATACAACATAAAGCGCCGGCGCAGCAGCCACGTTTGCTTATCAGCGAGCGCCGTCCCAGAGAACGGTCGCGGTCAAGCAAGCCCCTCCTACTTTAATATAAACGGAAGTGTTTGGCTAATATTGAGTGTGATTAGTACGATAGCGATAAGACAGCGCAAATATGTCACTCCATCGAATGTTGGGCTCCTAGTAAGCCAACGCTTAACGTGATGATAAATAAATATAGGTTGGTAAAAAAATAATAACTTTTACTATATATAACCATCTCACCACTACCCAAAGGCGTACACAGAGATTTCAGGAAGGGTATGTATAATAATAATATGGATTGAGAGAGAGATAGGGTATGCAGTGCTTTTTTTGCCAATACCTTTCCTACATATATGATTTTGAACCGAAAATATAACTGGAAACAGTGAGGGGTTGGGGGAAGCTCCACGCTTTTGCAGCTTTCCGTACAGTTCTTTATTCTTAGTCATAATATAATGAAAAACTGAACTAATGTTATCTCGTATAGTTCAATTTTCCAAACATTTTGTTGCACTTATTCTTCCTATAGTCGACGCATTTTAAGGCGAGTCCTAGGACAATAAATGTCACTGACAGTAGGAATGTGCACGCAATGCAACCCGTTATAAACACTTAGCTTCCCGCGCACGTGGGGTCTATGCGTCATCGTGACCATTATTAGCACTCTGACTCCTGATTGGTCGTTACGAGTAAGGGTTGTTGTTTTTCTATAAATAGAAGATGTTTTGTTATGATACTCATTATATTATTTACGCTTCGTTAAGCTATACGCACAATGGAGAAATTATTTTCTAACGTGGTTTTGAAGAAATTAAATGGTGACATCATCGCTCAAGCTCGGGATGTAATTCACAACGTGTTCCAGTTTTTAAAAGAATTGAAAAGTGACCCCGAGGAAAAGCTTGCTTCAATTTCACTACTCCACGAGAGGTTGCAGCACTGATTTATGGAGTTAGTAAAGCAACCGTGGATCGAATAAAAACATACATTCTTGAGTTTACGTAGAGTAAATTACATATAATAACTATCGAAATCACAATTTTCTTTGATTAATATTAAACATAAACTAATTATATAATAGCTTTTAGCAGATAAAATAAACTTTTTAGAGTTAAAATTTAGCGTTAAAATTATATAAGAAAACTAGATTTGCACACCGTTTCACTCACACAACATATAATGTACTAAATCAATCCCCATATGGATTTGGCCTCTCTATACTCCTATTTCTTATAACGGATTTGAGATTTTATATTACTTCTGTGCGGTTCTTCCCTGAATAACGTACATAGTCCCCTGCAAAACATATCAAAGCAATTAAAATTATTATTATATAATAAATCTAATTTTACTATACGTCCACTGCTATCCACAGGCCTCCCCCAAAGATCTCCACAAAATTTATTGAAGAGAATTAGGCCTTAGTCAACTACGCTGAGTCATTACGAGTTGGTGGGTGGTCAGAACCTCGTCTGTTATTGAACAGGGTGTATCGCGCGCAGGTGAGATTAACCTGGGCACCGTAAGATGTTGGACGGAACCCCTTACACCAACAATAAAATATTAGGTCCTTACATATGAAATTAGCGTTTTATCGTACTGACTACTTTGATCTGAAATATCTCCTCTTTGGTTAACAATTCCAAATTCAAATTTATAAATTCATTTAGCTGCTACATTTGAGTTTTGAAAACAGTCATTCATTTGTTTTTTCCTCATTATTTTTTTCTTTGGCGTCGCTTATTACCGCACAATAGAAAACATGAAATATCGGTATATAATATTTACGAGTACAAGTTCTACCGTGGCACCAGTGCTGCAGAAACAACTCGAAGGATTAATGATGTGTACGGCGCTGGTGTCGCAAAAGGAAGCACGGTACGATTTTGGTTTCAACGTTTTCGTTCTGGAAATTTCGACCTTCAGAACCATCCCTGTGGACGGCCGGAGACCAAAGTGAAAAATGAAGAAATAAAGGCTATTATGGAAGCGAATCCATCATAAAGCACTTCAGAAATAGCTGCAGGCTTCGAAGTAAGCGACAAAACTATATTAATCCACTTGAAGCAAATCAGGAAAGTAAAAAAACTTGAACGATGGGTACCTCATGAATTGAGTGAATCGAACTTGCAAATACGTGTCGACTGCTGTGTTACTTTGCTCAACTGATACGATAATGAAGGTAATTTAAATCGAATTATTGCTTGTGATGATATGTGGTTACTGTACGATAATCGGAAGCGCTCGTCGCAATGACTGGACCCTGGAGACTCAGCGAAATCCTGCCCTAAACGAAAATTGACTCGGAAAAAGTTACTTGTGAGTGTTTGGTGGACTAGCGCCGGTGTCGTTCACTACAGCCTTTTAAAATCTGGCCAAAGGATTACGGCGGGTATCAATCATCAGTAACTGCAAACCATGAAGGAAGAACTAGCTGCTGAACAACACTGATTGGTCAATCGCTTTAGGCCACTGCTGCTTCACGACAACGCAAGACTACACACTGCGCAACAAACAACCACTAAGTTAGATGAGCAACAATTGGAATGTCTGCGACATTCACCGTACTCCCTGGACCTCGCCCCAACAGATTACCATTTTTTCCGGAACTTAGACAACTTCTTACAAGAAGAAAAATTCAACTCCGATGCGGCAGTCCAAACCGCTTTCAAAGAGTTTTGTTGATCCTCGCCCCTATGGTTTTTTTAGTAAAGGGATTAATGATCTCTCTATGTGATGGTAAAAGCGCATAAATAACAACGGTGTATACTTTGATTAATTAAATAAAATA
The DNA here is from genome assembly GCA_029034505.1 of Ornithoptera priamus. Classification (NCBI taxonomy): domain Eukaryota; kingdom Metazoa; phylum Arthropoda; class Insecta; order Lepidoptera; family Papilionidae; genus Ornithoptera; species Ornithoptera priamus. Next base: position 2,986,121 of record JARDWD010000686.1, read on the forward strand.
TATTTTACAAAAAAAAAATAACTTTATATTCCTCCCGTACAAAACACCAATTTCATATGTAAGGACCTAATAATAATAGAACTATAATATTTCATTTATAACATAGTTGATTTATGTGTACATAAGAGAAACCTTAATTATGTATGTTATATGGCTTGAAAAATTGTGTCTTTAGTGGTAGTCCTCTAAGTGGCAGCTGCTTACCAGTTGTAGATAGTGTTGATGTAGTCTTAATATGCATGTATAAATTATATTGTATTTTAAAAAAAACTGTTTTTTATTCATTGTATTGTTCCTTATTTCACGTCTTTGTAATTATGCCTCTAAAATATATATCATTTGTCGTCACTTCTCAATATTTACAAGTTGCTAGGAATCAATGACTTGTTATAACCAACTCGCTCATTGTGTATCTTCCAAAAAATACTTTCTGTGTAAACAATTTTAACTCATAATGCACAATAAAGATGTTTGTCCTGCACAAGAAATGGGCCATTTACTCGAACTCGAAAATATATAAACTTTATCAATCTCCTATAAACTTTTTAAAAACATTCGCAGTTCCTATATTATAAGTATTTGCTGGTACAAAAATGACAGGAACAAACATTTGTAATCTATTAAATTTACAAAACAATACATGTCATTAAAAAAAGAAATAATACATGTGGCGTGCGGGCCAATGTTAATATTCAAAATATAAAGAAGTTTTCGATTGTGACAAATAACTTTTAAATAGAGGAATAAATAAATGTAATTATGGTGCGAATGAGAATACTTTTTTTGCCTATCAAATGGCTGGGAACGATTTGAAGTGTTTTAAATCGAAGGTCCAAGCTGTTCAGGATTACGCTGAGTCAAAGTCGATTGCTTAGTTGATTTATCGCAAATACATCTCCAAGCAATTACAATTCCAGCATTGTTTGTTGATACAAGGTGTACATTTTCTCGAAAAATTATAACACACGGTGGACAGACGCGTAAGATTCGTTCGTCCTTTCGATCTTGGATCGAAATATCTCTATCCGTAAGAGGGTGATGTGGTGGCGTTCGATTTCCGCACCCCACGACTGAAGTTGAATTTAGAATTAGTTAGCTCTGATAACAGACCGAGAAAACAAAGGAAGAACGCCGCTAGTCAGAGTCGTCGGTGAAACATAACGTTACAATCCGTATCGCATGAGTGATCATTAAAAGATACGAACTAAGAATGCTTTAATTTGGATGGGACACTACGGACGACTACAGCAGCCTATTAACCATCATACTTCCCTAATATCCAATATGTTAAATTATTCCATTAAAAACAAAGGCGCTATGTGCTGTTAATTTTTTTCTAATTTACTAACATATTTGTTTAAATATTTTTTATTTTATGCGGTAACATTTATCACTTCACTTCTTTAGGTGTATGGTTACGAGGGATAAACCAATTGGTTACGATAACTGCTACAACTTACCTCACTTGTGGTAGGTCTCTCTTACCAGAGACCGCCTACGTGGGTACCACTGCAGCGCCTATTTCTATAGCCAAATAGTAGTGTGGAAACATTTCTGTGTTACGGTTTGAAGAGCGCTGTAGCTAGTGTAATAACTGGGTTAATGGAACTCAACATCTTATGTCTCAAGGCAACGAGCACAATGTGGTGCAGTGTATAACATCTTAACTAGCGCCACGTTGTTGTGAGCAGGTAAGCGCTACGCTTACCATCTGGTGAACATTTCGCTCTTCTCATCGTTTATTTGATTAAAAAAAATACCGTTTATCCCATAATTGTGAAAATGAAATATATTTTTTTGTATTCAACGAAGCTTGGAGACGGGCAGATCGTTTACATGGTGGTAAGTTATATACATGTTCATAACAAAGTGGCGATAAATAGGACACACCACATTGTGCTCGTCGCTTTGATATATATGTCGAAGTAATTTTCTAGCTACAATACTATTTAAATTTAAATAAAATAATGTTTTTAACATATTCGTATAAAGTAACGTCTTTGGCAACAAGGTCCTGCTAGCAGAAAAGATAATATTAATGAAATTACGTTTTCACTGCTTTCACTTAGTTATAATATAACTTGTTACCGTTTGCTGTGATTTATATTTACATATCCAGTTTTACATATACAGAAAACAACGTATGCAAAAAGCAAGCACAACGTATGCAATTTGTTAGCAACTGCTTACAATAATTTTAACACTTTGGATTTATGTATTCGTCATATTTAAAGATGCAATTCATCTCAAAAAAATCTCTATTAAAAGCAACTACTTTTTTAGGTTCTTATGATGTATGATAAGTGGTTGAAAAGTAAGAGGATAATAGTTTTCAAGTTATGCACAGTAGCGTTGAGAACCGTGTTGAGTATTGACTGTTTTTATGAAAAATAGATTACTTCAATCTTTTATATACAATAAAAACAGTATGACATTTGAATAATCAAATGAGCCGCTGCTTATTCAAGTGTAGAACTCATTGATATTTTATTACATAAATCATATGGTATAATTTCTAATTAATTCTCGAATCCATCAACTGATGTGGAAAATTAATTTTCCAAGAAATTATTCTGAAATACCATAATTAGTAAATAGTACAAGAAAAATATAAAAAGTAAAGAGTTTGGAGAAAAATCTGTGGATTTTCCGAGCAATGATACTTTGAATTATTATATGTAGGCCAGTGGTGTGTGTGTGCAGTAAGTGTAATGAGCGAAATGTATAATATAAATCAGTTTTTCTAAATCTCCTTTCTTGTATACTATCACCGCCTCCTTGTATCCATGCAGCACCCACTAGAGAGCGGTAGCGCCCACTTTAGCAATCACAGATCTAGCTGATGACAAACGAAAAGCTGAAAGCAATAGAGAATTTATTTCCACTTAGCAGTTGTCGCCGTTGAATTTTTCGAGACGATTCCTTAGCTTTGATTCATATCGTGATAACATCGGAACCTTTTTGTAATTCTTTAAGGAATTATAAAAAAAAATTAAAGACAAGTGCTTCTATTTAAAAGATGGTATCTAAGATTTTAATCTTCAATGATTTTTATCAAGATTGTCTAACGATAATCGATTAAAGTATGCGTTACAATAGCTTTCGTAATAAATTATTCCTTGAAATAGATTAAGTGATACTTGAATGTCAAGTATATAGAAATACATTATTTTAGAACGTAATTGCTTATTTAATAATTTAAAATTCAAGAATATAGTGAATCTGCCGTAATAAGAGTCAGAGTATTCTGGTTGAGTAAGTTTTACTATCTACAGCCACTATTTTATTCACAAAATTTGAAATTGTAGTCAAGTGTTGGTTAATTGTCAATGAAAAAAGTTGCTATTTGCCTTGTTTTATAAGACTTTGTTAAGAGCATTTGACGAAAGGTTATATACAAGATGGGTCAAATGCTATGTATGCTAATGTATAAATAGATGATAGAAAGTGGTTATTAAATTTTCTCCTACTTGCCGAGACCTATGTCCCACAGTAGCGTCAATAGATAGCTATTGAGATAATGGTAACACTGTCCTAATGTTATTTTCTTTACATTGATTGTTGTATAAAAGAGGATTCACTGATATATAGATATGGAGCAAAGGATTTATGCTGATGTAGCTTTATCAGTACCTTAAAACAAAGAGTAAAAATTTATGCTTGTTTTGATTTCTATGCCAGTGATAATAAAATCTGACGTAAACATTTTTAATAAATATCTTTAAAGTATAATGAAAATCGTGAAAATTATTCATGAAGTTATTATTATCAGATATCAATTGCAAATCGGTATTAAAGCGATAATAATCAGTGACGCTTATCCTGCGTCATATTAAAATAATCGAAATTATTTACGGATAAGTTGCATGGAAATTGTGGAACACCTATTATCACAGATTTTTATATCTTAAGTATTTTAATTTGCCTGAGAATAATGTTTTAAGTAATGGGACGGCCCATTTAACGTTCCCAGCTGTGGAAATATTAAATGCGATGTTTATTACATTATTTTTGACTGAAATGTTCAACATATTAATTTTATACTCGTTTTATTATACAAACGAAAATTAAAACTAGCAAAGATATTACTTCGCTATGATTATACGCAATAAAGCTAAGTGATGACAGACCTTCAAGGATAAATCTTTTCTTAGTTTCAACGCCTATGTTATTATTATAGTGTATAATAATTATGCATTTGGTATTTTTTATTTATTCTGTATATTGCATCACTATCTGAAATGTTATCCATTGGCACGATAATAACTATATTGCGCACTTAGTACAGAGGCTCGTCTAAATATTAAAATTTTTTGAAGTTACTAATTTTGTTAAATTATGCGAATGAAGTTAATCCGTATAAGACCAAAGATTGTTGAAATTGCCCAGTGAATCATATTTATGTAGGTATATTGGGTAAACGAGCGTACAGTTCATATACGCCTATAGGCAGTCGCAACACCTGAAAGGTCACAGCAGCGTCGTCAACCTTTGAGAAAGTGATAGCCTTTTTTTGAAGATCTCCCTGTCATAAGATAATTTTTTTCTCTTTATTTTACAGCGCTTCATCGTCGTCATAATACATAAAAATATAATTTATGTGTAATTAATCACAAACACGCCTTAGATTTATTTTGTAAAGTTGTTTGCCTTCATTGGTTTAGTCAAGATTGTATTTACTCTACCAATTTGGAGCAAGACACTAGAATCGCAAGCGTCTCTACAAGCTCGATTTTTCGAACATTCTATGAAGATGTGATAAACATCATCGATTTTATTGCAGTTCGAGCACAACGGTGAGGACACCCTGCGCATTAAATAGGCAAACTTGTTACACGGCACATGGCCGGCGCGCAGTCTCAACGCGATTATAGTGCTTTGTCATATAATATTAAGCTGAAGAAGAAAAATCAGATGAATTATAGGGAAGAAAGATCTGAGTGGAGATTGCGTTAAAGGAAGCGTAGCATGTATTGAAGACCTGGTGAAGATCTCATGGATTTGTTGACCATGTAGGATTATCGGGCTAATTGAAATGGAAATCGATTGGGGAACCTTTGTTCAGCCATTGTCATTAAATGGATAAGATAATAATGTATGACTGTCAATGTTTGAAACATATATATGTTTAAGAATTATAGAATTATCATTGCTGCCGCAGTTTGTTCGATTATAATGAGATTTTCATTAATATATAACTGATATTGTAAGTCGAGAATTAGTTTACTCTATGGTAAAATTAACTTAGTAACTACATAAATATTTAAGTGAATAAGCGTAGTTTATACGTAAATATTATAATATATTTGAAAATCTTAGTTTTCTTAATCTTTAGACCGACGACTGTAAAAATGACTGTAACATGGATAATGTTTTTATTATTTCTTTTCTTGTTACCGGGTACTGTATGACGACGTACGATTAAATAAGATAAGATAAATATCGTTTAACTATTTTACAATGCTATCTCCATTGGTAGATATATATCATATTAACATGTGATAATTATTATATATGCAGAAGAATGCTTAGAAGCTTCAGATAATACACATGTCACATTTACAATTCGATAATTTAAAATAAAATTTTGTCCAAAACGTAAAGGGTAATTAATGTCTGTAAAATCATGAGCAAGAGAGATCATCGCTAAATTTTGATAATATACAAGGAACTGTTAGACGAATAATTGTAAATAGATAAAGTCATATTATAAATTGAAAGATATAATCGCTATTTCATTACCATTACTGATAGCATTAGTTTCCAACCTCCAATCCAAAAACGGAATCTTCCTTATAACAACACGTGAATCTATGTATCATTCTGTTAATGTGATAGAAATCATTAATGTGATAGTAAGTGACATGTTTGACAATAAAAATGCTGCGCTGGTTAATATGATATACATCACTTCATGCTAGCCGCCTTGAGGACATAAGATTTACAGGGGCGAGAGCTTTATATAGAATATTACAGAAAAAATTTATTGCCCAACAAATAATATACTATTTTACAAAATAATATTATATAACAATAAATGCGCAATGGGCGGTCTTATCGCTAATAGCGATCTCTTACAGAAAATCTTTGGATAGAAAATAAAGAAAAATAACCGATAAATTTGGTGTGGGTACTTAATTTATATATATACATACATGCATAATATAATAATATTGATAGAAGCAATATACACATTACATAAATAGTTAAAGTAACTTCGCAATGTTATATATAATAAATAATACGTAGTCAAATAAGTACTGTATTCTCTATGCACCATTCTACTCACAGGTGTGGTATGCATACCCTTCACGATATCTCTGTGGACGCCTGTACGGTCTCCGGCGAGAGATCTGCCACCATTTTTGACTAACTTTATATTTTCGCGATATTTATTGCAAAATAAGTATAAGGCGATTAACGGAGTCCACTTGTTCGCGAGTTTTGAGGGTGTAAGCCGTTGTCATTTTCTATTCACGTCTGTAGTAGACGGCCAACACAATGTGGTTTGTAATATTTCCTAACACAAAGAGTGCTTGGAAGGCATGGCCATCTTTTGCATGTGCTCAGACGTTTAGAAGGAAGGTAGATCGTGTGAACAGATCTAATGTCGAAAAAATGAATTGGGACTTAATTCAAACATATTACAGGTTATAACAAAAGGTTATCGACTACGCAGCGCGCTTGATTTTTCCTCTCGCCAGCACTACTCACTAACAACAAAATCCTTTGTTACTCCAACACGGTTAAAAAATTAGGAATGCCTTATACTACTATGGGATATAAAGGAAGTATGATGGTTAATAGGATGCTGTAGTCGTTCCTAGTGTCTCATCCAAATTAAAGCATTGTTAGTTCGTATCTTTTAATGATTACTCGTGCGATACGGATTACCGTTATGTCTCACCGACTTGGACTCTCTGACTAGCGCCGCTCCTTCTTTCTTTTCTCCGCTTGTTGTCAGAGCTTATTTCGAATTCCAAATTAAACTTCAGTTGTGGGGTGCGTTCGGAAATCGAACGCCGCCACATTATCAATCCTAGGCTGCTGATATCTGCATTTTTGATGCAACTCGTTCCTCGCAAGTAGATAAAGCACTCTAGGCTTGTAAAACCTGTGTATTTTTATGTATCCGAAGCAGCGTAAGTGGTTCCCAATTCGTCTACGCAGGAACACCGGCTTTCTCTGTTTAATCCACAAGATTCTACTTAATCCTTCACACCCATTGTATTTGCGAGTTGGATCCTCCTTTGTTCACTCATCTGATGTAAAATGTAAATCGCACATGAAAATTCTTATCTAATTTCAGCCCCGTGTTTCCTTCGCCATACATACAGTTATACTCTGGAATGAACTTCCTTTTGCAATTCGTGAGATTAGGACAGTAGCACTATTTAAAAAAAGCATCAAAGAGAATTATTCTGCGCTATCTTAATGCCTATAAATTTTATTTTGTCTTTTTGTTATCCTTTTACTTATAAACCATTCTAGTTTATATTTAGTATATAAGTTTTACTCTATTTTATCGTCAGAGTGCACCGGATTTATCTATCACTATAATCAAATCTTCTTACCAAAGCCCTACTACTGGACTACTACTAGGAAGAAATATATTTTTCCAAGCAGTCTCATTTGTTTTCCAAAAAATTTTACATTCAGCTATTTATCACATATTATTTTTAATAGTAAATATCATCCTTATCGATATATATATTTATCTACCTAATAATGTCCACCGCTAAATATGTGCTCATAATACGACTATTTTTATTTGAGAGTTTTCATTTATATTTAACCGTTTTTATATATATAAGGCTTCTTTAGCTAAAATGCAATATTTTTTGTCCTAACATAACATCGAAATCAGAATTTAAATTTGCTGTTTGTTTTTACTTCTTTTAAAATCAGATTTTTTCAAGTATGAGATCGCTTACTCCAATACAATTTCTTTACTATATTTTGCTCGCTTTACTTACCGTGCTTTTCGCGGAGTAAATTTTTTACAATCCTATTTGTTTTAACAAAAGATAAATACATATGTATATATATATAAATTTATGTATATATCACAGAGTACAGATCCGACAGATGAGATTTACTGCTTAGTTATCCCGAGCCTTCCAAGCCGTCCTTCCGTCGTCTGGCCCGGGGTGTCAAGTTAGAGAACGTCATCGTTGTCGTCATTGGCAACATTGCTTCCAGGCCTCCACTGCAACATGGGGAAGGTCTATAAGTGTCTGATGCTCACGCGTCTATACAATGTTGTGTCGGAGAACAGACTTCTGCTGGATGAACAGTTCAGGTTCAGAAGAAATCACTCTTGCGTCCACTAAGTACACAGACTGGTAGAGTACGTTTTCAAAGGTTTCACGCGCAAAATTCCGCACGACATCGTAGTTCTCTTTTGTGATGTAGCCATGGCGTTTGACAACGTCTGGCATGACGGCATGATTTACAACCTGTACGCACTCGCCCATATGGGCGAAAGACCTGTAAGCGCGTGGCCTCACCCTGCTGCGATCGCCGCAAAGTGTCATGGCTATACGGGTCATACATCGTTTACTATACCGTCTCCTTCGAGGTCGCGTGCTCCCTCGCCTGGACGCCGCCGTGGGAACTCGATGCCGAGTCGTCTGCGCGCATTTACTGGCGGCGGAAGAGCGCCCTTGAGCGAGAGGTGCATCCGTTTGCGGATAGGAGGAAAGGTGACACCGAAAGGCATGACGGGAGGTGCTTCGGCGATGTAAGCGGCGACTTCAAGACCCGTTGCGCGGTCGCTTCACCGTGGAGGCCGTCCAGCAGGTCATCGCCGACTGGCTGGATAGGGACTGCGCAGTCCTCAATTTCCGCTTTGGGCAGATGCTCACGGGGCATGTCCGCTTCGGGAGATATCTACACTAGCGTAATTGTGGTAGGACTGAAGTGCCCGTTTCTTGAATTAAGTATCGGATGGTAACTCTTCGATCGCTCAATACAATTTTCTCGACTTTCGTTGATGGATGGCCGCAACGATGTTCGTCTTCCGTGCTCGTTCTCCCTACTCGAAGTTAAGCAGTCCACCTTGCGACAGTGGAATACGGCGGGGCAGACTCTCCCAATGTTGCCTCCAAATCGCAATGAATCTCTTGCGTCGTTAACATTTTTAAACAGAGGTATTTAATAACGGCTCGCACTTAGTTTTTCTCCATTTTCGAGAACACGTTCCGACCCGAAGCAAACAAATGACTATATTCAGAAAAAAAAAAGATTTGAAGATTTTTTTATATTACATATATGTATCTGAGCTATGCCAGTATTTATTTCTTTTCTTACCAAGGACTATATATGTCGTTCTCACTACTTTTTGATCCCCCCTCGTAGTACAAAGAGTGCAAAATGTTTGTTATTGATACCGCCACGAAGTTACATCCCTCCATAACTTAAAAAGAGGGCGATGCTTAATATTGAATCAAGTAGACGACTGCATTTAACTTGTCCGTTGTTCGGAGTTTTAAGGTTTAATTTGATTTATTGTCAAAATTGGGTTTTCTGTACTCTTTGAAAGTATTAGTTTTTTATATGAATTAGTAAATAATAATATCATCATAATCAGCCGATAGACGTCCACTGCTGGACATAGGCCTCACGCAAAGATTCCTACATCAGTCGAGTAGGGAATCCTATGGGAGGATTTAGGCCATTTTTCACCACGCTTTCCGAATGCGGGTTGGTAGGAACCAAATCCTAGTTTGTGAATTAGCAGGGTGCACTACGAGAAGGTGAGGTTGGCTTGGATCTCGAGTACTTTCGCGGGAACCGTCACACCCCTTAAATAATATTATGCATAATGAAATAACGACATAATAATATATGAAATACTGGCATAATTCATTTTTATAATAGGTTAAGGGACAAAATGAATATAAGTATATTCATTTTGCTGGATTTCAGCGAGTTTAATATATTTTTTTAATTAATTAGGCGACGAGACGAGCCGAACGTTCACCTGATCATAAGCGATACGCCCACCCATAACAAAGTGGCGTTAGTCAGGATGATATACACTGCGCCATATTTCGCTTGTCGCCTGAGACATAAGATGTTGAGTCTCGTTACCCCACTAATTATACTAGCTATCCTGAACACAGTATTTCTTTTGCACAATATTGTTTGGCGGCACAAATAGATGCTGCGTTCTGAAGTATAGACGAAAATTTACTTATTTGCATGGTGTTGTGTGAATATCCTAATTAACACAGTAACTTCATGAAGCAACATAATTATAAATAAAGCTTTCCTCATGTTGAAGAAAAGTTTGATAATTTTAATATGTAACAATTTTTTTTTAATCTCAGCATATCATTATGGTTATATTCAATAGAAGATAAACTTACATTTAATTATTTTATTGATCTTTTTTATCATTAAGATCTGTCTTTAAAATTATTGTTATCTACCGACGGACTTGTTTGAGCGGATACCGACAATTAATAATTGACGTGAAGTACTTTACTTTTTAATATACTGTATAAATTATATATAATTATTTAATTGTACATTGCAACCCCCCAACGGGTTCTCGCTGCATGTTGCAAAGCGGCTAGCGCCGGCAGGATCGCTTTTGCGAGCCAAAGCGTTCCCGTGACCCTGCCATCAGGCAATGAGGCGGAACATAGTGGAGGTTTAAGTGGGAGCAAGTACGACATAACCCGTTCTTGCCTGCGCGTGGACGAATATGCGTAGGCATTTCCCCCACGTGAAACGTAAAAAAAAATTGTACATTGCAAAGTGATATTGCTACTGTATACATCACCGGTGGCCAAAATATTTACCTGAAAATTTCGCAGGTCTGCAGATAACAGTAGTGTGCAAACATTATTGTATTCTAGTTTGAAGGGCGTTCTAGCTAGTCTACTTACCGGGGTGATGAAACTCTAGATCTTGTTTCAAGGCGACGAGCGCAATGTGGTACTGTGTATAACATCTTACTTACCATCAGGGGTACGATCCCCTCGTCTCGTCGTTTCGTAATAAAACAAAATTGTATATAAATAACTTACAAATTACTATACGAATACTACCTCGGGGTTTTAAATGAAGCATATTTTACATATGCAGCTGTGATATCTCAGTTTGTAAGAGCGTTCGACGCCAAGCCTGTAAAAAGCTTAGTCAAAGTTCGAGGCCCGTTGAGCTTCAGCTTCCGGTAAAGATAAACATGTTGAGAAGACCAACAACAACAGCTTTTGTATAATTTCTTATCAAAATCTGTAAGGTAAGGGCATTAGTAGTTGACCATATACTAGTTGTTGACCGTTTTATACAAAATTTTAAATAATTAGCAATGTGTTTGTTGTAGCTAATAAATAATAAATTTGTAAGTAACTACTGCCATCTATTAACAAATAAAAATCTATTAAAAACTAAAGGTTGTAATGATTTCCTTTAAGTACCCACCGATATTATAAAATTGAAATGTATGTGGTCAACTAATAAAGTTGATGTGCCATACAATGAAGCTGTACGAGCGAATCGTAGAAGGTCGATTACGACAGGAGAGCTCCTTATCAACCAACCGGTATGGTTTCATACCAGGCTTATCAACTGTGGATCCGATGTTCGCAGTGAGCATGATCGTCCAAGAGTTTAGAGCTAAGAACAAACCGCTTTACCTTGCGTTCTTAGACATGGAAAAGGCATTCGATCGTGTACCTCGTGCAACAATCTGGTGAAGTCTTCGAAGGAAAAATATCCCAGAAACGTATATCGATATTATAGCCGACATGTACAAGGACGTAAGAACGGTTATCAGGACAACAAACAGAACAGATATGGGATCAGTACTGAGCCCATATCTGTTCTGTTTGTTGATGGATGCCCTCACTGAAAATGCGAAGTCCCTGGCACCTTGGACATTTATATATGCCGACGACGTGGTAATGTGCTTGACCACCCTTGATGAACTCAAGCAGGCTCTGGAAAAATGGAAACGTCAGTTACAGAAAGGTGGCTTGCTACTGAATATTGCAAAGACCCAGTACATGGTTTGCAACGATCCAGTCTCAGAAGTGGTACCTCTTATCATCGATGGACAACGAGTCACAAAATGTGACGAATACTAATATTTGGGAACCATAGTACACTCTTTTGGAAATCTGGACACAAATATTCAGCATCGTATAGCAGCGGCCTGACTTAGATGGCGGGAAGTGACTGGCGTAACCTGTGACAGACGAATGTCAGTAAAAATCAAGGGCTTAGTATACAAGACCATAATCAGGCCGGTCCTAACATACGGCAGCGAGACTTGGGCCATAACTCAGCGCCAAACCAACGAAATCCAAGTCGCCAAAATGGAAATGCTCCGGTGGATGTGCGGAGTGACGAGACTCGACCAAATCCGCAACGAGTACGTCCGCGGCAGTCTCGGTGTAAGCAACATCGCCGACAAGCTGCAAGAGAGCAGACTTCGTTGGTATGGGCACATAAAAAGAAGTCCTCGTGACTATGTTGGAAATGTTATGGCCAATCTGAACATCACGGGGTCCAGACCCAGAGGGCGGCCAAAGACAAGATGGACAGATGTGGTCAAAAAAGATCTAGAGTTTTGCAAGGTTACCGAAGAGGACGCGTCCGACAGAGCGAGTGGAAGAGAAAGACCAGAAAGGCAGACCCCACCATCAGATGGGAATAATAAATGCCACGGAGAGAGAGAGAGAGAGAGATGTGGTAAACTAATCCCTATTGAAGGAAAAAAGCAAAAAGTTAAATAAAAATTTCGTATTCTGTTTTAGTTTACGTATTGACTATGGGCATACCGTCTATAAATGCTAGTTCAATGGATCATGAATGTGTCACTTATTCTTAAAATAATATATCAAAGAAATGTCGAAAACTAGATTACCCATAAATCAGTGTTTTTTATAGAGATTAATCAATTGTTTATCAAATTTCGCTAATTATCTGCGTTTGAAATCATTCGTTCTCAGAATATTACTGATAACTTCAATTGATGTATAAATTCAACCGAGTGTACAATTTACGTGCAGTTTTAAAATCGGTGTAATAACTTAATGTGCAAATCGGGAAAACTACAAACATATTAAGTGTTGGGAATACAATGATAGGTAAATAGTATTTTTTTATCATCATTATTTCAAATTTTAGTCGTCCACAGCTGAACATAGGCGTCCGTAATTGATTTTCATCGCGGTCGGTCCAATGCCATCGTCGGACGACCTCTGGCCAAGTGTAACAAAAACATGATAAAGGTTGTTAGAAATCCTTGGATGCAGTCCTTTTTACCTCGCTATTAAAAAAAAATGTTTGTTTGTAATCGCCAGTAATATGTGATTTGTTAAAGATTGGTAATGTATGTTCAAAATATTTAGGACTTGTAACGAGAAGCAGGAAAGAGAAATAAAATTGTCTTTCTCGCTTCTTATTAAGCTGATGATGAGGATTTTTATACCAAATGTTCTCTTGATTAATAGATGTTGTATTAATGAACTTGGTAATATGGAGTTTATATGTTAATAAATATTAGAAAACTTTAGAATACTGTTGTATAATGTCAAAAATAAATAATTATCAGCATCATAATGGAGTCACCTTTATCGAAAGTATATATAAATATTTATTGAACTTTTATTTTATATAAAATAATTGCGATTTACAAAAATCCAAAAATTTACTGAATTTTTTATTAAGTAATTTTTATATCCTTTAATAAAACATGGTTTTCGTAAACAAAAAAAATGCTTTACAATTAAGGTAGATTTTATAAAGCAAGCAAAAAAAAATGGATATTCTGAATATCCATTTTTTTCTTGGTACTTTTTTATTTCGTTGTTACCTGCCACAGCGTAATTTTTCGATTCATTTTTCATTCATTTAGTTACTACTTGCAAGATTTACGAAGCTTACTAAATTAAAGTTAAATCTATATACTTTTATTTTCAGGCGCAGGAATTACTTTGATCTGCGCAGTAACACTTATTCAAGGGTATGTAGTGGAGACAAACAAGAATGGGTGTCCCCTCGACCCCACAGTTGAAAAGTTAATCGAACACGACATTTGCAACAAATTCTATCAATGTTTTAACGGTGACTTGGTAGAACAAACATGTCCAAAGGATTTACTATTCAACATAGAAATAGACAAATGCGATTGGCCAGAAAATGTTATCTGTGGAAATAGAGTGATCCCTGAAATTGACAGCGGAAGTGATGAAGAAAGTGACAGCAGTGATGGCAGTAATGGCGGCAATAGCAATCCCAGTGAAGCACCAGCCATTTGCGCAGCGAACGGTTCTGATGGCATTTTAGTTGCCCACGAAAATTGCTGTCAATTCTATAAATGCTTTGACGGATTTCCTGTACCACTGTGCTGTCCAGCTAACCTTTTGTACAACCCAAGGACGGAGCAATGTGATTGGCCGGAAAATGTCAACTGTGGTGAAAGGCTTATAACAGAAAAACATTGTAGTAATAACGATGGCTCTGGTGGAGGCAGTGGTGCTGGAGGAGGAGGAGGCGCTGGTGGTGGTGCCGGCAATAACGGTACCTGCAATTGCAATCCCGGAGAAGCGCCTTCGATTTGCGGTGCTGCAGGCTCTGACGGCGTTTTGATCGCTCACCAAAACTGTAACCAATTCTACAAGTGTTCTTATGGTGTCCCAGTAGCTTTGCAATGCCCCGGAAACCTTTTGTACAATCCTTACTTAGAACAATGTGACTGGCCTGAAAATGTAAACTGCGGAGATCGAGTCATTCCTGAAGATAATGGAAATGGTGACGGTGGATCTGGAGGTGGAGGCGGAGGTGGATGTGGAGGTGGAGGTGGAGGTGGAGGCGGAGGAGGTGGTGGAGGCGGAGGTGGAGGAGCCGGGGGTGGAGGTGGTGCGGGAAATAATGGCACCTGCAATTGCGATCCCGGAGAAGCGCCTTCGATTTGCGGTGCTGCAGGCTCTGACGGCGTTTTGATCGCTCACCAAAACTGTAACCAATTCTACAAGTGTTCTTATGGTGTCCCAGTAGCTAAGCAATGCCCCGGAAACCTTTTGTACAATCCTTACTTAGAACAATGTGACTGGCCTGAAAATGTAAACTGCGGAGATCGAGTCATCCCTGAAGACAATGGTAACGGTGACGGTGGATCTGGCGGTGGAGGCGGAGGTGGAGGCGGAGGTGGAGGTGGAGGCGGAGGAGGTGGTGGAGGTGGTGCCGGAAATAACGGCACCTGCAATTGCAATCCCGGAGAAGCGCCTTCGATTTGCAGTGCTGCAGGCTCTGACGGCGTTTTGATCGCTCACCAAAACTGTAACCAATTCTACAAGTGTTCATATGGTGTTCCAGTAGCTAAGCTATGCCCCGGAAACCTTTTGTACAATCCTTACTTAGAACAATGTGACTGGCCTGAAAATGTAAACTGCGGAGATCGAGTCATCCCTGAAGACAATGGTAACGGTGACGGTGGATCTGGTGGTGGAGGCGGAGGTGGAGGCGGAGGTGGAGGTGGAGGCGGAGGAGGTGGTGGAGGTGGTGCCGGAAATAACGGCACCTGCAATTGCAATCCCGGAGAAGCGCCTTCGATTTGCAGTGCTGCAGGCTCTGACGGCGTTTTGATCGCTCACCAAAACTGTAACCAATTCTACAAGTGTTCATATGGTGTTCCAGTAGCTAAGCTATGCCCCGGAAACCTTTTGTACAATCCTTACTTAGAACAATGTGACTGGCCTGAAAATGTAAACTGCGGAGATCGAGTCATCCCGGAAGACAATGGTAACGGTGACGGTGGATCTGGCGGTGGAGGTGGAGGTGGGGGCGGAGGTGGAGGCGGAGGTGGAGGCGGAGGAGGTGGTGGAGGCGGAGGTGGAGGAGCCGGGGGTGGAGGTGGTCCCGGAAATAACGGCACCTGCAATTGCAATCCCGGAGAAGCGCCTTCGATTTGCGGTGCTGCAGGCTCTGACGGCGTTTTGATCGCTCACCAAAACTGTAACCAATTCTACAAGTGTTCATATGGTGTACCAGTAGCTTTGCAATGCCCCGGAAACCTTTTGTACAATCCTTACTTAGAACAATGTGACTGGCCTGAAAATGTAAACTGCGGAGATCGAGTCATCCCTGAAGACAATGGTAACGGTGACGGTGGATCTGGCGGTGGAGGCGGAGGTGGAGGCGGAGGTGGAGGTGGAGGCGGAGGAGGTGGTGGAGGCGGAGGTGGAGGAGCCGGGGGTGGAGGTGGTGCCGGAAATAACGGCACCTGCAATTGCAATCCCGGAGAAGCGCCTTCGATTTGCGGTGCTGCAGGCTCTGACGGCGTTTTGATCGCTCACCAAAACTGTAACCAATTCTACAAGTGTTCTTATGGTGTCCCAGTAGCTTTGCAATGCCCCGGAAACCTTTTGTACAATCCTTACTTAGAACAATGTGACTGGCCTGAAAATGTAAACTGCGGAGATCGAGTCATCCCTGAAGACAATGGTAACGGTGACGGTGGATCTGGCGGTGGAGGCGGAGGTGGAGGCGGAGGTGGAGGTGGAGGCGGAGGAGGTGGTGGAGGCGGAGGTGGAGGAGCCGGGGGTGGAGGTGGTGCCGGAAATAACGGCACCTGCAATTGCAATCCCGGAGAAGCGCCTTCGATTTGCAGTGCTGCAGGCTCTGACGGCGTTTTGATCGCTCACCAAAACTGTAACCAATTCTACAAGTGTTCATATGGTGTTCCAGTAGCTAAGCTATGCCCCGGAAACCTTTTGTACAATCCTTACTTAGAACAATGTGACTGGCCTGAAAATGTAAACTGCGGAGATCGAGTCATCCCTGAAGACAATGGTAACGGTGACGGTGGATCTGGTGGTGGAGGCGGAGGCGGAGGCGGAGGTGGAGGTGGAGGCGGAGGAGGTGGTGGAGGCGGAGGTGGAGGAGCCGGGGGTGGAGGTGGTGCGGGAAATAACGGCACCTGCAATTGCGATCCCGGAGAAGCGCCTTCGATTTGCGGTGCTGCAGGCTCTGACGGCGTTTTGATCGCTCACCAAAACTGTAACCAATTCTACAAGTGTTCTTATGGTGTCCCAGTAGCTTTGCAATGCCCCGGAAACCTTTTGTACAATCCTTACTTAGAACAATGTGACTGGCCTGAAAATGTAAACTGCGGAGATCGAGTCATCCCTGAAGACAATGGTAACGGTGACGGTGGATCTGGCGGTGGAGGCGGAGGTGGAGGAGGAGGTGGAGGTGGAGGCGGAGGTGGAGGAGCCGGGGGTGGAGGTGGTGCCGGAAATAACGGCACCTGCAATTGCAATCCCGGAGAAGCGCCTTCGATTTGCGGTGCTGCAGGCTCTGACGGCGTTTTGATCGCTCACCAAAACTGTAACCAATTCTACAAGTGTTCATATGGTGTTCCAGTAGCTAAGCTATGCCCCGGAAACCTTTTGTACAATCCTTACTTAGAACAATGTGACTGGCCTGAAAATGTAAACTGCGGAGATCGAGTCATCCCTGAAGACAATGGTAACGGTGACGGTGGATCTGGTGGTGGAGGCGGAGGTGGAGGCGGAGGTGGAGGTGGAGGCGGAGGAGGTGGTGGAGGCGGAGGTGGAGGAGCGGGGGGTGGAGGTGGTCCCGGAAATAACGGCACCTGCAATTGCAATCCCGGAGAAGCGCCTTCGATTTGCGGTGCTGCAGGCTCTGACGGCGTTTTGATCGCTCACCAAAACTGTAACCAATTCTACAAGTGTTCATATGGTGTCCCAGTAGCTTTGCAATGCCCCGGAAACCTTTTGTACAATCCTTACTTAGAACAATGTGACTGGCCTGAAAATGTAAACTGCGGAGATCGAGTCATCCCGGAAGACAATGGTAACGGTGACGGTGGATCTGGCGGTGGAGGCGGAGGTGGAGGCGGAGGTGGAGGCGGAGGTGGAGGCGGAGGAGGTGGTGGAGGCGGAGGTGGAGGAGCCGGGGGTGGAGGTGGTCCCGGAAATAACGGCACCTGCAATTGCAATCCCGGAGAAGCGCCTTCGATTTGCGGTGCTGCAGGCTCTGACGGCGTTTTGATCGCTCACCAAAACTGTAACCAATTCTACAAGTGTTCATATGGTGTTCCAGTAGCTAAGCTATGCCCCGGAAACCTTTTGTACAATCCTTACTTAGAACAATGTGACTGGCCTGAAAATGTAAACTGCGGAGATCGAGTCATCCCTGAAGACAATGGTAACGGTGACGGTGGATCTGGTGGTGGAGGCGGAGGCGGAGGCGGAGGTGGAGGTGGAGGCGGAGGAGGTGGTGGAGGCGGAGGTGGAGGAGCCGGGGGTGGAGGTGGTGCGGGAAATAACGGCACCTGCAATTGCGATCCCGGAGAAGCGCCTTCGATTTGCGGTGCTGCAGGCTCTGACGGCGTTTTGATCGCTCACCAAAACTGTAACCAATTCTACAAGTGTTCTTATGGTGTCCCAGTAGCTTTGCAATGCCCCGGAAACCTTTTGTACAATCCTTACTTAGAACAATGTGACTGGCCTGAAAATGTAAACTGCGGAGATCGAGTCATCCCTGAAGACAATGGTAACGGTGACGGTGGATCTGGCGGTGGAGGCGGAGGTGGAGGCGGAGGTGGAGGTGGAGGCGGAGGTGGAGGTGGAGGCGGAGGAGGTGGTGGAGGCGGAGGTGGAGGAGCCGGGGGTGGAGGTGGTGCCGGAAATAACGGCACCTGCAATTGCAATCCCGGAGAAGCGCCTTCGATTTGCAGTGCTGCAGGCTCTGACGGCGTTTTGATCGCTCACCAAAACTGTAACCAATTCTACAAGTGTTCATATGGTGTTCCAGTAGCTAAGCTATGCCCCGGAAACCTTTTGTACAATCCTTACTTAGAACAATGTGACTGGCCTGAAAATGTAAACTGCGGAGATCGAGTCATCCCTGAAGACAATGGTAACGGTGACGGTGGATCTGGTGGTGGAGGCGGAGATGGAGGCGGAGGTGGAGGTGGAGGCGGAGGAGGTGGTGGAGGCGGAGGTGGAGGAGCCGGGGGTGGAGGTGGTGCCGGAAATAACGGCACCTGCAATTGCAATCCCGGAGAAGCGCCTTCGATTTGCAGTGCTGCAGGCTCTGACGGCGTTTTGATCGCTCACCAAAACTGTAACCAATTCTACAAGTGTTCTTATGGTGTCCCAGTAGCTTTGCAATGCCCCGGAAACCTTTTGTACAATCCTTACTTAGAACAATGTGACTGGCCTGAAAATGTAAACTGCGGAGATCGAGTCATCCCTGAAGACAATGGTAACGGTGACGGTGGATCTGGCGGTGGAGGCGGAGGTGGAGGCGGAGGTGGAGGTGGAGGCGGAGGTGGAGGAGCCGGGGGTGGAGGTGGTGCCGGAAATAATGGCACCTGCAATTGCGATCCCGGAGAAGCGCCTACGATTTGCGGTGCTCTTGGCTCTGACGGTGCTTTGATCGCTCATCAAAACTGTAACCAATTCTACAAATGTTTTAATGGTCAACCTGTTATGCATAAATGCCCAGTAAATCTACTATATAATCCTGTAATGGAACAATGTGATTGGCCGGAAAATGTCAATTGCGGAGACAGAATCATTTCTGACTGCAATAATAACGGTTCGGGAGGAGTTGGAGATACCGATACAGACGGAGTCGAACCTAATGATAATGGTAACGAAAGCATTCCTGTTGAGGTTATAACAGTTTGCGGTTCTGAAAATTCAGATTCTTTATTTTTAGCACATCAAAATTGTAATCAGTTCTATGTTTGTGTTCAAAACAAGCCTGTAATATTAACTTGCCCACAAGGTTTATTGTATGATGCTATTACACATCAATGCAATTGGTCACACAATGTAAATTGTGATAAGCGCTCTGTTTAGGAAAGAAAAGATAAATCAAATAAAAATATATACTATAAAGGATTATTTATTGAGATGTAAGTAAAGATTTAGATGTTATAGAAATAACTGCTGTTTCTTTATGGGTAACAAAATGATTATTACATTTAAAACTCGAAAAGAGAAGAGGTGTTAATAATATTATTTACATAATAAAATGTTACGTAAAATTTTAACGTTAACTTTTCATGCATATATGTACTTTAAAAATAAAATAAAAGGATTTTTCTTATATATAATATAAGTATTTTATAAGCCGCAATTATATAACTGTAGTTTAAACATTCAAAATCATAAATATATTTGGTTTCATTTCTTAATTACATTTTTAATAAAATAAACATATATATAAATAAAAAGTTTTTAGTTAAATTTTCTTGAATATATAATATTTCTTAAAAAAATTTAATGATGCGACGAAACAGGCGAAACTTTCACCTGATGGTAGTCATTCGCCAGTGGAAGTAATTCACCAGTCTACAACTGTCCTACAGTCTATAAAAATGTGGTTAGCCTACTAACTTCCTAAGCTACGGTTATCTTCACCCTAGAATTTAGCAATGTGGCAGAAATACGAGTTGCAGTTATATCTTTTTTTATCGCGAGGAAATCTTTTTAAAAGATACCTTGCTTATTGGGGGAATACAATGTTATGTAGGGCTTCTACCCATGAAAACCCCCTCGGTGGTCTCCCTCAGTGCATTAGGAGGGGATTCGGGATATTCTATGGAACGCACCGGTGCCCCCATGCACTTTGGCTAAAATAATCCACGGAAGGGCAAAGCCCTCCTTGGCACCCACGCTGTGCTACGGCAAATACAAGACCACCATGCATTTACCGTTCTTCTAAGGCTCTCTTATTGAGTTCTGAAGGCCGCCACCCTCAAAGTCTAAGAACCCGAGGACTTACTGACTTTTAGTCGCCTTGTACTATAGTCCTATTCTTAATATGCCGAGACTATAGGGCTGAGTTATACCTACCTAGACGGTCTCCGGCAACAGATAAATTTGGTAAAAACAAATAAAAAAAAAACGTGCATTTCTTAAGTAATTGTTTTTACTCATAAAATATTGATTTAGTAAATATTCATCATCATTTCAATCGATGGACAACCACTGGTGGACATAGGTCTCTTGTAATATCTTCTACAATGCACGCTCTAGTCCAGTGGTTCGCAGCGACAGTAAATATTAAAATCTTTTTATTTTCTACTCCCTTTTGCTGTACCTTTACAAGCGTAGACTTTTTTTTCATTTTATTGTCCTTTTGGGAAGTATTAAAAACAGTAATTATTCATCATGTTAGTATTCCGCTGTCCGTGATATCATCTCGTAATTTTTTTCATTTTTTCAGAATATTAAAAAAAATCATGAGATCTATATATAACATCCAAACCAGTTATTCTTCACTGCTCATTGTTGCTTTAAAGTTGAAATCGAATATTAGATCCGATCATAATTTCCTCAGCTTAGTTTCTGACAAATCCGGAAATTTTTACACAAATAAGTAAAACAAACACTTACTTTACAAATGCTTTTCTAAGCCCATTTTAATCTGTATTGGTGATTGAAGAATGTTTTTGGGATGAACAGGAAATGTTGCACGCAAAATATTTTTCTCGATGAGTGTCCGTTTTTTTAAGAGCTATTTATTTTTTAACAAATTTAAATCCCTCAATTGGCGGCCCCGCCCAAATTTAACACACAGAACTTTGTTTAATAATTAAATATTGTTTTACTTGATGCCTTTTGTTGACCAAGAATAATGGAGTTAACTTAACCTTGATATATATTTGTATTTAAATAATATTGAATATGAGAAATTGGTGGGTGATACGACATTTTTGTGATTGTTTTCGAAATCATCATTAAATATAAAAAAATAGCAAATGTTAGAAAAAGATTTCGTCGTCTTTGGCTTGTGTTAGCATCTCCAACAGTCAGTGACCAGCAGAGTATTCCACTAATCACTGCAACAACTTGTTGCCCATAATTATACTGCTTTTTTGAAGATAAAAGTACAAGTTATGTATAAGTATACAAAGTAATAGCACTTGATAATCATCATTTCAATCTGTCATTGTCCGCTGCTAAACGTAGGCCTTCTAATTGATTTTGTGTGCTGAAAAGTAAATCATATTAATATATTTCACGTGATTGGCCAACAAAGAAATCTTATTTTCTTTATATATAATTTATATGTATAAATGAAGAGATAAATGGGCTAATATTTGTTTGTTGAGACACGAGTCCATATATATATGTTTGTAGATGGAGTATTTTGACTCACATGACTGTCGAATGGCGTTCATTTAACAATTGTTTGGGATTTCATAACACATATTGGCGAGATATAATAGCGCAACAGGTGCATATAATTCTTTAAGATGTTTGAGATCTATTTGTATGTATATATACTGGAGATATACATATATATAGTATGTATATATATGTATATATACTGGATGTTAGAAGACCACTTCCGAAAACGAAGACAGACGATAGTACTAATGACACCTTTGATGATGGGACGGAAAAAAATCGGTCCTAATTAAATAAAATATATATTTTTAAAATGTTTTATTAGCATTATTTACGCTCCATCACATTAGTACAGCTAAATGAAAAACTATTCTTTTTTTTTAATTATTATGAATTTGGGACACGCATATTATTTTGCGTCATTCACATATTTATTCGTGTGCATTATCAAATTACTATTTGGAATGAGGTGTTAAAGAAAATAGGATTGCAGTGATCGCGTTGCCCAAAGTGGGTATGGAGCGTCGGTCATATTCCAGACACTTCAAAAACTTGGTATCAGCCGTAGGTTTGTATATTGTACTATCAACAGATACAACAACACTTCCTCTGTCGAAGACCAGAAAAGATCGGAGCAGCCGTGTGTTGTTAGAACTAGAACGGCTGTTAAAGTCAGAATTCGTCGAAACCCCATTAGGAAGCAAAAAATGCATTATAAAACAAGACTTGAAGCTCGGTGCTTATCGTCGATATATAAGACATGCCCTAAATCAATCTTTACAAATAAAGATGAATGGAGTGGATCGATCAAAACGGACAAATCTTCTGTCGCGAAACACAGGTGAAAGGAACAGAAATATCCTCTTCACCGATAAAAAAAAATCACGATTGAAGAACACTGAACATTACAATAAACAAAATAATAAATAAACTAGTAATAGCAATGTATCATAATACTGCTACCAGTGTATTAATACTATATGATAGATTAAGTGTGAAGGTCTTTAAAAAATTAAATTTATAAAGTATACGGGTTCGAAACTATGTAAAATGGTGCATGGCAAATTTAACATATAACATCAGTTTGGTGAAGAAGGTGAGATACCAGCCGGCCGTAGTTGCTGGTTATTTAAGTAACTACTTGATTTTAGTCCGGTTCGGGAAGTGAATATCTAAATACTCAGAACCATGTCTTAGAGCTTCCGCTTTATGATACATGGGTGCTCGGCCTCTTAGTGGCTTGCCAGTATGACACATCGTGTTTAATAACACTTAGGAGGTAGCGGAAGCGGATGCGAGCTACAGCCTCGATGCTTATCAAATATTGATATTGCGTGTTGTTGTAGTGTATCGTTTGCACTGTTACTGAGCTAATGTCTCTTACGGATTCAATTAGTTTAGGACTTTTGCAAGATATTGATGTCTGCTGTGATGTCTTCTACGCCATTCACGATGGTGGTGCGCCGATGATAGTCGATTGCATGTCTGTCGCAGTTCAGTGATACGACGTCTTCGACGATCACTTGGTGAAATGTCGCCTTTGAAGGTTGCGCTTCGTATTATGGTTTGACACTCTATCTTATTAGATTTTTTCAAGTTGGGTCCCTTGATGACGGGGATGCAACGTGTCTGCCCTCCCTATTTTTAGAATTTTGCAAATGAAGGCGTCAATAGCTCCCCATGTTTTAAGATATGTGGCGAGTTGTCGGTTGGCGAAACAAACTTGATCAGAACAACATTTTACTCAACGACAAAGAATCTATGCCTGACGAGTCATAATAAAATTGATATTTATTGGCTATATCCACTACAGTGGTTGGCGGAGTTATACATGTACTTTATGTATGGTGATTGCTAGTGGGAGTACGATCTCTCAAGGCTGCGATGTAATCGAGATAAGCTCTCAAATGCACTCCGCGGAATGTAATCCGCGCTGACTACGTAGTTGGTGGTGGTGTCAATTCCAAAACATTACAATGCGTCTGCAAGTGCACCTAGCTGGTGAAGGTGGTGGCTGGTACAAGGACTAATTTTTGGGCCAGAGTACCCTCTATATCTATTATATGTCCTGGAATGTGCGTTGATCGTACACTGTTTATCTGGGTACGGTTGTATCTTGTGAGATGCCTATTCACTTTGCCATGTGCAATTTAATCACAGTTTGTGCTTACGCACTAACAATGAGCCGAGCCCTCTTCTACTGGTTCGCCAGTAAACCTTGTTGTGGACTGCGGTCCGAGGTCAATTAAACTCTCCCTGTTTCGAGAGGGAAGGGGGGCAGTATTTGGCTGGCGCTCACCGCATACAACGGGGTCTGTTCACTGGAGTCGTATACCACACCCACATTTTTTTTTAAATATGAGGATGCGAACTTAAACGCTTGCGTCGGGGTGTTAAGAATTAATAAATATTGTAAACCTGTAACAATATGTGGAACCCTTTATAAGCGTGAAGGAATTATAAATAAGAAAATAAACCACACAAACGGCATCAGACTATCTTAACAAATATTCATCCTTCTATATAAACCTAAAAGAAGTTATTATTACTATAAACACAACGTAGAACAAGGTCCTAATCGATACGATCACAAATGATTATAATTAACTAATTGCCAAAACAAAAACATTAATAATACTAAAAAGAATAGTATGCATTATCCTGGTCACCTAAAATAAGATTATATGAGATCCTAATTATTGTTTACGGATTTATTTATAATTTAATTTATTTAAAAAGAGGGAGATGGTTACACAGTGTATTCTGCTGAACATTGCCATCAAAAGACCCGGCCCCAAAAATAATGTACTTGTACTGTTTTGTTTTGATTTGTAAATAAAAACTATGCATTCATTTTCTCTCTCTATAGGCCTCCCCCAAAGATCTCTACAGAATTTATTAAAGATAATTAGGCCTTAGCCAACCACGCTGAGTCAGTACGGGTTGGTGGGTGGTCAGAACCTCGTCTGTTATTGAGCAGGGTGCATCGCGTGCAAATGAGATTGACTTGGGCGCCTTAAGATGTTGAGCGGAACCCCTTACACCATCAATACAATAATAATAGCAAATATAATATTTCCTTTATACCATAGTTGATTTATGTGTACATAAGAAAAATCTTTACTATGTATGACATATGACCTGAAAAATTGTGAGTCTAGTGGTGGTCCTCTAAGTGGCAGCTACTTACCGGTTGTACATATTGTTGACGCAGTTTTAATATGCATGTATAAATTATATTGCATATTTAAAAAACAAGTTTTTTATTTATCGTATCGTTCCTTATTTCACGTCTTCGTAATTATGCCTCTAAAATATATCTCATTTGTTGTAACCTCTGAATATTTACAAGTTGGTAGGAATGAATGACTTGTTATAACGAACTCGCTCATTGTGTATCTTCCAAATAATACTTTCTGTGTAAACAATTTTTACTCATAATGCGCAATAAAGATATTTGTCATGCACGAGAAATGCGCCATTTACTCTGCTATTTCATGAACTGCAACGTTATTTTAACCGTAACCATAATACTAACCAAAGAACATTTAAATGAAAGACCAGCATTATCAACAAGATGTACATTTTCTCAAAAAAATACAAACTTCATCAATCTCCTATAAACTTTTTTAACAACATTCCGAATTCCTGTTATAAGTAAGTATTTGCTGGTACAAAAATGGCAGGAACAAACATTTCTAATCTATTAAATTTACAAATAAATACATGCCAATCTCAAAAGTAATAATCTCCTTATGATAGAGAGCTTCTTGCTATTTATGATGACGTCTTCCATTTTTGACACATAATTTAATCAAGACATTTCAAAGTTTATACGAATTATTAACTTATTTGCTATAAATTGTTACTTCGTTTTCGTCTGGTAAACTATATGTATCATCTACTAAACCAATCTTTGGTAGAAATTCAACACAGACCAATATATATGTATACTAGGTAGCAACAGCAGAACCAAACCCCTTCCTAAGATTAAATGGTATATGTTCGATAAACGTGAAAATGCAAAAGAATTTCAGGCAGTGGATAGGATGATAGTAATGAAAGATTTGACTGGAATGGCAGTAAATGAATGTTGGAGTAAAATGGCTGCGTGCATTAGAGGAATAGCAAAAGTTGTGCTAGAAGAGACATAAAGTAAAGAAAAAATCGACAGAGAAATTCGGTGGTGGATTGAAGAAGTGTAAAAGGCAAGGTGTGGAGGAAAGTGAAAAATATTTGAAAGAGAATAAAAGAGAAATATACAAGGAGCGTCAGCGATGGGCAAAGAGAGTTATCGCAATTGCCAAGGCAAGGGTACAAGAAAAGCTGTACCATTCTCTGGACAGTCCGCAAGGACAAAAACAACTGTTCCGGATAATAAAAGAGTGAGGTGCAAGGGATAAAAATCATATCAAATGTATAAAAGACGATGTAGGAAAAGTATTGACGAATGATGATATTAATATACGATGGAAGGAATATTTTGGAAAACTGATGAACGAGGACAATGTCTGGAGCGGAGTATTGGAAAGCGTGCCGGCCAACATTGGTATGGTGAGGAACATTACTATGGATGAAGTAAGAAAATTAGTGCAAGGTATGAAGAATGGAAAGGCTGTTAGGCCGGATAGAATGCTAGTGGAGGTATGGAAGTTGTTAAAGTCGGATGGATGGATGTGGCTGACTTTATTGTTCAACAAGTTGGTACAAGAAGTGTTATAGCAGTTCACTGGTACCCATTTATAAAAACAAGGGTGATGTATAGCTCTGTAACAACTATGGAGGAATAAAGCTCATGTCGCATAGTATGAAAGTGTGGGAAAAATCTTAGCGGGAAGACTCAGACAGGAGTGTGAGGTAGCCTGGAACCAATTCGGTTTTATGCCTGGGCGGAGGACCATTGACGCCATTTTTGCTCTTTGCCAAATGTGCGAAAAATACAGACGTGCGCATAAAAACTTGCACATGGTGTTCGTGACATCGAAAAGGCATACGATAAGGTTCCGCGGGAGGTTCTGTGGAGGGCTCTGAAAGTGAAAGGTGTGCCGGGGAAATACCTGGAGCTTATTCGTGTTATGTACTGTCGTGCTAGTACATACATCCGGTTCACTGCTCGCGAAAGCGACAGTTTCGGGGTCTTATTGGACCTACACCAGGGACCGGCATTAAGCTCATATCTCTTCCTCCTCGTAATGGATGTACTGACATCAGACATACAGGAGAAGGCACCCTGGTGTATGCTTTTTGCCGACGACATCGTAGTTGTCGGAGAAGATGAACGCGAGGTGCAGAACAAGTTGGAAAAATGGCTAAATAAATTAGAAAGCGCTGGGCTCAAATTCAGCAGGACCAAAACTAAACATTTGTTCTGTGACTTCGGCGGTCCCACTAGCTTTCCTCCAATCGTCTTACATGGTGTATACCTATCAATCTGCTCCGATTTCAAGTACCTAGGTTCAATCATATAATGCGACGGTGATATTGATCGGAATGTTAGAAGCCGAATAAATGCAGGTTGGATGAAATAGTGACTGGTCACTGGAACGACTTGTGATCCACGAATGCCCCTCAAACTTAAGCGACAAATCTACGAATCGGTCGTTAGACCTGTCGTATAGTATGGATCTGAGTGTTGGGCCACCAAGGGTTCGGATGAAAGGAGATTACATGTGGTCGAGATGCGAATGTTAAGATGGATGTGTGGTGTAACGAGGATGGATAAAATTAAGAATGAGTATATTAGAGGAAGTCTGAAAGATAAGGTATTGCACGACTTCCACTTTTGTTTTCTCTACGTGGACGATATACTGGTGTTTTCAAAAACTGAGGATACGCACGCCTAGCATTTACGTATTTTTTTTTCAAAGACTGGCTGATTACAGCGTGGTCGTTAAACTAGCTAAATGTGTGTAAGGAGCTGGGGAAATCAACTTTTTAGGATATCGTGTCTCAAGGGACGGTATTAGTTCTCCGTCGTAACGAATTGCCACCCTACAGGAATATCTCCGTCTTAAAACCGTCCAGGGCCTCTGCAGGTTCCTGGGTATAATTAATTATTACAGACGTTGCTTACTACGCTCGGCTAAATGACAGGCGCCGTTGATAAACGTCTTGGCCGATTCCAAACTCAAGGGTGCCAAACCTGTGCCTTGGACACCAGATCGTGACCGCGCGGGCATTCTGGCGACGTTCCGTCTTCTCATAAATAGATTTTTGGGGCCGTCAAAATATAGTATAAAAGAGGATTCACTGATACATAGATGAGAAGCAAAGTATTTATGCTGATGTAGCTTTATCAGTACCTTATAACAAATAGCAAAAAGAATTTGTTTGTATTGATTTCTATGTAAGGATAATAAAATCTGACGCAAGCATTTTAAATAAATATGTTTGAAGTGTAATGAAAAAAAATTTTTCATGAAATTATTATCAGATATCAATTGTAATTCGGTATTAAAGCAATAATCGTCACTGACTTTTATCTTACGTCATATCAAAATTATGTACGGATAAGTTACGTGGAAACTTTGAAATTCCTATTATCGCAGATGTTTAGATCTTAAGTATTTCAATTTGCCTGAGAATAATGTTTTAAGTAATGGAACGTTTTTATTAAATAGAAGGTAACGAGTAGGTAATGTCAGCCAAAATGGAAAATTACAACAATATTGGTTGCGTTTATTATTCAACACTATAGTCGTTAATATACAAATTTATTTACATTTAGTTAAATGTAAATAATATTAAAAAATACACATGTATATAGAGTGTTCATTTTAAAAACTTTAGGGTCAAATAGGCGAAGTATAGCATGGCCACTATATAAAGATTAAAAGCAATTCGTGAGCATTGTACATTTTTTTTTCTTTTAGTGTTCTGTAGATCATGGAGCCCTTCGCAATGCAATGAAGTTGAGCAAGGAATAAGTTTCAGCATAGTGAGGGAGTGTAAAGGGTCCCGCACAGTAATTGATGGGAGCAAAGCCAACCGCACCTGCTCGTGGTGCATCTTGCTAATCAACAAACGAAGCTCTGGCTCCCACCAACCCGCATTGGGCTAGCGTGGTGGGTAATGGCCCAAATTCTCCCCATATGAACCCTTACACAAGTGGAGCTTTGGGGAAGACCTATGTCCAGCAGTTGACGTCTATCGGCTGATGAAGATAGTGAAATACGACATAAGTCTGACGTAGCTCCAAACATACGATGATAATGAGTGTACAGATCTTTCTGGAGTTTTTTCGTTGGTAATAAAAAATACAGACTCAGAGAAATATGTAATAAATAAAATCTGTTCGAAGACAAAGAACCTATTTTCCTGTTACCTATTTTCTAGTTCTAATATTTACTTTAATACTTTTCCAAGTAATAATAAGTCCGAGATTTATGCTTTAAGTTAATATAATAATTAATAATATTAAGTCATATAATTTATGTGTAATTAATTGTTAATAGATGGTAGATCTTTTTTAGTTTGGCTTATCATGTTTAGCGGCAAATACCGAAATAGTATAATTTTATCTGAAATTATAAAATAATCAATAAATAATAGCGATACCATGCGATAATAACGCCATTATCGTACACATATGACCGTTTAAATGTTTCGAAGATGATGACGATTAAAAGATTCACTGAAATTAATACAAAACAATGCAATATACCTCTAGAACGTTGATCATTTCCTTAATGAATCAATAATATTACTTAACAATAAACATGTATTTTATATGTTATAAGTTACTTTATATTGTCGTATCTGTATATCGGTATAACGCAAATAAGAAATACTGTTTTTTATACTACGTCATAGTACCAATGTCAATGTCAATGGCCAAATGCCAATCACAAAAGTTTCTGCTCCTTAATTGAAATTTGTGTTATAATGATATAAATGTTTTCTTCATTGAGAAACTTATAAAGCATCAGCGTTGTCTCTTGAAGGACCTTTGTTTAAATCCAAGTCTGCATAAGTTGTGTTTTTTTTTTCTATGACGAATGGGCTTTAAGAACATGACGTTGTTATCCTTAAGACAAGTCGATAAACGAGAAATAAGCGGCCCATTTAATGTTCCCAGCAGAGGGTATATTTAATGCAATATTTATTTTATTATTTATTTTATACTCGTTTTATTAAACGAACGAAAATTAAAACTAGCAAAGATATTACTTTGCTATGATTATACGCAATAACGAAAAGTGATGACAGACCTTCAAGGATATATCTTTTATTAGTTTCAACGCCTATGTTATTATTATAGTGTATAATAATTATGTATTTAGTATTTTTTATTTATTCTGTATATTGCATCACTATCTGAAATGTTATCCATTGGCACGATAATAACTATATTGCGCATTTAGTACAGAGGCTCGTCTAAATATTAATTTTTTTTGGAATTACTAATTTTGTTAAATTACGCGATTGAAGTTAATCTTCGCTGGTTGCTCAATGTTGTTCAACGAAAAGAAAGGATCCGTATAAGACCAAAGATTGCTGACATTGCCCAGTGAATCATATTTATGTAGGTATATTGGGCAAACGAGCGTACAGTTCATATACGCCTATAGGCAGTCACAACACCTGAAACGTCACAGCAGGGTCGTCAACTTTTGAGAAAGTGATAGGCTTTTTTTTTGAATATCCCCTTGTCATAAAATATATTTTTTTCTGTTTATTATACAGGGCTTCTTCGTCTTCATAGTACATACAACTATAATGTATGTGAAATTAATCACAAACACGCCTTAGAACTATTTTGTAAAGTTGTTTAACTTCATTGGTTTAGTCAAGATTGTATTTACTCCAATTTGAAGCAAAATACTAGCCTCTAGCGCACTATCGTAAGCCTCTCTATAAGCTTGATTTTTCGAACATTCTATAAGGATGTAATAAACATTATCGATTTTATTGCAGTTCGAGCACAACGGTGAGGACACCCTGCGCATTAAATAGGCAAACTTGTCACACGGCACATGGCCGGCGCGCAGTCTCAACGCGATTAGTGTATTGTCATAAAATATTAAGCTGAAGAAACAAACTCAGATGAATTATAAGGAACAAAGATCTGAGTGGAGATTGCGTAAAGGCAAGCGTAGCATGTATTGAAGACCTGGTGAAGATCTCATGGATTTGTTGGATGCAGGATTATCGGGCTAATTGAAATGGAAATCGATTGGGGGACCTTTATTCAGCCATTGTCATTAAATGGATAAAATAACAATGTATGACTGTCAATGTTTGAAACATATATATGTTTAAAAATTATAGAATTATCATTGCTGCCGCAGTTTGTTCCATTATAATGAGATTTTCTTTAATATATAACTGATATTGTAAGTCGTGAATTAGTTTACTCTATAGTTAAATCAACTTAGTAACTACATAAATATTTAAGTAAATAAGCATAACTTATACGTAAATATTATAATACATTTCAAAATGTTAGTCTTCTTAATCTTTAGACCGACGACTGTAAAAATGCGCGGGTATATGTACTGTAACATGGATAATGTTTTTATTACTTCTTTTCTTGTTACCGGGTACTGTATGACGACGTACCATTAAATAAGATAAGATAAATATCGTTTAAATAGTTTACAATGCTATCTCCATTGGTTGGTATATATTATATTAACATGTGACAATTATTATATATGCAGAACAATGCTTAAAAACTCCAGATAATACAAATGTCATATTTACAATTCGATTCAATTAAAATAAAATTTTGTCCAATAAGTAAAGGGTAATTGATGTCTGTAAAATCATGAGCAAGAGAGATCATCGCTAAATTTTGATAATATACAAGGAACTGTTAGACGAATAATTGTAAATAGATAAACTCATATAAATTAAAAGATATAATCGCTATTTCATTACCATAACTGATAGCATTAGTTTCCAACCTCCAATCCAAAAACGGAACCTTCCTTATAACAACATGTGAATCTATGTATCATTCTGTGCCGTCTTTAGATAATTTTTTCTTTTGGCTTTGGTCTATTCAAAGGCAAGCGAGATATTAATGTGATAGTAAGTGACATGTTTGCCAATAAAAACGCTGAGCTGGTTAATATGATATACACTGCATCACTTCGTGCTAGCCGTCTTGAGACATAAGATGTTAAGTCTATTTACATTAGCAGTAGGTACTTATCTACAGGAGCGAGGGCTTTATATAGAATATTATAAAAAAAATTATTGCCCAACAAATAATATACTATTTTACAAAATAATATTATATATATATATAACAATAAATGCGCAATGGGTGGTCTTATCGCTAAAAGCGATCTCTTCCAGACAACCTTTGGATAGAAAATAAGAAAAATAACCGATAAATTTGGTGTGGGTACTAAATTTATATATATACATACATGCATAATATAATAAATAATATGTAGTCAAATAAGTACTGTATTCTCTATGCACCATTCTACTCACAGGTGTGGTATGCATACCCTTCACGATATCTCTGTGGACGCCTGTACGGTCTCCGGCGAGAGATCTGCCACCATTTTTGACTAACTTTATATTTTCGCGATATTTATTGCAAAATAAGTATAAGGCGATTAACGGAGTCCACTTGTTCGCGAGCTTTCAGGGTGTAGGCCGTGGTCATTTTCTATTCACGTCTGTAGTAGACGGCCAACATAATGTGGTTTGTAATATTTCTTAACACAAAGAGTGCTTGGAAAGCATGGCCATCTTTTGCATGTGCTTAGACGTTTAGAAGGAAGGTAGATCGTGTGAACAGATCCAATGTAGAAAAGACTTACAGAGATAGGATTTTATTGAGTACAATTAGGATTTATCGAAAAAATGAATTGGGACTTAATTCAAACATACTACAGGTTATAACAAAAGGTTATCGACTACGCAGCGCGCTTGATTTTTCCTCTCTCCAGCACTACTCACTATCAACAAAATCCTTTGTTACTCCAACACGGTTAAAAAATTAGGAATAATTATGGATTCCATGATGTCGTTGGTAGTATATATCATTAATTTAAGTAAAAAATTTATTTAGCATACAATTCTTAAAATTTCTCCAGAATTTTTTGCCAATGAATGTCATAAGTTTACTTGTAGAATGCCTTATACTACTATGGGATATTAGGGAAGTATGATGGTTAATAGGCTGCTGTAGTCGTTCCTAGTGTCCCCTTTAGCGATTGCAAATTTTAGGAAATACTGTGTTAAAATTGCGAACCCACGTACAGATAGCACTGACCAAACAAAGAGCTTGCGAATTACTTTAAACAACTATTGACGATTTGACAATCACGTAATTAATGTCGCATTATACAAAAAGCGCAAAATGTTTGTTATTGATACCGCCACGAAGTCACATCTCTCCATAACTTAAAAGGAGAGCGATGCTTAATATGGAATCAAGTAGACGACTGCATTTAACTTGTCTGTTGTTCGGAGTTTTAAGGTTTAATTTGATTTATTGTCAAAACTGAGTTTTCTGTACTCTTTGAAAGTATTAGTTTTTATTTTTTATAAATAAGTAAATAATAATGACATCATAATCAGCCGATAGACGTCCACTGCTGGACATAGGCCTCACGCAAAGATTCCCACATCGGTCGAGTAGGGAACCATATGCAGGTATTTAGGCTATTTTCCACCACGCTTTCCCAATGCGGGTTGGTAGGAACCAGATCCTCGTTTATTGATTAGCAGGGTGCACTACGAGGAGATGAGGTTGGCTTTGATCTCGAGTTGTTGTGCGGGAACCCTTACACTCCTTAAATAATAAATAATATGCATAATGAAATACCGACATAATATATGAAATACCGGCATAATTCATTTTTATAATAGGTTAAGAGACAAAATGAATATACTTTGCTAGATTTCAGCGAGTTTAATATATTTTTTCAATTAATTAGGCGACGAGACGAGCCGAACGTTCACCTGATCATAAGGGATACGCCCACCCATAACAAAGTGGCGTTAGTCAGGATGATATACACTGCAACAAATATTTGCTCGTCGCCTTAGACATAAGATGTTGAATCTCGATATCCCAGTAATTATACTAGCTACCCGGGACAGTATTTTTTCCAAAATACTGTTTGGCGGTAGAAATAGGGGCTGCTTTCTAAAGAATAGAGATAAATTTACTCATTTCGTATTTGCTGCTACTGCTGTGTGAATATCCTAATTAACACAGCAACTTCATGAAGTAACATAATTATAAATAAAGCTTTCCTCATGTTGAAGAATAGTTTGATAATTTTAATACATAACAATTTTTTTTTACCCTCAGTGTATCATTATGATTACATTCAATAGACGATAAACTTACATTTAATTATTTTATCGATCTTTTTTATCATTAAGATCTTTCTTTAAAATTATTGTTATTTATCGACGGAATTGTTTGAGCGTATACCGAGGATTGATAATTGACTTGAAGTACTTTAATATACTGTAATAATTATATATAATAATTTAATTGTACATTGCAAAGTGATATTGCTACTGTATACATCACCGGTGGCCAAAATATTTACCTGAAAATTTCGCAGGTCTGCAGATAACAGTAGTGTACAAACATTATTGTATTCTTGTTTGAAGGGCGTTGTAGCTAGTGTTATTACTGGGGCAACGAGACTCAATATCTTGTTTCAAGGCGACGAGCGCAATGTGGTGCTGTGTATAACACCCTAACTAGCGTCACATAGTTAAGAGCGGGCTTATCACTCACCGTCAGGTGAACATCTTGCTCGTCTTGTTGCTTTGTCGAATAAAAAAAATACTTTAATTTAACGTGAGTTAATTAATCATATGAACGAACGATCATCTTAATCTATAAAAACACAAAATTGTCAAATAAATAAAATGGCGAACATAATGTCATGTGGCATTCCCCTCTATTCAACTGTTTGGTGTAAGGAAAAAAAATTAAAACGTACGGGTACTAAAAATAGGTAAAATCGAAAAATAAAACAAATGATGATAATGCATGGTTATTGAATAAATATTTTTCGATGATGGAAATGGAGCCGTAGACTAGAGTTCTTGTATTGATTGTTTTTTAAGGACTGCAATCAATAGTTTATCTTTTATAAATGCGCGACAAAGCTAACACCTTTGTCAGTTCATTCATTTTCAGTAATATAATGAAATTACTGATGGTAGGTCTCTGTTGCTGGACACCATCTTCGTAAGTACCATCGCAACACCTATTTCTGTTTCAAAACAGTGTGCGAACGTTATTGTGATTCGTTTTGAAGGGCGTTCTAGCTAGTTAGTGTACTCACTGGGGTGATGAAACTCAAGATCTTGTTTCAAGGCGACGAGCGCAATGTGGTGCTGTGTATAACATCTTACTTACCATCAGGGGAACGATCCCCTTGTCTCGTCGTTTCGTAATAAAAAGAAAATTGTATATAAATAACTTACAAATTACTATACGAATACTACCTCGGGGTTTTAAATGAAGCATATTTTACATATACAGCTGTGATATATTAGTTTGTAAGAGCGTTGCACGCCAAGCCTGTAGAAAGCTTAGTCAAAGTTCGAAGCCCGTTGAGCTTCAGCTTCCGGTGAAGGCAAACATGTTGAGAAAACCGTCAACAACAACTTTTATATAATTTCTGATCAAAACCTGTAGTTGTAGTGTAGTAGTAGTGTGTGTAGTTTTGTTAATCTAATTTGGATTAGTACAGCCATTGTTTAACATTGAAAATTCGACAGCCGTTGATTAGTTGTACCGCAATCTAATCTTTTTCAAATGTTGTATTTGTTATTGTTTGTTTAATTACAGATATTTTATATGTATTTTTGATTATTGAATATTGACCTGATTATTGAACAAAATATATTGCCGCTGAGCTCATTTCCTTTTTAGAAAACTATTTTAGCGTGAAATCGTTGTACATTACATTACTCAATAGTTTTAGTAATGTGTTAATAGGTTACTGGTTTATTTTATAGGAAAAACATAGAAGCAGCTTATGTGATAATACATAAAGACTGCTGCGCACCAACTGTTGTAACACCTGGGGAGTCACGCAGCATCGCCTGCCTTTGAAAAAGAAGTAGTTTTCGGCAACCTCCCTAAATTCAATAACAATGAACAATAGTCTTTTTTTAATAATTCAATTACAAACAAAATATACGCACGAAATGTTCCCCAAACTATTGCCATCCTCGCCCTTGGATACGCCGCTTACAAACCATATAACGAATTTAACAATTTAACTAATATACCGATTCTTATCTATATAATAGAATATATTAGCAATCCAATTAATAATTTAGAATAATAAATATTATTTGTGTATTTATCAAGATTGTTTATTTAAATAAAATAAATTTAAAGCAAGGTTATTAATAATTTATTTATGCCCAATAATTCTATGAATGAATAATTTTTTTTTTTTTATTATTACCCGTTACAAATATTCCCGCTCGTCTCGTCGGTTAATTGAAAAAAAATATATTACCATGCTTTTGGGAGACGTAACATCATTTCAGGCTGTTGGTAACCACAGTTGAATATGAGCTTCTGCTAAACGTAATTTCCGTATTCTATACGATTAGCATATTGGATGGCACCACCTCTAGTATACTAGTAACGGTCACAAGAAAAATATTTCTCTTTTCCTGGATGTACTTCTGTATTAATCGCTTTTTATCACACGCCGGGAGTACAATGAAGGTGGAGATATTCTGATCCGTCTGCCATACGAATGGGTATCAAGTACATGCGTTTTAAAAAAGATAAAGAAAACGATAAGTTTTCTCTTAAAATTTATAATAAGTTTTATAAATAAATTCATCCTTCATTATTTTACAGGATTTTTCCTTTCGACACATCAATATCGTTGTCAGGAAAGTATGTGGTATCACTAATGCTTTCTTTGTCTTTCATTAATGACTCAAAATACGAGATTTAGCAGAAAATCGAGAATAAAAGCAATCGGAAACATTGTCATTAATATCAATAATCTCAAGTTATAAAATAATTCCTAATCCTTTCTGAAGGAAAAAAGCGATAAGTTAAATAAAAATTTGGTAGTCTGTTTTAGTTTACGTATTAACTATGGGCATACCGTCTGTAACTGTTAGTTCAATGGATCATGAATGTGTCACTTATTCTTAAAATAATAATTCATAGAAAAGTCGAAAACTAGAGTACCGATAAATCAGTGTTTTTCATAGAGATTAATCGATTGTTTATCAAATTTCGCTAATTATCTTCGTTTGAAATCATTCGTTCTCAGAATATTACTGATAACTTCAATTGATGTATAAATTCAACCGAGTGTACAATTTACGTGCAGTTTCAAAATCGGTGTAATAACTTTATGTGCAAATCGGGAAAACTACAAACATATTAAGTGTTGGGAATATAATGATAGGTAAATAGTATTCTTTCATCATCATTATTTCAACCTAGTTAGTCGTCCTCTGCTGAATATAGGCGTCTGTAATTGATTTTCATCGCGATCGGCCCAATGCCATCTTTGGACGACCTCTGGCCAAATGTAACAATAACCTGGTACAGGCTGTCGGAAATCCTTCGATGCAGTTCTCTTTACCTCGCCATTAAAAAAAAATGTTTGATTGTAATCGCAAGTAATACGTGATTTGTAAAACATTAATAATGCATGTTCAAAATATTTAAGACTTGTAACGAGAAACGGTAAAAAAGAAATAAAATTGTTTTTCTCGCTTCTTATTAAGCTGATGATAATGATTCTCTGGATTAATATATGTTGTATTAATGAACTTTGTAATATGGAGTTTATATGTTAATAAATATTAAAAAACTTTAGGATACAGTTATATAATATCAAAAGTAGATAATTATCAGCATCACAATGGAGTCGCCTTTATCGAAAGTATATATAAATAGTAACTGAACTTTTATTTTATATGAAATAATTGCGATTTTTAAACATCCGAAAATTTACTGAATTTTTCATTAAGTAATTATTATGCCCTTTAATAAAACATGGTTTTTATAAACAAAAGAAATGTTTTACAATTAAGGCAGATTTTTTAAAGTAAGCAAAACAGAAATGCTTATGCAGATATCCAAGTACTTTTTTATATCGTTGTTACCTGCCCCAGCGTAATTTTTCGATTCATTTTGTTACTATTTGCAAAAGTTACGAAGCTTATTAAATTAAAGTTAAATTTATAAACTTTTAATTTCAGGCGCAAGAATTACTTTAATCTGCGCAGTAACACTTATTCAAGGGTATGTAGTGGAGACAAACAAGAATGGGTGTCCCCTCGACCCCACAGTTGAAAAGTTAATCGAACACGACAATTGCAACAAATTCTATCAATGTTTTAACGGTGACTTGGTAGAACAAAATTGTCCAAAGGATTTACTATTCAACATAGAAATAGACAAATGCGATTGGCCAGAAAATGTTATCTGCGGAAATAGAGTGATCCCTGAAATTGATAACGGAAGTGATGAAGAAAGTGAGACCAGTGATAGCAGTAATTGCGGCAATAACAATCCTAGTGAAGCACCAGCCATTTGCGCAGCGAACGGTTCTGATGGAATTTTAGTTGCCCACGAAAATTGCTGTCAATTCTATAAATGCTTTGACGGATTTCCTGTACCGCTGTGCTGTCCAGCTAACCTTTTCTACAACCCAAGGACGGAGCAATGTGATTGGCCGGAAAACGTCAACTGTGGTGAAAGACTTATCACAGAAAAACATTGTAGTAATAATGGTGGCTCTGGCGGAGGCGGTGCTGGAGGTGGAGGCGGTGGTGGAGGAGCCGGAGGCGGAGAAGGCGCCGGTAATAACGGCACCTGCAATTGCAATCCCGGAGAAGCGCCTTCGATATGCGGAGCTGTTGGCTCTGACGGCGTTTTGATCGCTCACCAAAATTGTAATCAATTCTACAAGTGTTCAAATGGTGCTCCAGTAGCTATGCAATGCCCCGGAAATCTTCTGTATAATCCTTACCTTGAACAATGTGACTGGCCCGAAAAGGTAAACTGCGGAGATCGAGTCATCCCTGAGGACTGTGATAATGGAGGCAGTGGATCTGGAGGTGGTGGAGGCGGAGGTGGCGCCGGAGGCGGTGGTGGTGCTGGAGGTGGAGGTGGAGGTGGAGGAGCCGGAGGCGGAGGAGGCGCCGGTAATAACGGCACCTGCAATTGCAATCCCGGAGAAGCGCCTTCGATATGCGGAGCTGTTGGCTCTGACGGCGTTTTGATCGCTCACCAAAATTGTAATCAATTCTACAAGTGTTCAAATGGTGCTCCAGTAGCTATGCAATGCCCCGGAAATCTTCTATACAATCCTTACCTTGAAGTATGTGACTGGCCGGAAAATGTAAACTGCGGAGATCGAGTCATCCCTGAAGACAATGGAAACGGTGACGGTGGATCTGGTGGTGGAGGTGGAGGCGGAGGCGGAGGTGGAGGCGGAGGTGGCGGCGGAGGTGGGGGCGGTGGTGGAGGAGCCGGAGGCGGAGGAGGCGCCGGTAATAACGGCACCTGCAATTGCAATCCCGGAGAAGCGCCTTCGATATGCGGAGCTGTTGGCTCTGACGGCGTTTTGATCGCTCACCAAAATTGTAATCAATTCTACAAGTGTTCAAATGGTGCTCCGGTAGCTATGCAATGCCCCGGAAATCTTCTATACAATCCTTACCTTGAAGTATGTGACTGGCCGGAAAATGTAAACTGCGGAGATCGAGTCATCCCTGAAGACAATGGAAACGGTGACGGTGGATCTGGCGGTGGAGGCGGAGGTGGAGGCGGAGGCGGAGGCGGAGAAGGAGGCGGAGGTGGAGGCGGAGGTGGAGGCGGTGGTGGAGGAGCCGGAGGCGGAGGAGGCGCCGGTAATAACGGCACCTGCAATTGCAATCCCGGAGAAGCGCCTTCGATATGCGGAGCTGTTGGCTCTGACGGCGTTTTGATCGCTCACCAAAATTGTGATCAATTCTACAAGTGTTCAAATGGTGCTCCGGTAGCTATGCAATGCCCCGGAAATCTTCTATACAATCCTTACCTTGAAGTATGTGACTGGCCGGAAAATGTAAACTGCGGAGATCGAGTCATCCCTGAAGACAATGGAAACGGTGACGGTGGTTCTGGTGGTGGAGGCGGAGGTGGAGGCGGAGGCGGAGGCGGAGGTGGAGGCGGAGGTGGAGGCGGAGGTGGAGGCGGAGGTGGAGGCGGAG
The DNA here is from genome assembly GCA_029034505.1 of Ornithoptera priamus. Classification (NCBI taxonomy): domain Eukaryota; kingdom Metazoa; phylum Arthropoda; class Insecta; order Lepidoptera; family Papilionidae; genus Ornithoptera; species Ornithoptera priamus. Next base: position 3,026,446 of record JARDWD010000686.1, read on the forward strand.
GTGGGGGCGGTGGTGGAGGAGCCGGAGGCGGAGGAGGCGCCGGTAATAACGGCACCTGCAATTGCAATCCCGGAGAAGCGCCTTCGATATGCGGAGCTGTTGGCTCTGACGGCGTTTTGATCGCTCACCAAAATTGTGATCAATTCTACAAGTGTTCAAATGGTGCTCCGGTAGCTATGCAATGCCCCGGAAATCTTCTATACAATCCTTACCTTGAAGTATGTGACTGGCCGGAAAATGTAAACTGCGGAGATCGAGTCATCCCTGAAGACAATGGAAACGGTGACGGTGGATCTGGCGGTGGAGGCGGAGGTGGAGGCGGAGGCGGAGGCGGAGAAGGAGGCGGAGGTGGCGGCGGAGGTGGAGGCGGAGGTGGCGGCGGAGGTGGAGGCGGTGGTGGAGGAGCCGGAGGCGGAGGAGGCGCCGGTAATAACGGCACCTGCAATTGCAATCCCGGAGAAGCGCCTTCGATTTGCGGAGCTGTTGGCTCTGACGGCGTTTTGATCGCTCACCAAAATTGTAATCAATTCTACAAGTGTTCAAATGGTGCTCCAGTAGCTATGCAATGCCCCGGAAATCTTCTCTACAATCCTTACCTTGAAGTATGTGACTGGCCCGAAAACGTAAACTGCGGAGATCGAGTCATCCCTGAAGACAATGGAAACGGTGACGGTGGATCTGGCGGTGGAGGCGGAGGTGGAGGCGGAGGCGGAGGCGGAGAAGGAGGCGGAGGTGGTGGCGGAGGTGGAGGCGGAGGTGGCGGCGGAGGTGGAGGCGGTGGTGGAGGAGCCGGTGGCGGAGGAGGCGCCGGTAATAACGGCACCTGCAATTGCAATCCCGGAGAAGCGCCTTCGATTTGCGGAGCTGTTGGTTCTGACGGCGTTTTGATCGCTCACCAAAATTGTAATCAATTCTACAAGTGTTCAAATGGTGCTCCAGTAGCTATGCAATGCCCCGGAAATCTTCTATATAATCCTTACCTTGAAGTATGTGACTGGCCCGAAAACGTAAACTGCGGAGATCGAGTCATCCCTGAAGACAATGGAAACGGTGACGGTGGATCTGGTGGTGGAGGTGGAGGCGGAGGCGGAGGTGGAGGCGGAGGTGGAGGCGGAGGTGGCGGCGGAGGTGGAGGCGGTGGTGGAGGAGCCGGAGGCGGAGGAGGCGCCGGTAATAACGGCACCTGCAATTGCAATCCCGGAGAAGCGCCTTCGATTTGCGGAGCTGTTGGCTCTGACGGCGTTTTGATCGCTCACCAAAATTGTAATCAATTCTACAAGTGTTCAAATGGTGCTCCGGTAGCTATGCAATGCCCCGGAAATCTTCTATACAATCCTTACCTTGAAGTATGTGACTGGCCCGAAAACGTAAACTGCGGAGATCGAGTCATCCCTGAAGACAATGGAAACGGTGACGGTGGATCTGGCGGTGGAGGCGGAGGTGGAGGCGGAGGCGGAGGCGGAGAAGGAGGCGGAGGTGGCAGCGGAGGTGGAGGCGGAGGTGGCGGCGGAGGTGGAGGCGGTGGTGGAGGAGCCGGAGGCGGAGGAGGCGCCGGTAATAACGGCACCTGCAATTGCAATCCCGGAGAAGCGCCTTCGATTTGCGGAGCTGTTGGCTCTGACGGCGTTTTGATCGCTCACCAAAATTGTGATCAATTCTACAAGTGTTCAAATGGTGCTCCGGTAGCTATGCAATGCCCCGGAAATCTTCTATACAATCCTTACCTTGAAGTATGTGACTGGCCGGAAAATGTAAACTGCGGAGATCGAGTCATCCCTGAAGACAATGGAAACGGTGACGGTGGATCTGGCGGTGGAGGCGGAGGTGGAGGCGGAGGCGGAGGCGGAGAAGGAGGCGGAGGTGGCGGCGGAGGTGGAGGCGGAGGTGGCGGCGGAGGTGGAGGCGGTGGTGGAGGAGCCGGAGGCGGAGGAGGCGCCGGTAATAACGGCACCTGCAATTGCAATCCCGGAGAAGCGCCTTCGATTTGCGGAGCTGTTGGCTCTGACGGCGTTTTGATCGCTCACCAAAATTGTAATCAATTCTACAAGTGTTCAAATGGTGCTCCAGTAGCTATGCAATGCCCCGGAAATCTTCTATATAATCCTTACCTTGAAGTATGTGACTGGCCCGAAAACGTAAACTGCGGAGATCGAGTCATCCCTGAAGACAATGGAAACGGTGACGGTGGATCTGGTGGTGGAGGTGGAGGCGGAGGCGGAGGTGGAGGCGGAGGTGGCGGCGGAGGTGGAGGCGGTGGTGGAGGAGCCGGAGGCGGAGGAGGCGCCGGTAATAACGGCACCTGCAATTGCAATCCCGGAGAAGCGCCTTCGATATGCGGAGCTGTTGGCTCTGACGGCGTTTTGATCGCTCACCAAAATTGTAATCAATTCTACAAGTGTTCAAATGGTGCTCCGGTAGCTATGCAATGCCCCGGAAATCTTCTATACAATCCTTACCTTGAAGTATGTGACTGGCCGGAAAATGTAAACTGCGGAGATCGAGTCATCCCTGAAGACAATGGAAACGGTGACGGTGGATCTGGCGGTGGAGGCGGAGGTGGAGGCGGAGGTGGAGGCGGAGGTGGAGGCGGAGGTGGCGGCGGAGGTGGAGGCGGTGGTGGAGGAGCCGGAGGCGGAGGAGGCGCCGGTAATAACGGCACCTGCAATTGCAATCCCGGAGAAGCGCCTTCGATATGCGGAGCTGTTGGCTCTGACGGCGTTTTGATCGCTCACCAAAATTGTAATCAATTCTACAAGTGTTCAAATGGTGCTCCGGTAGCTATGCAATGCCCCGGAAATCTTCTGTATAATCCTTACCTTGAACAATGTGACTGGCCCGAAAACGTAATTTGCGGAGATCGAGTCATCCCTGAAGACAATGGAAACGGTGACGGTGGATCTGGTGGTGGAGGTGGAGGCGGAGGCGGAGGTGGAGGCGGAGGTGGAGGCGGAGGTGGCGGCGGAGGTGGAGGCGGTGGTGGAGGAGCCGGAGGCGGAGGAGGCGCCGGTAATAACGGCACCTGCAATTGCAATCCCGGAGAAGCGCCTTCGATTTGCGGAGCTGTTGGCTCTGACGGCGTTTTGATCGCTCACCAAAATTGTAATCAATTCTACAAGTGTTCAAATGGTGCTCCGGTAGCTATGCAATGCCCCGGAAATCTTCTATACAATCCTTACCTTGAAGTATGTGACTGGCCCGAAAACGTAAACTGCGGAGATCGAGTCATCCCTGAAGACAATGGAAACGGTGACGGTGGATCTGGTGGTGGAGGTGGAGGCGGAGGCGGAGGCGGAGGCGGAGGTGGAGGCGGAGGTGGAGGCGGAGGTGGCGGCGGAGGTGGAGGCGGTGGTGGAGGAGCCGGAGGCGGAGGAGGCGCCGGTAATAACGGCACCTGCAATTGCAATCCCGGAGAAGCGCCTTCGATATGCGGAGCTGTTGGCTCTGACGGCGTTTTGATCGCTCACCAAAATTGTAATCAATTCTACAAGTGTTCAAATGGTGCTCCGGTAGCTATGCAATGCCCCGGAAATCTTCTATACAATCCTTACCTTGAAGTATGTGACTGGCCGGAAAATGTAAACTGCGGAGATCGAGTCATCCCTGAAGACAATGGAAACGGTGACGGTGGATCTGGCGGTGGAGGCGGAGGTGGAGGCGGAGGTGGAGGCGGAGGTGGAGGCGGAGGTGGCGGCGGAGGTGGAGGCGGTGGTGGAGGAGCCGGAGGCGGAGGAGGCGCCGGTAATAACGGCACCTGCAATTGCAATCCCGGAGAAGCGCCTTCGATATGCGGAGCTGTTGGCTCTGACGGCGTTTTGATCGCTCACCAAAATTGTAATCAATTCTACAAGTGTTCAAATGGTGCTCCTGTAGCTATGCAATGCCCCGGAAATCTTCTATATAATCCTTACCTTGAAGTATGTGACTGGCCCGAAAACGTAATTTGCGGAGATCGAGTCATCCCTGAAGACAATGGAAACGGTGACGGTGGATCTGGTGGTGGAGGTGGAGGCGGAGGCGGAGGTGGAGGCGGAGGTGGAGGCGCAGGTGGCGGCGGAGGTGGAGGCGGTGGTGGAGGAGCCGGAGGCGGAGGAGGCGCCGGTAATAACGGCACCTGCAATTGCAATCCCGGAGAAGCGCCTTCGATTTGCGGAGCTGTTGGCTCTGACGGCGTTTTGATCGCTCACCAAAATTGTAATCAATTCTACAAGTGTTCAAATGGTGCTCCGGTAGCTATGCAATGCCCCGGAAATCTTCTGTATAATCCTTACCTTGAAGTATGTGACTGGCCCGAAAACGTAAACTGCGGAGATCGAGTCATCCCTGAAGACAATGGAAACGGTGACGGTGGATCTGGCGGTGGAGGCGGAGGTGGAGGCGGAGGCGGAGGCGGAGAAGGAGGCGGAGGTGGCAGCGGAGGTGGAGGCGGAGGTGGCGGCGGAGGTGGAGGCGGTGGTGGAGGAGCCGGAGGCGGAGGAGGCGCCGGTAATAACGGCACCTGCAATTGCAATCCCGGAGAAGCGCCTTCGATTTGCGGAGCTGTTGGCTCTGACGGCGTTTTGATCGCTCACCAAAATTGTGATCAATTCTACAAGTGTTCAAATGGTGCTCCGGTAGCTATGCAATGCCCCGGAAATCTTCTATACAATCCTTACCTTGAAGTATGTGACTGGCCGGAAAATGTAAACTGCGGAGATCGAGTCATCCCTGAAGACAATGGAAACGGTGACGGTGGATCTGGCGGTGGAGGCGGAGGTGGAGGCGGAGGCGGAGGCGGAGAAGGAGGCGGAGGTGGCGGCGGAGGTGGAGGCGGAGGTGGCGGCGGAGGTGGAGGCGGTGGTGGAGGAGCCGGAGGCGGAGGAGGCGCCGGTAATAACGGCACCTGCAATTGCAATCCCGGAGAAGCGCCTTCGATTTGCGGAGCTGTTGGCTCTGACGGCGTTTTGATCGCTCACCAAAATTGTAATCAATTCTACAAGTGTTCAAATGGTGCTCCAGTAGCTATGCAATGCCCCGGAAATCTTCTATATAATCCTTACCTTGAAGTATGTGACTGGCCCGAAAACGTAAACTGCGGAGATCGAGTCATCCCTGAAGACAATGGAAACGGTGACGGTGGATCTGGTGGTGGAGGTGGAGGCGGAGGCGGAGGTGGAGGCGGAGGGGAGGTGGCGGCGGAGGTGGAGGCGGTGGTGGAGGAGCCGGAGGCGGAGGAGGCGCCGGTAATAACGGCACCTGCAATTGCAATCCCGGAGAAGCGCCTTCGATATGCGGAGCTGTTGGCTCTGACGGCGTTTTGATCGCTCACCAAAATTGTAATCAATTCTACAAGTGTTCAAATGGTGCTCCGGTAGCTATGCAATGCCCCGGAAATCTTCTATACAATCCTTACCTTGAAGTATGTGACTGGCCGGAAAATGTAAACTGCGGAGATCGAGTCATCCCTGAAGACAATGGAAACGGTGACGGTGGATCTGGCGGTGGAGGCGGAGGTGGAGGCGGAGGTGGAGGCGGAGGTGGAGGCGGAGGTGGCGGCGGAGGTGGAGGCGGTGGTGGAGGAGCCGGAGGCGGAGGAGGCGCCGGTAATAACGGCACCTGCAATTGCAATCCCGGAGAAGCGCCTTCGATATGCGGAGCTGTTGGCTCTGACGGCGTTTTGATCGCTCACCAAAATTGTAATCAATTCTACAAGTGTTCAAATGGTGCTCCGGTAGCTATGCAATGCCCCGGAAATCTTCTGTATAATCCTTACCTTGAACAATGTGACTGGCCCGAAAACGTAATTTGCGGAGATCGAGTCATCCCTGAAGACAATGGAAACGGTGACGGTGGATCTGGTGGTGGAGGTGGAGGCGGAGGCGGAGGTGGAGGCGGAGGTGGAGGCGGAGGTGGCGGCGGAGGTGGAGGCGGTGGTGGAGGAGCCGGAGGCGGAGGAGGCGCCGGTAATAACGGCACCTGCAATTGCAATCCCGGAGAAGCGCCTTCGATTTGCGGAGCTGTTGGCTCTGACGGCGTTTTGATCGCTCACCAAAATTGTAATCAATTCTACAAGTGTTCAAATGGTGCTCCGGTAGCTATGCAATGCCCCGGAAATCTTCTATACAATCCTTACCTTGAAGTATGTGACTGGCCCGAAAACGTAAACTGCGGAGATCGAGTCATCCCTGAAGACAATGGAAACGGTGACGGTGGATCTGGTGGTGGAGGTGGAGGCGGAGGCGGAGGCGGAGGCGGAGGTGGAGGCGGAGGTGGAGGCGGAGGTGGCGGCGGAGGTGGAGGCGGTGGTGGAGGAGCCGGAGGCGGAGGAGGCGCCGGTAATAACGGCACCTGCAATTGCAATCCCGGAGAAGCGCCTTCGATATGCGGAGCTGTTGGCTCTGACGGCGTTTTGATCGCTCACCAAAATTGTAATCAATTCTACAAGTGTTCAAATGGTGCTCCGGTAGCTATGCAATGCCCCGGAAATCTTCTATACAATCCTTACCTTGAAGTATGTGACTGGCCGGAAAATGTAAACTGCGGAGATCGAGTCATCCCTGAAGACAATGGAAACGGTGACGGTGGATCTGGCGGTGGAGGCGGAGGTGGAGGCGGAGGTGGAGGCGGAGGTGGAGGCGGAGGTGGCGGCGGAGGTGGAGGCGGTGGTGGAGGAGCCGGAGGCGGAGGAGGCGCCGGTAATAACGGCACCTGCAATTGCAATCCCGGAGAAGCGCCTTCGATATGCGGAGCTGTTGGCTCTGACGGCGTTTTGATCGCTCACCAAAATTGTAATCAATTCTACAAGTGTTCAAATGGTGCTCCTGTAGCTATGCAATGCCCCGGAAATCTTCTATATAATCCTTACCTTGAAGTATGTGACTGGCCCGAAAACGTAATTTGCGGAGATCGAGTCATCCCTGAAGACAATGGAAACGGTGACGGTGGATCTGGTGGTGGAGGTGGAGGCGGAGGCGGAGGTGGAGGCGGAGGTGGAGGCGCAGGTGGCGGCGGAGGTGGAGGCGGTGGTGGAGGAGCCGGAGGCGGAGGAGGCGCCGGTAATAACGGCACCTGCAATTGCAATCCCGGAGAAGCGCCTTCGATTTGCGGAGCTGTTGGCTCTGACGGCGTTTTGATCGCTCACCAAAATTGTAATCAATTCTACAAGTGTTCAAATGGTGCTCCGGTAGCTATGCAATGCCCCGGAAATCTTCTATACAATCCTTACCTTGAAGTATGTGACTGGCCCGAAAACGTAAACTGCGGAGATCGAGTCATCCCTGAAGACAATGGAAACGGTGACGGTGGATCTGGTGGTGGAGGTGGAGGCGGAGGCGGAGGCGGAGGCGGAGGTGGAGGCGGAGGTGGAGGCGGAGGTGGCGGCGGAGGTGGAGGCGGTGGTGGAGGAGCCGGAGGCGGAGGAGGCGCCGGTAATAACGGCACCTGCAATTGCAATCCCGGAGAAGCGCCTTCGATATGCGGAGCTGTTGGCTCTGACGGCGTTTTGATCGCTCACCAAAATTGTAATCAATTCTACAAGTGTTCAAATGGTGCTCCGGTAGCTATGCAATGCCCCGGAAATCTTCTATACAATCCTTACCTTGAAGTATGTGACTGGCCGGAAAATGTAAACTGCGGAGATCGAGTCATCCCTGAAGACAATGGAAACGGTGACGGTGGATCTGGCGGTGGAGGCGGAGGTGGAGGCGGAGGTGGAGGCGGAGGTGGAGGCGGAGGTGGCGGCGGAGGTGGAGGCGGTGGTGGAGGAGCCGGAGGCGGAGGAGGCGCCGGTAATAACGGCACCTGCAATTGCAATCCCGGAGAAGCGCCTTCGATATGCGGAGCTGTTGGCTCTGACGGCGTTTTGATCGCTCACCAAAATTGTAATCAATTCTACAAGTGTTCAAATGGTGCTCCTGTAGCTATGCAATGCCCCGGAAATCTTCTATATAATCCTTACCTTGAAGTATGTGACTGGCCCGAAAACGTAATTTGCGGAGATCGAGTCATCCCTGAAGACAATGGAAACGGTGACGGTGGATCTGGTGGTGGAGGTGGAGGCGGAGGCGGAGGTGGAGGCGGAGGTGGAGGCGCAGGTGGCGGCGGAGGTGGAGGCGGTGGTGGAGGAGCCGGAGGCGGAGGAGGCGCCGGTAATAACGGCACCTGCAATTGCAATCCCGGAGAAGCGCCTTCGATTTGCGGAGCTGTTGGCTCTGACGGCGTTTTGATCGCTCACCAAAATTGTAATCAATTCTACAAGTGTTCAAATGGTGCTCCGGTAGCTATGCAATGCCCCGGAAATCTTCTATACAATCCTTACCTTGAAGTATGTGACTGGCCCGAGAACGTAAACTGCGGAGATCGAGTCATCCCTGAAGACAATGGAAACGGTGACGGTGGATCTGGTGGTGGAGGTGGAGGCGGAGGCGGAGGTGGAGGCGGAGGTGGAGGCGGAGGTGGCGGCGGAGGTGGAGGCGGTGGTGGAGGAGCCGGAGGCGGAGGAGGCGCCGGTAATAACGGCACCTGCAATTGCAATCCCGGAGAAGCGCCTTCGATTTGCGGAGCTGTTGGCTCTGACGGCGTTTTGATCGCTCACCAAAATTGTAATCAATTCTACAAGTGTTCAAATGGTGCTCCGGTAGCTATGCAATGCCCCGGAAATCTTCTATACAATCCTTACCTTGAAGTATGTGACTGGCCCGAGAACGTAAACTGCGGAGATCGAGTCATCCCTGAAGACAATGGAAACGGTGACGGTGGATCTGGTGGTGGAGGTGGAGGCGGAGGCGGAGGCGGAGGCGGAGGCGGAGGCGGAGGCGGAGGCGGAGGTGGAGGCGGAGGTGGAGGCGGAGGTGGCGGCGGAGGTGGAGGCGGTGGTGGAGGAGCCGGAGGCGGAGGAGGCGCCGGTAATAACGGCACCTGCAATTGCAATCCCGGAGAAGCGCCTTCGATATGCGGAGCTGTTGGCTCTGACGGCGTTTTGATCGCTCACCAAAATTGTGATCAATTCTACAAGTGTTCAAATGGTGCTCCGGTAGCTATGCAATGCCCCGGAAATCTTCTATACAATCCTTACCTTGAAGTATGTGACTGGCCGGAAAATGTAAACTGCGGAGATCGAGTCATCCCTGAAGACAATGGAAACGGTGACGGTGGATCTGGTGGTGGAGGTGGTGGCGGAGGCGGAGGCGGAGGCGGAGGTGGAGGCGGAAGTGGAGGCGGAGGTGGCGGCGGAGGTGGAGTCGGTGGTGGAGGAGCCGGAGGCGGAGGAGGCGCCGGTAATAACGGCACCTGCAATTGCAATCCCGGAGAAGCGCCTTCGATATGCGGAGCTGTTGGCTCTGACGGCGTTTTGATCGCTCACCAAAATTGTGATCAATTCTACAAGTGTTCAAATGGTGCTCCGGTAGCTATGCAATGCCCCGGAAATCTTCTATACAATCCTTACCTTGAAGTATGTGACTGGCCCGAAAACGTAAACTGCGGAGATCGAGTCATCCCTGAAGACAATGGAAACGGTGACGGTGGATCTGGTGGTGGAGGTGGAGGCGGAGGCGGAGGCGGAGGCGGAGGCGGAGGCGGAGGTGGAGGCGGAGGTGGAGGCGGAGGTGGCGGCGGAGGTGGAGGCGGTGGTGGAGGAGCCGGAGGCGGAGGAGGCGCCGGTAATAACGGCACCTGCAATTGCAATCCCGGAGAAGCGCCTTCGATATGCGGAGCTGTTGGCTCTGACGGCGTTTTGATCGCTCACCAAAATTGTAATCAATTCTACAAGTGTTCAAATGGTGCTCCGGTAGCTATGCAATGCCCCGGAAATCTTCTATACAATCCTTACCTTGAAGTATGTGACTGGCCCGAAAACGTAAACTGCGGAGATCGAGTCATCCCTGAAGACAATGGAAACGGTGACGGTGGATCTGGCGGTGGAGGCGGAGGTGGAGGCGGAGAAGGAGGCGGAGGTGGCGGCGGAGGTGGAGGCGGAGGTGGCGGCGGAGGTGGAGGCGGTGGTGGAGGAGCCGGAGGCGGAGGAGGCGCCGGTAATAACGGCACCTGCAATTGCAATCCCGGAGAAGCGCCTTCGATTTGCGGAGCTGTTGGCTCTGACGGCGTTTTGATCGCTCACCAAAATTGTAATCAATTCTACAAGTGTTCAAATGGTGCTCCGGTAGCTATGCAATGCCCCGGAAATCTTCTATACAATCCTTACCTTGAAGTATGTGACTGGCCCGAAAACGTAAACTGCGGAGATCGAGTCATCCCTGAAGACAATGGAAACGGTGACGGTGGATCTGGTGGTGGAGGTGGAGGCGAAGGCGGAGGGGGAGGCGGAGGTGGAGGCGGAGGTGGCGGCGGAGGTGGAGGCGGTGGTGGAGGAGCCGGAGGCGGAGGAGGCGGAGGTGGAGGCGGAGGTGGCGGCGGAGGTGGAGGCGGTGGTGGAGGAGCCGGAGGCGGAGGAGGCGCCGGTAATAACGGCACCTGCAATTGTAATCCCGGAGAAGCGCCATTGATTTGCAGTGTTGTAGGCTCTGACGGCGTTTTGATCGCTCACCAAAACTGTAACCAATTCTACAAGTGTTCAAATGGTGCTCCGGTAGCTATGCAATGCCCCGGAAATCTTCTATACAATCCTTACCTTGAAGTATGTGACTGGCCGGAAAATGTAAACTGCGGAGATCGAGTCATCCCTGAAGACAATGGAAACGGTGACGGTGGATCTGGTGGTGGCGGTGGAGGCGGAGGCGGAGGTGGAGGCGGTGGTGGAGGAGCCGGAGGCGGAGGAGGTGCCGGAAATAACGGCACCTGCAATTGTAATCCCGGAGAAGCGCCATTGATTTGCAGTGTTGTAGGCTCTGACGGCGTTTTGATCGCTCACCAAA